>CAOLHI010000931.1:0-687500 GCA_948474755.1 Ctenosaura bakeri | reverse complement strand
CTGCCCATCTAGTTTCCTTAACTTGAAAAAAAGGAATGTGGAGTAAATCATATTGCAACTATTTTAGTTTGGTGGTATGTTTTCCCTAATTTGTGATAAGAGAAAAGCACAGTATGGTCCTTGGAGATTCCTTTAGGGAAATCCCTCAAGTAAAAGCATAGATGTGATAAATAGATGTGAAAGAGATAGATGTGAAAATGGACTTTAAAAAAAATTAAACTTACCCACAAAGAAGTTTACAAGTTTTGAAAGCCCTGGGTTATGTTGAAGTACACCTTTACTTATAAGTTAATTTGCTGCCATATTATTTGGAAGTGTAGCTATTTGGAAATTGTAAATTTGCAACTAGGACTAGATAATGTTTAGGCACAGATTGTTCTGTATATTGTTTGAAAGTAGTTCAGTTGAGAGAGGACTCAAGTACTGATCAACATTTAGACAGTATATAATAATGAATGAGAACAGTATGTGAACAATGGCTGTTTATGATGTGGAAGTGAAGGAAAATAGAAGTTTATATGGACGCATGATGAACAATTACGTGGGTCTCTGTATATGTGTACAGAAATATAGGAAATGCAGGTTGGTAGTGGGGAAGCTGAAATAATTAAGGAAACCAATAGCCATTACCAGTGTAATCAAGTAGAGTCAGTTCTAGTTTGGCAGTAGATTGCTTGAAGTTCCTCAGTTCAGCTGTGAGAAGTAAATCACTGCAGCAGCTGAGTACAGGAGCTTCACTACATGTGAATCATGACATGCCTTTGTTTGAATCAGACACAGGAAGCATAACAATCAGGCCTAAAACTGCTTTAATTTCTAAAAAAATACTTCAAAACAGCACTCGGCCTGTTACAGTTAGATAATATAAGAATTATTTCCAGAAGTTGCTTTATCTTATTTACAGGGCATAAAAGATTACACAAACACAACAGCTATTTATTTAGCTTGCTTCATAGATACCTCCCTGCCCCCCCTTTTTTTTTTACAAAACTACAAAAATAATTTTCTAAATGCATAGATGTGATCCATTACCAGCATAATTACATAATCTCTCCTGCTGACATTTAAATTATATATAACAATAAACTTGGTTGTGGTACAGAAGATTGTGTCAGGAAATATTCCAGACATGTTTTTCTTCTCAAAATTATTGAATTTGTATCAGCAAATTAACATTGGAACTATTCTCACACCACATTAACTGCTGTTGATGAGAAAAGGTAAAATAAAGGTGTTATTACACTATTCTAGTTCTTGAAATGAAGATCATGTGTCCTGAGGGGAAAACTGAAGATTTTTTACCTTTAATGTGCTTTCTGTTTTCATTTAACTTGTCTGTCTTCCTGTTATTAACACAAAGAAGCTACTTAACCCTATTGCTAAAAAACACACACACAAAGCTGCTATTTGCAACATATAATGTATTTAATGTGGAATCTCAATAAGATCTCAGTGCTTAACGAATCCTTCCTAGCCACACTCGAGCTGATTGAGGGAAATAGGAGGTACCTATTTGTAAAATAGCTATGATTGTTTCTCCCACAAAACACTTTTTTCTGTCTGTGCTTGTACATTTGATAAGACCACATGTGAAACTGCTAAAGTGCTTCAGATGTACAGACCTTTACCTCCATCCAGCTAAGAGATAAAAACGTTTCAAATGTTGTATTTTCACTGAAAACACCAAAATATAAAAATAATCACTAGCAAAAATAAATTTAAAAGAATTTAAAGATTTAAATGCATGTAGTCTGCTGTCTGTTAAACTTAATCTTCAGTATGTCAGCTTTGCAGCTTTAGTGTTGTAGCAGGGTCTGTCTATCGCTGTTAGTACTGCTGCATTCCCGAATTGAGAACCAATGCTTCGATCCAAAACTAGCTCCAGCTCTTGAAAATCTTGAAGCCTGGCAACATCTTTATCCTTGAACAAGGAAGGAAGTAACATTATTTAATTGGGAACAGTAGCTGTAGCGGTTATTTCTAACTGTGAAAATAATCATATTACAGAAAGATCACCAGCCCAATTTTTATCAAACTAACCCACCTCACAGTGTGATGTGTATAGTGGGATTACTCAAATGGAGAAGTAGGGCCTCCCCCTTCACATCACCAGTCTTACCTTATGCCCCCAGTGAAGCAAGCAAATGCAAGATTTGCTTCCAAGTCCCTTTCAGGAAAGAAAATCCTCCAGGAAGTCAAAACCTGAGATGTGCAAACTCAGTAGGTGGATGCTAGTTGCTGTAGGACACTTGGCTGGCGCTGCCTTGAATTCATAGTATTAACAGACACCACAGCAGCTGCAGAACTCTCACTAGGAGCAGCATTCTGGCTTAAGGCCTTAGAGACCATACATCTGCTCAGGAACTGGGGAGTGGATACCACACCAGCTCCAGCCTGACCAGTGTCCCCTCTGCTGGGAAGTTCCCATTCAAGGATACACTGGACAGAATTCTACAGGTATACCCAACTCAACAGAAGGTGGATCCAAAAGAAGCTTTAAAATTTCACTTCAGTCAGGTGGGCAAGCTGTGATTCTTCTCAGATGTATCATGGTAATCTCTCTCTGACAACTGGGTACTTCAGAAATCCCAATAGGGCTGTGCCCTGAAGTTCCGTTCTTTGACCAGGGAAGAATTCATTAAGATCTGCACTATGAGGAACCCTGTCAAGCATCAGAGAACAATAGGAACCCTCAACAATCTCATCCAGATACAGGCTAGAGAGTCAGTACCCCTCTCACCAGAGGAGCAAAAGTGTGTTCTCAATTTTCTTCAGAGTCCTGAAGAAAACTGGGAATGTAAGAGCAATCGTGGACCTTAAGAGAATAAGTTGTTTCCTCCAGTAGTAAAAACATTGCATGGAGACCTTCTGGTCTATCAGGAAGAAAATAATTTCCTAGCCTCCACTGACCATATTGAAGAATGTCTCTGCATATGTGTGCTTCCAGCTCATCACCATTACTTGTGCTTCAGCTATGGAAAAGCCCAGTATGAGTACTATGCACTACCCTTTGGCCTGGCCATATACGTGGTATCTTCACCAAAACCCTGGAGGCTTCTATGGTTCTCCTTAAAGTTCAAGATTCAGTGCTATACGCTTGCCTATTCTTTACACCTCTGTAAACCTATCTTCTGGACTACCAACAGATTTTGGAGAGCTAGAACCTAAGAATCTCCCTTCCTCCTGAAATTCCTGGCTCACTGAGCTGATGGGTCAATGCACCCAATCTGACTAGATAGTCTTGACCACAGATGCTTGCCTGGCAGAGTGGGGTGCAACATGTCAAGGCTAATATGTCCTGGATCCCTAGCACAAGGAAGAAAACAGCAATAACATCAGTAAGGACAAAGCATCTAAAAAGGACTAAATCTCCAAGTCACCGACTTACTAGACTGGACCTAGGAGAGTAGGTGCTAAATGACAGGCTGTAGTTTTGAGACAGGTGTTAGCCAAAGTGGGCTATCCCATTTTGGACCTCTATCTTAGCAAAGAAAAACACACCAAGATACTGGGAGATGTTTAGCCAAACTGCCTGCTGTAAGCCTTCCCTCAACTTTCAGTGACCCCAAGATTGATTGGGAAGGTAAGGAATGAAAGAGTCTCAGTCATCATAATTGCTCTGAGGTGTCCCTAGTTTCGTGATCTGGTGAAGTTCTGTATTAAGAACAGCCTTTCTGTTCCAGCCAAACCAGTTCTTCTACACCAAGGGTCTATTTGGTATGAGGACCCCACCTTTTTCAAAATGACCACTGGAATTTGAGAAAGAAACATGGCAGGGCATTTCATGGCATAATCATGGTTTGATAATAATTCTTGCCCTTATTTTGCCTATAAAAATCCATCATGGCTTAGGTTGCTGTTTGTCATGTTTGCAAATGTGGATTACCTTAAGTGATAATGATTAACTAAAGGGTAAAGTTTAGGCATAGAAAATGAAAGAAAAACAGAAATGCAATAGAAGATATTCAGAGAACTCCCTACATGACTAGTAGGCACCTGAGCTTGCAGAAGGGATGGTATCATCAGTCCCAGCTAGTGAATCTCCCACCTGGAGTGGCATTTCAAGTGTAATAGATGCTCCAGTGGGAAAGAGGAGATAGGCAAATCACTCTTTGGAACCTGCTGAATCTTTTTTTCCCCAAAGAAATGTGCCATATTGTGGAGATAATAAACAACAAAGTACTGACTAACTTCAACAGGATCACCTGTTTGGGAGTGAAAAAGGGCCTTGACTCTTAAATGTTGATTGGTAACAAGGAACTTGGTATTTTCTGAGCTCTGATTTTTGATCAATATTGTCTGACAATATCCTTGCACACAAGAATGTGTAGACTGCTGCTTCATATGAAGAAGCTTTTGATTGCGCATAAACCTTAAATAGGAAATCACAAATGTGCATTTCCTAGAGAACAAACCAGAACAAATACAATGCACTCCAGTGGCATGTGCACCAGAAATACCTAACAAAAATATAATCTGTTAACCTATATGTGGCAAAAAACAGAGCCTCATTTTGTATTGCCTGTGTTCTGTAACAGATGGGGGTCCATCTCCACCAACATGACCAATGTGAATGTGTCAACCTGCAGAAAAATTTTTAAATGAAAATACTATCCCTTACCTTTCTTACCAGAGTATTGGGTAGCTTTCTGATCTTCTCCACTTGTTCAGGATTAATGCCCAGTTCACAGCAACTCACTCTGAGCAGGTCCTGGTACGTCAGCTCTTGCCTGTCCAGCTCAATTTCAATGAAGTCATTCTCCTTAGGATTCTGAACTCTTACTTTAAGCACCAATTCTATGGGGTTTTTTGAAGGGAGAGATAAATAGAAACTAATCATCATTTTAAAAAATGCAAGGAAGCTGAAAAGGCAATCCATTTAAATCTTAAACCCAGGTCGAGATCCCACATTGTCATACGTTTATTTCTGATGACACCACCCTCCAGAAAACTATGTGTGCAGCCTGGTAGCACTCCAGCTGAATGGTTTCTGAGATGCTGCAAAGCAGGATGCTGGGCATTAATGTCTGAGAGCTCTTTCTGGTCTTGAGGCACATAGAAAACAGGCAGCTGAATTGACCTCTCAGGATCCTGCCACAGCTACAAGTCTCACAGCTTCCCACAACTAGGAGAGCGGTGCAGACATCATTTCCAAATATCCAATCTGCAGTGCCTCAGTAGCTCGTTGGCTGAATTGCTAAGCTACGTTTCAGGGTAATGTCCAGTTATTAATGACCATAGCCAGGAATCCCCAGTAGTTACAAGATCTTAAGTCTGGCTTACTATCTCTAAACTACTGAACAGCATGCCAACCCCATTCCCTTGAACATAAGCACCTGAAAATTCCAAAAGATATTTACAGCTGAGGAAGTGTTTTATAATGGCTGTGTGTATTACAGGTATTTATTTTTAAGTTTTGTTTGCACAAAGATTCCCAGAAGGAGGCAGTGATGACATCGTCCCATTCAAATCCATGGAACTAATGCAGGATTTGGAAGTTTTCAGGGTTATAGTATCTACTTATTTAACTAGCTCGGACAGCCACTAATGTTTCTATCTGATGCAAATAAAACCCACTTCAAATAAAGAATTTTGAGCCTAGGGATTTGTTCTGAGCACTCTGCAAAGAACCCACTATTTCCACACAAAAATCTATTCCTGGCTACTCCAAAATTTATTACCTTGGGGATCTAGTACTAGTCACCCAAATATATACAATTAGATCCAGATCTCTGCCTGTTCTTGGACTAAGATACAAATGTCATCACCTAAAACTATGTATTTTAATGTAACAGCATTATGCTTTCTCACCATATTCTCACACAAACTAACTTCAATAAAGTTCAACCAAACAGTAAAAGAGAGAATAAACAGGAACTATCTATTGCAAAAATTATTAAACTACAATATACAGTAAAACATAACTTGATTGTATGCATCCAGTTATGCAAAACTGTTGCAACAATAACGACTTCCAAAAACATGTCTTTAGAACTATTAATTGTTAAAGAAACAAAACAGGCTCCCTGGCAACATTTTCAAAGGCTTCACTTATTATTGCCAGTGAGACAACTGTAAGAAAAGACAACACAGGTGAGTTTCAATATAAATTACTCCTATTTACAACAATTCAAATTTACAGTGTTCCCCCACAAATAAATAAATGAATATTTCACCTGCACTGTACAGCTCTCCCAATGCACCTATGTAGTTGAGCAAAGTGAGAGAGTGAAGAGAATGAGCTGGGCTGGACTTTTTGAATTTTACCGACCTTAGTTGGGGGAATAGGGAGGGGAAGAAGGCAACTGCTGTCTTGGCATTGTCACAAGGAAGGGGTTTCTGCCTGCTTAGAAGGGGGGCAGGGTGGGTGGGGAGAAACTGAAATCTCCCTATTTTGGCATGGGTAGGGAGAAGGGTTTCCTTTGGCTGCTTAGGTAGGAGAGTTGTGATGTGGAAAGATCAAGTGGGTAATAGGACCAACGCCAAAAGGGGTAACTCCTAAACATCATCCTGTTGCATTCTGCTAAACATGTTACAGTAGACATTAACGAGAATCATGTAGCATCAAAACCTGCTTATTATTGAAGACTGAGTTGGAAGACAGAATGTGAGTGTTTTATGCAATGATATATATGGGTTTTTTTTAGTGCAGCTTGTTACTTGTACAGGAGATGTGCTGCCTCTCTCTCCTGATATGCTTTCTCTAATTGGGAAGCCTGCTGGAGAATGTATAGCAGAAGAACGCATTTCTTATCAGTTGCTTTCTGTCTGTATGCTCCCCTGAAGAGGAATGATCATGTAATGACAAGCCAGCTCACCCCAAGAAAGCTGCTTTGGAATCAGCAGTTGGTGCCTTTTCTGGTCCCCTGGGAAGCATCTGCACATTTCTCTTATCTGAAAAGGTGAGCTGTGATGTTTTATGCCTGAAATGTCTTTAAAATTTGTGGTAGGTTAAGCAAAATTGCTAACTTTGTGGCTATTACAGCTTTGTCAGCATGATTCCCTATGGAATTGGTTCCCCACAGTTGTATCAGTCTCAGTTTACACTGCAAGTCCAGGAATGCAACCCTTTTATATATTGGGATCCACCATTATTAACCAGCAAAATTACAGTTGCCCATTACAACTTCTCAAAGACACTACCAATTACATGACATGGGGTCAACTCAAAAAACAATAAAGGTAGGAAAATGATACAAGAGGTGCTGCTGCTGCAAAGATCTAAGCTGTAGCTATCTGGCTGATTCGGGGGTAGAATCCAAATAAATCCTGCTGATGGAATTGTTTCTATCAATGGGGATGGGGGTTATCACACATACAACATCAATTTGCACAATGCTGGATTCTGTACGCAGCACACATATACTTCCCTTATTCTATGTTGGTTTGCTGGGCTTTAGTGTTGCCAGGGGTATTTCTTACATCTGACAAGTTCAAAATCTGCCAGAAAAAAATCTCCCATCTGCAGATTGTATAAAACCCTGAATTTAATGATACCCTTTTCTCAAGCGGCTTTTAAACCTTGCCAAATTTTTCAAGATGGGCAACTATCTGTGGTGGCACAGAGTACTTAGCACATGATGTAGTTCTCTTCCTGAAGCTAAATAGGTGGATAGACTGCCCAGGAACTATATGTAAGTTCTAAGCTGAGTTGACATTGAAGAAAGGGATGGTGCAAGCGTGGTACATAAATTACAAATAGATAATGCCTCAGTTCTAATTTTATCTGCTAGAGTTAATTGTCACAAGCAGAGTAAAAACAGTTTTATGATACCTTAAAGACTAGCAGATTTATCACAGCATAGGTTTTCGTGGACTGTAGCCCACTTCATCAGTAGAGTTTTGAGATGTTACACTGGCATAGTTGTTAGAATTGTATGCCCCATTCACAACATATAAATGCTCTTGCACAGCAAGTATGAGAGCTGAGACACATGCATTTCCATAGGATTTGTCTAATTATGAAGACCTGTCTATTTCTTCTGTTGCACCATCAGCTCTGGGCACTTCTGACCTTTCTGCTATCCTACCAGAAAAAGTTCCAAGTATCAACTAAACTTCATTCATTTGATACTTTTTCCCACCATCACCTGACAAGGCATCAGCTCTGCCTTCTATCACCTAACTGCACAGTATGGAATCACAAGTTCTGGGCAAAAACCGTGGAACAGAAGCAATATGGCAATGAACAGGGCCCCGAACCTACAAAATAACCTCAAGCATCAATTTAAAAAACAAGAGCCTGTCTTGAGGCTCTGGCACTTTTAAGAAAGACAAGGAAGTTTTTGAAGTACCTCTGAAGCACAGTAGGTAATGATGCATACTTAATCTCTCCCTAGGCAGTTAAAAAGCATTATGATGGAAACAGACACTTCAGTACCTTGTGTTTTATATGGGAAGTTTCCTGTTGGAAGTAGGGACTGTAAGGGATGCAAAGTGCTTGTACAGAAGCCATTTACTTGCAGACGTACATGTTGAGATGCAGCTGGGCTAAAGAGGACTCTGTTGTGGCCTACAGGTGAGGGATAAACAGGGCAGCCCTGGGCTGTAGGTATCATGCGTGCTGTAGCTCCTGCATTGCTGGAAGGGGTGAGGTCCCCTTCATCGTGGTTCCCACTGTGCAAGGAGATGGTTGTACATACATCTTCAGTTTGAGCTGCTGATATGCAAGGGCTGGATTTGCCCTCGGGTAAGTAAGTGATGGCAGTGCTGGTCTGCTCAGATGATGCTGAGGTATCAAGTACTCTGCCCATTCCTTCCTTGTCTGCACATGAGAGCGAGTTGGTTGGATCGTTTGCATTGACTGGCAGCTTTAAGTCATTCACTTCTTGATTGTGATATTCTCCCAGTCCAGGAGAGATTGGAGAAGAAAAAAAAAGTATATTATTTTACCCATTTTCTCAATTTAATATCATTACAAACAAAATTCTCTTGTGCCTTTCAGAAGAACATCTGGGAAGCACATTTTTACAATTATAAATGCCCCATTTTTACCTAAAAAGAGAAAATATTTTTCAGAAATAAGCAATAAAAATATTGTATATAAACAAATCATTTTACGTAATATTTATTACTAAAGGATTCTACTATGAAGGAGAAATGCTATCCATCCCACATATTACATTAAAAGTCCATAGCATACTTCTGGACAAACAAATTCAAGATGTCAATTATACCTCCTAGAAGCTGTCTGATTTCTTCCTTTGAAGTTAAATGTGCTGGCAGCTCGCCATTTACTGTGAAAATCTCCTTATTGGCTCCAGAATCCAACAAGTAAGCAACTACTTTGGTGTGATTCCGTTTACAAGCCCAGTGCAAACTTGTCCTGTGTAAGAGAAACACTGGTTATTAAACAACTTCAGCCGTCTACTGTGGCCTGCTGGTGTCTCTGAAATATGTTCCCTTCAGATTGCAAATGACCTATTTGCACACAATGGCCATTATGCAGATATTCTCACAATGGCTTCTTTTTCATTTTGTGTGAAATAGGACAGGGACTGAAGCTTGTGGGCACATGCAGAAAGAGGCTCACTTTCCAGAATTTTTGCCTGGGCAGAGATACATAAGTGAGCAAAGGTTGTGTAGTAGTTTGAATATTGAACTATGAGTCTGCAGACCAGAATTCAAACCAGGTGCCAGAAGAAAGCAGCTGAAGGAAAATGCAAGGCTAGCAGAAAAGTATGTAACCTACCGCCCCCCCCCCGCTTTCCAGTGGCAGAGCCCCAATGGAGCCTCCCGCTCCAAACTCACATAACGTAAGGCTAGCTTTTGAAATGAGAGCCAGTGTAGTGTAATCATTTGGTTGTAGGATTAGAACACTAGGAGACCAGGGTTCAAATCCCAGCTTGGTCAGGGAGACCCACGAGGTGACATACTTTTTCAGAATCAGAGGAAGGCAAAGGCAATCCCCCTCCTGAACAAATCTTGCCAAAAAAAAGCCCATGAGAGGGTCTGCTTAGAGTCACCAAGATGAAAAGGTACTGGGGGGAGGGTAAGAGTTATGAGTGGAGGGATGACATCATCTGAAAACAAATTCAGCAGAGGAGGCAGGGCCTTGTCTAGAACTGCTCTGGATCTTGAGGATGGAGGGGGGAACTGGATCTAAGCAGCCGATGGAGCGGGGGGGGACACCCTCACACTGTTTTCTCCAAGCTAACCTACACTTCTAACACAAGGAGCTACTACTAATATGCCGGGATACAATTTATTCCTGCTACAGCTGCCTTTCTTGGAAATGAAATATGTTGGGTAATCCAGTCACAAATGCCTTGCATAATTCTAGAGTGCTCTCAGAGTATGAGGTGAAGCGACTCCCTAAATCTCAGCCTCCTCAGATCCTTCTGAGCAGCACCTGTTTGCAGGTGCTCTGGAAATAAGATTATTGTTGAACGTCTTCAGCACTGAGGGAAAATATACTGACCCGCCCTTAAGGTCAGTACATTCCTGCCATTAAGAGTGGTTGTGAGGGACAAAAGGCAGCATTACAGATGTAATTGCTCCCACTCTGTGTATTTTCCAGGTATCCCCTGAAGGCACCAGACCCCCTCTGACCCTGGAAGCCAAACAGGGTCGGCCCTGGGGTTCCCGGGGCTGTATTTCAGAAGAGCCTGGGCAAACCACCTCTGAGTAGTCCTTGCCTAAGAAAGCCCCATGGAATTCGTGGGGTTGCCATAAAGTTGACAGGTGTGTGCCCCCCCCCCACTCCAGAGAACCAAACCTTCCGAAGCCTGCGCTGCTGCGAATTTCCTAACCAAGCAGCCAACTCTCTGGGTTAATCCGTGACACCCGGCCCTCCCGTTTTTGTTTGTGGTTCTGCTTTGTGTGTGCCAAAGCGACGCGTGTGTGTGGACACCTGCGGGTCCGAAGCGAGGGAGGAGAGGCGCTGAGAAACAGCGGAGCGGCGCCCTCGGCCGCGCGCGCAGGATGCCCGTTGGCCGCCCTCCCCCCCCCGAAGCTCCCGAGGAAGGGTGTGGAGAAGGCGCCCCGCCGCCACAGCGCGGAGCCACGCAGCACTATAGGGAGCGGGGGGAGGAGGAGGCGGGAGCGCCGAGGGGGGCCTTCTTACCAGCCATTGATCTCATTCTGGGCATTGACCGCCACCCCCTTGTGGATCAGCGTCTGCACTTCCGCTAGGTCGCCTAACGCGGCGGCTTCCCTGAGCCGCTCCTCCAGATGGCCGCTCATCCTCTCTCCCGCTCCTCCCGCCCCGCCCCCCCGGCTTTCCTGCCCCCCCCCCGGCCGAGCGCGCCCCTGCACGCGCTGCCTCGGCCTCGGCCTCCTCTCTGCTCTGCGGGACTCTATTCGCGGGGACACACCGGGCAGAGGCCTCGGGTTCCGAGCCGCCCGGGCGGTGCGCGGCGGGTCCAAAGGTGGAGCGGAGCGGAGCGGCGCGGCTCCTCCCAGCGGCCGGGAGCCTTCCTTCGTTCGGAGCAGGCGGGCCGCTCGCGGCGCTTCCACGCGCACGCCGCGATGAGCAACGCCGAGCCCCGTTGCCCCGGCAACGGGGGAGTCGGCCCGGCCCTTCAGCCAGATGCGGAGCCCGCCCGGATCCAAGTGTGAGGAGAGGCGTTTAAATGCTACGTCAAGGCGCCGCTCCCCAACTGACATTCCAACGACAGTCGCACAATTCGATAGCAAGGGCTCCAGATCCCGCCTGAGCTTGGAAGTTAGCCAGGGTCGGTCCTGGTTAGTGTTTGGATGGGAGGCCACCAAAACATGACAGGTGCTGTAGGCTGTATTTCTGAGGAAGGAACTGGTACAGCCGCCTCTGGGTATTCCTTGCCTAAGAAAGCCCTGTGAAGTTGGTGGGGTTGCCCTAAATCAATCTAGAGGAGACTTGTGGGCAGACATAAACACACACACACACCAAGGGGCCAGGAGGTCAAGACTAAAAGCTGGCCTGTGGTCACCTGTTCTGTCTGTTTGTTTGCTTTGTTGTTTGGGGATTTGTTTGTTTTTGTGTTGTTCTTGAGGAATCCTGTGCCTGCGGTATGCCAGGCTTAATGCCAAATGGGATCTCTTTGTGAGTCTTAGTTACTAGAAGAAAACCTGATCAAGAAGTGAAGCCACAGACACCGGCAACAGAAAAGAAAACCTGCTGAGGACCACTAGCCAAAGCAAGAGGTAAATTGTAATACTACAATTACGCTTTTCACTCACATTCAAAATAAAACAAAAATGATTGATTTTTTTGAAAGTGTGAAAAAAACTAAATTGCAGAAGATATCAAAACGTGCATAATTAAATTTATTATTTTAACCTAATTTGTCAATAAGAGATTTTTTCCCAGTGCAAAAGAAGCTTCTCATCTACAGTGAAACAGTGGTAAAGTTTGCTGTGCAGGCCCTCATCCTTACAGTCCCTGTAGCAACATTTCCACACAGGATCCAAAACTGCAGGCACCCCTATTGATTCCTATTACGAACCAACAGACCAAAAAAAAAAACTCACCTCCATTTCCATGGTGTTAAGTCAGGTCTTTGTAAACCTAATGGGCCTTGCCCACTCAGGATCAAACCAGACCCAAATAATTTGGATTATAATAGGGATAACTCATAACAATTCATTATTGTTACTCTGGAGATTTCAGCTAAACTGGGTGAGGGGGCTGTTCAAATGTTGTAGTAGCTCCCCAGGGGTTTAACTCTGTGAATCCTGTCTCTACTACCCCACAGCATATATACAATATGTTACCTGCTTCCTTATTCATATTCTGAGTTCTGCAAGAAAATCATGAGTTACAACTAGAGCCATTTCCACACGAGGTTTTATAGCGTGATGATTCCACTGGAAACATCCTCTGGAATCCTGGGGTTTGCAGTTTCGGGAGGGGCCATCCGGCCCCTCCCGAAACTGCAAACCCCAGGATTCCAGAGGATGTTTCCAGTGGAATCATAGCGCTATAAAAGTCTCGTGCGGAAATGGCCTAGGAGAAGAGTTAGATTGCTTAAATCCCTTTAATTTCAATATGATTTGTAGTGCAACCCTTGCTGCACCTACTTAAAACAAAGCTCACCCATTTCAATCATGTTTCTGTTCAAAATGCTTCTGACCGCATTCTTAAGCAGCTTAGTTGTATACAGGACTACAGCTTTGCAAATACATACATGTTTATTTTGAAATTGTGCTGAGTTTGATGATCCCTACTAAGCATGCATAAGACTGCAGTGTTACGCCAATAAGACATAAAGAAATCAGTATTCGAGAAATGGGTGGCTATTAACTTTAATAAGGTTGTACAATTCAAAATGCATAGTCATTTAAAATAACAGGCACAGGAGGACAATCCTGCATGTTTTTCAAAAAGTAGAAACCCAAGAAGCCTATACTACAATTACGTTTTTCACTCACATTCAAAATAAAACAAAAATGATTGATTTTTTTTGAAAGTGTGAAAAAAACTAAATTGCAGAAGATATCAAAACGTGCATAATTAAATTTATTATTTTAACCTACGTAATTTGTCAATAAGAGATTTTTTCCCAGTGCAAAAGAAGCTTCAGGAGTCAATTTTGGACAGGACACCAGAGGACAGAAAGGGTTAAATTCCTCCTTCCCACTCACCTGTCTCTACTCCTGATTGGACCCATATGCCTGTTATTAAAATTTTTTAAATGGCCCTTAATTTTGTCATTGGTAAGGCAACTTCCAGGTTCACACTGAATGTCACAGAAAAACAGGGAGGGCTGTGTTTACTACTTCTTGTAGTTCTACTTGTACTAAAAACCTGGATGTCTCCATTGTCTTCTATGGGCAGTTCTCATTCTATCCAGTGGGACAGTCAAAAGGTTTCTAAAGGTATCAGAAATTTGGTAAACTGTGAGTTTGTCAGTTTAATCTGTGATTGAGAGTGGGGGGCAGGGGAGGCATAGGTTGACTACTTCGAGGGGCTCTTGTTTGTGAGCAAGGAAGAATTTTTGTTGGATCTCTCCCCCTCCCTCCACAATATTATATTTGCTTCTTTCCATTTTTATTGTTATATTCATGAAAAAATAGATATATACTGAAAGGCCTGAAAGTGGGAAATAGAAGGCATGCTGAACAAAGGTGGAGCTATGGAAGGATCAAAAAGAGGACATTGCCCCATATTGAGAATTATTGTTTTGGAGGCCAAGATCAAATCTTCCTTCAGTCCTCAAATTGCAGCATTCCAGAGAGTGAGTCACTGAAAATCATTAACCCCTATGTTACCGGGCCATACACCTCCGTGCTTTGATATGGTCTGATTGGCAAAATATATTAATTGGCAGATGTGTTGGCATAAAATATAAATTATACACCCTTATGGCTGGAAAGGCCATGTGGAAAGGGACACTGGCTGGGAAGAAGTCAGAGATTACCCCCAGCATGGCCAGGTCGTAAAGTCTGACTTAATAGATCCGAGCTAATCCTATCAATTACTAACCTCAGAAAACAATAAGGTGCTCAGGTGCGGAGGCAAGAACCCCTGCAGTATGCATAGCCTACTGAAGCCCAGCTCAGAAACCCCACTCAACCAATGCATTGAACTATTAGCACCATCCAGACCCTACTGTCTTGTGTTGCAACTCCCATTGTCCACTAGGCTGGAAGAGCAATCAACTCACACCCCTTCAGGGAGAGAAACAGAGCATATAAACTCTTGGTTTTGAGAAGTCAGACGCAATCAGATGAAATGCTGGACCCCACTATCTCTCCCTGAATCCTGATCTGCCCTTAGATACAAGTCTAAGCCATGTTTCAACTTCACTACTCTTCTGCACTGGTAATTATAAACCAAAAAACCTCAGCCTCTCTATCCATAATTTTTTCTCCCTTTATCCATCAGTCAGCTCTTGTGTGAATGTTTGACTGTGTATCTTGTGTGCATGCATGAGTAAATTCCACTCAATAAAACATATTTTTAGCTTACTTTTGAATCTCTGGCTGGTTCTTTTCCTGCGTGATCCTGTAAACATTGGAAGAAAGGTCTCATTAAGTTACCCCCCTCTTGCAAGCCTCCTCTTTGAGCTAATTCATTCCCCACTTCTTCAAGGAGGTATTTGGCATCACAGGGTGGCCCTTTTGGCACCTGTGTTTTGGAATAACACCTAGGGCGCTTATATTTTTGCTGTGTTCACTTTTCTTTGGATGCCCACATTGTATTTCTCAATGCTCAGTTGAAGTTTTAAGTTACTGAAGTGCTAGAAATTTAGGAAATGAGGGACATTTTTATTGGGGGCAGAGCAGAATTCTTATGAAACGTAGTCTTTGTTTTGCCCCTCCCCCTTGCTGTGAGAATCATTAAGATACAAAATGTTATGGGAAGGGAAAAGAAAAAGGGCGTGCAGGGGTAAGAGAGGAAAATGGCTCTTTGGAGCCTTTAATAGGTTAAGAGCATTGGAAGCTGCTTCACGTTGTTAGCCCACTAGTCCTTCTACCATGGATTCTGTATCCACGGATTCAACCAACCATGGCTTGAAAATATTTTTAAAAAATCCAAAAAGCAAATTTCAATTTTGCCATTTTATATAAGGGACACCATTCTACTACACCGTTGTACATAGTGGGGCCAGAGTATCCACAAATTTTGGTAATCATGGGGAGGGGATCCTGATACCATACCCTAGTGGATAGCGAAAGCCCACTGTACTATCAACTCTGCTGGGCAGCTGCTCCAAGAATTAAAACCAAACTCTCTTGCTTCCCTATTTAGTGGTGCTGGGTACTGAATTCAACATTTTCCCTGAGACATGTGCTCTGTCACTGTGCTGCAGCAACTATGGATTACAGGAGGTGTCTTGGAAGTGTGTGGCAGCTGAGATGAGGGTGTGGGGTATATGTGCTCCAAGTTTAAAAAACAAATGTTCTTCTTTTATGTAGCACAGCAAAGAAAGTGAGTGAAGGGGGGTGGGTGGGCAGAAGTCCTTTCCATCTCCATCTCTTCCTCCCAACCTCCCCACTCCCAGGCCTAAACACATACAAATCTATGTGTTTTGGGGGTGGGGAAACACTGCAACGTATGTCACATGGGCCATACAGCAAACAAGGAAAGGATAATAATATCCCTTCTGGACGGAAGCATGATGGAAGTGTCTTCTCCCATCGTTAGCTAGAAAAAGCAAGCAGGGAGGAGGAGGATATAGTATAGGCTGACATTCTGTATTGAAGATGAAGGTCTGTAACCTAGGGTTACATATCCATAACTGCTCCATATGCACCAGATTGTGACCCTATAGTCATGATGGTAAATGCTCCCCCAAACCTATTTTGCCAGGCAGCAGCCACACCAAAAGATGGAGAGGTCTGTTCAGTTCACAATCAGGAGGATGACATTTCCACCACCCCCATTAGCAAATGAGGCTGCAACAGTTAGAAGCAGGAGCCCCCCCTTTTTTTTATTACTGGCAAGAGAGCAGTTGAAACTTCATTGCCAGCTGAACAGAAACCCATCGCTCAATACTACCTGGTAAAATAGGTTATGCATAGGTAACACATATGTAACTAAGTAAGCAAAGTAGAATATGGGCTGCCATTATTAGTATCATCAATCCTTCTCACTGGATTGTAAATGTGGGTGCATTCTCTGTGGGACACACACCTTTCTTGTTTGTTTATCAGATACTCCATTATGCCATGTATATTGTTATGGTAAAAATAGTAACAGAATAGTGGTAGCGTGAGATATTTCAGAAAAAAGGCTTGATGTTTTTTATACAGAATCCATCATGACGATATTTTCATTTGGCCAACCAAAAGGGTGCAAAATTCATCTCTATATTCAATGGGGTTGCATAGCATTGCTTAAGGCCACTAGGGGTCACAATAGAACAGTAAAAAGAGTCACAGAGGACTGTTTACAGAAGACTGCTGAAATTTTACAGAAGTGTCTGTGTGTGTGTGTACTGAAATATGTAGTAGTATTGTGGAGAGAATGAACAATCTAAAACAGTTCATAAATCTAAATGTGAGTAGAAAACCTATTGTAAAAAGTCACAAAGGCTACATCTAAACTGCTCTATGCAGCAGCCATCTGGATTGAAGCTATTAACTCTGAACTAGATAACTTCCAAGTGAAATTCCTCAGGAAACTCCTTTATACGCCTAGATGTGTCCCCAACCCAGTTCTATTACTGGAAAAAGCCCGCTCTCTACAAAGGCCTGGATGCTAGCGTTCAAACAATGGCTCAAAGTGTTTGTCTTCAAGTGTGGCAAAAGTCTAGTAGGCCACCTTCCATCGGATAACTATCCTGATTTCTGCAATGGACTTTTATAGCGCTATGATTCCACTTTCAACATCCTGTGGAATCCTGGGGTTTGTAGTTTCAGGAGGGGCTGGCCGGATTCCACAGGATGTTGAAAGTGGAATCATAGCGCTATAAAAGTCTAGTGCGGAAATGGCTTATGTCAGCAGGTATTCTAAGTATATAGCCCAAAAAGCAGTCCCTATTGGTCTCTCTCCATTCTTGCTCTTTAACTTGGGTCATGAAACAGCACTAAAATCTATTAAGCAAAGACTATAGGATATTGCTTTTTGTAATCTTTAGGCAAATTGCATCTCATCCTGCTCACCCAGTGCTTTAAATATTCAGTATGTGGAACTCTTCCATCAGGCTACTTATTTAAATAACTTGACTGTGCCAAACTATCGCATATTATTCACTAAGGCCAGATGCAATGCTTTCCCCTCAGAATTACTTTTTGGCAGATTTGCTGGGTTGCCCACTTCCTCAAGACTTTGTCCTTGTGGGTCACAAGATGTTGAATCAATGTTGCATATTTTGCTATCTTGTATTTTCTACAGTCAGAGTCGCCATCATCTGATCTCTCCATTATTGAGCTGTATGCTGCGCCATTTGGAAAAATTCTATGTAAAAGTCCTGTTGGAGGACATATGTCTGAACATAACCCTATCAGTTGCTAAATTTCTGTCATCAGCTATTAAGATCTGAGAGAGAGAAGTATTAAAAATATGCCAGGATACTGGCAATGCACTTTAAGATCAAACCAATTCTATTGCACTAATGAGAGAGACTTGATGAATGCCTATTGATATTTTACCTAATAATCCATATCATCTATGATTTTAATTTACTTCATGTACTTTTTTATATTATTTTATGCATTTATGTTCTATTTTTATGCTTTTATATCCTGTCACACAAACCTTCATTCTTTTCTTGTTCCACTCCTTCATGTTTCAGGAACAGTATTCAGTTAAATTATCAGTACTAGTCTCCAAAGTATTTCTGCCCTACATGGTGGTTCTTTTTCTAGATGTGATTTACCCAACATGCAGTAAATAAACATATACTGCACCTACCTTGAATGTGGAATCTGACTGTCCAGCCTTTTTCAATTTAAGCCAAAGGCATCAATAGTTTAAAAAGTACTGTTGAAGAAATGCATCACAATAAAGGTTCATTGAGGTTGACCTTAAGAAGAAAAAAAATCTGGATTTCAAACATCAATGGGGATAAAGATTAGTATTACTGTATAAAACACCAGAAAACATAGATGCTGCATAAAGATCCTTCTTAATTATAATCCGATGACCAGTTCTGTGAATGTTTCTTCTTCTATTGGATTGGTTTAGGTTTTTGTTTTGTTTTTTTGTTTTCTTACCCTAAGCAGCTACAAAAAAATTGCAAAATGAGCAAAGATTATAGATTGCCTGGATGTTTTTGATTTGCATCAGGGTGACCCAGCCTCACTTCACCATTTAGCCACTAACTGATTTCATAAGGTTCTGTGAGGATGAAAAACTATGTACCTCCCCCAAAGATCTGAGGCCATGCACTAATATTGTATTTGTTATGTTTTTCATGTTAGGGAAAAAAAATAGACCACAACATAAAGCACTGTCCCCTTCCAACAAAGTTTAATACAATTTAGAGGATATTTGTGGGAGGGGGAAAACAATGGGGGTGTCATTAGCTACTTTGCTGCTGCACAGTTTCCACAGTAAGCCTTTTGTTGCAGCATGCACTTTTGAGAAGGAAGAAAGCTGCACTGTGTGTGGGGGGGGGCGGGGGAGAGAGAGAGAGACCAGGGCCATTTCCGCACTGGCCTGTTATAGCGTGATGATTCCACTTTCAACATCCTCTGGAATCCTATGGTTTGCAGTTTTGGGAGGGGCCAGCCGGCAAACCCTTGGATTCCAGAGGATGTTAAAAGTGGAATCATCGCACTATAACAGGATAGTGCAGAAATGGACCAGGAGGAATGAATATGAAGATGAGGGTGAGAGAGAAGAAGAGGTGGTGTGCATCAAGGTAAATGGGGAGAGAATAATCAAAAGTATTTGGACAGAGAAAAACATACACACACACACACAGGGCAGGGGAGGGAGAGGCAGATGTTCCAGAACAATGCAAGTCAGCATTTTTCAAGTAGGGTTCCACAAGAGGTCACTAGAGGTTCCATGAGAGAGCATGTTCTTTTTTTAAAAAAAAAAATTAAAACTGAGATGTAGATATAATTGTTATTTAGGGGTTCCCTGAGACCTGACAATTATTTCAAGTGTTTCTCCAAGGTAAAAAGGTTGAGAAAAATCTGATGTAAAGACTCAGAAGCAAAGTGTGTATGGCTACCACATATAGACCTACTATAGAAGAGTTAGGTAGAGCAAAATACCAGAGATATCTCAGAATACCAGAGATGGATGGTGGTAGCAACAATACTGCTGAAAATGTGGGAGAATTCACTGAGGGAATACAATTGGGTTGTAGTCTTTGTGGCCAAAATGGCCTCCTGTTTACACATCCTGTGTACAAATCCATGCTACCACCCTTTGACTAACAATGCACTGTTAAACCATTACATAGTTTCCACATATTGGGAAGGAAAGGAGTGGGGATTCACTTTATGATAGTAAGCGTTTCTGTAGCTTTACATTTACATTTCTTTTGCTGGCATAATATTATGCTATCATCTGGGGGACAGACATTCCACATGAGCATCAGATCTGAATTAACCCCTATTATTCCCACTTGCACCCACCCTTTTATCTTTGCATTACTGGTGGTATTGTTGGTATATACTGCCAGTGGTAGCATAACTCACTTTATAATGTAGTTTTGTCTGCTAGCACCATTAAATATATTCTTAGTTGGACAAGATAGGCTAGATTTGAACTATTCATATCTTAGCTTTTTCTTTAAAAAAATTAAAACTTTAACTCTAACTTTAAAATTTTAACACAACTGGGAGTGCAGGATTATGCAGTGTGAGCCTAGTTAGTGTGTTTCCATCTTTACCAGCATTCTTTGGTTTCTTTCTGCAAGGTTTTAATCCTGTAGGCACAGCAATATTACAGGTTGGCCAATCAGGCATGCCACTCAACTGCCAGTCAAGTCAGCTTCTGTACACAGAATGGAAAGAGCTGCCATCTTGTCTATTGCCTCAGGCAGCAAAATGTCTTGAACCTGCTCTGTACAGTAAATGAATGACAGAGAGCAAATGTTTGTGCTTCGATGGATCACACAAGCCATATTCAAACATTACTTACTTCACTTTCCTCAACACACAATCAGGGAAGCCCTGAGCAGCCCCTCCTCTATCATTGTTGCTTTCTGCACATGGAAAGTTCATACCCTCCACACTGTCCTGAAGGCAGAGAAGAGAAAGAGACAGAATCTTGCCTTTCTCAGTAGGCTCAGGCAAAAGCAAAGTGCTGCAACCTCTCCAAGCTTGAATGTTTTTCTTCATTAATACCTGTTACCATCTTGACCACACTCTGATGTTGCTTGGCCATATGCGTCCTGGTTTTCACCTGTGAAATGTCGGAGGGTATGTACCTGTCAAGCATGGATTTACAAGTTAGATCTCTAAAGCCACTCTTTTTGGCACCCGTATGGCCACAGCCTTTGTTATGCTGTGCTCTATGAACAGTTAAGATCAAAGGAGTTGTGGGCAGTAGGATTAATAAGCCAGTAAAGGATCAAGGAAAAACAAACTGTTTGGAAACATACATGAATGGAGTTCATAGGCTGGGATTAGAAAGAATAGCACCTCTTCCTGCCTGTCACTTGCACATTCTTATTGCTGCTTAGAAGCTTACTGGAGGTCAGCACCAAACACCCAAACAGACTAATCTGCGTTATAGACACATAATCAAAGTCACAAGGTTTTACATAACATATATTGAGGGCTCAAGACATGTTTGTTAGAGTAAGGTTGTCATTGGGATTAGACTCTATGAAAGCATTGACTGTTTGCTAACCTGTTTGGTGTATTTCAGTTTTGTCCAGCTGTTGATGCATCCTCCAGGGAGATCATAAAGATTGTCTGCAGTTAATATTACTGAGTCCCTGCATGTGCAGAATATTTTTTTTAATGTTTTGACTAGTGGGTATTTAGCAGACTGAAAGAATGTTAAGCTATATAAAAGAGATATTATAGGCCTTGAAACTGAATTAAAATTAGGGTTGACAGGTTTCACAGCCTAGCCCCTCTTTTCCAGTCCTTGAGAGAAGAAGGAAGCTCAGGACAAGAGCACTGCCTTGCAAGAATGTATATGAATTTTCCTCATTTATTAGACTTTCTGTTGTTTGGTTGATCAGCATGTTCTGTGCAACCACTGTTGTTGTTGTGTGGCTTCAAGTCATTTCTGACTTATGGTGACCCTAAGGTCTGGGGGCTGAGAGTGTGTGATGTGCCCAAGGTCATCCAGTGGGTTTCCATAGTCAAGCAGGGAATCAAACCCTGGTCTACAGGGTACTAGTCCAGTGCTCAAACCACTATACCACAGTGGCTCGTTGATGCCTAACGCGTCATGCTTAATGATATCTCTGGGGCATGTCCCTTCTCACATCACCAGGAACTGTTCTCTGTGAATTGTTCTCTCTTTTTTTTCATAGATGTACAAGTTTGGTAGATCAGGGTGAATGTAGTATAGTATATTCAGTGAGGCTTTTGACAAGATACCACTTGATATTCTTGCAGACAAGATGATAAAATGTGGGCTAAACAATATTACTATTAGATGAGTTTGTAACTAGTTGAGGGACTGAACGTGAAGAGTTGTTCTTCATCCTGAGGAAATGTGGCAAGTTGGGTGCGAGAGGGTTCTGACCTGGATCCAGTATTGTTCAACATCTTTATAAATAACGTTGATAACGCTGTAGAGGGGGTGCTTATCAAATTTGCAGATGACAACAAATTAGGATGGGTAGCTAATAGTCCAGGGGACAAGATCAGGAATCAAAATGACCTTAACAGAATGGAGAGTTGGGCCAGAACTAAAGAGGAATTTCAACAGGAATAAATGTAAGGTTATTCTAGGCAGAAAAAAAATGAAATGTACACATATAGAGTAGGTGACATCTGACTTGATAAAGGTCCATATGAAAAGGATCTAGGAGCCCTAGTAGACCACAAGCTAAACATGAATCAACTGTGATGCAGCAGCCAAAACCAGTGCAATTCTAGGCTGCATTTACAGGCTTATAGGGTCTAGTGAACAGAAATAACAGTATTACTGTATTCTGCTTTGGTCAGGCCTCACCTGGAGTACTGCATCTAGTCCTGGGCACCATAATTCAAGAAGAATATTGACAAGCTGGAACATATTCAGAGGAGGGTGACCAAGATGATGATAGATTGGGAAAGAAGTTCTATATGGAACAACTTAGGGAAATGGGAATGTTTAGCCTGGAGAAGAGAAGATGGAGAGAGGTGATATGATAGCTATCTTTAAATACATGAAGGGATGTGGTATAGACAGAAGATGGAGCAAGGTTGTTTTTTGGTACTCCAAAGACTGAAACACAATCCAATGGATTCAGATTGCAAAAAGAGAGGTTCCACCTAAACATTAGAAAGAACTTGATTGTAAAATAGCCTCAGAGGGTGGTAGCCTCTCCTCCTTTAAACAGAGACTAGATGGCCTTCTGTTGGAAGTGCTTTAGTTGTGTTTTCTTGCATGGTGAGGGTTGGAGTAGGTGGCCTTGTGGCCTGTTCCATCTCTATGATTCCGTGAACTCCCCTCAGCATTGGACTATAGGAACGCCAAAAGACCCTTTAAATCTGCTGGAGCTTACTATAATACAAATAGGTGCTATCTCTAGGTCCTGGCTCCCATTGATAATATTATTAGCATATCCCAGGGCCTAGAGGTTTTTGGTCAGAACCAGCAAATCTGGGGTAATAAGCCATTTCAGATCTTAATGGAATGTGCAAAAGAATGTTGAGAGCTCCTCCTGGATTTTTCAGTGGATTTAGGCAGGCTAGATCCCGAAATCCACCACTTTTTTTTTGTTTTTCGTTTTGTTTCCGGAATTTGGTGGCCAACCCAACATTTCTATAATTAAGCAGTAGCTTTTGACAATTTTTATATGGATAAATCAGAATCACTAAACATGATGCAGCTAATTCATTAGTATCTGTCCCTGTTCTAGATATTTTCATCCTTATTTATTTTAATCTTTAAAGCATACTCTTCCTACATTATTTCAGGTATATACTTATATTTTCTGGATCATGTGTATTAGCATAGTGGATGCCAAGCTCTAGCTGATGAGCATATTATACTTTAACTCTACAGTATGAAATATGAGTCAGCCCCCTTAAAATAGTCTTAAAATATAATGCGATCGAGAGGAGGGGGGAAATGGAGGGATTTAATTTCTGAGCTTAGAGTACATACTGGCCAGCTTACCTCTGAAACCACAACAGTTAGAAAGTTAATTAAAGGAAAACATTACCGTAGTTCCACACATGAAAACACTGAGTTAGGAATTCTATGCCCCCCGCAGGCCTTTATGCTTTGTCTGCTGTTTCTGAAGGGCAAGCCAGCTCCTGAGCTCTGCCATGGCAGTTGCAGTTTGATAACATCCAGCAGTCACTTGCGCGCGTGCACGCACACCTCACTTTTGGGGAGGAGTGCTTTGCTTTTAGTGTGGTAGTCAAGTTTTTGCAACCAGAACCTCCAATGTGGGCTGCATCTATCTCACTGCTCCCCAGCTGGGTGGGATTAATTTGGACTTTTTGGGGCTTTCAGACTACACAGTTATAATGCTATGATTCCACTTTAACTGCAATGGCAATGGCAACATTTTATGAATTCCTGGGGGTGGCATTTCTGGGAGAGGCCTTTAGAATTCTGTGCCAGGGAGCAACTCTGATGCTTCCAGCCAAACCACAAACCCCGGGATTCCACAGAAGTCGGCCATGGCAGTTAAAGTGATCTATACTGCTACAGTTGCACAGTGTGTAAGGGGCCTTGGACATGCTCAGAACCATCTTATATGGACAAGGAATACAAGACCGTCTTCTGTCACTCTTCCACATGCAGTAAATATGCAAGCACATCCATTACAATTCACTGCTCAGCTTTCACTACATCCCTATGGTTAGGAGAATTTGTAGTCTACCTGCCTCTTGTAGTTCAGGAATGATGGCCCTAGTACTAATGAACCAGCATTCCCACCAGCAATGACATTGTTACCCAGTTATTTTTACAGACAGCGAGAAAACAAATGGTGATTACTTGTAGGGTCTGTTCTTAAAAGATAAAAGTATGCAAGCAGAAGCAATCTGCTGAAGTGTAAATTATACTGCTAGAAATTGTCAAGTACTTCTAGAATGTTACTATTTCCCATGTAAGAAAGAAAGAAAGAAGGAAGGAAGGAAGGAAGGAAGGAAGGAAGGAAGGAAGGAAGGAAGGAAGGACAGAAGAAAGAAAGAAAGAAAGAAAGAAAGAAAGAAAGAAAGAAAGAAAGAAAGAAAGAAAGAAAGAAAAGTGAGCTTGTTTAGGAGGTTCATAACACTGTAGTAAGCTCCCTGATGTTACAGATTTCCCCCAACGTCCTCTTGCCCTGAACACTGAAGAATCTTAGACAAGCAACACAGGCTTCTTGTATCTGTATCGACTTTCCAGCCAATGAGCGAACATAGCCTGAATTAATGAAGCAGTTTCTGTTTCCAAGTACATTTACTTATGATACCTGTCCCTCCAGAATTTGTACATGGCGATCAAGCAAGGTTGGGTAGCATTAACCCATTGTCTTCTCACCAGAGCCCTGGTGGCGCAGTGGTTAAAGGCTGGTACTGCAGACACAACGGTGTGAGTTCGATCCTGCAGCGCTCCAGGTTGACTCAGCCTTCCATCCTTCTGTAGGTCAGTAAAATGAGTACCTAACGTGTTGGGGGCAATTAGCTAACACACTGTAAACCACTTAGGGAGTGCTTAGCATTGATAAGTGGTATAGAAATGTTTAAAAAATACCACATCCTCTGAGGTAGCTTAGAGTCAGAGATTGGAATATGTACATTGTGCACAACATGCACAACAGCTGTGTTTACTGATAATTTTTGGTTACTCAACTAACATGGCTGTTATTATTAACAAACAGATAATATTCAAGTGAAATTGTTCAGAATAAGGTTTAGCAGAAGAGGGAAATACAATATAACCTAAATCTATGTGGAGTAGACTGACTGAATCAGTGGTAAGTTGGTAAGTCAACACTTACGGAGAAATTCCATTTAAAAAAAAGATAGCCAGAAACTCTATTATGGTCTACATTATGTAACAACTTTTACTTAGCTACATAGCAGAGGTACTAAGAAATCTTGTTAGTAGATTGCAGAGATGTATAATAGGACACCAGCAACAGTCTTGTGAAGCCCACTGGGCTGCGTTAATGCATGCTAGCCCTCTCTAGCAGTTTTCCCAATGTTATAGTAACATAACAGTAGCCCTTTACTGGATACAGACTTTACATACATAAGGCCCATTCTAAGGCCTTATCACACCAAGGTGTCATATCACCAGAGCAATGCTTTGCTCCTTATTCGGGATCAGTCCTATCACACAACATCATTGCTCACCAGCTGCTAGTGTATTGGGATCCATTTGAAATGTGCCTTTTTTTCATGCTGTAAATAATCTGTTAATGACCTCCATTCCTGCAACAATCCAGTTAGCTGTGGGAGTGCAGATTCCTCATAGACCTTTCTTCTGTACCTGATTCATTAATGGGTGTGGTTTGGGCATACCTATGTTGGCATTCCTTCAGAATGTTACTGCACAAGTACAGCATAGAATTTTTTAAAAAATAATGTGGGCCAATCACAAAGTGCAAGGTGGGGGACTCAGCAGTGATGCTGTAATGCAAAGGAAGAACAGTGTGGATGATGCAACTAACCCACTAATGTCAAAAGAGTTCTAGAGAGATCATTAATAGCCTAATACTGTCATGGGAATGGCTATAGTGAGATTGCAATGGAACAATGGGGAATTAAGGTATGATGTGACAGAAATGAAGTTGAAGAACACCTGATCTAGAATGCTTACAGTTTGCTATGATCAAAATGGAGTAGATACTTACAGTTATTGGGTTATACACTGAAAGATACAAAAAAAAAAAAAAAGGGAGCATCTTATAATTTTGATTAGCATCTGCTGTTACACAGGCATATACAAGCTTTTGAAGACTCACAGAATTATTTTGTATTTTTTAAGGAAAAATGTGCTTAACTAGCAAGACAAGTGGATGCTTTATGGTTGTCTAGCTGGGCAAGAGATGGCTATATATTGCTTCCCACATTAGAGGCAGTATACTTCTGGGTAATACCAGAGGAGAATAAACAGAGGAGAAAGCTTTCTGCCCTCATGTCCTGCATGTGAGCTTCCAATGGGCATCTGGGACTTGGTAGCCCTTTGGTCTGATCCAGCAGAGCTCTTCCTATCTCCTTAGTGGCACATGTGACTTTAATATACAAGGAAACAAGACATATAGCAGAAAATATATTTAGTTTGAAAGGACTTTAAAAAATGGGTTAGCTTCTTTTTCCCCCTTTCACTAGCATCTTGTTGTTGTGGAGCTTCAAGTCATTTCCAACTTACAGCAACTCTAAGACAAACCTATCATGGGGCTTTCTGGAGCTGAGAGCATGTGATGCTCCCAAGATCACCCAGTGGGTTTCCATGGCCAAGTGGGGAATCAAACACTGGTCTCTGATGTCATCGCACCGGAGACTGTACCACACTGACTCTTCCTGTATATATCTTCCTTGCCTGTATACTGTATGTTAAAGTACCATAAACCTGTATTAGCATCTTACCTAGGTATAAAGCTTTTAATTTCTGCTGTTTCTTGCTTTGCATGAAAACATAAACAATGCCAAAGAGCAGGATTTTCTGTTGTGGAAAGCCAAACAGTTGCTTTTAAAAGCTCCTGAGGAAGAGCTTTCTCAAATAAGTTAATGTTAAATATATCGTCTTGGTATATTTAACATTAGCAGAGCAGATTACAGCAGGGGCACAGAGAAGGTAGGTCACATCCTGCCTATGAAGCATTGGTCAATTTTAGGTGGTGTTATGGTTAAAAAACATTTTTAAAAAGCAGAAGGCAACTTGCATACAAGGCTAAAGTTATGTTAGAGTAAGTATCAAGTGCGTTGCTATATTGCAGAGTTAGATGAACTTCTTCCTGAGGTTTTGCAAAATTGTACTATGGGTTTCTTTGATGGGAAATAAGGCATCAAGGCAAGTCCTTCTTGCCTTCTGAGACTTGGCTCCAAGGTTCATGAATAAGTTTAATAAAGTTATATCAGACAATGGGAGAAAGGGGCAGGGATGGGGAAATGGAGGGGGTTAACTAAGTTATGATGCCTTCTCCTTTCTTTGTCATATGACAAGTGTTGTCACACTGAGGTACTTGCCACTGTAGCACAATTAACATTGCAGAGAAACATTTCCTCTCCTTTTCATGACTCCCCCTTTGGATCCATTACCCATCACTGAGTTAATCTTGGTTTCTTCAGCATCATTTCCCCTTGCTGCTGCTCCATGTCCTGGCTATCTGGTGGTAGTGGTGGTGGTTGCTGGTGCTGTTGTCCCTTCTCCTTCTTTCCAGACTTCTTTATCCACCACTGAAGCAGTCTACTTTCCTTTTTGCCCTTTCCAGGCAGTCTCGCTGTGGAAAGTGAATTCACACATGGTGGGAGGAGCAGGGATGTGCAGGGGAAGATGGCCTGTCCCAACCATGCTTGATTAGTTTACTGAGTGAACAGACCTTACATGTGATCATCCATAGGCACCTAGGCTAGTTGCAAGAGAAGCTTTGCTGTTTATAGGGTTCCTAATTGTGCATTCAGACCATATAGGTGTACACTTGTATGTGCAATGAGCCAGTTCACATAGCCTACTGAATATTTAAGAATCATGAATAATGCCTGCTGCAGTAATCCCTCTCCCCCATTGTATTTGTTCTCCCCAGTTTAACTGTCTGAAAGCAGTCTCTGTAACACAAGTTAGCCTGAGGCGTTTTGTTGCCTAAGTGAGAGTAAATGACTTGTTAGCCCTTCTTTCAGTACATCAGAAGGATTAAGAACAGCTTCTCCATAAGGATTTTTTTCTATTCATCCTGAAATTAGCCAGAATGGAATTAGCTGGACTGTGGAAAATCTTTTTGGATATTCAGTCCAGAATTTGTTCACATGGATTTTTAACATTACATGAAAAGTAGATTTTCAAAGTACAAGGCTAAACATTCTTCTTTCAAATATACTTTTGTCAGCGACCAGACCCAATGTGTTAATCTTGATTACCTTAATTATATTTTCTTTGTTTAGGGAGTTGAAAGGAAAGTCCAAAGTTGCACAACACTATTGGAACATAAAATGTGAGATACATGAATGAGGGGATCTGAGACATTGTAAAATAAGAACTGGACCATATAAATATTGCAACAGAATACTTGGTGTGAATGAACTAAAGTGGAAGGAAAGAGACATTTTCAGTCAGATAATTGCAGTGTTTTACTTAGAAAGTGTAAGTCTAAGAATAAATGGGGTGGCAACACTAAGGAGAGATGTAGCAAAATCAGTTAAGGGATATAATGCAAAGTATGACTGAATAATGTCAGTAAGACTGGGGAAAGCTCATCAATCTAAGAAAAAAAAATCAAGTTATAAAATAGTGTAAAAATAGATTTGCAGTATTAAGCCTAATTGACTGGATGCCAGAAGAACTGTGAACTGAAGCCAGGGACATGTGAAGGAAGAATGCAAAAGCACACCATCTGCAGCCAAAAAGAAAGAAAAGCATCACTGGATGACAGATGAAACTCTTCAAGCAGTAAAGGACAGATGACAGAAATAGAGTCAGAACCCTGAACGCAACTATTCAGCGACTTGTGTGAAGAGACAGAGAGCTATTATTATAACACTCAATGCAGAGAAACAGAAGATGACAACAAAAATGGTGGAACAAGAGTTCAAGATTTTCCATACATTGGCTCAGTTATTAGTCAAAATGGAGACTGCAGTGAAGAAATCAGAAGACTGGGACTTAGAAGGGCAACTGTGAAGGAACTAGACAAGATCCTGAAGCAGCAAGATAATAATGAATACTAAAATTGCAATTATTCATGCCATCATAGTTCCAATTTCTACATATGGTTGTGAAAACTGTACTGTGGAGAAAACTGATAGGAAGAAAATAAACTCATTTGAAATGTGGTGCAAGAGAAGAGTTCTAGGGATACCCTGAACTGTCAAAAAGACAAATAATTGGGTCCTAAAGCAAATCAAACCTGAACTTGTCTTGGAAACCAAGATGACCAAATTGAGACTGTTGTACTTTGGACATATAATGAAAAGACAAGATTCACTAGAAAAAATAATATTGCTTGTTAAGGTGAAAGGCAGTAGGAGAAGAGGAAGAGCTCATTACAGGTGGATAGACTCACTCAAGGAAGCCACGGCTGCCCTGAGTCTGCAAGAGCTGAGCTGGACTGTTGATGACAGAGTGACTTGTTGAAGTCAACTTGATGGCAGTTAACTACAAAATTTTAAAGGAGAAGATAACTTTTTTCCATCTGAAATTGAATGTAATTTTGACAGCATTTTCTCAGAGATAGCTAACTTGTCCCTCCCCACATTACCTTGCTGGCTGTGTGCAACAAGAGTGAGTAGCAAATGTGAGGCTGTGAAAAGGATGAAGGAAGCAGAGGAGATGTGTAGAGAGCAGAAGTCCATAGCGTGCAGCTGCATGAAGAAGTAGTCCTGTGTGAAAGAGAGACAGGGTAGGAGAATGAGAGAGAGGAGAAGGAGAAATGATGGCCAGAGAAGATTCAGAGATGGGCATGGATGGAGGAATTGACAACACAGAGAGATGGAAGGTGCTTGTGAAGACAGAGGGAAGTATATAGATTCAGAGGAGAGGTGTCCATTATTACAACATGCAGTGCTAATAAAAGAGAGATGAAAGGAAGATAGAGAAGAAGAATGGAAGATCATCAGAGATGCCCAGTGAAAAACAGAGTTATTGTCAAAACTATGGGAGAGGAGGAAGATTTTGAATAGTTTAAGATCAGAAAAGATGGCTAACGAAGGAGGTGGGAAGAAAGAGGGGAAGTGCATTTCCAAGGTGGACTGACAAAACATTACAGCATTAATACAATCAGGGATGATTTTGTAGATGATCTCATTAATTTTCAACACTTTATAATAGAGGGCATGCTCATCAAATTTGCAGATGACACCAAATTGGGAGGGGTTGCTAATACGCCAGAGGACAGGATCAAAATTCAAAATGACCTGGATAGATTGGAGAGCTGGGCCAAGGCTAACAAAATGAAATTCAACAGAGAGAAATGTAAACTCCTACACTTAGGCAGAAAAAATGGAACACAGAAATATAGGATGGGGGACACGTGGCTGGATAGCAGTACATGTGAAAGGGATCTAGGAGGCTTCATAGACCACAAGCTGAACATGAGTCAGCAGTGTGATGCGGCAGCCAAGAAATCCAATGCAATTCTCAGCTGCATCAATAGGAGTATGGTGTCTAGATCGAGGGAGGTACTGGTACCACTCTACTCTGCTTTGGTTAGACCTCATCTTGAATACTCTGTCCAGTTCTGGGCACCCCAATTCAAGAAGGACATGGTCAAGCTGGAGCAAGTCCAGAGGAGGGTGACCAAAATAGTGAGAGGCCTGGAAGCCATGCCCTATGAGGACAGACTTAGAGAGCTGGGTATGTTTAGTCTGCAGAAGAGAAGGTTAAGAAGAGACATGATAGCCATGTTTAAATATTTGAAGGGATGCCAGGAGAGGGCTTGTTTTCTGCTGCTCCAGAGACCAGGACAAGGAGCAATGGATTCAAGCTTCAGGAAAGGAGATTCCACCTGAACCTCAGGAAGAACTTCCTGACAGTCAGGGCTGTCCGGCAGTGGAATATGCTGCCTCGGAGTGTAGTGGAGTCTCCTTCCTTGGAGGTTCTTAAGCAGAGGCTGTATGGTCATCTGTCGGGAGTGCTTTGAAGGTGTTCCTGCATGGCAGGGGGTTGGACTGGATGGTCCGTGTGGTCTCTTCCAACTCTACATTTCTATGATTCTAATGCCACTTCAAGCTGGAAATCATAGAGTTGGAATAGACCAAAAGGGCCAACCAGACCAATCAGCAGATTTGATAATCATACTCTCTATTTCATCATAAAAGTCATTTATAAAGATGTTGAGTAGAACTGGTCCCAGGATACCATCCCATGGCATCTCTCCAGGATGAAGAGGAACCATTGGTGAGCACCCTTTGGGTGCAGTCAGTCAACCAATTACAAATCCACCTAACAGTAGCATTATCTAGCCCACATTTTACTGTGGGGGACCTTGTCAGAGGCCTTAGTGAAATCAAGATATGCTACATCCACAGCATTCCCTTTATCTGTCACGCTTGTAACACTATCAAAAAAAGGAGATAAGATTAGTCTGGCATGACTTGTTTTGAAAAAATCCATGTTGACTTTTTGTGATCACTGCATCCATTTCTGAGTGCTTACAGATTGTTTAATTATCTGCTCAAGAATTTTTCCTGGAACTGATGTCAGGCAGACAGGGCAGTAAACTTTGGGTCCATTTTTCCCCCTTTCTGAAGATGGGGACAAGATCTGCCCTCTTCCAGTCTGCTGGGACGTCTGTTCTCCATGAATTGTCAAAGATTATTGCCAGTGACTCTGATAGTACATCTGCCAGTTCTTTTAACACTATACTCTTGGATTTATTTTATCTGGCCCTGGAAATCTGAATACATTTAGAGTAGCCAGGTATTCCTGTATTACCTTCTTTACCTGTTCTGTGCTGCATTTCCCTTACTGTATCAACTGGTCCATTTTCCCAGGTAGAGCATTGTTTTCCTTTTGGGAGAAGACCAAGACAAAGATCCTTTTCGCACCTTACTCTTTCGTGGAGCTGGGCTGTGGGGCTTGTGCGAGCAGCCTCCAGAGAGAGGCTCTCGCATCCCGGTCCCACCGGCTCCGCTGCTGCTTCCTGGTCGTGCGAGCCCCCCTCTTCCTTTCACAGTGCAGCCTGGGACCTTTCCTAGCCTGCACTGGACAGGAAGTGCGACCGGCCCAGCTCCCGAGGCTCTGCATGCCAGGTAAGTGTGCGCAGGGCCCTGGAGCTTGTGCGTGGTCCACCTCAGGCCCTTGAGCGTTGCGCAAATGCGAGTATGTTATGTGGATCGCTCCTCACATTTAAGCAATGCTCAAGGGGCCCTTTCACATCAGAAATGCCGTGCAAAAGGGGCCAAAGAAGAGGTTGAGCAGTTCTGCTTTTTCTCTGTCCCTTGTTAGTATTCCACTGTCTCCTCCATGTAGTGGCCCTACCAGTTCCTTGTCCTTCTTTTTGCTACAGACACAATTTTTTAAAAGTCTCTTTTTATTGTTTTTAACCTCTCTTGCAAACTGAGTTCATTCTGCACTTTAGCTTTTCTGACTTTCTCCCTACATGTGCTGGCTATTCATTTAAATTCTTCTTTGGTGATCACCCTCCCTTTTCCATGTCTTTTAAATCTTAGCTCAGTTGAAAGTTCTTTAGACATCCAAGGAGAGTGTACTATATTATTATTTTTTCAGTTGAAGATAGGTGTTCCAGTTGAAAGTTTTATAAAGAAATGTATTTTTTCCCTAAAGAACAGAAATTATTTGAATGTTATTAAATTAAGCTGTTGGGGTTTTGTGGTATTTAAAGACAAGTTCAATGCAATATTGTTGGATTAGAAGTAGATTCCTGGGGTGTTAGCCCCTTTTCTGGGAAAGACAAAGACTGGTTCAATTGAGACTCAGCCTCCTTTAGCAGAGTTCACAAGTGGAAACACTGAATCTCTTGGGTCGCTCTGAGACTAGTTTTAGCAAATGTAAGGCAAACAGGTACTGTGCAAATTTCATAGCTAAAAAGTTCACTAATTACATTTAAATATATTCAGACTTATATACATGCAGTGTCTACACCCTGGCTAACTACAGGAAAGTTTCAAGAAGAAGAGCAGCTCAGCAGAGTCTGCACTCTCCATCTTGAGAGAGGAAGAAGAAAGAGAGAGAGAATGAGAGAGAGGAGTCCTTTATGTGCTTGCAAACACATCTAGAAGGTTCTCTAGTCATACAGTATGGTTGCATAGATATATTTCCACAATGGGTGACTGAACAAATGGGGAAAGTTTTAGAGGCAGCAAGTATAGGGTAGAGAGCCAGCATAGTATAGTATACACGATTCTGGAGACCAGGGATTGATTCTCTGCTCAGCCTTGGAAACCCGCTGGGCAACCTTGGGTGCATCACATGCTCTCGAAAAACCTGTGATAGGTTTGCCTTAGGGTTACCACAAATTGGAAATGACTTGAAGGCACATAACAACAATATAGGGTAGAGGCATGCAGGACACCCTTACTGTCTAAAGCCCCATTCTTCTAACAGCAAATGGGTGAAGGGGGTTAAAGAGAATGTTTGGCTAGGAAGCATTTCCCAACAATTATTATAGCCCATTCTGTCCAAGTAGGGATTAAAAATACTATAGACCCAGTTAAGAAATCATACAGGCATGTGAGTATATGCCTAACTATTAATTTCAATATCAAATGTTTTAATAAGTGCAGATCAATGCAGGAATTATTGTATATTTTAGTACATAAACTGTAACTACAGTCATGTAAGGACATAGGAGTGGGAGGGGAGATTTGCCCTGGGCAGTAATGTTTTGAAGGCGTCCTGGCCCGTATCCACACCCCCGCATGCCCTGGCCACACCCCCGTGCACAGTGGCTACACCCCTCGTGCTGTAGCCCCCACCCCCCTCCCACCCCACTCCCCACACTCCAAGCTCTGCCACTGGGTAACTATGATTTTTTAATGGCTTTTAGAAATAAATGGATACAGATTAAGAAACAGTTGGTTTATCTACATTCTTCTGGATATTGTTGGTGCTGTTTGTTGCTGCTGCTGGTTTTCCAAACATCATGCAGGAACTAGAGGGACCATCCCCATGGGTTTTTGCCTTGAATAATGTGGTGACCTGGTACAAGTACAAAATAGCAGCCAGCCTTACAGACACAAGGGGAAAGGCCTGATACAGAAGTGCAGTTCCCACCACCCACCACACCGAAAAGTCTTTTACAATAAATGTGCAGCACCATTGTAATGAAAGCCTTATTCAGAATGGTGAACTTGCCCTAGGTTGGTTTAGGTTTTCATATAACAAATAAAATGCTGATGTTTCTAAGATTCTGATGTTTATTGTAGGGTACTGTTGATGGGGGCATGTGGATGTGGGGTTTCAGTTTGTATTTATAAATAAAGGTTTTTCTTTCATTTGTCCTTCCGAGGGTCTGTATATTTCTTTTTAATCTCTCTCATTCCCTTTTACTATGAGAATGAGTGAAAAATCAGGTTTTATAAAATCTATACAGTTGTTTCCTTCTGAGCTCAAAATAAGCTCGAGCTGGGAAGGAAATTAAACCTCTTTGCAGTTGAAGTCACTAGGATGGGAGGGATTCTTGAAAAGTCAGTCAGACCAGCATCAACCTCAGAATACTATATCCAAATGAATGCCCATTATTAAAATACTTCCAAGGCTTGTCAAAAACACACTAATTCTAGCAACCTGTTACTGACATCCACAGCCTAAGCCAACCTTGCCTGCATATGTGTCGTTTTGGTTGATGTGGAGACTGGCATTCCCTTCACACTGACCAAAGCCTCCTCCCCCAGAATGACCACTGATTTGCTGCAGCTCCCACAGCCCTTCCATGGCTGGTGTGGTGGTGGTGGGGGAATCAAAGGAGCACTGGGCTATGATCTTGTAGCCAGACACGAATTATTGCCTCATCTGCTGAGATCTTAAGAGGACTCCAGCTGATCTCAGAGGAGGATGTAACCATTTTGTGTCTGGCTACAGAGACCTAGCCAAACATTTCTCTGCTCCCTTGCTGCTCTCACCAGACATGGAATGGCCAGGGTGAATGGCTAGCTGCAGCATAGGAGCACATGTAGAGTTACTATGCTACGTGGGACCATGCACGATTGTGGCTTCAATGTCCCATCTGAGAAATGGGATCTGCAGAACATTTAAGAGCACACTTTTAGGAGGAGTATAGCCCTCTAAATATGCCTAAATAAGTTAAAGGGACCAGATTCTGTCTGATCTTGGAAGTTAAGCAGAGTCAGTCCTGGTTAGTACTTGGATGGGAGATTGCCAATTAATACCAGGGGCTATAGGGTATATGTCAGAGGAAGGAACTGACAAAACCACCTCTGAGTATTCCTCACCTGAGAAAACCCTATGAAATTAAGGGGGTCACCGTAAGTCAACACGTGACTTGAATGCCATAGTGTTGCAAAATATTCTGTTTTCTGCATTCAGACATTCCCCGTGTCTGATATGACTTGATGCAACTGACACAGGCAAGTCATTATGAATGTGACTGACTTTATCTTTGCAGACCCTGTTACCAGTGCGGTTCCAGGAATCACCACATGGGCTAGACTGTAGAAGGTCAATGAACCACCCAGAAAAACTCTATTGGAGGCAATAGTGTCAGAAAAGAACTGATTTTTTTACCAACATCACAGTAGTTCAGTGGGCTTGACAGTACTGTGCTTATCAATCTGTCAAATACCTTGTATAGCTTTCCCTATTTATATTCCAGCCATATGATTGATAGATAGATAGATAGATAGATAGATAGATAGATAGATAGATAGATTTTATATATCACCTTTATCCCAAACTAGGGCTCAAGACTGTACTTTCTCCATTGCCAGTTAGCTTACACGTTGTAAACCACTTAGAGACTGCTTGCACTGATAAGTGGTATAGAATTGTATATGCTATTGCTATAACGTCTTTGTCCCTGGTTGTATATGTTGTTGTTGTTCCACCTTTTGGTGTAAAGGGCGTTATAAATAAACGCTGTTGTTGTTGTTGTTATTCCTACAGCCTGATAGACTATTTGTTTAGGATTCATTCACGCATAGCTCTGCACTGAGAGAGGAAGAAAGTGCGGGTGTGACCTTGCTTTCCTCTCTCCTCCTGCCAGGGACTTCCATGATGTCATAGATATATATCACCCTAACCTTAGGCAGCAGGAACAGGTGCAAATTCCTTCTCCCCTCAAGCTAGGCTAGAGAATTTTGAGATCAAATTACCTCCCAACATAAGGACTGGGGGCATTATTAGGCAACAAATATTCTGTATCTATCATAAGTGAGGTGGTGAAGAGAATAAAGGGCAATCATGGTTCTTAGTCAATAGATGTCAAAGCAAGCTGATAATTCAAAAAAAATGAGTGAAAGCATTTGGCAGAATTACATGCTGTGAAACATGGACAGAAGGACAGATAACACCAGTTGATATCACATAAAGCCCTATATGAAATTTTTCCTACTGCTCCAGTGAATAAATTCTGGATGCCACTAACAAATCCTGCACTGAGAATAAATTCTGCAACATAGCATATCTGCACTAAACTGTAGTTAATATGCAGAAGACATTATTGTTACAATCTCTGTTATGACAAAATGCAATCTATTTTGGAAAGGACTGAGAAGTAAGAAAAGAAAGAACTGCAGCACCACAAAACTGATGTGTCACTCAGAGACCTAGCTGGTCTTTAATTTCTAAGTCATCAGCACATATCACTCAGACACTCTGAAATTCTTCATAGCCTTGAGGACTAAACATTTCCAGGTTTTCTTTTTTTTAAAGTTAGCTGAGTGTTTTAAGAAGCTAAACAAATTCATCTCCCAAATCCCCAGCACATTTTTCATGCAGAACATAAACAGCTGTTTCTCAGTTCCCCCTTTACCCCACCTCTGTGTTTTTACAGCATCTCGTTCTATAGCAAGGTCTCAGACTCAGCAGGTTAACACTGGGCCCTTCTGTAATAGGTGCAATGATGATATTCTTGTCCCTAATTCCACAGTATAATGCACCAGTCACATTCTACCACAATTCCTCTTGGAGTCAGTTTTACGCTATAAAGCATCTTTGTTTAGTCAACTGAAACACCAATACATGCGACTTTGTTGTTAACGGAGCTGTAAGAATTTTAAGTACTGCCTGGGAATGTGTCATACTGAGCTGCTTTTTTAAAAAAAAATAATAAAGCCTTCACAGGATGTAGTAGCTATCTGTGCCAAAAACTAATGAATAAAATATTTGGATTGGAAAGTTGTTTTTCTACACGCATTTTACTGGTTTGTAATCCTTCTAAAAGAAGAAAGCAGCCTAAAACACTGTCTCATGTCTACTTGTAAACATCTAAATAGGAAATTTCCCTTTCAGCTGCATGCATTAAATTTAAAGTTTTGAAAAAAGAGAGTGGGGGAAAAAACAGAGAATGTCACAATTGTGAACACAAACCATGCAAAGTACAACAATGTTGCATGTTAAGACTTTATCCCCAATCTCTTCCACAGTTTTGCTTCTGGCCCACCCCACCAATGGCATGTGGCCCCCAAGGGCCGCTAAGTTGAAAGAAGTTCTCCACGCTTAACTGTCTCACATCCCAGGGCCTAATTACTTTATTCCACACAGAACCTACTGGAGGGCATTGAGTGGTAACTCTGTCAGCCTAGCTCCATTTCTCTCAGTGTAATCTTAGTATAGGCCATTTCTGCACTAGATTGTTATAGTGCTATTATTCCACTTTCAAGATCCTATGGAATCCTGGGGTTGGCAGTTTAAGGAGGGGCCTTGAAGTCCCTCCATAAGATGTTGAAAGTGGAATAATAGCACTGTAACAGTCTCGTATGGAAATGGCCACAGTGTTAGCATATATAAGCCATTGTGGTATAGTAGTTTGAGTGTTAAAATAGAGACCTTTCCGCATTACCCTGTTATATTGCTATTATTCCAGTTTCAACATCCTATGGAATCCTGGGGTTTGCAGTTTCTGCAAACCCAGAATTCCATAGGATGTTGAAACTGGAATAATAGCACTATAACAAAGTAGTGTGGAAATGGCCTCAGGCTCTGGGGACCAGGGTTTATATCCCCACTCAGCCATGGAAACCCACTGGGTGCCCTTGCGCAAGTCACACTCTCTCAGCCTCAGAGGAAGGCAATAGCAAACCCCATCTAAACAAATCTTGCCAAGAAAACCTTATGGTAGGGTTGCCATGAGTCAGAGTAGACTGGAAGGCACACACAACAGCAACAACAGCAGTATTAGCATATAGATTTGTCAGCTTTAGAGATGACAGATGTGAAGACCTGGGTAGGGACTGTCGTGCACCTAGTGAGGGAGCCTGGGAAGAGAGTCCAACAGTTTTGGAGAAGTGCTCAGGGCACAGCCCTGCGGTTTGTGGTGGGGTTGAGGGCAGAGCTCACTAGTGTGTGGGTGTGCGTGCATGTGTGCATGTACAGGGATGTGTACAGAATTGAGGCTTATACTGTTAAAAACACGGACTTCCAGACGCTCACTTTTGTGTGATCTAAATTTAATCTAAAGCAGCTGTATTTGTTAGGCATTCACATACTCAATATTTTTTGCACATTACACTCATCATCCAGAGGGACAGGGACAGCATTGCTGCCCTTTTTTCTCAGCCTCCACAGGCTCCATATATAACATGCATAGAAGCTACACATGTGAAACTGTACACATCTGTACAATTGTTCCTGCAGAAGCCTCCGAAAGCAGGGCTCTTGGTCATACAGAATTTCACTGACCTGTCTTTTCTGTGATTTTGACATACAGGCATGCCTCAGTTGACAACACCCCTGAAAAGAAAATCTTTTTTACAAAGTCTTCTTATACCTCCCCAGAACCCTTTTATTCTTCATTTTCTGTTTAGCTAGATGCCTTAGCAGCTTTTTTAAGTATTGGGAGGATGGCGAAGGAGAGCTAGAGGAATAGTGACTCCAAGCAATTTGCTACTATTAACTAAAGCCAGATGGAAAACAATTAAATGACAAGCAGTGAAAGTGCTATTTCTTTTTTAAATTTCAAGGAGTCTTAAGACAGTCCTAAGGCTTCTTTGTGACTCATAAAAATGACTCAACAGCCATGATTCATAACAATCAACATTTGGTGATCTAAGTATCTGTCTTTGCACCCAACTTCTTTTTGCTTCTCCACATGCAAAAAAGCAGTGGAAGATAAAGAATTTAACAGTTTGAAACTGTTAGAAATAAGTTGGTGCATGTATGCTTGCTGTATTTTTTAAAAAAATAATGTATATAAGAAATTCACTGCAAGAGTGCAATCTACATGTAAGTTTGCTCATAGGTTTCACTTCAGATCTTTTGATACAATTGAATACTTTGATTCTGGAAGTAAATTCTCACAGACAATTTTTTCCTTAATTTGAAAAACTAGGAGTGAGAAACAAGAGGGGCCCCTGGATATTTTGGACTACATTTCCCACATTCCATTACTATTGTCTGTGTTGGGTAGGGCAGACGAGAGCTGTGGAACAAAAAATTTGGGGAGGGGTACAAAGGTTCCCCACGCATGATCTAAAGGATTTGCCAGCATTATGCTGCTACTCATGGCCCACTGCTGTGACATGTTTGTTTCTGTACTCTGCAGGAGGGGAGAAGGAGGAAGCATTGCAACTTACAGCCTCCCCATCAGGGGCACCACTTTTCTTCACAGCACTCAGAGATCCTGAGTGGAGGAGATAATAACCCACACTTCACCATACCTAGTTCTGCTTTAATCTAAAGTAAAATAGAAAATTTAAGAAAAAATCCCTGCTCCACAATCCAAAGACAATGCTATCAAGAATGCCTGTGTTTTATAACGATGCAACATGTAAAGATCAGTAGCATCCACAGTTGTCAAAGGCTAGAAAATTGAGGCTGTTTTCATGATGACTGCTTACAATTCATCTTTACATTTTTGAAACATAGCTGAGTACAAGTTCCTCTCCTCTGCATGCACGCACACACAGAGTCATCTCAATTTTGTCAGAAAGAAACAGGGAGAGGAGCAAGATGTATTATTTATATGGGAAGCTTTCCTATGGGAGAAATTGCCATGTGTGAGAACTGCTCTTTCCTTTTAATTCCAGAAGAACTTTCCATTCACCTGGAACAGGGAGCACTCAGGTGCTGGAAGAAAGCAGCTGAAGGAAAATGCAAGGCTAGCAGAAAAGTATTGTAACCTACTTTTTTCTCCCACCACCTGTGGCAGAGGCCCAACTGGAGCCTCCCACCACAAACTCACATATATGATAGGGCTAGCTTTTGAAATGACAGCCAGTGTAGTGCCATCACTTGAGTGTTAGACTAGCAAATGGGGAGGCCAGGCTTCAAATCCCCACTCAACCATGGAAATACACTGGGTGACCCTGAGCAAGTCACACTCTCTCAGCCTCATAGCAAGGCAAGGATACGCTCCCTCTGAACAAATTCTGCCAAGGAAACTCCATGATAGTGTTGCCTTAGGGTTGTCGTAAGTCAGAAAGGATTTGGAGGCGCACACCAACAACAAACTCTTGAAATCCTATTGTTGCACCATTCAGACATAAATTCCCATCCCCTGTGTTCTCTGGGGCATGTTTGCAGCCTATCAGATATTGTTGAGCTGCAGTTTTCTGCAGCTCTAGCCAGCAGTGTGCTGGGGGTCAGGTGGGGATGAGTCTGGAAGACTCCACCATTCCCAGCCCTTGTCTGGATTCTGCTGTGGAAATCAGCTTGCTTCCCCTTGGTACAAGGTTGGACCTGGAAAATTTAGTTAGTTAGAAATCTGTGCACTTCTTGCTGAGGGCCTTATCTATGATGGCCTCCAGAAAAGGGTCATTTAAAAAGAGACACCAGGCAGTGTTATTAGAATTGCACAGAGGATGCTGGACCTAATCCTTCTCTTACTTCTGCCACCAAGACTCAGGCATCACTTGATTTAAGCTGACTCAGAGCCAGCGGGGCATAGAGGTTGGAGTGTTCAATTAGGACTCTGGGAAACGAAGGTTCAAACGTCATTCATTATGGAAACCCACTGAGTGGCCTTGGGCAAGACACACTCTCTCAGCCTTACAGGATGGCAACAGCAGACCTCCTCTGAACAAATCTTGCCAGGAAAATCCTTGGATCGCATTGCCCTAAGTTAAGGGTCAATGCGAAGGCACATTAAAAGAAATACAACTGACTCAGACCAATCTGCCTGATCCATTTGCCGGTGATCAGTCCTCTAAGGCCATTTCTGCACTAGACTGTTACAGTGCTATTATTCCACTTTCAACATCCTATGGAATCCTGGGGTTTGCAGTTTAGGGAGGGGCTAAGAGAGACCACAGGAAGCCTGAGCAGACTATGATCCCACGAAGCTCATAATTAGACGAGGACATGAACATTCAGGCAGAGTGACAAAACTTTATTTGACCCAAGGATCAAATATGAGAAGGATCTGAGAGGCCTCATTCGGCTAAGAGTGTGGGCTGGGGACAAAGAAACAGGCAGGCAGGGTCAAGCAAGGTGGGTGGGCCCAGCTTTAACGCTGGCCAGTTTTGAAATCTTCTTACTGAGCCTAAAAGGCATAGCTCAGCCCTAGTCATTTCTACTCAGGTGTAAGCCCCAACACAATAGCATCCTGCCTGCAAAGCCCTGTGGCTTTCTGGCATACACAATACAGCTCAGGTCTACCCACGGTATTTTAAGTGACAGTACATTCAAATTCCACCACAACTCTGATCAGTGACTGGAGATAACAGAAGCAGCAACAGCAGCTTTGGCCCCTACATTAAGACATGACTTATTTACAACAGACTAAATACCCGCTTCCAGCACACAAACATCCACCAGTCACAAACTGAACATTAGACTATATGTGCTACAATGAAAGAGAAACATGTACACAAATGGTCTGGCAAGCACACTGTTTCTGAAATCCTTCTGCTACAATGCAATGTGCTTACTCCTAAATCTAATCCTGGACCCACTGGATAGCTTTTAAGGGAGAGGCACCAGGTTTCAAATCTTTGACCTGGTATTTAGAGGGCAAGGTATTCCAGATATACCCACATGGGCACTAATTGTGGCTTCCCAGAATATAAGCATGTCATGAGTGTGGAGTTCATCCTGTTGCTCACATGGGAATGCTTTCTATGTAGCAAACATGGACTGTATAAAGCAGAACCCCTTGGCATGCATTCCATCTTCCCAGTACCTGATATAGATGATATAATTAGTGCGTGCAAACTGCCCCATATTGAAAAAGTAGTCAAATTTACACCTATATTTCACAGAACAACAAGGCAAGGGGAAGTCTCTAATTAGCACCAAGAATCAGCAAACAGTACTAATGAACATGGGATAAGCTGGTCCCTCCTTGTTTGTCCGTATGCTAAATATTTTGTCAATTCTTCCTGGTTATATATAAGAGGTGACCAACAAGTAAGGCTGATTTTCAAGAAGTGTGCAGGATTTCCTATGTGTTTTACAGTAGCAGCAGCTTGTTCATGCACACACACACCTTCAGATTGAGTTACTTTATTTCACTTTCTGGACTTCATGATTTTATACTTCCTGACTTTAAATAGAAATGGCAAGCAACTTGATAGTGGTGCATTGCAACAGCCCTACAGCGCATAACTAATTACAAAGGAGGCTGGGAGTCATAGTCCAATAACATCTGGAGTATCACAAGGAATGCTCAAGTGTCATAGTTTCAAAATGTAGGAAGCTGGCCCTTCTGCTCATTCTCCTTAACGGGGCCCTAAACATCTACCCCAAAGTCCTACTTTAATACCATCACTGGCTGCAAATCTGGAAACTACCATGGCAGTTTAGGGCTGTGGAAAGACCAGAATGCAGCGTGGCTTGTGCAGGCAAAATAAAAATTAAAGTAAGAAGGTGGTGGGAAAACTACATTCCCTCCTCAAAAAAACAAAACAAAAAAAACCTGCTCAAACGTCACTTATGTATTACAAAGCACATCTCCACATTTAAAAAAAATGTATTTGAGTAGACTAGCTGCAGATCCCATCTGATCTTGGAAGCTAACCAGAGTCAGCTCTGGTTAGTACTTGAATGGGAAACCACCAAGAAATACCAGGTACTGTGCCCTACATTTCAGAAGAAGGAATTGGCAAAACCACTTCTGAGTGTTCCTTGCCTAAGAAAGCCCTATGAAATTCATGAGGTCACAATAAGTCAACCGGTGACATGAAGACAGACAGACAGACAGACAGACACACACACACACACACTATGTCCTGTATTCTAGACATGGGCAAAATGCAACTCAGCTCCCCCTTCTTTTTTTTTACTCTCAGAATATTTTCTTTAAAGATTATCATAGCTGTTTACCACCCAGATTTGGAGGCAAACTCCAGAATGCAACATAGTCAACGGGAAAAGGGACTGACTGTAGTACACTCAGTGGAATAGGCAATATCATAGTTCAGCTCTTTCTGTTTCAAAATCAGTAGTCAGGATTATAGTCAATATAGTAAAGTCAATTTAAGTTTCATTTGTATATGAATATAAGTTTGATAATAAACATAAGTGGGGGATTTGATTTGTTAGTAAAGAATGTGGAAATTATTAACTAATTTAGTAAGATTTAATGAGGAAATCATTTTTAATTCAGTTTGACTGATTTTTAACCTGTGTTACATGTAATCTAATTCTTATGTACTCTTAACTTTTAAAGGCCCCGACAAACACAAAATAAAAGAACAGTGCAAATCTCAAGCATTTGACCAGCCTACAAGGTAGTTCCATGGCTCTGGCTTACTTGCCTACCTCTGAAAAGGTGTCATGGGAAGATATAGAAAACAAAAGGCCTTAATAATAACCCCAGGCCACAACAAATTTAACTGGAGATGCATCGAACAAAGGAGACTTAAGTCTAAAATGCTACAAACTTCTTTCTCTCAGTTAGATCCCTTTGCATGCTGATCCAGACTAACGCAGCCATGTCTTCAATGCAGAAGGAAACCTCGTGTTGTAACTGTAGAACTCCGTACCAACAACCCTCAACCAGAATCAGTGCTTCACTGCCTGATGCTTAGATCTCATCTGTGCTTGGTGACAAGGAATCTGTCTGTCCAGGAGACTGGCACGAGGGGCAGGTATCAATTGCACCTGGAGGAACGGAAAAAACACATTCTTTTTGGGCCCTGCATACATGGTTTATAACAGGGAGAGAAAATAATTTTGTCTGAGGTCATAAGCACCTGCTCTGAAATTGGAAAAGTTACTTCTGTGGCTACAGCTCCCGGAATCCCCCAGCAAAGATGGCAGCTTTACAGCCATAGTTCCAAGATACCAAGAAGGACCACAATATACTTTGTCTCTCTAAAGTGACACTTGCTGAAACCAGGCAGAACATTGGCATTGGTCTGTGACAAAGATCCTGTGGCTACACTGTGCACTGGAACGCTTTGGCGTAAGGTCGTCTCTTAATACGGTGCTTGGAAGTACAGTACTTGTGGCACATAATCTATAGTGGCTGCTGAAAATGTGTCCTAAAGAAAACTGTGTACAGTTTAACACTGCCTAAATCCATCTTATCAAAATATAAAACAGTCCACCAAAGCAAGAGAAGTAGACTCTGCATCTGTTAAGATCACCTCCAGCATTCCAGTGATGTGGGAACTGCAGCTGCTCCATCCATTCAATGGAACCAAAACACAGAACCAGAGTTAATGCCCCTGCCACATTCCATCTTACATTAGGGAGAGGTAAAGATCTCAGGGTATTCCAGTTCCCACTAGAAGAGCCGCATTCTATAAGGCAGTGCCTCCAAACTCCTATTTGAAGAGCCAGAATGGATTAAAACAGGATGAAGAAAGATGATTTGGAAGCTCGATATCCAGCCAACAAAGGCAGTCCTGCTATCATGGAAAACCCATATCTCAAGTAAACCTCTGCTCCCAATTAGATAAATCCCTACAATTTTGCAACTACTTCTTCTCTGCACCCAAGAGCTCTTGCTGCTTTCCAGACAGGGACAGGTTAGGTGGGATGCAGTACACAACAAGTTGTTCTTGAAATAATGCTGGGAGCAGTGGAGGGAAAAGTTACTGTTGCCCTCGGAATTTCCTGTGCAACACGGCCATTGGCCATGTGCACTGGAGGATTCTGGTTGCTGTAGTCCAATCCCACCCCAACTCACATTTCCCAGCTCTGGGATGGGGATGGGATTTGAGAAGCATTTTGTGATGTTTTCCAATTAAGCCTGCTGCTCAAAGTCAAAATCCCCTCTGGGTATGTGCAAGACCTCTCTCTCTCTCTCATCCAAAGCAGCCTCTAGATCCAACCACCACCTACTTTCCACAGCTGGCACAGAGGTAGAACAGAATCTCAGTGGTGGCAGGGAACCATCCCTGCCTCCGATTCTTTCCCGAGTCCTTCAGTGGTGTCTTCTCTCATTAGGCCTTATGAAAGAGGGTGCCCTACTTGGTGGGGCATTACTAAATCCTCCCTATCAAAATCAGGGTGGCTGGAAGTTAAGTTGATTGTGTTTTCCCCTTTCTTCCCCTCCTCTATGAAAAAAAATGCAGTACATTCCTGTATGCAGGTTTCCATAGAGTTAAACTGTTCCTATTTTTTTTCCCTTAAAGAGGTCAGCAAAAAGTCGTACAATAGGGGTCTCATGTTCATGAACTGTGAAGGAATTTTTAAAAATTTCCCATGGTGGGGTTGGAGTGCAGCAAAAAAAGAAACTTGGGAAAAAAAGATAAATAAAGCAGGCTAGGGACTTGGGGGCAATTTGCAAAGACATATTGCCTCCCAGATCCTAAGCTGAAACATGTTATTCCTTCTTCTCTCGCTCCACATTTCTCCCCTCCTCTTTTAATAACAAAAATGTTATATCTAAGCTTTAATTGCTTCAATCCTACTAAGCTGCTCCTTTTAAAACAAACGATTGTATATATTTCCTTGGCATAGGGAAATCCCTCTGACTGTAGGTTCATATTATTTAGACAAGCCCTCTTTCAGAAGTAAATGCCATTCTTAGCATAGGGAAGTACTTTAGGTCTAAAGGGGTTAAGAAGGCCTCCTTCCATTCAGAAACATGCAGGGGTCCCACCGTGGCAGTTCCAGCCTTTAAAACTCTTTCCAGCTCTTTTTTTTTTCTTCCCTTCTAACAAATCTGTACGACTGCCACCAGGACATAAGAAGCGTGTGCCTGTCACAGAAATAGAGTTTACTTTTTCCAACTTGTTGTTGCGAGGCAGAGTATAAATACAGCCAACTCTGGCTTGGACGAGGAGCCTTTCGCTTAAAATAAGGGGGATACTTCCCAAGACTTTTGATCCAGCAAGGTCCAGAACAGACGGCACTGACACCAAGGTGGAAAAGAACTCCGGGGAAGATTAAAGAAAGCAGGTGTAGATGGCTCCTTTGTCTTAGCTTCTTCTTCTTCTTCTTCTTTTAAGTCAGGCACAGAGTCACACTCAGACTCCCTCCTCCAAGGATTCAATCGCTGATTTGATTTGATTTTTTAAAATTTTCTCTGGAGCCATTCTGAGATGTCCTTTTTCAAACTTTTCACACAATGGATGTGGATATGGATATGGATACTGTCTGGGGAAAGTCTTATCCTGCTGCTTCTTGAGTTCCCTCTGAAAGGCACTGCCTTGCCTCCAGTACGGTATTCTCATGCGGGGATATGTCCAAATGATATGAATCCCAACCTCTGGGTGGATGCACAGAGCACCTGCAGGAGAGAGTGTGACACTGACTTGGTGAGTGATGCACTTTTGTTTCCTCTTCATTCTGTTGCCTGTATCAATCAATAACAGGTTGTTCAGATTAATTTTTCTTGACTACAGCAGAAAGATACTTTTTAGGTTAGGGCTGGGGAAACTGTGGCCCTGATGATGCTAATGAGCTACAGCTCCCATGATTCTTCACCACCTGGATGAGGTTGATGGGAATTAGAGTACATCTTCTGGAAGTCCATAGGTTCCTCAGCTCCCTTGTAGGTGAATGAGCTCCCCCTTCTTTTTAATCAGCCAACCTTGAGCAAATGTAAGAGAAGGCAAGCTTTTAAACCCTGATGTGGACTCCAATTACCCATGCACAGCTGGACTGGCAACTCTCTCCTTCAGTAGGAATGTTAGCCATGGCTACAGCTGGAAATCAACCTTCACCAGCTCCAGCCTCTGGCAAAGTCAGCCACGGGAAGCTGCACAGAGTAGGAAGCATGGATCTGTTTTTGACAAGTGCAGCCACAGGACGAACATTGCTGGGTGTTGAAAGCCAATCTGTGCCAAGATGAGTACATAACACTGGATTTTGCATGACTGTCTTGCTACAGTACTTCCCCTTCACTCTCACTGCCCCAGCAGCTGTCATTTGCTTAGCTATTATATTAATGGTCCTCCCACAGCTAACTTGCCTCAACCTCTCCATGTCAAGATCCCTTGCCCCTGTTGAACCCCACAGGAACTCTGAAACATTTTTATCCAACCCATATGGGTTTCCAGGGGCTATGTACTGCCTTCCCTCCTTAGGCTTGCCATGGCCCAGCTCTGCCATGACCTGTTTTCAAGTGTAGTGACAGTACCAAAGAAAATGCTGTAGTGGAAATGACAGCTTGGCCAGAGCTCTTATGAATGATGCTTCCAGATCCAAATGCACTTGGCCTGGCATGTTAAGAGTCTGCTTGTTTAGTGGCTGGCTCAGCCAGCTCAGCTTGGCATCACAGGGTTCATTTGTGTTTTTTCTGCCTCACATACCTGCCCAGAATAATAGAAGCTTACTGTCATCCTCACTGAGTGTGCTCACATCCTCCAGTACCGCTTGGGAAAGAAATCCTTGCAGGATGCTGTGTGGAGTTTACACAGTATCAAGAGTAACAAAAGCTTTTTTGGCATTCAAATGTCAAGCCTCTACTGATACAACACTGTCATAATCCAGGACCCAGTGAAATCAGTGATGCTCCAGGGCACCTTGCAAGGTGTTTTCTCTTCTACTTTTACCTAGAAATGCCAGAGAGAAATCCACAGATGCCTGGGACTTTCTGCCTTCAGAACATGTGTACTGGGTCAATTGCTCATGATAACCTAGGCCAAACTCTTTTATAGTACCAGCTACTGTTATCTGCAATCTCTTATACGTTAGTATTTCTGTTCCAAAACAAGTTGATAAGTATGACATTGGCATCATCTGAGTGTTACATAACCTTCCAAAAAGACTTCCCAGCCTCATCTGAGATATTTTCTATTTATGTACCTATTTATATTTTGTAGACATTTTTATGCCTGCTTTTTGGCCCAAAGATTTCCCTCCATGACATTTTAAAAACAAACAGAACACATTTTTTTAAAACACACAATAACAGAACAATAGCAAGTTATCAACAACTTACAGCCTCATAGGTATAAACGTCATGAGAGCCGGGGCCAGGTTTTACAAACTAAAATGGGCAGAGATCAGTCCTTCTCTCTCTTTGTCTCTCCAGTCACACACATACAGTATCAAAAACACAATAGTCTTTAAAAGGCATTTGATGGTCAGAATGGGGTGAGGTCACACAGGACGTCCTAGTGATGGGAGTTTTCAGTCCTTGGCACCACCAAAATGGCAGCTCTCACCCCAGGGGCCCACCAAACTAACTTCAGGTGGAATGGGACATGAAGCAGAACCTCCCCTGAAGATCTCAGAAATCAGGCAGACACAATCAAGAGGGTAAAAGCCTTCATTTAGGTACCACAGGCTCAGGCTGTTTAAGGCTTTTAGAATGATAAGCCACTTATAAACAGATTAGAAGCCAGTCAAAAGATAACCAACAATCAAGAAAACCAAATTCTGTGTTATACCCAACACGGTCCTTGTTGAGCATGTTGCAGTACTGTGACCCAGATATAAGCAAAACATGTGTGATGTCTAAGCATATGACATCTACTGTCTCCTCTGGACCAAGCTATGTAAAAGCACTTCTGGACACACAGAAAGCCATCCAGGGCATACCTGGCTCCAAGAATACTCCCAGGTGGCATTCTTTCTCTTACAAAGGGAGTGCTAGCCCATCAACTATAGGCAAGTCAGCTCTCTTACAAACCAAAAGCATTTCTGTCTTGCCTAGGCAAAGTCTCAGCCTTTTTAGTCCACATCTAATCTATAACACAGAAAAAAAACAGGATTAAGGATTTTGTAGCTACACCGCATCCCCACAGGTATTGTTAGACTCCAGCTGCCATCATATCCAGCAGATATGGCCAATAGTCAGCAATGATGGGCGCTGTAGTTGAAAAAAACACCTGGAATGCCAAAAATTCTCCTGCTGCTGAATGGTTTCTGCTGCTTTCTCAGCATCTAATGAAAATGAGAAGTACAGTGTAGCCTGTTAATTCTGTCTTTTAATCCCAAGTTATTTCTGTCACATTTATCAAGAACTGTGCAAATGTTTATGAGTTCTATCAAAAATGAACTAAATGAACTTCTCACACATCTGCATTGTCCTGGATTAACAGGTAGAACTAAAACCAGTTGTACCTACACACCACATAACAATTAAAGATTAGGTGCTTGTTAGAGAAGAAATGTAACAACCCTAACAAGACCAATATGGCTGAGTACACAGGGATTCAAACTCAGACTTTGAAGCATTAAGCACTCTTAAGCCTTTTGCCTGGATGATAGAATCTGTTAGCTCCATTTTCTCCCATATTCAGTTTTTTAAGAGCTCAGGTGCTTTCTTCCAAATTTATGAAAAGGTTTATGCATGTTGGAATACTCATGTATTAGTCTGTTAATTAGTTTGGTTAGATAACAGTTTGAGAATTATTGACACAGAAGTTAAACACTATTTATAGATGATCTCTCTATATAGATATAGTTTATATAGCTTTGCGGGGCAAAATGGAATCTTGTGGCATTCTGTAAGATGACAATCTTCTTCCCCAAAGTATCAGCTAGAATGAGACATCCAGGTAGGACTGAAACCAGCACAAAAGAGTTCTGCCCACACCCAACCTGGCAGCTCCTTCTGAAAAAATATCATGACTGTAGCACTGAAAATCAGGAACTTAAATACCCTTAAGTATGCAATCCTGTCTGATCTCATAAGCTAAGCAGGGTCAGGCCCAGTTTGTACTTGGAAGGGGGGCTGTCAAGGAATACCGGGTGCCGTAGGCCATATTTCAGAGGAAAACAATGGTAAACCACAATAGAGTATTTCTTGCCTATGAAAACTCCATGCGATTCATGGGGTCACCATAAGTTGGCAGGCAACTTGAAGGCAGGCACACATACAGAGGACTGGAATTCACTAAAAGTTCCAGCAAAACCGACAGGAATGCAGCTCTCAACCACCTCCTCCTAGTTCCTAGTTGAGATCATCTAGCAGGGCAACCAGTTGATGGTCCTAATATACCCATTAGTGCTGTGTGTGTTTACTCAGAAGTAAGTCCCATCATGAATGGAACTTGCCCCATAGTAAAGTAGCTTTGGAGCAGCAATTTGATTCATCCAATGTAAATCAACTACATCACAGAATCCAGATTCATCTTCTACTCAGTGATGCAGTTATAAAAACACTGTGGATCTGACAAATCAACATAAAGATGGATGGGATAGATGGATATATAAATAGATGGATAAATAAATGATGAGTTGACCAGTAGTGGTCTCTCTTTGGCATTTAGATGCATGTGTTGTTATTGTTGTTGTCATGTGCCTTCAACTCATTTCCAACTTATGGTGACTGTAAGGCAAACATATCATGGGGTTTTCTGGGACTGAGAGTGTGTGATGTGCCCAAGGTCACCCAGTGGGATTGTACTGGTCAGGATTTCTAGATGAGGTATCAAGAATTTCTTCTCTCTCCCCTCCAGTGCTGGAAGAAAGGTGAGGTAAGATGAATGCAGTCATCAGTGCCCAAGCCTCTACAACTTGGTCCCATTCTAGTTACAAGGTAGAGCTTTATGGGTGTTTGGCATGCCTGCTGTGTGGCCTGAAATCACTTTATTCAAAAAGTGCAGGAGAGTGGTGCTTTCCTTTCTAGAGGCTTCCAGGAACTTTGCTTAATTATTGTTCTCTTCTGCCTTAGGAATGTGAGACCTTTGAGAAGTGCTGTCCTAATGTCTGCGGAACAAGGAGCTGTGTGGCCGCCCGATACATGGATGTCAGGGGAAAGAAGGACCCGTTGGGATGCCCAAAGAGGCCACGTGTGACCGCTTCATGTGCATCCAGCAAGGTTCTGAGTGTGACATCTGGGATGGGCAGCCTGTTTGCAAATGCAAAGATAGATGTGAAAAAGAGCCAAGTTTCACATGTGCATCAGATGGGCTGACTTATTACAACAAGTGTTACATGGATGCAGAAGCGTGTACCAAAGGCATCACTCTCAATGTGGTGACGTGTCGCTACCATCTCACCTGGCCAAACACCAGCCCCATCCCGTCAGAGACGACTGCTCGCCCTACTACTGCCTATTTGGAGACAACCATCACTGACATCGTTCCGCCCATACTCGTCAACAACCCAGCCCACCAATCTGTCTACGTCGGAGAGACCGTCAGCTTTCTCTGCGATGTCACTGGACGCCCTAAACCAGAAATCACCTGGGAGAAGGAGACAGAGAAAAATGAGAAAATCATTATGAGGCCCAATCACGTCCGTGGGAACATTGTTGTCACCAACATTGCCCAGCTAGTGATCTATAACACACAGCTGCAAGATGCAGGCATCTACACCTGTATTGCCAAAAACCTGGGTGGCATCCTCAGGGCAGATTTCCCACTCTCGGTCCTCAAAGGAGAGGCCACCTCCATGGAAACTGCCCAGAATAAAACCCACTTTCCCACTGACGAGTGCCTCAAGCAGCCCGACAGTGAAGACTGTGGGGAGGAGCAGACCCGGTGGTATTACGATGCAAAGAAAAACAACTGCTTCACTTTCATCTACGGAAACTGTAACAGCAACCTGAACCACTTTGAGACCTATGAAAGCTGTATGTTGACTTGCATGAATGGCCCTGTCAACATCTGCAACCTGCCAGCCCTCCAAGGTCACTGCAAAGCCTACGAGCCCCGGTGGGCGTACAACAGCTTGACAAAACAATGCCAGTTGTTCATTTATGGTGGCTGCGGAGGCAACGAGAATAACTTTGAGAGCAGTGAGGCCTGTGAAGAAATGTGCCCTTTCCCAAGGAACATGCACTGCAAAGCTTGCAAGGCTTGCAAACCGCGCCAAAAGCTGGTGACCAGCTTCTGCAAAAGTGATTTTGTGATCCTTGGTCGTGTGACCGAATTGACGGAAGACCAAGACTCAGGACATGCGCTGGTGACCGTGGAGGAGATTCTGAAGGATGAGAAAATGGGACTCAAATTCTTGGGCAGGGAGCCCCTAGAAATTACGCTTTTGAACATGAACTGGAGCTGCCCTTGCCCCAACATAACTGCAGCTGACGGTCAGCTCATCATAATGGGCGACGTCCACAATGGGATGGCTGTTCTGCAGCCAGACAGCTTTGTGGGAGCCTCCAGCATCCGGCGTGTCCGGAAGCTCCGCGAGGTCATCCACAAGAAAACTTGTGAGCTACTAAAAGAGTTCTTAGGACTGCACTAATACCCTGCTTGTATCTTTTCAGCTTTCCAGATCTGTGTATTATATAGTGCTAACAAAAGGTAGGCTAGCCCAAAAAAAAAAAAATTGAAAAGCAAAATTGTTTGCTGATAGATGTTATGCATTATTACACAGAAGCCATATATTAACTCATTAATGATGCGTAGTAATGAGTCAGAAGCCTTTTTGGCGAGCACTTAAAATAGCAGCAAACAGCTATTAGTCTTTAGATTTCAATCTTTCTATTTGCTTAGAAATGCCATCTGGTGATCATCACATAATACCAATGCAGCTTTCTCCATAAAAGACCAAATTCATAGCATTCTCCTTCATTCAGAGCTAAATCATACACTATCATCCTAATGATAATTGCTCTCATTTGTAGTACAGAGATATTTGTGAAAAGCAGCTGAAATGTCTAATATTCATAAGTAGGTTGTAAGAAACGAACATGTAAATTATTGCCTGTGTTCATGATAATTATGCCAGTTAAACCACTCCATCACAGAATCTGCTGTTATCAGAAATGCAGTCTTTTCTAGGAAAAAGATGAGATACTTTTCTGAAAAAGACTATATTTCTGATAACAACGGAAATGTGCCTAGCAAATTTTTGTGGACTCTGCAAGTGAAGAAAAATTCACACTAAAATCAAATTGTGAAATGTCCCTTGTGCATTCCATCAAGACAATGAGCACAGGGGAAAATCAGACCCTACTTGTCTTACTGCACTTTCTAATTCACAGAAAAATAAAAGCATCAAATCTAATCCTGAAAGTCCCTTTCTATGAGGTGGCCATAATCTGCCAGCTGTTTTGTATTTCAAAGGCCAACTTTATTTCACTACTGTATTTTCAATGCAATATATATGAGCAGCTGAGCACACATTTTGCAAAATGTAGGGACTGCCACATTTGATGGTACAAGCAGTCTGAGAATGGAATACACTGCCTTGGAGTGCGGTGGAGTTTTTTTCTTTGGAGGTTTTTAAACAGAGGCTGGATGGCCATCTGTCAGGAATGCTTTGATGATGTATTCCTGCATGGCAGAATGGGGTTGGACTGGATGGCCTTGTGGTCTCTTCTAGCTCTATGATTTTAAACTTAATTTAGGAAAAAGGACAAGCCAGGCATCCTGAGCACATCAGTAAAAGCAAGAATACTATTCTTGGTAGTCACTTTGTGGGTGTTTCCGCATAGGCATTTTTTTTATGGAATTGTCTCACTTTTCATTATCTCACTTTTCACAACATATTATCATATCATTGTTCTCGTGTGCATCTGCGGGTCCACCACCACCAAACCACAGAAAACAGCAGCAGTAATGATGGAGAGAGCGTTTCATATGCCATTTAGTCCACCCCCTCCTCAGTACAGAAAATCTAGAGCTACAGCTTCTCCGACAGATGGCTGTTCAGCAACCTTGGACTGAAGACTATCAGCAAGGGGGAACCCACTCATCTCCCCAGTAACTTCTTAAGCTGCTAAGATGTTTCGCCTGAGACTTAAATGAAACCAAGACTCTTGTAACTTAAGCCTGTTAGTTCTCACCCTCACTCTGGGGCAGTAGAAAACAGTCGTTTGCCCTCTTCTCTGTGGCAATCCTTTCAGGAACTTCACAGGTGCTACCATGTTTTCCTTCAGTCTTCTCCAAGTTAAACACAACCAGTTGCTTCCACTTTTCCTTACAGTTACATCTCCTTACAGTTACAGTTACTCTCCTCTCTGAACCCATTCCAGCTTTTCACACTTCTTAAAATGCAGACCTTGAAACTGAACACTGTATTCCAGTTACTTATCAAAGTAAAAATGGAACTATTTACTGCACGTGATTGGAAAGCAATGGTTCTTTTAATGCAACCTAAAATCACAGGAGCCATATTAGCAACCACATCACTGTGCTGACTTGCATTCAGAAATCCAACATATGTCTTATCACCAAGTCAGCTATACACCATTCTGTACTGATCCAAATTTCCTTCAGTCAGAGGTAGGCAATTGTGAGGATCTGGGGGCGGCACTGTGGCACTCTGACTCCTAAAAAGGTCAATTCCTATATCATTTTCTGTTTCAAAAAATTCCTCTTCAGGAGAGAGGGGAAAAGAGTGGAGAAATTGCCTCCCTATACCCCAGTGGACTTTGGGCAGGGGGGGTGGAACCAAGAAAATCTTTTAAAATGTTTTTTTGTTCCTGCTCTAAATCAACATATACTATCCCACAACCTAGCAGAAGCTTAGATTTGGCTCTCTTGAATTTCATGATAGTGTGAGCTGAGTTTTCCACTATGTCAAGCTCATTTGCAATTTTAATCTGTCTTCTGATGTATCAGTATCTGTCCCATGTGCACATTTGACCCAAGGGGAAGAAGTTCAAGAGTATGGGAGCCAGTGCAGAACAGTAAGCACTGGGACAAATGTTCTGATTTGGTGGAAGAAGTTTCTTTCCTGTGAATTGCCTGAAAAGCTAGGGAAACTTTCATCTGTGATAATTCATTCTTGCAGGCCGTTTCACCCACATACACTTAGGTGACTCTTAGAAAAACAGCTGCAACAACAACCACCACCTCCCATCGTTGAAACGTTACTGGTAGATCACAACATGATATAAGTACAGATAATAGATTAACATTCACAAATATTGACAATTCTACGCAAGCCTGCATTTCAGTCCCTCATGTGGTAAACAGCTGAGAAAATCAGTTCACCTGCACAGAGCCTGGGCTCAAGGGAGGACAAGACTAAGGTAGGAGCAATCATGTGATTCTGCTTTGTAATTGATCAAAACAACAGTTTCACACATCCAATAAAAATCCACAAGAGGAAGGAAGACATATTTCCAGATGCTGGAAGATGATGAACATCAGCTAAAAGCCACAGTATGTTTCCGTCTGTGTCTACTCTAGGCCTTAGAGCCATGGTTCTTAACCTTTCTTTACCACGGACCCCCTTTAAATATCCTTTGTTGTCATGGATTGATCAAACTTAAGATTTAAAACCCTAAAGTGCATGACATATTTTTTTTAAAAAACTTTTGAATCGTTTGAAATATTGTAATGAAACTTTGTACAAATGACATTTATCACAAGCGAAAGAATCCTGCTATTTGAGATCAATGTCTGTCTGTCTGTCTGTCTGTCTTTCTTTCCCTCCCACATTCTTTCTTTCTTTCTATTTTAAACAATTCATAATGCTTCTTAAAGCCTTTGTACCCCCTGTGAGGACATTGTGCCTCCCCGATAGTCCACAGGTTAAGAACCACTGCCTTAGAGTATATTCTTGTATAGCCTCTGGTGAAAGCCTTAGAATGTCCAGAATCACTGGGCTTTCAGTTAACAGACATCATCTCCCACCATCTTGAAGCACATCTCCTGTTTCTCTTGCAAATCACATATCTAGGCATCAACTGACAAATGCAGGTTGCTCTATGGGATAGGTAGCAGTGTGAGAGATGCACTTTCTTTCTACTTTGCTGAGAATTGGCTATATAGGACATGTCTATAGCACTGCTTTATTTCAGTTTCATGCCACTTTAGCCCTCATGCCTTCTTCCACCAAAATATTCTTATCAGAACTAGTCCAAACATTCATCCAGAGGTTTGTGGCCCCGGAGCAACAAGAACCACCCCCAGGGCTCCTTTTGCATCTCCTCCAGACTTCCTTCTGGCCAAAAAGAGAGAGCGTGAATTTCCTTCTTTGGAAAATTCCAGGAATTCAGTTTTTAAATAATTGGCAGCCCCCCCCCCATACTATTTAGTCTTAACAAAAGCCCACTAGAAGTGGACTTACCACCATTTCCAGTGTGTGTTTTCTTTCCATTTGGAGGCATTTTTTTTCCAATCCCAAGGCTCCTAGTGACAGAAAATTGGCTCCTGGATCAGTTGTAATAGCCCATCCCTCAATCAGAAAGAGGGAGGCAACTGCCTCAGGTGGCATGTTAATTGATAGTGTGGTGTCTTCTATGTTCAGTTTTCTAAGAATAACAGTCTAGAAGAGCACCAAAGATGGCATGTGCTAGTGTATAAAAGTCCAATCAAACATGTCTCAAAAGTTGTTTTCCACTAACATATAGAAGTCCTATCTGCAACATGCCCCAGTGAGAGACGAAAGAGATGGTGGAGACAAATTGCGGTGCAAGCATTTTTCTGCAATGGTCTCTGTTACCTCATGGATGAGGCAGCAGAAGGCCATAATAATTGTTTGCATTCCTGACATGAAACTAAAAGCATCTAGGAAGGTATCTTGTAATTGTGTTTTGTGAGCAAGACTGTTTGAGCTTATGCATGAAACATGGGAAAGTCTATAGAAAGTAAAACCAATTCAATGCATGTTTACTTAGCAGTCAGCCCCAGGGAGATCATTAGTTCTTATTGTCTAGTGAATATGCCGAGGTCTACAGCCTTAAACTGGTCTAGCATCCTTGGCATTATTACATCAGTGTGGAGAGCATTTGACCTTTTGGGTGATTTGGACTTCACAGTTTATACAATCCCTTATTAATGGCCATGCTTGGTGGGACTGAGGCAGCATGGCTGAGCCCTCATCTAAGAACAAAACTGCTCCTGTGTATTCCCAGCTTCCCTCAGTTCACTTCAGGTTAGCTCCACACACTACCGAACACATGCTGCCTGGGATCCATTCTTTATACCATCCCCAAAATGTCATCCTCACATTCCGCTCTCCCCATCTCTCATCCCTTGTTCCCAGCTTACCCCAGGCCCAACACTGTTTCCCTGCCCCTTTGCCCCCCAACCCATTTAGAGCAGCTAGCCACCCTGGTTGTGTTTGCATGCTTGCATGTTTTTTTTTTCAACCAATGGACAGAAAAGCAAGAGGCAAACCCTTCTGCTTCCCAAGAGACTGAGGAAATAATAGTAACAACAAAGTTGTACACTTTAGCTGAGCAGCTTTTTTGCTGCATTCCACTCCTAGACCTCTACCAGTACCAGGTTTTGTTTTTCAATAAAAACTTGGCAACTTTTCTCCCACCCACACATGCCCTTTTTTTTCCCCCTGAGGTGGTAATCTTCCTTGGAAAGAGACCAGGCAGCCAACCTGGGCTCAGGGCCAACCCCAGGTACTGTGGGCCCTTTGCAGGAGCGCTCCCTCTCCCACAGCAGCACCTGCCACCCGCTCGTGCTCTCTCAGCCTAGAAGAGGGCTGTTCCTCCTGCCTGGGATATTTTTCTAGAGGGATCCCGGCTTCTATTAGCATTTCCCACTAAAAGGTTCCCTCTGTTGCTGGAACGAGGAAATAGCGTGGAGGAGAAGAGAAAGAAGTTAAGTTTTCTCACAGTTCCATTCAGCTCTGGCAGAGGATGAACCATAATGGAGCACTTCAAATTGCAAAGCCCCTACACAGCTGTCTGACTTGCTGGGTGGTTAGCACTGGCGGGAATAAGGGCTCTCTTTGTTTTGTCCTTTAGTGGCTGAGGAAGGCTTTGCAGCAAACTTGCAAATATAGCAGGGAGGGGGTGGTGCGCAGGGCAGAAGGGGCTAGGGAAAGAAGTCTCTCTCTCTCTCTCTCTCTCTCTCTTTTTTTTTCCAAATCAGCCCCAGAGGACTCAACTCACACTTGGAAGCCTGCTGAATACATTTGTCACTTGTTTTCGCAAGAGACCCGGCCAAGGGGGCCTTGGGGGGTGACAATACCATGCAGGCTGGGAAGGTGTTGTTTCACTTACATGTTTTCTCCCCATAGTCATATATAGCCCACCCTACAAGCATACAGTTGAACTGACATAAACCCAGGAGAGAAAGACTACATCAGTGGGAAACAGACATTACATGCCATCAGAATAACAGAAGAAACATTAAACCATGATGTTGAGGGCAAGCAGAGATGGGAAAACAATATGCAAGTCTCTGAACACATGCCTAAATGAGCCTGAGAAATCTGAACACTGATGCATTGTTGTTGCACAGAAACAGGCACCATAGTACTTCCCCATAAGGGCAGAAGTCCCTCCAGCATTTCACCGGTGCAGACCAGGACTTATGTGGCCAAGTGGCTTCAGAGAGTGGCCAAGGTGGCAAAAGCAACTGATGAGGAAGAACACACAAGATAGGGGAGGTTGAAGCACTTTGCTTTTGCCCAAGCCTACTGGAAAGGGCAAGATTCTGTCTCTGCTGCCGCCGCCCCTCCTCTTCCTCCTCCCTCTTCCTTTTTTCCTGCAATGAGGCATTATGAAATCTTCCACTTGTGCTGGTTAATTAAAAAAACAAAATAAAACAAATGCCTGGTTGAAAACTTGGCAGAAGACATGGAAGTAATCTAAATGTAAAGTATGTATGCATGGATTTTAAGACACACAGGCTATGATTATGAGAGTCAAAGAAAATGCATGTACCCATAAGTCTTTGTGCTACCAGGATCATGTTTGCTTTGGCCTTCAGACACAAGAAGTTGCGCACGGCCTCCATTCAGTAGATTGGCCAAGATCTGAAACTCAGTGTGTCTTCATATTATCGAAAGGAAGGGGTTGCTACCTGCTAGCTGCTGCTTCCTCTCCCTGTCCCCACCCCACATCAGTCTTCCCTTATGAGCTCTTCTCCTTTAGTGTTAACACACCCCAGCCACAAGCAGCTGCCACAACCTAGAATGGAGTTATGTGCTGTATCATCACAGGTAGATATACATGCTTTCAATCCCTTCTAAAGCATAATTTCAAAGGCAATAGCTTATGGCTACCAGTTCCAAATTCTGAGAAGATTCTTCTACTTCTAAGAGACTTGCAGGAGGGAAAATACTAGTGTGGGAGGGGTTCCTGAGTTCACTGAGGAGCTGTGATGGGGAAAACTACAGCTGGAAAATTTATCAGGCAAAGCAGGTACAGGAAAATCTATTTGTAAGAAGAAATGTCAGGTGTGAAAGGGCCCACAGAGATCATTGCCCTTCTATCCAGGGCCATTTGCAGGGCCATTTGCTGCTGGACCTCCTAGGCTGGTAGAGGGTCCATGGGCCACACCGTCCTCCAGCAAACACTGCTATTCACTTGTTACGTGAAGATCACCACCAGGGGTCAGAGACAGCATTAGAGAGTTTTCAGCTTAACATCCCAATACTTTTTCCAGAGTAAAACTGCCAACTGGGGACGATTTACCCATGGGCATCCCACACATCACTCCTGGAGCCAGTACTACTTCCATCCTTTCCATACTCACCTTCTCTACTCCTCAACAGAATAACTCCCTGTATTCTAATCCTGATCATTTCCCAAGGAGCTTCTGGGTGCTGTCCAGTGGCACTTGAGTACTCTTACTGAATAAACTGAATCCTCCACACCTCCTTCATAATTACACCCATACACCAAGCACATTTACTGGAGGATTGAGGAATGTGTGCCCATTCACCTGTTGTTGGAGTTCAACACCCCACATCCCTAGCAAGCCTAGCTTAGTCCAGCATCTGAAGGGCCACATCATGCCCACCACAGATACACTGAAAACTGTAAACATGCAGCTCATACAGAGCCAGGAGTGCATGAAACCCCACATTCCATACATTCTTACTCCAAGGATATGATTAGCACACTTGTCTTGCTCAGTCTAGTTCCTTGAAGATTCTTTCAACTAAAGTTACTGTGACTCTCTTCATTTCAGATAATGTACTATGCTGGAGGGGGCTGATGAGAGTTGTAGTCCTTGATGAGTACCACTGTGGCAAAATATTGTATTAAACTTTAAAATGAGAGCTGGAAGAATTTCCCTGGAAATGTACTCTGGAACAGGAATTCTCTGTTGTTAAATAGCTCTGAAATCATGACACCTCCTCCCAAAAAGAGAAATCCTGTTAAAGTAGAGCTGAATTTTTGCTTGTCCAGCTATTGTTAAAAGAAGAGGAGTCCTGCTAGAAAGAAATGTTGCAACAGCTGTGCTAGCAAAGGGGACTCTCCTTTGTTACAGCAAGGAGAAGCATCAAGCTGATCCTAACATTAGGAAGAATGAATGTAAGAGGTGGCATGACTGACATTTAGATGCGATGAAATGACAGCAATTTGTTAGTTCTTTTCTTTGTTGTTATTGGATTTTTAGAGCCAGAAATGAATGTAGGTGCTCGTGGGATTATTCTGCCTCATGTGTCTTTGGATACTAAGCACTTCCGCTTGGGTGAACTGGGAGAAGCACATGTTTACTTCTTATCTCAGGCAGCAGAATGTCTTGAGCCTAGCCTGGAAGTTCTAAAAACCTCAGTGCATATAGCATATGGCTTTTTCAAAAAAAAAAAAATGCATTCATCTCTGTAGAACTGCAATAGATCTGTGTCATGAATATTAATACTTGTGTGACATTAAACTTTCCTTCTCACAACAGTTAACTGGGGCTCATATTTCCTTTCTGTCACCTCAGAGAAGAATAACCTTGCCAAAGTACTGGTTATAACTTATAAAGCAAGGAGAACTGCATCCCAGTTGTCTAAAGGACTGAATTTCCTCATATAAGACAGCCTAGGTTTTAAGATCAACAGGAATGGCCTCTCTGAGTAGACTAAGGCCATTTCCACACTATAGTGCTATTATTCTACTTTCAACATCCTGTGGAATCCAGGGCTTTGTAGTTTCCTGAGGCCAAAGATCTCTCTGACTGAGAATTCTAAAGGCCCCTCCCTAAATAGCAAACCCCAGGATTCCATGGGATGTTGAAACTGGAATAATAGCATTATAACAGTCTAGTGTGGAAATGGCCTAAGCTAGCCCTCCTCCTTGCTGCCCTTTTGCCAATAGGCAAAAACTAAATCCCTTGAAGGCACCAGACCTGGTGTGATCTTGGAAGCTAAGCAGAGTTAGCCCTGGCATGTACTTCAACACCAAGAAATAGGCAATATTTCAGAGAAAGGCAATGGCAAAACCACCTCTGAGTATTCCTTCCCTAAGAAAACCCCAGGAAATTCATGGAGTCACTGTAAGTTGAAGGCAACTTGAAGGCACATATACACACACAAATACCTGTTTAATTCAGGCAGTTAACTGGATCTAAATGGAGGTGCTGGACTGGAGTTGCCAGATATGTGTGGATGTTTTATTAATGTAATGTTTTGAAGTAGTGTCTTAAAGTGTTTAATGGTTATTTTAAATTAATGCATTGTCTGAAAGACTGTGTCTCCCTGTATGAGGCTGTTTGAGTTTTAAGATCTTTGGGGAAGGCTTTCTCTCAGTCCCTTTCTCTTCGTCCTGCACATTTGGAAAGGACATGGGAGAGAACTTTCTCAGTGGCAGCTTCCAAGTTGTGGAATTCACTCCCGCAGGAGGTTCCCTTGGTCCCTTCTTTCCTTTCACAAGCAGGCAAAGACCTTTTTATTCAGGTGGGGCTTGGTCTTATAAGTTATGTGGCAAAAATTGCTTTCAATGAGGTGGTGTTTGATCTTTATCTTTTTAAAATCTGTTTCTTAGTAGGCTTTAATTGTGTATCATATTGTTTTAAACTTGGGGTTTTAACTGAACTGTCATTTAATTATCTTTTTTTGTTTGTTTGTTTGTTTACCTTTGTTTGAACGTTTTTAAAAACTGTACCTTGTTTTTCAAATCTCTGTAAGCCATCTTGGATCCTGTATAAGGAGAAGGATGGGATATACATTTAATATAAATGTATGTTGGGGTTGTGGTAGGGTGACAGGCAACTTGAAGATGCACACGTGCTCGCATACACACACACAACTATATATATCTTGTGGTGTTTTAATATGTTGTAAGCTATCTTGAATCCCAACCTTGAAGGAAAAATGGGATATCAATGAAAATAACAACAAATTATAGGGAGTGGGAGGAAAACCCATGCCACCACAGAAACTTCAGGGGAGGTCAGAAAACATGTTTCATGTTGTTCTGAAAGGGAGTTTTCTAGTAGCATCTTGTGCTCTGAGTTCCACAGCAAAAAGACTCTTGCAATACAATCCTAAATATGTTTTACTCAGAAGTCAGTCAACTGTATTCTTTTTATTTAATGATATGTTTTGTTTAAAATAGCTGTATGCTGCCTTTAGGGCCAAACCTTTCCCACAGCGCTTCACAAAGTAAAAATATTAAAAGTATTAATTTTGCTCCTATTTGTGAGGGATTACAGCCTATAACTTTCCATCCACAATTGTAAAACAAACAGGGGGCAAACTGAGATACAGAAAGTAAGTGTGAGAGATTTACCTTCATTCCAACAACAGTGGAATTCCAGAGGCAGGAAATAGTTAAACCTGCAATGAAAGAGGCGGTGTGCTGGCGTCCCTTTGGGAGAAGCAGTTCCAGCTCCTCAACTTACTCTTCATGCTCTTCTAACTGCCTTGCTGTTTCCTTTCAGGCAAGGTAAGGAATGAAAGCACACAACAAGCCCAAGACATTTTGTAATCCTAAAACGGATAGGATAGCAGGGAAATACTAAACATATTGCCCCTCCCCACTCTGAGTCAGAGATGGCTCCATGCATGGTAAAGGTTTGCTTCCACCACTGAGATGCCAGCAGTGTCACTGAGATTGTGTGTGGGTTATTCCAAATCAACTCTGTCCTGTGGTTTGCTTTTACGCCACCTTTGTGCAAATAAAACACAGGGCAAGCCAGCCTGCCCTCCGGCCTCCTGCCCCAGGATCTGTCCCTGGTAACCTGCACTGCTAGGGTTGCTGACTGTTTCCTGATTCTTGCAGAAGAGGAAGAAATTAAGTGGCTACAACTTTTCACAACACTATCATCTGGAAAAGTATCGTCAGCTGGATCTTCCTGTAAAAATATTAATTATTAACCATTCGATGAAAGGGGGAGTAACATCTTTATGCAACAGATGATTAGTTTGTAGAATTAACTTCCATAGCATGTGATGATGAACACCAACTGAGACACTTTGCTGAAAGTTTCAAGATCACAGGAGACAGCAGTATCAGTTAAGTATTAGGCAGAGTGTAAGTGAACCACTATATTCAGGAGCACTCTGTATCTCAGGGCACAGACAAAAGGCTTTAATTACATCCATCATCATCAAGCCCTACTTCTGAGCTTCCCAGCAATGTAACTCTTCACAGCTAGAGGCAGAGTATTGCAGCAGAATAGACCTTCAGGACAATCTAGAGAACTCATCCTAAAGTCTGGCTAGCTTGTGAACAAAACTGCTAGAGCGGTGTGTGTGTGTGTGTGTGTAATTATGGCCCTTCAGATGTTGATGCACCACAACTCCCATCAGCCTTAGCCAGCAGAGGCGGGCCAACAACATTTGGAAGGCCACCAGTACCTTACATGAGGGAACTGTGTGCTTCATGAGTAAACCATGTTCTTTGGTAGGCAACTTAGCTGTGTGAAGTGAATCATGATTCTACACTGCGAATGTAGTGAGTGAGAAATAATGGTTATTCTCTTGCTGTGTTGAAAATCCTTACTCCTACCAAAAGAGTCTGATCGTGTGTATATAACTTGCATTTGTTACATTGATGAGACATTTCAGTTCCACATAGTTCTAGCTTATTTATGGCTGGCTTCCATTCAGTGGAGAGGAATCACGTTGGTATGATTCATTATTAACACATACTGAGTATGGTTTACTTTTCTAAAATGTAATATGCCAATAAGCTGCAACAACAGCCTTGTGACTTGCCAGGGCCATAAAATAAATCACACAGCATATGTGTGTGTATTCCTAGTAGGTTAAGTTTGGTGCATGCATAACAAATGCCAACAGATACCCTCAGGGGGAATGTAGCCAACGTGTTTAGTAGCACTTTACTAGCACTTTAGTTCACACCTACAGACTTTCCCTGAAGACAATGTGCTCTATTCAGCTGTTCATGAAATAGGAACACTGCATGATATTTTGGGGGGGGGAAGGGGATGTCAGATGATACATGGGAGCCACATCAGGGCCAGCCCTATCAATAGAGAGGGTGGGAGAGGTGCCTCAGGCACCAGATGTGAGGGGTGGGTGAAGAAGGGCAGTGGGATGTTGATGGCCAGAACTCCTGTGTGCCAAGCAATCTGTCCCACACCCCCAAAGCTGCCCTGTTGCCTCCAGATGTTAGGACGGACAATTTCCCTTCACTAGGGTTGTATGAAGTGTGGAGAGAGAATCTTGTTCTTCACCTCCAAGAGCAAAATGTCTTCTGTCAGCCCTGGAACCTTTCCCAGCTTGGGCACAATGGAATTGCCATTGGTGCACAAAACCCTTGTGTGAATAAGCCTTAGTGCAAGAGTAGTCAACCATTGTCCTCCAGCCCATAATCCTCCCTGTTGGCAACACTGTTGGCAACACTAACTGGGCTGGCAGGAGTTGCAGTTCAGGATAACCTGGGGGCCACTTATCCCTGCTTTACGAGGTACAGATTCATCCATGTTATATAGACATACTTCAGTTAGCAAAGCCTCTAACAAAGAAGCTCCTTCTTCCAAAGCCTTTGTGGAGGTCACCTGGCCCTTTCCTCATCCTCTGTCCAGCTAGAAGTTTTTTAACAGCTTCAGCTGAGAAAACACAGAGTTTCAGTGGTGTTTTGCAGCAGTGTTTCTGTAGCAAACAATGCAATAAAGCATCAGCAGGAAAGACTGGGATTCTGCTTTAGCAGATCTTAATGCAGCTATGTTTGTTTGCCTACAACAGGGAAGGAAAGAAGTGGCTGCCTCCAAAATCCCAAATGTGTGTGTGAACAATAAAACACAGAAATGAGGAGAACAGATAAGCCTAGCACCATAGAATCATATTGCTGGAAGAGACCCCAAGGGCCATCAAGTCCATCCCCCTGCCATGTAGGAATATACAATCAAAACACTCCTGACAGATGGCCATCTGTTTAAAAACCGCCAAAGAAGGAGACTCCACCACACTCCTAGGCAGCCTATTCCAGTGTCAAACTGCTTTTACCATCTGGAAGTTCTTCTTAACGTTTGGGTAGAACTTCTTTTCCTGTAGTTTGAAGCCATTGCTCCATGCCCTAGTCTCCAGAGTAGCAGAAAACAAGCTAGCTCCATCTCTTCAGATGTTTAAACTTGGCAATCATGTCACCTCTTAACCTTCTGTTCTCCAGGCTAAAGATACCCAGCTCCCTAAACCATTCTTCATAGGGCATGGTTTCCAAGCCTTTTACCATTTTGATTGCCCTCCTCTGGACATGTTCTGGCTTGTCAATATCCTTCTTGATTGTGGTGCCCAAAATTGCTCATAGAATTCCAGGCTTGCCTCATTAGCTACCACCAGCATGTTCGAAAAGCACAGATCTTTAAGTTTGGTCACCAAAGTGGAAATCATTAAGAAAATGGAGGCTGGTGATAGAAAAACAAATCCCTGGAGGCCCTTTGGAGGAAGTTTTCAGGTGGTCTCTAGACGGTTCAAACAGTTTTTGTTTATTTATGCAAGGCTTGCCTGACCTGGCTGGTTCATTTCACATGAGCATATTACTAGTTTTCAATAAAAAGTGTGCTGAAACATGTTGAACTGCTGTTCTTTATGTGTTTAAGGTACCTAACCCAATTATTTCCCTCTTATTTCTGCCTCTGGTATCAAAGTTTCTGTTAAAGAATTCAGGCCCAGGAACACATCTACTTTGCTAACTGAACTATACCTGTAATTAGAAATTGCCTCGAACCACTCCACATCATGCAGAAGTCCTGTTACTGTATCACCTCTCTTGAAAAAGCTTCTGCTGTTGACATTTATGCACTTTTGCCGTTAAAGTTAAGGATCCGTTAACTACAGTAAAAGAAGGGATCTCTTTTTTCTGATCTATGCATATTAAACACAACAAAACCAACACTTATGCATGAAGAAATACTTTTATTTCATCTTCTTTTTGCTGATCCTACACATGGATGATCCATGTCTCTAGCAAATGTTATCTGGTAGCTTTTTTTTTCTTTTCCAAACCTAATTAATTCAGAAGACAAGACAGACAGAGAACTAGAACAAACAGGGAGCAACCCCGGAACATTCTTGACTTCTTAGACTCAAGCAATGAAAAGCTGGTGCCGGAGCCCACACATGAATGAAACCACAATCCTCCCACAGACCTCAGATTCACTTTCTGGCCTGCTAGAGATAAGCACTTTCCCTTCTGTTTCGCTGAACCACAAAAGCTATTTGGCTGACAACCGGACAAGAGGAATCATTAGGGTGTGTAATATGTGTTCCGCATTTCACCAGAATTGGTTTGTGTTGGTAGTATGGTAGCTCTGAGCAGAACCACTTGCAGATGAGAGAGGTGAACTGTCACAGTGCACCCATCATTTAAATAGCACCAGATGAGCTAAGCTCTCCCTCCCTCCCTCCGTCTCCAATGCCCTCCTGAGGCACAAAATGGCCAGGACAAAGCAAAAGAAGGAGAATTCTGAGGCAAAATACCCTTGGCCATTTCTGCACTAGACTGTTATTGCGCTATTATTTCACTTGCAGCATCCTATGGAATCTTGGGGTTTGCAGTTTTGGGAGGGGCCAGCCAGAAACTGCAAACCCTAGGATTCCACAGGATGTTGCAAGTGGAATAATAGCACTATAACTGTCTAGTACAGAAATGGCCCTTGTAATAAAGCACATGTTGTACAACTCTCACCTTTCCTGCTAGCTGGACAATGAATGGGAGCTGAAATGCAGTGTGGGGAGGGCCACAGTTCCCCTCTCTCTTGGAAAAAACACTTTCTAAGTCTAACGTGGGTGGAATAATCTCTCTGTGCTGGAACTCTGTACGTGATTACAAGGTCAAACTGCTAGGCTGCAACAGTCTGCATATGAGGGGGGTGTTACCGTAGTTTCTAGTCTGGGCCTGTGGTATATTAGATATCATTTGATATCACAAATTCGACCATCCCAAACCATTCCTCTCCACGTGCTTGCGAGGCCCCTGGACAAGCATGCACACGGGCAAGGCCAAAAATAGCTGAACAATACAAAACAAATCCAGGCAGGCCAGTAATTGCTGGACTGCAGCTTCAGGAGACCTCCAGGCAAGTACACTTTAAGATCACATTATGTATGCACACAGCTTACAAAAGATCCCCTGCCCCGAGCAGGCAGCTTGACGAGCCGAATATCCAACTGTCAAGCACTACTCGTTTGCATACTGTCTGTGCTATTGACAATGCTGTCATAATTCAATCATGCTAAATAGTGACCTTTCGGAGGCTTTGTCTCCAGCCTGAAACCCATTGTTTTCCCTGGGAACGGACTAGCCTACGGGCACATATTCTGCTATAAGACCCCCTGATTTTTAGCGTTTCTTCGGATCGCTCCTGGCTTTCATCCTGCCTTGCGGCTGCTTTGTTCGCCAAGCCTTCCCCTCAGCTCCACGTGCTGAGAATCTCTGCTTCAACTGACTTTTCTTCTGACTAACCAGGCTTCAGGATCAGGTGTAGTATTTCCCCTGAGAAATCCTTCTTAAAATCCTCTATCAAACTCCTACCTTTCTTTCGCTAGGTCTGTGTGAGTGATTGCATACATACGTTTTGACTGTGTTTCAAAATAAAGATAACAATTATTATTTACTTCTGTATGATTATTGACTCGGCCTGACCCCGTAAACATTGGGTCCAAGATCACGCTAGGTTGCCCTGCCTCTTGCATTGCTTAGCTTGTGCTCTTGCTAATTCCCATTCCCCAATAATTGGAGCAGATTGAGGTGTCCCTCACAAGACCCCAGAAATCAGGGTAACAGGGGTCTACTTTGTGTTGAGACGTATGTGGGATCCACACTGTGAGGAAATGAAGCAACCAAGCATGACGGTCAAAATGACCTGCACCTTGAAAGGTTGGACATTTTCAGACTTCAGAACCAACCATGCGTGCCTGGTACTGCTCTCATTTCTCACTTTTTATGTTTTAAAGGTATTAATTCTATTAATAATTTAGTTAGATATCAATTTGTGTATGTTTTATTAAAGATAGGTTTTAATTGAATGTCTTCTAATTTTTGTAAGCTACCTCATGCCTGAGGGCTGGGCTATAGAATCATAGAATCATAGAGTTGGAAGAGACCCCAGGGGCCATCCAGTCCAACCCCCTGCCATGCAGGAACACCCTCAAAGCACTCCCGACAGATGGCCATCTAGCCTCTGCTTAAAAACCTCCAAGGGAGGAGACTCCACTACACTCCGAGGCAGCATATTCCACTGCCGGACAGCCCTGACTATCAGGAAGTTCTTCCTGAGGTTCAGGTGGAATCTCCTTTCCTGCAGCTTGAATCCATTGCTCCTTGTCCAGAGACCAGATGGACTATAAGGAAATAAAAGAAAAGAAAAGAATCTCTCTCCTGACTATCCTCATATCAGAGGAATTGCTGGATTTCACTGTGTTCTGCTGCTCTTAAAGGTGTTAAGGGCAGAGCTGACAAAGTCTGTCTGTCTGTCCGTATATATCCATCCATACAAAGTCTGTCTGCATACATGCATACATATACACCTGAACATTTGCCCAGCCTACACATATACATCTAAAATGAATGTAGGTTGTTGCTCTGCGACTGCAGAGGTACTCTAAGAATTAAGTTAAATCAAAGGGTGCTTAGACTTTAACCATTACTATTATGCAGGGCTATAGGGCACACCCTCTAACTGTCCCAATTTGGCAGGGACAGTCCCAATTAATCCTCTGTTGTCTCACTTTTTCAGATGCTTTTAAAATGTCCCTGTTTCTTTTTCATCCTTACACTTCGCCCTTAATCCTCAGCTTAACTTCAGTGGCTGCCAACTGAGTTCAAAGTGCAAAAGTCATTTATACTCAGTTAACTCAGCAGCTCGGAGTCTTGCCCTTCCCTGTAGGCTCAGGCAAAAGCAAAGGGCTGCAGCCTCTTCTAGCTTGTGTGTTCTTCTTTTTCATAATGTTTGATGTCTTGACTAAACTCTCATATTGCTTGGCCACATGTGTCCTGCTTTCCATCTGTACAATGTTGGAGGATATGATATGTTACTGAAGGATGTGTCTAGATCGAGAGAGGTACTGGTACCACTCTACTCTGCTTTGGTTAGACCCCATCTTGAATACTGTGTCCAGTTCTGGGCACCCCAATTCAAGAAGGATATTGACAAGCTTGAGCAAGTCCAGAGGAGGGCGACCAAAATGGTGAGAGGCCTGGAAACAATGCCCTATGAGGATAGACTTAGAGAACTGGGTATGTTTAGTCTACAGAAGAGAAGGTTAAGAGGGGACATGATAGCCATGTTTAAATATTTGAAGGGATGCCACGTAGAGGAGGGAGAGGGCTTGTTTTCTGCTGCTCCAGAGACCAGGACAAGGAGCAATGGATTCAAGCTACAGGAAAGGAGATTCCACCTGAACCTCAGGAAGAACTTCCTGACAGTCAGGGCTGTCCGGCAGTGGAATCTGCTGCCTCGGAGTGTAGTGGAGTCTCCTTCCTTGGAGGTTTTTAAGCAGAGGCTTGATGGCCATCTGTCGGGAGTGCTTTGAGGGTGTTTCTGCATGGCAGGGGGTTGGACTGGATGGCCCCTGTGGTCTCTTCCAACTCTACATTTCTATGATACTATGATTCTATGATGTGTGTCTATGTGGGTGTTATTTACACACAAAAAAGTAAATACTTTGTCTTGGAGCCTAAAATAGTTATGAAAAGGACAATCCCATGTGTAAACCGACCTGCACAAACAGTGCCTCTGTATTTTGAGTCCATTGGTTTCCCAATCCACACTTGAAGCAATTGGCCCAAGGCAGCTACTTGCATGTATGAACCTTAAATACATTGGGCAGGACATGCTGGTAAATGGGATTGAACTAGGTGACATGTGACAACACTTTTTAAAGGCATAAGATGGGTTAGAATCTGAAATAAATAAACAAGACTCAGATAGGCGAATAAGCTATTAAACATTGCTGATGTTCAACTTTGAAAATGCTGTTCAGCAAAAGGAGGCTCCTGAAATAGACTGGAGGAAATGGTTTTCTCCCTCTTCTCTTCTGCCAGCCCACATGATTAAAAAATGCTGGTCCATCATACAGGGGAATTTTGAACTTGGGATTCTTAGGAAGGCACACAAGATGGTGATTTAGAAACAGTCCACATTCCATTGCTTTTCTCTAAGTCAAACACCAGATGGCACTTGACATCACGAGATGGAAGTACTACTACTTGCTGAAGTAATTTTTGGCTCCTTAGCTGTTTTTTTAATAGCTGCACTTTATTGGGCAATGGGGAGGTGTGACATAGCTAGCTTCTTTTCTTTTTAATATTATGGAATTAAAAAATAAACATGGAGGGGCAGAGGGAAAGGAGAAAAACATCCCTGTACCTTTAGCAGCTATGCGCAAAGAGGAAAATCTCAGCAGAAGCTGATAATAATTGCCCTTGCCAAAATCCTATCCTTTCCTTTCCTTTGTATAACTATTAAAAGCTGTATGCACCCAACTTCTCTTAAGTATCTATCCATCTCAAATATTTAGAGCTTTCTAAATACTTATATTATTATATTACTATTAATATTATAGTATTACTCATAATCTCTGATATTGAAGCAAACAATCCACTGATCTGATTTTTCATGTACTGAGACAGCTGTTGAAGAATATGAACCCCTTATTTATGGTGAGTTGTATTTCAGGATTATTACTTCTGAGCTGCAGAAATTATATGTAATTGAATAATACTGATATTTTAAAGATCCTCTATTTATGTAAATTATACAGTATCTTCAGTGGTTCACATTGTTATTTACATATATGATCATTAGAATATCATTGGTGTTTTACATGTTTTTATTGTAGTTTGTACATTTTAAATTATTTTCAGATCTACAATACAGATGGAGAAACAATAACTGGACAGATAGCTGGATGAGAACTGTTGCTCAGGTGGGGACAGGGGTAGAAAACACAATCAAAACAGTACTACATAATTTTCAGACTAACGTTTGGTATCAATCCAATCTCTCTTTAATATTTGTGTCCCCGATTTATAAGTCACTGCAATGAAACAAATTGTGGCTGTTGTTTACAGTAGTTCAACAATATAAAATGTTTTGTGGTAATTAAATCACTGCCTGGACTTCAATTTTTTTTCTTCAAAATTTAAATATGAGCATGGCATTTATAGTCTATAATTTGTGCCAGATTTCATGCAGAACCTGTCAGTGAAATGTTTTAAACACCGTCGCTGGTATGTGCTACTGCAGGCAGGGAAGGCAAATAGACAAACGAGTAAGGGAGCAAACCTGCAGGAGTTAACTCTAGTGTCTCCAGTGCCAGGCTTATGCAAAATCTAAAGAAGCTAAAGTTTAGGGCCTCACATTTGGAAGGGCTTCTCAATACACAGCAGCAGAAGAAAGGGAAAGGGAAAGGGAAAGGGAAAGGGAAAGGGAAAGGGAAAGGGAAAGGAAGGAAGGAAGGAAGGAAGGAAGGAAGAATAATACACGCATATTGATAATGTCCTGGGGCTGCTTCAACTTGGCATAGCCCAGGACCTCAACAGGAGGCCCAAAGTAACGCTAATACTATCCCAGTGCCTTTGAATTTCAAAAGACACAGAGCAGGTGCTTCCAGTTGACACTTGGTAATGCCATTGGTTGGTCATTCCAATCTATCTAAAAGCCAGAACTTGAGACCTAGGGATGGACCTGGTGATGTTACTAAGTGCTATGGATTAAGCACCAATCACAGTTTTTCCCAGCTTGTTGTTCAAATTGTGGGAGGGAAGGACAGGGGAGAGAGAACATTTTTCACCATTTAGAAATTAAACCAGAAATCTTAGTTATAGGGGTTCTGTGGGACCCAGTTACAAACACAATCTCAATTCTTTGAACAATTTGAAATTTTCAACCTTTTTTTTAAAAAAAAAAACCAATGACATGACATATTATATACTAAACTTAACACATATTCAGTCTCCTAAGATTCCATGCACTCAGCAACTGCAGAACTTGCTTATAGAAATCTTCCACATATGCTGCTCAAGAGTTATTGGATGCAACCCTAAAGCCAATTGAAGGAAATCAGGGCCTAGTTCTTACTGCATGTCAATCACAGCTCCTTCCTTTTTAAATCTCTTTCCTCTCTCCATTTGTTTCTGAATGAACTAGGAGGCACATCTCGTTAAAGTTTTTCCATCAGCTAGGCCAAACGAACAACTCACTGGGGCCACCCAGACAATATACGGACAAAAGCAGGCTGCTTAAGGGTGTGGCGATGCCTGTATTCAAGTAGGAGACAAGAAAAGTGTGTGTTAGGGATGAGTCAACTGACCTGGGAAGATGCTAGTGGTAAGGCCTGCTTTCAGCCTAACCACCATATGATGCTCAAGGCTTTACTATAGGCAATTAAGCCCATCATTAGGGGCAAGTCACACATGGACCCCTTCCCTCTTCTTCCTCCTCCACCACCTCACACACTCTTAATCTGATTCTATTTAACAGTTATGTGACTGCTCATAATAAAGATTGTGGAGGTATAAGGGTGCTACTTACATACTGAAAGAAAATAATAAAAGAGGACACATATTTACATGTATTAATTTATATGTATATGTATACCTACAAAGTTAAATATATAATATGTACAGATGCACACTTGGAAATAACAATTAAAATTGTGAAGCTTTATACCTTCAGAACATTAACATTTAAAAACTGTGGAACTTTTAAAAGTACAGTACATCTTACCTCAGTCAGAAGCCTGTGCAGTCTGCTCACTGCTGTCAATGGACAATTTCAGGCCTGCTCCTCTCCCCTCTCCAGGTTCTGTACTTTTCAGCCTGATGTGGAGGACTGCCTTAAGTAAGCTAGGCACCCCAGGCCCTGTGCCTTTCAGTACGTGTGTCTATGAGTCCAGTATACTCAGATGCCCCTGTTGCTGGGCAGAGCAAGTCAACCACCCCAGGCAGCCAGGAGAGAGCAGCTATGTTACTCCCAAGAGTACAGTTATGGGGCGCTGGATGAAGGGATTATTGTTGTAGTGTGCCTCCAAATTGTTTCTGACTTATGGTGACTCTATGGCCATTTCTGCACGGGGCGAAGGAATCGCCCCGTGACGCTACTCGCTGGACTTTTAGGCTCCCCGGTCCAGTCCATGCTTCTCTGGAGCAGCGCATGGCTGCCACTCCGCACTGCTCCAGGGACGAAAATGACGGTCAAGGGTCTCGACCATCCGCTGAAACTCGCCAGCCTAAAGCCCGCCCCCGGCAGATCGCAGGCTCACACTAATGGGAGCCTGTGAATCTGCATAAGGGAGCAGTCTCTAGCGGTCTTTCAAAAGCACGCTGGACGACCACTTGGGGTCATTTCAGAGCGGGCTGGGGTGCGGATCTATGTTAAGTAGGTCCAACCCAGTCCGCTCCCAGGTGCAGATGTCCTCCCTGGAGGACGCTCTGCCCCATGTTAAAAACCCCGTGTGGAAATGGCCTAAGACAACCCTGTCGTGGGGTTTTCTGGGACTTGAGGATACATGATATCCCCAAGGTCACTCAGTGGTGGTCAATTCCATGGCCAAGCAGGGAATTGAACCCTGGTCTCCAGAGTTGTGGTCCAACACTCAGACAAATACACCACACTGGCCCTCATGAAAGCATGTTGTTGTTGTTGTCATATGCCTTCAAGTCGTTTCCAAACTATTGCAACCCTGAGGCCAACCTATCATGGGGTTTCCTGGGGCTGAGATAGTGTGACATGCTTACCCCTCCCAAACAAGAATCCCCCCCATGTTCCTTCAGTCCCCAATGTTCTAGGATTACAGTATCATCAAACTTCAGTTGGGCACTGAGAGATACAGTTTAGCTACGTGCAAAGAAAAAGGAGAGACAAAGTTCCCAAGGGAACGCAAATACAGCAAACGTCAGAGGTCTCGGCACGAATGATTCAGTGTCTCGCTCTCTGCAATGCTAGAAATTTGGGAACTGAAGAGAAGTTTCATGGGGGGGGCAGAATTCTTATGTGAGAATGCCCTCATTTTGCTCCCTCCATCGAGTAGCTGAGTAGCCCCTGGCTGTTTTAACTGAGCCCCCTTGGCCATTATTGTGGAGGACCTCGTTGTGTGTGCCACACAACCTCTCTGGATACCTTCAATCGGCCTGCTGGCTTCAGGTGTGGTGGAGGATGCTATCTTTCTCCTCACCAGTGCTGAATTCAGCTTCCACTGGTGGCCCAGTGAGCTTCGGTGTGTGGAATGGAGGGTGGGTGTCGTCCTGAAAAAAATTGAATACAGAAATATAGGATGGGGGACACATGGCTGGATAGCAGTACGTGTGAAAGGGATCTAGGAGTCTTCATAGACCACAAGCTGAACATGAGTCAGCAGTGCGATGCGGCAGCCAAGAAAACCAATGCAATTCTCAGCTGCATCAATAGGAGTATGGTGTCTAGATCGAGGGAGGTACTGGTACCACTCTACTCTGCTTTGGTTAGACCTCATCTTGAATACTGTGTCCAGTTCTGGGCACCCCAATTCAAGAAGGACATGGTCAAGCTGGAGCAAGTCCAGAGGAGGGTGACCAAAATGGTGAGGGGCCTGGAAGCCATGCCCTATGAGGATAGACTTAGAGAGCTGGGTATGTTTAGTCTGCAGAAGAGAAGGTTGAGAGGGGACATGATAGCCATGTTCAAATATTTGAAGGGATGCCATGTAGAGGAAGGAGAGGGCTTGTTTTCTGCTGCTCCAGAGACCAGGACAAGGAGCAATGAATTCAAGCTGCAGGAAAGGAAATTCCACCTGAACCTCAGGAAGAACTTCCTGACAGTCAGGGCTGCCCGGCAGTGGAATGTGCTGCCTCGGAGTGTAGTGGAGTCTCCTTCCTTGGAGGTTTTTAAGCAGAGGCTTGATGGCCATCTGTCAGGAGTGCTTTGAGGGTGTTCCTGCATGGCAGGGGGTTGGACTGGATGGCCCCTGGCATCTCTTCCAACTCTACATTTCTGTGCTTCTATGATTCCCTCTGGCAGTGCAATGTCTTGGGCTGGCCCTGCAGCAATTTTACTTCGCAGCAGATGGAGGAGAACAAGCAGCTGCATTCTCTCGGGTGGCTTTAAAGAGAATGTAAAGATATACATTGGGGTGGAACTCCAGGGATTGCTGAACCAAAGTTCCCACCATCAGGCTTAGCTAATGTAACCAATGGTGACAAAAACTGGGACCTGTTGTCTAGGAGCCTCTGGAGGATGACACAGTCCCCACTCCTAATGCAAGTTCTTGGCCAATAGAGCCCTCGCTTTCTCCATTGGGGCTCCCGTGTTCCCTGAAACTGCTGTGTGAGAGCAAAAATCCAGCAGCTGCCATTTCCCCAGCAGGTGAGGTTAATTGCCTTCCTGCATTAGCTTTCTAGCCGTTGTGCACCTGAGGCCCAAGAACGCCTGCCAAGAAAAGGTGGCAACTCCACATGCTACCCAAGGAATACTCCACTGTGGAATAGGGTTACTGCCTTTTTCCTTTTCTTTTATCGGCTCTGAATTTTCAAGCAGGAAAGAGTTTCTTCTGCTTCATAATTTCTGCACATCAAACACTGTTCTTAATAGGCCCAGTTTTAGAAAGAAGAGCAGCCAAGCCTACAGTGGTGGGCACTGAGAGAAAGAAAATTCACAGCCATATGTGTGCCATTGGCCATCTCAGCCTTCCTCAAAGGCTGCCCACTTCAAATGGACTGGACTACGCGTTCTTAAAGCTGCCCAAGTTGCCAAATCAATGTGGATTTTAAAAGATAAAGCAATTGAAGATTTTCTGAAAGACTAAAAACTGTTTATGGATTTTGGGGGGCAATAAGAAACCTAACAATGTAAAATTTTGTGGTTACCGTTTTTAATAATTCTAGTAAGCTGGATTTAGTAATAGTAGAATAAGGCAATTTCCATTAATAGTTTTTTTAAATCACAGTTTGTGTATGAGGAGTCAGAGTTCTTTTGTGTTTTAGTTAGTTAATGTATTGAAGGTTGTGTTTATGGCAACAGATTAATGTTTTGGTAATGTGTTCTAGTATTGTGCCTTAGTTTTAGTTTAATTTAGTTTAGCTTAGTTTTAGCTCTAGATTTGCAGGTATATTTTTTTCTGTATTTGTTATATTTTACAACCGTTTTAATGCCTATATATACATCACCTGTACAAATATAATAATTCCAACTTTTTTCCCTCCCTTCTGCCCTCCCCAAAGCACAAGGTCATGAACCTTTTCCTGGTCAATTTCCATACATAGGAATTGTCTTCCGAATAATTACATATTGTTATGCATGTTATACCTCTATGCTGTTTATGTGTAGTATTTTTGTTTTGTGTTGTGTTGTGAATCAGTTTGTTTGTATTAAAATTAATACATATGAAGTTTTCAAAAAAAAAATGTTCTGGACTAAAATCCCCACCATCTCTAGAAAGCACAAACAGCGAGGTGGTGGGAATTGCAGTCCACTCCATGAAAAGAGTGACAGGCTGAGGAAAAGCTGAGCTAGCACCACAAGTCAGGTAGTATTATGATGACTAAGGGTGTTATTCAGAGCAGCCAGTTTCCATTTGGAAAATAGATCTTTATTATTTCTTTTCCTACCCCTTCTATTTTATTTCCAATTTGCATGTTGTGTTCCCATCAGGTTCTCTCTCTCTCTCAATCTCTCTCTTCTTGGGCCATTTCTGCACCACATTCTTATAACGCGATTATTCCACTTTCGACATCCTATGGAATCCTGGGGTTTGCAGTTTCGGGAGGGGCCGGCTGGCCCCTCCTGAAACTGCAAACCCCAGGTTCCATAGGATGTCGAAAGTGGAATAATCATGCTATAAGAGTGTAGTGCGGAAATGGCCTTGGTAATATCACCCTGACCAAAGCCAATGAGCTTCTCAAAGAGTTAGAGTAAATGAAACAAACCTAATCTTTTTGCCCTGCAAACTCTTCAACTGACATTATGTTTCACAAAATTGAGTGATCCCTGTTCCCTTTTCAGAGCCCAATTTGGGTGCACAGCACTGTGAGGGGCATCACCTTTATAACTTTGTTTGATAAAAATGTCTCACAGAACAATTTTAAAAGACAAAGTAAAGTCTACAAATGTCTCCTGCCCCATGGACCCTGCTTTGACAGCTTTTCCAGTTCTTCTGTTTCACTAACACACCTGAACCTGAGAGGTATGTTGGTCCCTGAGCACTTGCTGCTGCCAGCAGCGTTATTATTACTAGTAAGCTGCAAGAGGGGTCTAAGCTACATACAAGCAAATAGGTGTGGGGTACAACAAGCAAAGAACTGAAGGACTGGGTAAGGGAAATGCTGCCTACAACGACAATTTTTTCTTGGCAGGAATGCTGTGCCTATCCAGTGTTTTGCCTGCCGTGTAGCTATGACCAAGAAGAAGGCCATTTTGCTTAGGACAAGGGTAAGATATACACACCCCTTTCCAAGTTGCTATGCTTTGTCAATTTAACACCTCAGGTAGAAAATAAACATCTAGCCCAATGCAGAAGTAAGGAGCCTGTGCCCTCCAGATACTGGTAAACTACTGTTGTTATCATTCCTTACTATGCTGGTAGAGGTTGCTAGTCACCAAAGTTTAAGAAGATCTGGAGGTATACATGTTCCCCATTCCTTGCCTAATACAGTGCTGGAAACAATTCCCATTATCCCTCACCACGGAATAGGGATGATGGGAGTTCCAATCCAAGAGTACCTAGAAAACCACAACTTCCGCACCTCTGACCTAGCAGATTTCTAGTGAGAATTTGTTCTTTTCCTGTAGCCATTGTGATGTAGTGTGGAAATGTTACAGACATGTTGCTGCTTCCTTGCATTTTATATTCTCTTGGTTTTCACTGTTTACTACATGCTTCTCCTTTTTACATGCTTTGTCCATCTGCCAGCCAGATTGGGAAAACATATCAAATCATACATCCATCTGATGAACCACAAATGCTTACACAATTAGTGTTGCCTGGTCATGACTGCCCCACATCCTGAGATTTCAGGGCTCAAACCTGAAACCTATCAGAGGAGGCAGGACCTTGTGATGCCACTAAGGACAGCCCCTGGTGATATCATTAAGCAGGCTATCAACCACTGCTTCACAGAGTATGCCCTTCAAATAAAAAGCACTAACTATAACACAGGAAAATATTTATAACTATTTTTCAAGGCAATGCTCTCAACCTGAGATTCCTCCCCTTTCCCTGAGAACTGGAGAAGAAAGTCCATTCCCTGAGACTCAGGGCTAGACCCTGAGACCTAGGAACTCTGGCCACAATCACTCTGTGGGTATTCCTGCTGCCATTACAACAAGATGGAGCAGCACAGCTAAGAGATTTGCACATCCACAAGAAGCTGAAAAGGAAAAAGCCATTCTAGGCTTCTGTTCCTAACACTCCTCCTTGCAGTGACTCCATCACTGAGGAATGGGAGAAGCTTGCCTAGCTTTTATTGCCTATTTGACTGCCAACATAATGAGTTTAGTGACACATAGGAAAGCGTGCCCATACTGGTTCCTGCTTTAATTGCTTCTAAGGGTGTTCCTGGATGGCAGCTGCACAGCAACAGTAGCTGAGTGTACAACCTGGAAGCAAAACAGGAAGGACCTCGCATTATCATGGGCTTTGGAGTAGTCATGTCTTGTTTTGTGTAGTGTACACTGTTCCTGCCCCATCTCCCTTTCTGGACCTTCTACTGAGTTTAGAGGAACAGCTATCCATACGGGGACTGGCATGCACAATTAACACCTGACATGCACATGACCAACATCCCAGCATACCAATCTTCTGCAAAAGCACTACAATCAATGAAGAAAAAAATGTGACTGAAAATACTGCTACTGCCTTCTTTTATACCCACATGGAACTGGAAATAATTATTCATTTGAACAACACTAGATCTCAGGGACCAGCGTCAATAGCTGCAAGGTTGTTAACACAAAATTGCCAAATAATATTCATGAAATTCAAAGCAGCCTCTTTTTTTCCAGAATCACTTTGAGCACCCCAAATCTCAGCTGTATTTCAGGAGAAGAGGAAGAATATTAAGAGCAATATATGAGCATGTAGAGAGGCCTTCTGTTGCATCAGACCACGGGACCAATAAAATCCAGGACTTTCTAACCCAGCCTGCACCAACATGGTGGCCTCCAGATATGTCAGCCAACATGTCCCCACAATGGCTCAGAGGGGGCTAAGAGTTGTTGTCTAACATATGTTGGGGGGAGCACCAGGTTAGCAAAGTTTGATTGGTAATGACCTTTTCATGATTTGAGACAGGGATATTTCTCTACTCTGCTGTGTTAAAATTTTTACCTGAAAATGTAGAGAAAGCCATGCATGTAGTTCCTGAATTGTGGCCAGATGTGGTGGCAAAAGGTCTGGAAACTAACTTCTATGGGGCACAGCTGGAAAAGCTGGGTACACTTAAGCTGGAGGAGGAGAAAAGATTAAGGGGAAACATGAGAACTAGCTTCCTATGTGTGGGATAGAACAGACATTTTTCCATTGCTCCTGATGGCAGAATTATCATGAGTGGACTCTGCAAGGAAGACACATGAGGATCAGCTTTCTAAAACCTGTCTGACCCTGGAACAAACTGCCTCTCAGGAGTGGTCCTTCCTTCACTGGAGGGATCTAATCAGGATGTCCATCTGTGTCAGGCATGCAGTAGTTGTCAGATTTCTGCATTGAGCATGGTGGTTGGAGGAGGAAACCTTCCAAGATCCCTTCCAGCTCTAAACTCTGTGATTCCACAATTTTGTGAATGTGAAAGATTGTTAATAACACTGCAGTATAAAGACAATAAATATTCATAATTGTTTGGACCTAGGATCTGCTATCCTTTGTCAGAAGGGTTCCGTTCACAGAATGTATATTGGCCATCCACGTTGTTTTAAATCTGCCTAAATGTTCACTTGTTTCTTTTCCCTGTAGATCTCTTCACTGGCTACCAGTTCGGACCAGGGTCTGTTTCAGACTTTTGGTCCAGGTATTCAAGGCTTTGTGTTCTAACCTGCCTCAGTACCTTGTAGCTTGGGTAGTATGGTATTTTACATCCAGGAACTTAAGATCTACAGGCAAAGGATTATTGTCTATTCCACCAACACGTACAGCTCTGTCAAAGCTGAGAGCCTTTTAAGATCTGGCTCTGCATTTGTGGAGTGGTCTTCCTTTGGACCTCCAGCTGGAGGAGGATCTCACCTGTTTTCATAAAGGGTTGAAGACCTTCCTCTTTGATTCACCATCTTAAGCCTCTGAGTTGTGTTTGAGGCGCTGAGATGAGTAGTGACTAGTGGGGAGCTATTAAGGTTATGTTTTATTGTTTTTCTCCCTGATTTGTATAGGTTGATGTTCCACAATTTTGTGAAAAGGGCATTATAAATGTGTTGTTGTTGTTGTTGCCCAATTTTGAGCCCATCCCATTGCCTCACCTAATCTATGGCTCATCTCATTCAGCAGGGTATCCTGACCCTCTGTGTAGCATTTGCTGGGGGATGGAGAGTCTGCCACAAAGACAAGAAGCGGGGAAGTCCATTTCCACTAACCAGCTTGGCAGGCACCTAGATCTGGACCCAGCTCAGTATGCACTGCATTGAAAAATGGAAAGGGAAAGGGGAGGAAAGAAACAAATATAATTTATTGATAATTATTGTAGACCCTCAACTGCAGACTTCAGTTCTTTTCTCAAAAGGAAATGTCAAAAAAATAAATAACAGAAACTAATAATCATCTTGAACTCCAACTGGAAAGAAAGGAAACTATTTGTACAGGTTTAATGGTATTTTCTCACTCATCCCTTGTCTCCTGTCTATGACAAGTAAAATGATCATTCAAAAAACAAAACCTATTTGGGAAAGTATACAGCTCCTATGACCATAATGAAAACAAGCTGCAGCATCCAACAAAAGGTGAAAAGGTCTCTGATATAAAAATGCCAGAGTGGCACTCTCTAGTGTCATCCAAAACTAGATTATTCCCAGAGCAGCTTGTTGTTTCCAGAAAAGACAATCTGATATTCAGTGCAGAAGGAGACTCCCCCTCCCATCACGTGCTGCTTGAATTGGAAATGAGCTCTCCAGTTCAAGCCGGAGGCCCCATGATTTTTATAAGTTGAACACTGAATTGCCACAGCACCTGGGTGTGTGTTAACAGCAAATAGCAGTCACCTGACCCACACAGCCACAGCCATTTTCATGAGACAGATACTGTTCCAGTGAATGAGTTGGATCCCATGTCTTATTGATTTGCAGCTATCTCCTACTCATCAGTACATGCGGGGGCGTTGGGGGGTCTGCTTTATGCAAGATCAGACCGTTTGGTCTTTCCACTTCATGCCTGTCTGCTGAGTGCCAAGTTATCCAACCTCTGGTGAATTACAATTCCCATCATGCATGCAGAGTGGCAGTGTTGAAGTTTATCATCCAATGCCAGCTGGAAACTCAAGGGGCAGAAAAGAAAGTAATGTTCTGGTCAGCAATGGCACCTTTTTAGGAAGAAATCTTTTATATCATCTATTACCAGCTCCTCCCCGGTCCATTTTCATATATTTTTTTAATTTGACATGCCAGAGAATTGAACTTGGGACTTTCTGCATGCAAAAACAGAAGTTTTGTCACTGAGCCAAATTGTCCAAGTTATTTTTTGCAAAATCCCTGGGGAAGCCAATTTGCAGAATAAGAACAAGAGGGAGAAGGTAAACAGAAAGATTTATGCAGTCACAGTTGTACGGACCTCTCTCTGAAAGAATGACTAAAATTTTCTGCAGAGTTTTCTCCTGTTCTCTAGGCATCATGCCCTACAATTTAATGACTTTGAAAACAGCAGGGGAAAAGATCACTAAGTGATTCGCTTCTAAAGAGGGGCTAATCACAGGTCCACATTTGGGGAATATCCGTAAAGAATGTGAACTTGTTAAGGGACCTTTTAAAAACTTTCCTGAGTTCCTATGTTTTGCCCCATTTTAACCAGTCCCCAACTATCCTGTTGCCACAAATCTCCTACAAAGACAATATAGTTTATATATTTTAAATAAGCTCAACAAGTATTGGAAGAACTTAGCAGTACAGGAAGTCGTGAGGCCAAACTCCTTTATTGCATGAGGCAGGGGCACATTTTTCAGTGGGACTTGTATGTGAAAAGTGAAGTCACCCCTAGTAGTTCATGGAATAACTCACCTGAGAGGCTTCGTATTCTGAGTCAGCTATAGCAATCCAGTCAAAATAGAGCAAGTATTGTCGTATGCCAAGATTTTTCTAAAAATATTTGATACCTATTCTCAGCTCTGCATACAGAGTATATTTTAGTATATTTTATCTGTGAAGTAAATTACTAAGAATACACAGAATAACATAGTTTATCCTTCCATTTTCCCCCTCCTCTACAATAAGCTTTCTCTGCTAAAATAAAGCTAGTGGGACCAAAAAAAAAAAAAAATGCCACAGGAACAGTCTGCCTGCCCATGCTCACTCCCTACACTTTTCTAGAACAATCACTTCAGCAGGATTTTACAGTTTAGCAAAACTTTTTTTTTATGCTACTCCACAGAGGAATGCAGCCAGTATTGTTCATGCAATTTAAATCAACTTGCTGATGATGACCAAAAAAAAGAAGAAAAAAGAGTGCTGAACCAGACAGTTTGCTACATCAGTTTCAAAACTGGATATACAAACTCTGAGGTATTTCTTATTCAAACATTAGCAGAATGGTTCATATTTCGAAAATCATTCTGGTCACATGTTGCGTGCAAACAGATGGCACATCAACTAACCCTGCTGTAATTTGTATCCAAAGAGTCACTGAGTGGTTCAAAAGTAAGCTTTGGGCTGTTTCTTATACAGAAAAAACAATGCATAACTCGCTAACAGGGACTGTCAAATCTCCCATATTCCACAGCTGTGTAGAGATCAGCCAGCAGGGACTGAAGCACTCCTTTGGTGGGGCATAATTTCTAGATGTGGCATTTGATGGCTGCTATAGGCAGAACCAGAGATAGAGCTTCCTTCTGAAGTCTCAGTTTCCCTCCAGTAAGAGAAGTTTATGGGCATGAAATTCATGCAGTGGAAACAGAATGGCTGATGGCGAAGGTGTTCAAGGAAAAATGGGGAGCGCAGTAGAAAGAAGGGAGGCTTTTAGAGTGATGATGAGAGAAAAGTAGCTAGAAGGAGAATGGGAGTGGAAGGCTAGACTTCAGGGATGGACAAATCTACCTGGCTTTCTCCCAAGTCAGTTTTTTACAATTTCAAATTCTTTCTGAATAATTCTTCATATGTTATTTTGCAAATTTTGGTATGTTCTCATCAAAAACAATTCAAACAGTCTCTGCTGTCTGGCCTGGACCAGATCCATAGCTAAAGATAACCTCAGAATAGAGAGGGATTGTACTGCCTGCCATTGTAGCTGTTAAAGATGAAGAACAGGGTGGGACCCTGATTCAGCACTACAGACATGGTTTGAAGGCACAAACCTAATTTTTTAAGAACTGAACACTCAAAGTTCTCTGACTGTATGGACAAAATCCACTTCACATTCTCTCACACTGTTTTTTTTTTAAACCCCTGAATTTCTGTCATATTTATGAATAAATATGCATTTATTTCTTACTGGAAAAAGAAACATGAAAATCTCACTCATCCCAAAGAAATCACATCAGCCTGTTGGCACCTGGTAGTGCTACAACTGACCATCAGACTTGCCTAAGCCATCTGTGGAGGAAGCATAGGACAGTGCCTTTGACTGGAATGGTTGGGCCATGTGGATTTCACCAGAAGATAAAAGGTAGAATCTGATGGGTGTGGCCTCCTTGTGTGTCATGTTATTGGTCATACAGATGAGGCCGTGGGCAACTGCACCTTGTTCTTGAATTAAAGGTATGTGATGTGAGCTCTGCCTGACCTCCTTTTGTGCTTTCACATGGAAAGGTGGTAGATAATTAGATAAATCTGAAATACATCCAGGTAACTTCTTGCCTGAACATCCTGCCTCACCACACTAGTCCCCATCAGATGATTAATAAGTACGGGAAGCTATTACTAACATGTATCTGGATCCCAGGGCTTGGAAACAGTACTATTTTAGACTAAAGTAGTCCAAAAAGTAACTTTTCCAAGTTCTGGTGAACCTATATCCATATAAGGGCACAAACTGCTATCTCTCTGTTGGATATATTTATTCATTTTGTAGTCTACCTGCTAGCCAAAGGCTGACCCAAGACATTTTGCTGAATGAGAGGAAATGTAGGAGAACACCCCACTCCACATATAGTCATCTCTCCACATTTGCAGGGGTTAGGGGCACAGGACCCCCATGAAAGAAGAAAAACCACAAGTAGCTATAAGCTGTGGTGGGGAGCACACCAGCTACCCAGTTTTGCCTTCAATGTGGTGGTGTTTCTTCACAAGGCAGAAGCAGGCAGCTGGTGGGTCTTGCTACTACCCACACTGCTGCCCTACGCCATTTTTTAATAGAGACTTACAAGCCTCGTCTTGTATTTGCAGTCTCTAGCAATCTCACGAGACTTAACAGAAAGACTACAAATGTAAGGCAAGACTTATGAGTCCCTATTAAAAACGGTGTAAGGGCAGCAGCAGAGGTGGTAACAAATAATCCGTGAATAATCAAATCCATAAATGTTAAACCCATGGATGTGCAGAGCCAACTGTATTTTCTGCTGTCTTGACTGCCCACTCAGTAGTGGCAATGGAACAGCATCCTCTAACACAATGCTACTCAAATTAGTCATCTGTGGATCAGCACCAGTCTGTGAGCCATCAACTGCTGGTTCACAGTGAGTTCCCAGGGAACTATATTAATATAATAATACTACTGCTCTCTGGCACATGCTGGAAAAATGGCCAGTTGGCCACATCAGGTAGCTTGAGAAGCATCACTCTAACACACCTGAGGGCAGCCAGTCAGGCCATAGAGTCACTGAATCTTTGAGTTGGAAGAAGCCGCAAGAGCCATCTAATCCAAGTTCCTGCCATGCAGAAAAGGCCAGGGGACTGCCCAAGCTGTGCAGTACACACAGCTCTGTCCTCAAATAGAGGGAAATAGGTGCCCGCTTCCCAGCATCTGTTGCTCCCTGAGGCAGCTGCTTCACTCTGCCTGATGAGAAGGCTGTCCCTACCCTACACCCCTGCATATGAGGGACGTGTGATTGAGTTGCCCTTTCTTTAAAAAATTAAACTTAGCTGAAACTATATGAACCAGCTTACTGAAACTTCACAAAAATGTAACTATAGAAATGTGTATGATTGCTTACTTACTTACTTATTTATTTAGCACTTGTAGACACACAGGTGAAAATCTTCCTCTCACTAATCTTCACAATTATATTTGGGTGCATATGGTTGTGTGTGAAACTGGACAATATACAATGGAACCCTAAGCATTTTTTCATTAGGATTTTCTTCCTGACAAGTGTGCTTCAATGTAGTCCTAAAATTATAACAAGATTTAATAGTACATCTAATATATAAAAGTCCAAGCTTGTCTGTTTGTCTGTGTCAGGCAATGACCTCATATGATTGGCTGCCTAAGAATATTCTATGGAATCCTGGGGTTTGCAATTTAGAGAGGGGCCTTTAGAATTCTCATCCAAAGAACTCTTGGGCCTCAGTCAACTGTGACTGTCTTTAATAGGCCAGATGCAATGGAGACGTGACCTAGCAGCAAGGAGGAGGGCAATGTATTCCCATGGAAACCCAACCTCTATATGTTAATAACTCTGAATGCAGATTGGATTGGGGAATATGGGGAAAAGTTGCAGGTGCTGGACAAGACAGCTTGGGGAATTAGAGATATAGGATCTCAAATCTTTCTAACAAGTATTACTTGAGAAAATAAAATCCCAGGCAACACTGGGTATATATGCTAGTACTTTCCACAATAACCAGATTTTTACAATCATGTTTTGTTTTGTCTTATTGTTATGTTTTTACTGCTAGAAAAGATTCTATGTGACCACAGGAACACAATGTAAGCTTTGTGTATGACATCTGTTTTGGGTAGACAGAATCAGTGCTATTCCTATTCAAACACCTTTATGCTTGTGCTTTCCTAATCTCCATTGCATTGACTACTACATTAATCCCACTTGTTATTAAGTATATTCAAATCCTATGTGTCTTCTAACAATTACAACTAAAATACCACGTAACTGTGGGAAGTACAACAGGGTCTGTTGGCTCTGCCTGGTAGCCAGAGAATCCTGACTTTTTAAAATTTTGCAGATATGGGGCAAAGGTATCCTTGAGTGGTCTTTTTAATTTTTTGGCAGTCTTGAGTAATGTGTAATACAGTATTTGACAATGTTCCCTCCACCGGCACTCGAATCATCCATTATAGTTGTGGCAAGCAAGGGTCATGCTCTAATAACTATGGTTCAGTGACGCTAGTTTACTATTGACAGCAAAGCTATAAAAGTCAAATGTTTATAGGCAACAGTGCTAGGAAAGGTTTTAACTTAATGGTCATTTAGGCCACAACATTAGATCCTGGGTTGCAGCCATTGTGAGATTGTGTTTCTAATCTAGACAGAAAAAAATTGATAATGTTATCTATTGTATAAAACTTGTAAAAAAAATCTTTGCTGCCTCAAAGGTGAGCACATTCTGATGAGCAGAGTACATGTCAACAGAGGTTCTCGGCACATTAATGAAAATAGCATAATTCACACATTGCTGAAATCAGTTGTATTTATGTTTTCCCAGATCACAGGCTTATTGGCACTGGAGTTCTATGCAAATAGCCTAAGAACAATCCACACAGCAGTTTGTTACAGGCAAAATCTAAACTGTATTGATTGAGGAGGAAATGTCTGACTTGTTTATGTCCTACTCTTTTCTTATACCAACTTAGAACAAAACGCTTCGTTTAAACAGCAGTAAGTAAGCTGGCACCAAGCTGACTGATCATGGTAACTTTTACTTTTCGCCTACTGAAAAAAAAGCCTTTTTATTTTTTGCCTTTTTCTGATGCACTTAGGAGACATTATCAGTCATATTTAAAAAAAAATACTGTGAAATTGCATTCAAAATCACAAAGATGCATACATCGTTGATCTAGAGAAGAAACGTGACAACTTCACTTGGTACCTACCTCCTAGTTTGTCTTTAGCCAAAAACATGGTCTCCTCCTAAAGTAGTGCAACAAGAACTAAACAAATATTTGGTATGACCGATGCTACTTCCCAGGAGAGCCAGAGTAGTGTAGTGATTTGAGTGTTAAGACTATAATTCTGGAAACCAGGGTTCAAATTCCTGTTTGGCCATGGAAACCCACTGGGTGACCTTGGCCAAGTCACACTGTCTCAGCCTCAGAGGAAGGCGAAGGCAAGCCTCCTGTGAACAAATATTGCCAAGAAACCCCTGTGATAGGTTCCCCTAGGGTCACCGTAAGTTGAAAACAACTTGAAGTCATATAATATTGATTCCCAGATGTAATTGTCAGAGGCAATTTGTTAGTCAAGTTTCAACTCTGCAGTGACTCAGGACAGGTTCATAATGCAATCAGGTCCCATATATTGAGCCTTTTAGTTTCCTCCTCTAAGGAGAAAAATTAAAATAATATGCCAAAACTACCAGTTCTTCTTCCAATAAATAATTTGATTGAAACAGAATACTCGAATGGATACCTTCAGCAATAAGATGGAACTCAAGAGAGACTAGGGTAATTAAGATGTCTAATTGCAGCAGATGCAATCTGACCCTGGTTCAGTTTAGCTCGGGTAGCATGCTTGAGCATATCTTGTTCCTAGACATGATCGAAAGAATATCAAAGTTTTGTTGTATGATAGTAATCTTGCCATTACATGGCAAACTGAAAGGAGTCTGACCTGAATTTCAAGGACTTTAACTTCAATTGAACAATAATTTCATTATTCAATTAATTTATTATCCTCTCCTTGCCTATCCAACGTCTGACATTTTTGTTCTGGAAAGCTTCACTTCTCAATTATCTAACTATCAAAATGTTTAAAACAGAAATTCCATTTCCCTGTTGAAGTTAGCAGACAAGTGGGAGATGCAATAGCTGTATGTGGAGCACACATACTTTCACAGATACTTTCATGTATAAAGTCCCAAGTTCAATCCACGTTAAAATGATCTCTAGAACTTGGAACAATCCTGATTTGGAGCAAAGTGGACAATACTGAGCTACACAGATCAATGATTACAGTACAAGGTACCAGCGTATGTTTGAGTGTTGCTTAATATTCAAGATCCTTCATGTATTCTCTGGGTTTTCACAAATTAAGAGAAAATACATGCAAAACAAGAAAAAACACCTCAAGATCCTACAGCTATTTTATTTCACTACTCACATAAGAGTGCCCAGGCTCTTGACTGCTCCCTTTACTGGCCTAGTTCTTCATAGCTTTATTCCACCCTCTCCAAAACAAAGCTCACCATGGTGACTGGAATGCTTGGTTCTCTTCCAAAAACTTGGAATCATCTACCCCACCCCAACTTAAAGCCAGCACAGTGATGACTCAAGACCTTTTTATTTCAATGAGACCTGTAGAACACCAGAAGTTAATTGTACAAACATGTGCGACAAAAGCTGACCAAAGACTGTGTGAAGTGTAAAAACTAAGTAGACAAGAGATTAGTCAAATTAGTTGGAGAATTTAGAAACACCTATACAGGTGTCTTGCTCCATGCTTGTTTTTAATACTTTAAACTGGCTCACAAAACACCCAGTGTTCAACCACATTTAAGTATGAACTGACATACTATACCAGTTTTTTGCTCTCAAGTGGTGTTGTCATGATTCTATTCATGCAAATATGACAAAATGATATGTTTAGGCCCAACCATTATTTATTAACAGTTTTATTCCTCTTTTGAAGTAGGGAAAGAGCAATCTTTTCCTGATCATCCAAAACTTCCTACGGTTTCTAGTTTAAGAAAACAGAATCTACATTGTTTAAGGAAACAAGAATCTAGATTATCAGAAAAATCTGAACAAGTCATGATGATTATTTCTAAGTCTGGTTTTCTTACAGCATCAATTTTCTTCCACTTGCTTTCGGAGGTATAAGATCTGAAAGCAAGATCAAAATTCATATTATCCATCTATTAGAGATACAGCTCAAGTCCACAAATTACATATGAATTAGCTTCACTGTATGCAACTTCTCTCTGTATTAATTCTATGCTATACTATTTTTTTCACTACCATGTATGATGTAAAAGTAAATATCAACTGAGCCTGTCATGCAGAGGGAATACTTGCTGGAATATTTGCCAAATGTTGTTTGTTCAAATAAATCAGATCTAATAAAGAAGTGTGCTTCATTCAACCTTATAAAGGCCACAAAAGATGCCAGCCTGCAAAATAATATATACTACTGGATTACAGTGGTTTCACACAGTAGACCAAACAGCAGGATGCTTCATCCATCTTGGAACAACCCATTGCTAAGTGCAACAAATGGTCTTCTCTCCTCTAGCAGATGATGGTTTCTTTGCTGGGCACCAGAATAGGGGTAGAGCACTCCATCCCACCTCCAACAGCCCATGCTGCCACTTGCAATGGCATTCTATGCATCTACTTCTCATGCAAGCAGACAGGGATAGGGCCAGCTAGTCATAATTTAAATTGACACACCACATCATGATGATGGGTAAATGTGGCACATAGTTTTACATGAACTATACACACAGCATTAGTATTATAATACTATGTAATCTGACTATTAAAAGAAGTCCACAACAGTAGTTGAATTTTGAAGAATTTTAATACAAACTTAATATAAACTATTTCAGTCCCTCTCTTTAACATAAGACACTGACTCAAAATACTTTTATACCTTTTTCAAGTATTGCACAATGTAGGTACAAAATTAATATTTACGATTACATTTTCTTCCATAATATATAGCAAAAAATCTTTAATTTTTTAACAGAAAATACAATTTGTGTTTCTTTCTTGGAAAAGTATTCCATACAATTTGAATTCCACCACTTAAGGAATATTTTGTACACTTTTTAGAACTGATGTTTTTTTTAAGATGGATTTTATAATTTCAGTAAAAAAAATACAACATGAAACTGCTGCAGTTGTCACAGATCACTGTAGTAAAAAGATAAAAATGCAATACCATGTTGTAGAAACAATATATACTCTGATATTTTACAAACTTTGTACTAAATTAAATTATACAATTAGAAAAGACCAATAAACCCACTTATTAGTGCCAATTTTTTATATATAAAAAAATCAGCCATGTCCTTGCTATATCTTAAATACTGTAAGAGGCCGTATCTTGAGTAATATTTAATGTACAGTCAGTAAAAAATAACTTTGTGCTTGGTTGGCAAATGAAAAAAAAAGATGCATGTCATCCTTATCTAACCAAGCTTGAACGTATTCATACTACAAGCTTTTAAAAAAAAAAAACTCAAGAGGTGAAAAGGATACACCCTTGGGTACGTGCATGTCAACTTGTACAATATGATTTGTTTGTTTTAGTTAGCCATAACAGGCTGGAATTGCTGGTTAGAGTACTGCATGCTATTTAAACTGAAATTTAGGCCATCCACAAAAGACTTCTCATTTAGACCTCCATAGGCTGCAAACATATCAAAGGCATTACTGTACTGGAGAGGACTCAGATTAAGGGAAGTGTCGCTGGGGAAGAGGTTGCTTGTACTGCCTTGGCCCTGTACATTAGGGAAGATGAACTCCTTTGCATTAGGAGAAAGGGCAGATGTTTTCTGCGGCTGTGGTGGTGGCTGCTGCTGTTGTGGAACCTGCTGGCTACCTAGGCCAAGACCATAGAGAGAGTGCATGGAAGAGGAAAGAGCTTTCTGTTTCAGCAAATCATTGACATTCAAGCCAAGGTTAGTGGGAGAAGTGCGGGCGACCTTGTTGGTACGGCTGCTGTTCTTCATTTTGGTTGAGCCAAACTTGGTGGCAGCAAATGTGGCAGTGGTGAAAGTTAAAGGCTGAGTGGAACGGGGCATAAAGGTTGGGCTCACAGTAGCAGAGTGACCAAACGGAGGTGAAGGAGAACTTGAGACAGAAGATGCTGGATCAGTTATTGGCATGAACACTTGAGCTTCTGGATTAAAGCTATTCTTGATTTCCTTATCCAATTCACATCCATTTTCATTGGAATCATCCACATAAAGCACTTTCACTGGTCCCTTTTCACCAATTTGGTATGAAACCTCAAATGGGTCAATCCAGACACTAAGATCCTGAGGCAGATTGCCACGAACGTCATCAATGTCCAAACCACTCTCTTTGGATGCTTGTTCAATAACTGGGTCCACTTTCTCCCCTACATGTATACATCTAAACCCTGATCCTTTGTATGGCTTTTCTGGATACCAATGCCCTTCATACTTCTTTTTAAGTAGTCTTTCAAGCTCTTCTCCAAAAATGTTCACACGTCGTCTGGGAAGCTTATTGTACAAATATGAAATAATAAAATTGAGTGCTACTTGTATTTCGAGCTGCATAGCTGCTACGGCACAAAATTACAAAGGCTCCGTTTCAAAGCACAAAGAAGGGGGGAAATGTTCAAATACCACAGGAAAGCAAAATTTCGTTCAAAGTGCTGATTCTAGCAGATTATTATTCTTCACCTTGAGTAGTGTTGTTCCTTTAAGAAAAACAAAAGCAAACATCCAGATAAGGAAAGTGCAGAACAAAGTAGACCTAGGCATATTTTTTTAAAGTCTCATACTTTATCTGAAATAGATTATATTTCTCAATTGCAGGCAAGACATTTGGAGCATACTGTACAAATCAGTTTTACGCCAACCACATTAAATATATCAAGCACAAACACAATACCACCATGGAATAAAATGTACAAATAAGACACTTACAGGTATTAAAGAAGGCACTTCAAAATCTTAGTTTGCAATCAAAAATAACAACACTGAGAAAAAGCATATCTTAAAGGACATAATCCAAACAGTGGAAGGCCTCTCAAGGGTTCAGTTAACACCCTATTTTCGGTAATTTACAAAACTCGGCTGTAACCTTTAGCATTATTTTCAAATTATTTGTATTTTAGAAAATATTTCACCATATACAATTGGAAGTTTTTAGTGTCAGATATTGTTGTCAGTAGTTGCAGAAATTTTTAAAATTCTTATTTTAAGAGAAAAACAGCAGTAGTCCTGTATTTTGTTTAGAAAATTTGATGATTCAAAAACCTACATATTCCAGAATAAGTATCGCTATGAGCATATATAACATCCAAGTCCATTGCAAAAAAAAAAAAAATATCCAACAAACAATCCATCCTAACACCACAACCATTAAAATAATCTAATACAAGATCATTTAGAGAACAAATGTATCAAATTCAGCAGTGTACTGAGCAATTTGAAAGGGCAGTTAGTCAAATTTAATTATTAGAAATGAAGAGGTTTTAGCTTTAGTCATATTGGTATTAAGCTAATTCCTCTAGAGAGTTAATATAAAATAACAAAGTTAAATCAACAAAGAAAAATTATTACTAAAGAAGTGTATTGTTCAGATTAGAAGCCTCTACACATAAGCTTTCATCTTAATATTCTGCAAAAATGGACACACAAGTTGTATTTTTTCCCATTTGTTTTGTTTTTGAACAACCTTTTGATAGAAAAAATAGTTTTAAGTCTAATTAAATTCATAAGGTGGGAACCAAGGACACGTTCAAAATGAGTGGAATTTATTTCCTTGCCCCAAATGGTTAGCTTTCAAAGGTTATCCCAGCTTGTAAAACCTTTTCCCTTTCCTTCTGCTCTCTTTACAGATAAGAGAACCACCAGCTGTACGATAAGGCGACCTTTAAATGATTGCTGGATCAGCACTGGGTGGGGATAAGGAAAGATCAAGGGCAAACAAAGATATTTACAAACGGAACACATACGGTTCAGAAGATCTGATTGGTGGAGCTGTATGCAACTACGAAAACGATTTATTAATTCATCTGTCTAACCTCTCCAGCCATGTAGGAAAAAAATTACCTCTTCAAAGGAGCTGAAAACTGTATTACTGTCTACCTTTTCCTTCCTTGGTGCAAAGAGGTAATGAAACAAAACAACCTGAAAGGTGTCAAACATTTTCCACTTTTAATGTGGCCCCTTTAAAAATTAGTTAAACCTGTTAATTGCACTAATCACGCTAGCGGTGACGCAGGGAGGGATGCAAAGGGGAAAGGAAAAAAAGGAGGAACCTCAAGCAGAGTATATGGCGTTACATAACCAGTCTGTTGGGTCTCATTAGATTGCTGCTCACAGCTCTGGGAGCCTCAGTGGCAAGGGAAAAAGTGCTTTCTATGAAGGGGACGGTGATTGGCCAGGTCCCCCCTCTCCCCGCTCCGGAGCCAGGCCCGATTCCCCAGCGGCCTTCCCCTCGCTCTCCTTTCGCTGCGGGCACCATGTTGACGTTAAGGGGGAGCAGACAGCTTCAGAGGCAGAGCTCCCACCACCACAGGGTCGGGCAAGAACATAGGGGAGCTTCCCCCATATCTAACCCCCGTCCTCAGCCTCCTGGCTCTCTGCCCACAGGGATCCCCCCCCGCCTTGCCCTCTCCTCCGACCGTCCTCCCACAGCGCCGGCCTTTCAGCCCCAGAGCGTCCACATTAACCGGGAGCATCTTAGAAACCCCGCCAACACACCGGCCCCCACCTCCCCCCCGCCGCCGCCGCCGCCACCAGGACGCCTCCTCCCCTCTTCGCTGTGGCCGCCCCTCCCCACTCCTTCGCCAACTCGCCGGCCCCCCAACTGCACCGCCTCCCTGTCAGGCTGCGCCGCCGCCCCTCCCCACCGCCCAGCCAGGGGGCCGTCCCACCGCGCGCCAGCCCCTCCCCTTCGCACTGCTGGGGGAGGAGCTGCGCGAGACACCCCGAAGCAGCCTCGCCCTCCCCAGCCTCCCCCCGCCCCCGCCCCCGCCCCCGAGCTACGAATCGCTCTGGATCCGTCGGTGGCGAGCGGAGAGACGGGGGGGAAGCGAGGGGGGCGGCCAACAGCTCCTCTCCCCCCCGAAGCCCTCCTCGCCGGGCAAGGCGAGCTTTCTGCCAACAACGCTGGCCGCCCCCCCAGATATTCCCCCTCCCCCCAGATATTCCCCCTCCAGCCGCTGCCTCAGAGGCGGCTGCGCCTGCCAGAGCCGCCGCCGCCGCCTTCGCCGCTGCTGCTGTTGGCTCTGCCGCCCCTCCGCAGGGCTGTGTCAACACCCTCAGCCAGCGCCGTCCTGTCAAGCCTCCTGCCGCCACCCTCCTGGGCCGCCTCCGCACTCGACGGGCCGTCGGTCGGTCGGTCGGTCGGTCTCCCCAGAGCCCGCACCGAGGCCTCTTGTGGGGCAGTGCCAACCCGCACCCCGCGGAAGCCTCCCGCCTCCCCCCTCCCTCCCTCCCTCCCTCCCTCCCCCCTCCCAGCCGGGCTGCGGCAGCCTCTCCTCCTCCTCCTCCACCCGGCCGGCACAAAAGCCTCCCCCGCCGACTCCATTTACCCCGTCGCCTGACGCACTACGCGGACGCCGCTCTCCGGGGCTGAACGGAGCCTCCCTCCCTCCCTCCCTCCGAAAGAGGGTGAGGCAAGCCGCCACCTCCCCCACCGCCACACATACAGGCCGCTTCTCCCTCGCCAAGCCAGGCCGCCTATGCGCCCAGCCTCCCCGCCGCCGCCCTCTCCCCCTCAGGGCCGGGCCCCACAGCCCCCCCCTTCGGGCGCACCGTCAGCAGAGAGCGCGATACTCACCCGGGGTGAGTGGGGAAGGTGACGTGGATAGTGCAAACAATCCCGGCGGGAGTCCCGGCGGGGTGAAGGAAAGGAAGGAGGGGGGCTCAGCGTCGAAGCCCCATAACCCAAAGAAGGGGGCAGGAAAAGGGAGGACTGCGCGGCTCACACCCCGGGACGACAGAGAGGAGAGCGCGCTCCGCCTCGGCAGCTGCTTGACGCTTCTTGTAGCGCCCGAGCGCCGACCGCGCCCCAATAGCCCTCCCTTGCCCCGCCCCTTCGATCCCGTGTGGTCACGCCCACCCACTCCCCGCCCACAACTCCATCCGGCCCCACCCACCCGCCTGCCAATCGACCGGCCCCGACCCCAATCCCTGCTTCCGATTGGCCTTCCCCGGCTGCCAATAAGGCCAATCATGCCCGCCCCCTCCGCTCTCCCCCCTCGCACACCTGCTCCTAACCCCTCCCACCCCCCTTTCTTTTCTTCATCCTCTTGCCTGCCTGCCAGGGGGGCTCATGTTGTTGCTCCTTCCAGCTCGGCTCCCGAAGGACGGAACGCTCGGCACACACCCGCCCCGTCCCTTAGCCTCTGCAGGAGCCCTCTGCATACTTTTGGAAAAGTAATCAGGAATAGATCTATTTCTCTCATACTCTTCCCACCACAATCCCACCGTTTATAATCGAGAACTGATTCAAGTCTCGCCCTCGTCCCCCTGGGAGTCGTTCTCATCGGGTTTTAGCGGGCTCTCTTCTGGCTGCCGCTTCCACGCTTCTTCCGCAGTCGCCCTTCACCCGCACTACTTAATATCTCGGGCCGAAGCCGCTCCTGCCCCGCGTGCAGGGCCCCTCCCCGGCCCTCTCCGTCGCTCCCATCCACATTTTCTCCTAGGCCGTTTCCGCACTAGCCTGTTATAGCGCGATGATTCCAATTTCAACCTCCTCTGGAATCCTGGGGTTTGCAATTTCATGATACTGTGATATCGGCCGGCCCCTCCCGAAACTGCAAACCCCAGGATTCCAGAGGAGGTTGCAAGTGGAATCATCGCGCTATAACAAGCTAGTGCGGAAACGGCCCTAGTCTCCGCGCAGCCCGTCCTTCGCCATTTTACTTTATCCGCCGCCGCCTCTTCCCACCCCCACCCCGTCCTCCCTCCGCTCCCCTCCACCTCCGGCGCCAATCAGCATTAGCCCTTCTCCACGTTAACACCACCCCCTGCTGCTAGGGGGCCTGCGGTTACGTCAACCCCTACGTCATTCCCCTTAGCCACGCCCCTCCCTCCCCAGCCGCGCGAAAACTACATCGCCCAGGGTGCCCTTCGCTCTGCCGACGTCATCGAGGCAGCGGGTCGGAGCCTCTGTAGGCAGAGCAGAGGGCAGGCGAGCGGGCAGCTGCAGACGAGGTGCGGGGGGGGGCGGTCCGCGGCCGGTGTCGGCGGCTCTCAGGCCTTCCCTTGCCCCTAAAATGGCAGCATGGTTCAGGGGCAGGCCTTGGCAAGAAGCAGGCTTGCTGGGTTTCGTGCGTCCAATGTTTCTCTTTTTATTCGGGAGGTGTCATGGAGGAAGGGCTTCCCTGCCTCCCCATCTGTATAGACTTTCCGCACTACACTCTTATAGCGCGATTATTCCACTTTCAACATCCTATGGAATCCTGGGGTTTGCAGTTCCGGGAGGGGCCAATCGGCCCCTCCCGGAACTGCAAACCCCAGGATTCCATAGGATGTTGAAAGTGGAATAATCGCGCTATAAGAGTGTAGTGCGGAAATGGCCGTAGTTATGCCTCAGGGGCGCTTCCCTCCCTGGTTAGCTCACTTTTTTAGCACCCAGGGACAGCGATGAGAGGATACTTCCCTCCGCCAACGCAAAAGGCAGTTTGAGAGGGGCCGGGAAAAGAGGGGTTTGCTGATCCTGGCGTAAACAGGCAACCCGGGTTGTGGGTGACAGTAAGACATTTTTCTATATTGTTTCACAACCCTGCAAAACCTGTTGGTCCAAATCACCACCAAGAGTCTCGCGGCACCGTAAGAAGAAAACAGCGATTTTCTGATGGCGGAAAGCTTTGCGCACCCCAACCCGCCGCCATCAAAGGTACCGAGGGAACAAAAGAAATACGTCGGCAGCGTGTGTCATGGGAAGGCGCGCATCTTCCAGGTCCCTTGCACAGAGGCGTAGCTCTTAGGATGACGGCGGGCATGATCAGGGTCCTGCTTGACTGGAATCGATCATCGCTACGGGTATTATCTCTCTAGGACAGCTCCCAATGCATGTAACAGGAGTACTCCTCGTTCTCACGAACACAGACAGTGGTGGCTTGATTCTCCGCGCCTGAGTTCACCGGTGCCAGGGAGGAGAGGGCTTGCCTGCCCGCTTAAGGCCATTTCCGCACTAGGCTGTTATAGCGCGATGATTCCGCTTTCCACCTCCTCTGGAATCCTGGGGTTTGCAGTTTCGGGAGGGGCCGACCGGCCCCTCCCGAAACTGCAAACCCCAGGATTCCAGAGGAGGTGGAAAGCGGAATCGTCGCGCTATAACAGCCTAGTGCGGAAATGGCCCAGGAATCTCGCCACTCCTACTCAAACCCGCTTCGCTCCCGCGCATACGCTTCCAAGGCTGCTCCTGATTTTATCCGTCTCCATTTCCCTTGAGGCGGGGGTTTAAGCGGCGCTCCAGAACCGATGACCCCTTATTTCGGATTCCAAGGCCGAGGGGACAGACACCTGCTGTGTCTGTCAGTGAAACGACAACGACAACAACAACCTGTCTGGCCTGACCAGCAAGGAAACACCCGCGGCCGCTGGTGGGTGAAGACTTCGTAAAGAGACCGAGAAGGAGGGAGGGGAGGGAGCGTATTGGGAGAGTAAGTGGGGGGAGGGGGGTCTTCTCTCTCCCGGGAAGGAGTCCTCTGCGCCCCGCCTCTCTCGGCATTGGCTCCCGGGCCTGTCAGTCACCGGTGACCCGGCGGCGTGCCAGGTGCGCTTCCTCCCCCTCGGCGCCCTTTGCATTGCGCTGGGAGGGCGAGGGGGCGGCGGAGCGATGGGAAGGCGGGAGGAGGGGAGGGCAAAAGAAAACGGGGGGAGGGGGGAGGAGGGAGGGGGGCAAGCAGGCCAAAAAAAAAAGGCGAAACGTCGTTGCCTCGCGAGCGCGCGCGCTTCCAATCTGCCGCGGGAGCGCGCGAGCTTGCCAGCCCGCTGGAGGAGGAGACCGAGAAGTCCTGGCGTGGGAAATCCGCCCCTCCAAACGGGGAAAGTGGTCGCGGGGTGTATTCCGGGAGCCGGCGTGGAGGGGCCGGCGTCGCTCTTCCCTTTGCCCGCCTGTGGCTGCGCGTGGAGTTTTGCCATCCCCCCCGAGAGGGAAAGAGCCGCGCGTCCGCTATTCTGCACGGAGGCGGTCGAAGTCCATCCCAGGTGTTGGCGGGGGGGGGTCTCTCCCTTCGGGGCGGCACTGGCGGCCGACGACCCCGGGCTGAGGGCTGAACCCGCCCGATTTCGGCATCGCCTTCTGATCTCATGTTAGAAACCGATTTTGCGTTTATATGTCCTATTTCCCCCCCGCGTTTTTCACGATAATAATTGGGGGTTTTCTTTTTTAAAAAACCGAGACCTACGCAGAAACGTCGTAGTAATTATTTGACGGCGCCTGTGTTTCCTCTCAGTTCTCCTCCCAATCTGCTGACTTTTTTTAAAAACTCTGTGTGCGCGTGTGCTTTCAAGTCGCCTTAAATTCTTCATAGGGCTTTCTTAGACAAGAGGCAGTTTTCCCCATTTTCCTCCCTCTGAAATATAGCCTCCAGCAGCCCGGTATTCCTTCTCGGCCTCCCAGCCAACGAATCTACTGACTAATCTATACACTACTGTAGTATACACTGGAGGAGATCTTGCTCTCTCTGTGCGAGCGTGGGTGGGTGCATACAAGTAATTCTAATATATACACTATATGTGTATATATGTATTTGTGTGAGCGTGTGTGCGTGCATGTATATATGTGTATAAACACACACACGCATATACAGACACTGAGATCTATCTCTCCATCCATCCATCCATCTCAAATATTCTATCTATCTATCTCTCTATCCATCCATCCATCCATCCATCCATCTCAAATAGATTCTATCTATCTATCTATCTATCTCTCCATCCATCCATCCATCTCAAAGATTCTATCTATCTATCCATCCATCCATCTCAAATAGATTCTATCTATCTATCTATCTATCTATCTATCTATCCATCCATCTCAAATAGATTCTATCTATCTATCTATCTATCTATCTATCTATCCATCCATCTCAACTAGATTCTATCTATCTATCTATCCATCCATCCATCTCAAATAGATTCTATCTATCTATCTCTCCATCCATCCATCCATCTCAAAGATTCTATCTATCTATCCATCCATCCATCTCAAATAGATTTATCTATCTATCTATCTATCTATCTATCCATCCATCTCAAATAGATTCTATCTATCTATCTATCTATCTATCTATCCATCCATCTCAACTAGATTCTATCTATCTATCTATCCATCCATCCATCTCAAATAGATTCTATCTATCTATCTCTCCATCCATCCATCCATCTCAAAGATTCTATCTATCTATCCATCCATCCATCTCAAATAGATTCTATCTATCTATCTATCTATCTATCCATCCATCTCAAATAGATTCTATCTATCTATCTATCTATCTATCTATCTATCTATCCATCCATCTCAACTAGATTCTATCTATCTATCTATCCATCCATCCATCTCAAATAGATTCTATCTATCTATCTCTCCATCCATCCATCCATCTCAAAGATTCTATCTATCTATCTATCTATCCATCCATCTCAAATAGATTCTATCTATTTATCTATCTATCCATCCATCCATCTCAAATAGATTCTATCTATCTCTCCATCCAGCCATCCATCTCAAAGATTCTATCTATCTATCTATCCATCCATCCATCCATCTCAAAGATTCTATCTATCTATCTATCTATCTATTCATCCATCTCAAATAGATTCTATCTATCTATCTCTCTATCCGTCCATCCATCTCAAATAGATTCTATCTATCTCTCTATCCATCCATCCATCTCAAAGATTCTATCTATCTATCTATCTATCTATCCATCCATCCATCTCAAATAGATTCTATCTATCTATCCATCCATCCATCTCAACTAGATTCTATCTATCTATCTCTCTATCCATCCATCCATCTCAAATAGATTCTATCTATGTATCTATCCATCCATCCATCCATCCATCCATCTCAAATAGATTCTATCTATCTATCTATCTATCTATCCATCCATCTCAAATAGATTCTATCTATCTATCTATCTATCTATCTATCTATCTATCCATCCATCTCAAATAGATTCTATCTATCTATCTCTCCATCCATCCATCCATCTCAAAGATTCTATCTATCTATCTATCTATCTATCCATCCATCTCAAAGATTCTATCTATCTATCTATCTATCTATCTATCTATCCATCCATCTCAAATAGATTCTATCTATCTATCTATCTATCTATCTATCTATCTATCCATCCATCTCAAATAGATTCTATCTATCTATCTATCTCTCTATCCATCCATCCATCCATCCATCTCAAAGATTCTATCTATCTATCTATCTATCTATCCATCCATCTCAAATAGATTCTATCTATCTATCTATCCATCCATCCATCCATCTCAAATAGATTCTATCTATCTATCTATCTATCTATCCATCCATCTCAAATAGATTCTATCTATCTATCTATCTATCTATCTATCTATCCATCCATCTCAAATAGATTCTATCTATCTCTCTATCCATCCATCCATCTCAAAGATTCTATCTATCTATCTATCCATCCATCCATCTCAAATAGATTCTATCTATCTATCTATCTATCCATCCATCCATCCATCTCAAAGATTCTATCTATCTATCTATCTATCTATCCATCCATCTCAAATAGATTCTATCTATCTATCTATCCATCCATCCATCCATCTCAAATAGATTCTATCTATCTATCTATCTATCTATCTATCTATCCATCCATCTCAAATAGATTCTATCTATCTATCTATCTATCTATCCATCTCAAATAGATTCTATCTATCTATCTCTCTATCCATCCATCCATCTCAAAGATTCTATCTATCTATCTATCCATCCATCCATCTCAAATAGATTCTATCTATCTATCTATCTATCTAGCCATCCATCTCAAATAGATTCTATCTATCTATCTATCTATCTATCTATCTATCTATCCATCTCAAATAGATTCTATCTATCTATCTATCTCTCTATCCATCCATCCATCCATCCATCCATCCATCTCAAAGATTCTATCTATCTATCTATCCATCCATCCATCTCAAATAGATTCTATCTATCTATCTATCTATCTATCCATCCATCTCAAATAGATTCTATCTATCTATCTATCTATCTATCTATCTATCCATCTCAAATAGATTCTATCTATCTATCTATCTATTCTCTCTATCCATCCATCCATCCATCCATCCATCCATCCATCTCAAAGATTCTATCTATCTATCCATCCATCCATCTCAAATAGATTCTATCTATCTATCTATCTATCTATCCATCCATCTCAAATAGATTCTATCTATCTATCTATCCATCCATCCATCTCAAAGATTCTATCTATCTATCTATCCATCCATCCATCCATCCATCTCAAATAGATTCTATCTATCTATCTATCTAGCCATCCATCCATCTCAAATAGATTCTATCTATCTATCTATCCATCCATCTCAAATAGATTCTATCTATCCATCCATCCATCCATCTCAAATAGATTATATCCATCCATCCATCTCAAATAGATCCTATCCCTCTGTCTCAAATAGATCCGTGGGATGGGCGACGGGTACCTGGTGCTTCAGAGGAAGGCGCTGGGAAAACCTGCCCCGGAGTATTCCTGGGGACGAGCGATCGGCTACATCCCCTCAGACCCCACCTGATTGGTCACTCGGTATGTAGGAGGAATACGTCAAACTTTTTTCTTTCGGAGGGAGGGGCGGCGGGGGAGGGGGCGTAGGGTCGGAGGCAGCCGAGGCGGGTGAGGCAGGGGCGGCCTCGCTGACCCCCTTCAGAGTGAGCCGGGGACAGAGCACGAAAGTCTCGCCGGTTGGGAAGCCTTTGCTCACCGAAGTTAGTGAGGGCCTCCCGGTGAATTTTCTTTGAAACGTTTGAGGGGGGCGTGGAGGGGAAATGAAGGCGCCGTCAGCAACCGTTACTGGCGGAGGGAAAGCCTTCCACCTGTCTGAAGAGAGATGAATCTACGGCGAGTCCTTTGAAGCGACTGAGAAGGCTTGAGGAGCGTGTGCTTCAAGTCCCTGTTGAGTAATGGCGACCGCATGAATCCCGCAGGGTTTGGAGGTGGTTTTTGCCGGCTCCTTCCTCCGAAACGAAGCCTACAGCGTGTGGTATTTGTTGGTTGTGTCCCCACCAAGCACTAACCAGGGCTGGCCTGGAGAGACCCAGGTTCAAATACCTGCAGCTTAACTGATGGCCTTTGGCTGGTCGCTCCCCTTCGACATCTCCAGGGAACGGGTGAAGGACACATGGGCCCTGCTGCCCACCACCCTCAAGCCCAGTAGCCCAGCATGAGGCAGAAGGAGCTCTGCGGCCAAGCTGATCTAGAGATTCCCCAATGGCAGGACTCACCCCTTTACACCTGTATGCCTAGAAACATGTCTCCTGTACGCCTGGTAAGGCATCCAGTGTAGCAGTGCCAGGGCAGGACTATATGGCCCAAGAACCACTGGTGCATTGCTCAGATTTGGAGGGGGGGTGCTCCCCCTCTATCTTTTGTCTAAGATAATTAGTAGGATTGTTGTGAATACAAAATAGGGATGAGAAGGAAGTTAATGTATGTTAACCTGAGTTTCTTGGACAAAGGGTGAGGTAACAGCATAATACAGTCAGCCTTCCACATATGCAGGTTTCGCTTTTGCAGGTTTGATTATTCACGGATTATTTGCTGTCACCTCTGCTGCCTCGCTCTGCCATATTTAATGGGGACTACAAGCCCCATGAGACTGAGAAACTGCAAATGTGGCTTGTTAAGTCCCTATTAAAAGTGGTGTGGGGCAGCAGTCAAGGTGGCAGTGAGCCCCATCAGCCACCCACTTCTGCTTTGTGAAGGAAATCTGGTACCTCAAAGGAATCCATGGCGGGTTGAATAGGGCGATCATACTTTTATTTTTGTGTTAAATATGGTTTGGGAAGGCCTAGAATTATTCACGTTTTTTTCCACTTTCATGAGGGTCCTGTGGCCCTAACCCCAGCAAATGTGGAGGGGTGACTGTAACTAACTTCAATAACTTTTTCAAGCCTCTGATTCTGTGTTTAACAACACTCCCCTCCCCCCAAAAAACAGCAGCACTGATTCTCTGCAGCATCTTCTTAACCGTATACCTGAAAGGTAAAATGTGAGTAGTAGAAACTCCTGTACTAACCAATCATCATATTTGTATGTGCTTTACAGCAGATGTTTTTAAAAGGTTTGACCACTCTGTTACAATCCAGTGGTTGTAAAGGCAGGCAGAAAAGAGAAACAATGTCATTCATCCAGCTAAAGAAATCTAGTTTCCTAAGTCCTGCGCATTTTTATTATTCAATGAGACTTAAGTGCAATTGGAATCTTAATAAATTAATTCAATTTCTACAAATAAGCATAGAAAGGAAATAGTCCCCTCATGCTTATTTTTAAGTATATTTAGTAATGCTTCTTTATGGAGCTGCAGGAAGCCAGTTTCTTCATCCCCTTTTTATCACAACAACCCTATAAGGAAGGTCAAACCAAGGCAGAGTGATAGGCTCAACTTGGCCAGTGAGCTCCATGTTGCTGTTGGTGTCTTCTAGTAGTTTCTGACATGTTTACCCTAAGGCAATCCTATCCCTGGGTTTTCTTGGCAGAATTTGTTCAGAGAGGGTTTGCCACCATTGCCTTCTTCTGAGGCTGAGGGAGTATGACTTGCCAAAGGTCACCCAGTGAGTTTCCATGGCTGGGTGGGGATTCAAACCCTGATCTCCAGAGTTGTAGTCCAATGCTCTGACCACTACATCACATTGGTTTTCAATAAGCCACATGGCTTCACTATGGCCATTTCCGCACTACAGTCTTATAGCGCAATTATTCAACTTTCAACATCCTATGGAATCCTGGGGTTTGCAGTAAACTGCAAACCCCAGGATTCCATAGGATGTTGAAAGTTGAATAATTGAGCTATAAGACTGTAGTGCGGAAATGGCCTAAGACTCTAGTGAAGTCTAGTCTAATATGCTTACTGCTGCATTTCACTGATTCCCAGTTACATTCCTATGATGCTCATTCATCACAGGAAGCATCATTTTAGAAGAGGCATTTCCTCTGTGCAAGACAGAATGCTCCTAAAATGGCAGCAATTGCTTCATTCTTTTGCTTGTATTAAAATAAATTAACAGTTTTAACATATTCTGTCAAATGAATCAGGGATACTTTTAGATTTTTTTCAAAAGATTAACGAAGTAATTGACCAATTTAAAGAGAGTGATCATTACAAGTCTAATAACAAGGGATGAATATGCAGGTAAAATGGGATTAAAATTAGCCTTGACTCAGTTAATTTATTCCGTTGCAACAAAACAACAGTCATGTGACACCTTTAAGACTAATGGATGTATTATAGCATGAGTTTTTATGGATTACATTCCACTCTGAAATTATACTCCATGCATGCACACTGGGAGTGTGCTGGTATCTCCAGTTTATCCATTGATGTTTTGTTCCTCTTGCAGCAGCGAATGAGAGAGCAAGCTTGAAACCATTTATTTTAGCATGTATTTGGGATCCTGAATTTTTGCTCCAAACAACCTAAGATTCATAAGCAAAGAAGAAAGCCTTGTTAATAATTCTCGCTTGTACTGGGAACAACAAGCCAGGTTTTTGTATTCAGGCAACACACTAAGCAAATATTTTCTGGTTTCTTTAGATATAGTAGAAGCCAAGAAGGTAAAAAAGAGACTGCATACACTAGCAGACACCATTTGAATGAGTCTTTTCTAGAAAAGGTCAAGTTTGGATCCAGCCGATTAATTTTTGTAGCCATTCTTTTTAGTGATAAGGACTGCTGAGGTTCATAGGCAATATTTCAATAAAGAGGTCCCAGTGGTAGTTCAGTCAGCAGGCTTAAATTACTAATACTAGTGCTATTTCATTAGTTTGCTATAATTCAATAATTCCAGAGTAATCAGCATTAAAGTGGGACAGACCAGTGTTTATGATTTCACAGACATAGTAATCAATTTCTTACCACAGGTAACATATATTGGTCAGTGCTGCTGCAGTTGACTGCAGAATATATGACTACAGCATGTTTGAAAATGTCTCTAATTCAGTTTAGAATGTGAGTTACTTTTTTTCAAGCTTTTGACACACCAGTATTGTTGTTATGCTCTAAGGAGGGTATGTTTATATTACCTTTTATGGTAATAGTTACTAGTACATTACTATTAAGTAATGTGGCATATGATAGACAGATTTCTAATCTGACAAGATTCTTAATATATTATGGCTTGGATCCAGATAGTAGTTTACAGATGGGATCTAATGGAAGAAGGCCTACTTCACCCCTCCTCTATCTGCCAGCCTCTCAAACCCACATTCCCATCTGTTCCTACCCATTTAACATCCATCTATCTCTTCTTCTTTATTAAAAAGAGTCACAGGGTGGTTATATTATGCTGTCCTGAGGCAGCTAATAAGTATCTGGCAATTATGGGGGTGCATTCATTTGGAGGAATAACAGCAATGGTTAAGCACTGTTGGTTACACTGGCATAATCTCCTTTTCACCAGCAGCATGCAAACACTTCTAATGATGGGAAGCACTGAGAATGAGCCAGACTGTCAACGTGCTACAGCCAGCTGCAACCGCTGATGCCCTGGTTTTAAGAAGGCAAGCCTAAGAAGGCATGATAAGATAAACAGCTGCAGCAAACGACAGAGGTTTATAAAATTGTGTCTGATGTGGAGAAAGTAGGGAGAAAATTTGAGAGATAGAGGGAGAGAATTACAGAACCCTGAGGTCATGCAGTGAAACTGAAGGGAAGGATAGATTCAGGGTAGACAAATGAAACTTACAGAATTAATTAACTTAATGAACTTGCAGAAGTCTCTGCCACTCAGTGCAGTGATGGCTACTGGCTTAGATGGTTTTAAAAGGGGATTAGTCAAATTAATAGAGGAGAAGTCAACTAATGGCTAGTAGCTACAGTAGCTAAAAGGCACCTGCAGATTCAGAGGCAGACTTGTGCATCCGAGTTTCAGCAGGCAGTTGCATATATGTGTGTACTGAGTGACGAGACTGATGCCTTTCTGCCTTCCCTGTGGACTTTGCTAAAATATCTGACTGGCTGGTATGGTCAACAGCGCTAGATAGCAGAGCCTGTAAAAATTATTTCTTTGGACTATGGCTCCTAGAATCCCGCAGTCAGCATATCAACTGGCCAGAAAGTCTGGGGGATTCTTGGAAGGCAATTTCAAAAAAAGTAAAATAAAATTCAGGCTGTGCTAGATAGATGGTTGGTCTGATCTAGCAGTGTTCTCATGTTCTCAAAAAGTTGTTACTATGAGGCTGCCTCACGCTGCCAATGTGGAATTCTCATGTGGCTGTTAGCAGGGCTTGCACCAACCTGTGAAATCTCAGGCTTCATCCACATAGGTGGTTATTGGCTCATGACCCAAGTGGAGTGCCTCTGCTGTTAATTATTGCATGTTGGAGAAAGATTGGCACACATGTCATCTCCTGTTACTGTAGCTCCAGTAACCCTTGCGTTGTGCCAAACATCCTGAGTGATTTATTGTTTGACTAAGCCATACAGGGTCATGAGGAACAAAGGAGCTTTAGAAAGGAACAATACTAAAGATGACAGAGGAGATGATTCCTCTCCTTGTGGCCCAGTCCTAGCATAATGCTACCCATACAGTATTCCCAAACCCTCAAATGAATAATGCATATGTTAAGATGTTTGCCCACAAATTTTCTCCCCAGGGACATATCTGGTTTATGTCATAACTCCAAGAACCAATCTTCCGAATTTGCCTTTGTGCTGTTATTTGTAAATCATAATACCTCCACATAATCTAAAACATGACAACATCTGGAAGTTCAAAGCCTCTTGATGTCATTCTTCAGTGTGCTGGTATCAGATGTTTCACTTTGGACACTCTGTCCACTTTCAATGTGACAGAAGAAATTAACATACATACCCAAGCAATGACAACTCTCGTACAACATCTTTCCCCATCTTTTGAAAAATTATGCATATACATCATTGTCATTATCCTCATCCTGCCTTTCTCACAGAGTGTCTCACATCAAGTTAAGATGAAAGTACATATCCTTCTGCCACCTGCCTAAATGAATAAGTATTTGGCTGCTGGTGAAAAGAGAGTAGACAAGAGGTCGACCAAGTCTCTAGTGGGAGGGGATTCCATAAGTTGGGAGCAGTCACTGAGAAGACTCTCTTCCTCATCCTCATCCAACGCACCTACCACAGTGGTGGGACATGAAGAAGCCTTTCCCCAAAGATCTTAAAAATCACACAGACTCATAGAAGGGGATATGGTCTTTAAGATAGGTCTGGACCAAAACTGTATAAGGCTTTAATCGCCATAACCAGCACTTTGAATTGTGTTCAGAAACAAGCCAGAAGCCAGAGAAATTGTTGCAATATGTAAGTTATATGCTCCTGTAACTAGCCCCAGTCAGGAGTCTGGCTACAGCATGTTGGACCTGCTGCAGTTTTTGAACAGTTTCAGAGGCAGTCCCACATAGAATGCAATACAGCAATTCAAACAGGATCTAATCAAGGTATAGCCAGATCCTTGCAATCAAGGCTATCAAAGCCAGATTCGACATCTCCAGGAATGGGCACAACTGGGGCACTAGTTTTAACACGCAAATACACTCTTGGCTGCTGTGGAAACATTCAGACTCAGATCTGAGACCAGGGATAAATCCAAGTTGGGAACCTGAAATTTTAAGGGGATTGTAAATCCATCCAACAGGGGCTGAACCCCTGTTCTCTTGCTGGATTAAGTTTCAGTTTTTTTGTCCTCATTCAGCCCATTACTGACAACAGACACCGGTTTAGTACTGAAACAGCTTCCTTGGAGATATGGAAAGGTGAGGCAGAATTGGGTGTCATCAGTACAACTGGTGACACTAAACCCCAAACTCAAGATGACTTCTCTAAGTGGTTTCATGTAGATATTAAACAAGATGAGGGACAGGACTGAGCCCTGAGGGACCCCACAGGCCAATGGCCAGGGGATCAAGCAGGAATTCTCCAGCACCCCTTTCTGAGTTTGACCTTCTAAGATGCATTGGAACTACTGTAAAATAGTACTCCCAACTTCTATCCAAAAGGGGTAGCCTAGAAGGATCCAATACCTGATGATATTAAAAGCTGCTGATCCAGCAGGGACATGTACCCCTGTCTAGTTCCTGGCATAGGTCATTCACCAAGGCAACCAAAGCTTTTTCCTTAACTAGTCCTGAAGACAGATTGAAATGGATCTGGATAATTTATCCATCCGAGGACCCTTGGGGTTGGGTAACCACCATATGCTCCGTAACCTTGCCCAAGAAAGGGATACTGGAGACTAGCTATAATTCTACAATATGTCAAGGTCCAGGGAGGTATATTTCCAGTAACAGCCTTACCACCACCTGCTTTAGGCAGGCTTGGAATCTGTCTTACCACACTGAGTCATTCACTGCTTATCTAGCTCCCCTCTGGCTGCTTTTATGAGTCAGGAATGGAGTGGGTCCAGATCCTGTCCACATCCTCAGGTTGCACAAATTAAAATGTATCCAATAACACAGGACAAGCAGGGGCCAAGGTTACATCCACTAGACCTATTTCAATTATGGCATCCAAGTCAGTGGAGATCGGAGTGATTTTGTCTACAAAGTGTTGTGCAAATTCTTCACAGCAGACTGCTGAATGGTCAACATTCTGTTGTAGTGGGCTGAATGTAGAAGACCTCTGGCCATGCAGAAGAACTTTGCTGGACAATACTGTGTGGATGTAATGGTAATGGAGAAACATGGTCTCTTAACTGACACCACCACCACGGAATAGGCTTTCTAATGTGCTGTAGCCTATGTTTGATTGACCTGCTCCAACATTTCCACCATCAATGCTCTAGCTTCTGACCCACTGGTTTCATCACTGCCAGCTCTGTATTAAACCAGGCGGCTTACCTAATTAGCTCCACTTCATGGGAGGGGAACACTTAAAAGTGATTGTGTCCATCATTCTGGCTGTTTCTCCTTTCCAGAGATCAGCCAGAGCACCAACAGGCTCACATGCCAAGGCAACAGCAAACTACCCAAGAGCGATCAGGAATCCATCCAGATCCATAAGCTTCCTAGGGTAGACCATCTTAATTGCACACACACACACACACACATATACACACATACATACCTGTGCTCGTGCACACCATTGCAGAGACCCTGAGTCCCAGTGATCCTAAGTCCCACCAGGACATGATTTGTTCATGACAAAGGAACTATGGCAAGTTCCTCCATATCCAGATTACCATCATCCTGCCCAGCACAGAAACTAGGTCCAGAGTATGGTCTACAGTACAAGTGGGACCAGATGACAGTTGGAATAGATTCATGATCTTCACAGAGGACATGGAGTCCTGAGCCATTCCTGACAAAACAAACGCAGCATGGATGTTGACATCCTCCAGCACAACAAGCACAGGAGACTCCAACAGCACTGCTGAGACTAATTCGACTCAGGAAGGAGGACTGCTGAACATTGAGGATGTGGGCACTATACCTACAGAGTCCTTGCTCTGTCACCTGGCAAGGGAAATTGAATCATGATAAACCACTGCACAATGCCATCTCTGTGCCCTCACACCTTAACTGCTGGTGCACAGAAAACCCAAATGGACAGAACTGGGAGAGGTTACACCCTTCCACCCAGCTTCATCTAGCCATATCTATGTAATACAAGCCAAGCTAGCACACTCATCCAAAATAAGGCCCTGGATCAAAGTTTGTTTGTTTGTTTGTTTCCTGTTTACCAACCTGGAGAATCCAAGAATAATAGTCAACATGACCATGTGAACTGTTTGCCTGCTTACCAGTGCATTAAGGAACTATTCTTCTTTCAAGCAGGATTACAGTTTCATGGAAACTACCATAAATACTTCTGTAATAAAATGCCCCACTGTAATAAAATGTAAAATAGATTAGACATGAGTATACAAACAGAAATAACCAGCAAATAGTTATGGTGACAAATTCTTTTTTTCTTAAAAAGTTATTGTTAGATTTAACAGAGTTAATCTATTTCAGAGCTATTGCAAATGTGAAACTACCTGCCAGAAATCTTTAGGGACAGGAATTATATGTGTGTTCCAGCTGTGAACTACAATGGCATAATGGGATCATAAAATGCAGATAAATAGCCACAAAATGGAGACCAGTGTCTCCTTAGAATAATCCTAGTGAAAAACAGAAAACAATTTCTCAAATGGCCTAAAAATCTCTCCAATTCAAAAGGAATCCTTAAGAATGTACAGTTGGTTACTGCTTCACACTTTGGATAACTGAATAAATTCAATAGAGCGAAGACTTCTCTGCCACAGGCTGCAATACCTCCATGAGACCTGCCAATATATGTTTTTTTTTAATAACTGGATCTTTATCTTAATTTAATCTTGTTGGACAGCCAGTCTTTCTATTGAATGGTGGTAGGACTGCCTTGTCAGGAGCATCCCAGACCCTGAAATTTCAGGGCCCAAACTTGAAACACTTAAAAATGGGCTCTGATGATATCACAGGAACAGTCTCTGATGGGGTCATTAAACAGGATGCATTATGCATTCACCACAGTTGCTTCAAGGATATCATTCATATAAAAAAACACAAAGTCTAATGAATGAGAAAATATTTCTCTGGATAGGAATTAAGTTGTCCAAGGTCTGCAATGAACAGAAAAAAACAATGAGGGAAAAAAATCTCTACTGGAGACCCTCAGAAGAGTTTCTGCTTGTGAGATCAAACAACATGAGACTAGATGGACGAATAGCCTGACCTTCTATGAGTCACTTACCTGTATAGCTCAAAGAAGGGCTACTGATAGTTCATAGGCTGGATCTGCTGCTTAAGCTAATTTTATCTAACTACTGATGGCTCCGTAACATTTTAATAAAGGTGAGGTACCATATTTGCCCACCGTAACATTTCATTGTTAAGTTATGGTAATCATACTTGCCTCTATACGATACACTTTTAAAAAGATCTCTCCAGGTCTGCAGCCTCAGTGTCAGCAGGAGATAGAACCAACAGGGAAAAAAGATACCTAACCATGAGACTAAACTGAACAAAGCATAACGAATGAAAGGAAGTGAGGAGAAATCAAGGGGGGGAATTAGGAGGGAGCAAAATCACAAAGTTTGAAAGTAAGAAGGGCTGTATGCTAGTAGGAGTCAGGAAAACAATAGCAAGTCAGATAAAAGTATTGAGGTGACATTTAAGTAGAATAGTAAGATGGGACAACCAGGCAAGAAGCAAAGTGATGAATTACATAAGAGATAAAAGATAACAGGTAGTGAGCCTACTAAGAAGATAATTTGTCTGTTCAAAATGAGAAAGAACACAAAACTGAACTCAGGTCTTAAGAATGTGCTGCCTGCTATGTATGTTAAATACATACAATAGTATTCAGGTTTATACTGCTACCTTTTTTTCCCCACTAAAGTGTACACAGTCATTGCCCAGATCAAGACCATTGTGCACAGTGAGAGAGATTTAAAATTGTCCCCAGCTTGTTTTTATTTCTAAAATCACCCTAGCCTCCCCACTGAGTCTAAAGACTTGACAGTAATCCCAGATGTTTGAAACAGTATGCTAGGCATTTAATACAAATGGCAGTTTAGCCCTGAGGTATATAAAAAAAAAGAAATGGTTGAATTTTTCCAAGAATTCACAAAAAATAACAGTGGGTCTCTGCAACAGAATTAATAAATGAAGGAAAAGACAGATCAGGATGCTGTTAATGTACTAAGAGTTTGATCCTAGGAGTTCTTGGACAGATGCAGGTCTCCCCCTCACCTTTCTGACAACAGAGGCCATTTCCGCACTAGCCTGTTATAGCGCTATGATTCTACTTTCAACATTCTATGGAAGCCTGGGGTTTGCAGTTTCAAGATGGGCCAGATGGCCCCTCCCAAAACCGCAAACCCCAGGATTCTACAGGATGTTGAAAGTGGAATCATAGCGCTATAACAGGCTAGTGCGGAAATGGCCAGAGAGTGGGAAGGGTGGGAGCAGAGTAGAAGAAGGAAACAATCCAAAGGACTCCTGACCACATCACCAACACAGGAGGAGGACATTTGGACCAGCGTTGAAGCTGATCTAAATTATCCTGCCTTCTTTTTAATAAAGAGCAAATAAAGATGGAAGGAAGGGTGGGAAATACCATTTGCCCCCTTTCTTCAGTCCTGTAGGGTCCAACACAAATGTGTTACAATTAAATCTGAGCACTTAGAAGCTTGGAATGTTCATACGATACACACATGCGCATTCCAAACTTCTAAGTGCTCAGATTTAATTTTAACACCTTTGCCTTGGAACAGTGAAATGTATACATGTCTAATCAAACTACATTGAGCTCAGTGGGATTTACTGCCACGCAAGCATATGCAGGATTATAGCCTAACTGACTGCAAACAATTGAAGAGGTATATCACCATTAGTAAATATTTATAGAATACTGGGAGGGACACTAGCAAGGAAGGTAATACAATTAGATTTGCTTATTCTTGACTTCAAATTGTGTTGTGAGGGCCAAGATGGGATATCAGCTTCACAGTTATAAGCAAAAACAGAAAACAATAACTATGGAACATAAAAATGAGAAGCTCACACCAAAGGAGTGACTCACTTTGGCTAAAAGAGAATATACAAGGGAACAGACAAAAAACCAAAGATAGAACCTTGTGGAATCCCAACAAACAGTGGAAAGTAAGAAGAATTGTAGGAGAAAAAAAACCTATGTACTGTTCCAGTTTGATTTAAAGAAGTTTGAGTTCTTGCAGTGTAAGTCCTTTGAAGAGGTTTGCTGTTGCCTCCATTTCCACGTGTTCCATTTTTGGGCGGGGGGCGGGGAGCAAGGGGAGATTTGTAATGATTTCTTGGATGTGCACCAGGGCTTTTAAAAAAAATTTTTTTTTTCCTTTTTCAAACTAGGGCATGGTTTGCTCATGTGGCCATGTGATCTAAACAGTAAATTTTGTCCTCTCCAAATTTTTTCCCCCTTGGAGTTACAGTGTTCTAGAGCAAAACTGTTATTTCATTGATGCTCTATAGCACCTTAGCAATGTAACTCTACAATTATTTCATGGGCAAGAAAGGAGAAGAATAAGAGAGCTATTTTGTTCCAGTATGTCTCAGAATTTAAAAAGAAAGCCACCTGGGAATGGAAATAAAATGTTACAACTAGTTCTGGGAATTGCCAGAAAAGAGTCTAGCATGACAGAAATATTTGGATTAAAAAAAAAAACTTGAGAACTACAACAATAAATGCAGTAACTTTCAGCAGTCTCCTGACACATTTGCCTCATCTTAAGGAATCCTTTTATAAGTAAGTGTTACTTCTGTTTGGATTTTATATGGGATGTCTTAGCTATGCCTGATTGCCTGTGCTCGATAACAGTTGAATGCTTAACTGTTCAGCAACATCTAGAAGGCTGCATTTAGTCTACCTGGGTGTTAGACAGATCCAAATCTCCTATAATTCAACAACTGGCCACACTTTTCTTAGTACACCAAACATGAGACACTTTACTATTAATTTGATTGGGCTTTCATCCCATTCTTGCTGCTTTTTTAACCCCATGACTTAATGCAAGAGTGAACAACTGTGGTTCTGAAGATGTTTTTCACCTAAAGTTACCCAACAGCCCTCAACAGCATACTCATTGGTGAATGACTGCATAGGAGTTGCATTCCAAACACATCTGTAGAGTCACAGTTGTTGTGTTGTTGCTCCCTTGGTAAACCCTGTCCCAGAGTCTACAACTTTGATATAAACTTAATTTAACCCACCAGAGAGGTCACCTGGATGCACACGTAGGCAATAACAGTCATACGATCAAACACACCAGGTTAGACCAGTAAACTCCCCAGTCACGTAGCCACAGGAGACCTCATGTTGTGATAACCCATGATGGACAAAAGGTCATCAACCTTTAAGGAGTCCACCTGAAGGGAGTAAAAGTGTTCCCGGAAAGTTGGGCACTAGAAGCAATAAAATCTTATCAAATTGATCTCCAGAAACTCACACCGCAGCCCCAAAGTGGAGGAAGATCCGGTTATTTGGATGACACCCTGTTATCTTCTGATATCAAAGAAAATGCCAGGTGTGGAGTTGTTTTTCTTTTCTGTCTCTGTTTGTTTTCCCCGGGAGAGTATTTGCCTTCAAAGTAAATTTTTCCTACAAATAGTCCCCATTTTTGAGCTAGTTAGGCAAGAGAGAAAGGTGGAGAGGGAACGAGAGGAGGGAGAAGTATGATGCCTCCCGGTCTTACCAACTGACCGGTCCCCCCTCCCGACAGCTGCGCGATCTCCTCAGCATCTCTTAGCTGAGCTGCTGTTCGATCGCTGCTTCCCAAACCAAGGACTTCAGGAAGAGGTGCAGTATTGCCCAAGGTACGAATCCCTCAACAATCCCTCTATCTTATTTCCACTCTTTATTTCTTTCAGCCCTTTGATGCATGTGTGTGTGTTTGTGTTAGTGCGAGCTATTACTGTTCAATAATGTCATTCATTGGACCTTTTTGTGTGATTCCTGACTGAGCCTGACCCCGTAACAATTGGGTAAAAGATCTCGCTAGGTTACCCTGCCTCTCGCATCGCTGTTGCTTGTGCTCCGTTGAGCTCATTCTCCCCATCACTTGAAGCATATTGAGGTGTTCCTCTGGGCCCCCAGATTTTCAGGGTAACAGTGTGCCTTCAAGTTATTTCTGACTTAGGGCTTAAGGTGAATCTATCACAAGGTTTTCTTGGCAGATTTTGTTCAGAAGGGGCTTGCAATTGTCTTCCTCTGAGGCTAAGAGAGTGTGACTTACCCAAGGCCACCTACTGGGTTTCCATGGTTGAGCAAGGATTTCAATGTACCCCTTGCTTTGTGGTTATGACCCCCCCGACACACACAACCTGAGATGTATGTAATATTAACCAATTAATACTAATTAATATACATATAGCAGCTAACATAAGAGTAATACCAATCTTTGAGACCACTAGGATCTGTACAAGAGTTTTCTTTAGTTCAGCCAGAGATTCTCAGGTAAGATTCCAGACCTGCCAGTATAAAAATCCAGCTCTGTTTGTGAGGTGATTCTGTGCTCTGTTCTTTGAAGGCCAAGTATTCCTCTCACAGTTTCTCACAGCAATCTTCCCAAGTCAAATTAATGTCTTTTCTATTTGTCTTCCCACCCTCCCTGCCATCTTGTATGGGTAGGAACTCACTTGAAGGATGCTTTCAGACAAAGGATTCCCAATGTTACAAGTCAAAAGACATTGTGTAACTAGTCGATTTTTTCTTCCTTAGCAGCCATATGTGCAAAGTCTTTGCATTACAAGACCAGTTGGTAATGACTGATTTTTTCCCCCTTAGGATCATATGTACTCACAGTAGATATGATAACCTCATAATTTTCACTAGCTTACTTAATTCTCTCACCCTCATTTGCGAAGTGGGAGGAAAATCTGGCCCTACTCTACATTTTCAGCTGCTGTTTCCCCATGATAGAGAAAGCTGAATACAGGACTGGATAAACATAATTTATCACTGACTCACCCTGTGATTAGGATAAATGGTGAAGCATTTTAAGTTATCTTCAAACTCCCTTACTCACTCACACACACACACACACACACACACACGTGTTAGAAGATGAAAGTTCTCTGTTTATCCATCTATCCTCTAAACAAACACATCATGTTCTTTTTCTTGCCACAGTCCCATTTTCTACTTGTCAGAAATGGAAGCTAAAAATCCATCTACAAGCCAACAAAATCCATCTCTGTTCCACTGTAGAATCTTGATCATTTTGCTACCTAATCCCATATCTGTGGTTTCCATCTTCTCCTGACTGGAACAGTTCTGTCCATCTCAATCTAAATAGATAGCAACTTCAAGCTTATCTCACCACAACTGTATGCAAACTTACTTGGGAGTAAGTGCCTTAAAATTCTGTAGATCAGTAAATATGCACTTACAAGGCTTGTTAAATCTTGTGAAGTTCCCCCCACGTTCCAAGTGTCCCCTCCAACAGAATTTCATAACCATCTAATCTCATATTTGTGAATCTTCTCATGATGTGAAATGTTTGAGTACTAAAAAGTGTGAGAAAAGAAAACTGCAAATAAGATACAGTTTTACTTATGCAAATAGACTGTGAAATAACCAAACCTTAGGATTTAATCAGATTATTAAATATAAGTACAATTTACACGAATATATGGACAAGGAACAAGTTAAGGGATACAGAATGGGTAAAAGGCATTTTTAGGTGCATTGGAGATTCTGTTATAACCTCATGCTTTGCAAATTTAAATCTGAATCCTGCCTCCTATCCCCCCACCCCCATTATTTGCAATGGGATGAAAGTATATTGCACATAACAGATGCTTTACAGCTGATCTGGCAATGACAAAGTGTCAAGCATTCCTCCCCACCCCCATGATTTTGATCTGTGGGGGGGAAAGCAAGCCTGGGCCTAACATTAGACAAAACAAGTAATTCCCTTCAAGTCACAAATGTTGGGTGGCAGCAGCAACAGCCTTCCTGATGTTCTCATCAACTCTGGGCACAGCTGTGTATATCATACAATCTGTCCTCCACCATGCATAGCTAACCTGCAACCTTAGTTGTGGTGGAGGGTACTATTCCATCATTTGCTGAAATAAGAATTAACTACCAGTCCATTCAGCTTCTGGGAGTAGAATGGGACAGTGTACCATCTTCTCCTTTGCTTCTAGGATAAAAAATATTTTTGGCTGGCCATGAAGTAAGAGTGTGTGTGTAAAAGACAGTGCTGAATTAGGATTCTGGGGATTGGGGTTTGATTCTCTGTTTGGCCATGGAAATCCACTCTGTGATCTTGGGCATGTCACATCCTCTTAAGTTCAGAGGAAGGCAATGGCAAATCTTGCTAAGAAAACTCCAGGGTAGAGTTGTTGTAAATCAGAGTTGACTTGAATGTACATAACAACAACAACGTTTGTGTGTGATATGTACTCACACACAAGTACATATACATATCTCATCATATATAAAACTGCATGACACCTAAGTTTGAGGCTGGGTGTGTTCCTCTGAGGAGAGTGTCTCTTTCATTGCCTACTTTCTGATGTCAAGGACAGAGCCTAGAAAAGTTACTTTCTGGGGTAAATCTTCCAGAATCCTCCTGCCAGCATGGCCAGCAAACATACCAGTTGGAGAATTCCAGAAATTATAGGTCAAGAAAGTCGTTTTTCCAGACTCTTCAGTGGCACTCAGAGAGGGGCTTCAGAGGCAGTCAACTGTAGTCAGACAGGTTCATGTGAGAGGAGATAGTCCTTTCTATACTTGGATCTCAAGCTATATACAAGGCTTTAGAGACACAACAGCCAAGACCACTGCAAGCTGAGGAAATATGAACTGGTCTTGAAGTGCCTAAGAAAGTTTTTGTATGATAAAAAAGGAACAAAATTAAAGGAGCCAATTGGCAATTCTTACGTGTAATTAAAGAACAATGCCTGTCTGTTCACAAAAGCAGGGTTCATCTGCTTGCGGAAAATCTTTGCATTTATTTTCTTTTATGCTTGGGGAGTACTGAGCAGCTTGCTTGCTTGCTTTCTGCTAGGCTTTAATTTGAACAATTTTAAGTATCATGACTGTGTGCCTAGGGGTTGGGACAACCAGCCAACCTTGATTAAATTAAAGATAAACAACAAGGACACCATCTCAAATTCTGCTGGCTCTAGCAATTAGGCATGCTAGCCTCTTGACCTTTTTACTTTTTCCCTGGAGGCATCTCCTGCTTTGAATGCTACATAAGAAATGGGAGTGAAAGAATAACCATGATCTTAATATAATGGAGGGACGAGGCACCTGAAATCATTAACTAAGCATCCCACAACCCCACATACAGGCACTCAACCCAAAGGTCAGAACTTGGTTGATGTACCCTAGAGCACAACCATAACAGAAAGCAATCAAACTTTACTTGGTACTACTTTGCCAAGTGCACTTATCTTTGGAAACACATCACATCTAAGCATTTGCCAACCTGATATAATAAATATTTATTTGGAATTAGGTCTCACTGGCTTCAGTGTAACATACTCTCATCTGTATGTACATTAAATGAGCATAGAATTAAAGCCTGGGTGTATGATCCTATCCACACCTTACGTAGGTCCACTGTTAGATTCCCTTGTGCCAACAGAACACAAAGAGAGGCCAGCATAGTGAATGTACAGTGGTGTAACAACGTAATGCAGCAACTCACTTGTTGCAACAGGTCCTTGTTGCAACAGCTGGCTGCTGCCTGTTTCTGAGCATAATTCAAAGCATACACTCCAATATTTGACAAATGAGAACTGGGATATGTGTGGCCATACAATGTCAGAATGTGTTCAAGATGGCAAAAGTTATTAAGGAGGAACACCTTCAATTCAGGTGAGGCTGCAGCAGTTTGCTTTTGCCTAAGCCTACTGGGAAGGGCAAGACTCTCACCTCCTTTCCTCTCCACCCTGCTAGAGTTAAGTGAGTACAAACTACTTTTGCACTTTGGACTCAGTTTGCAACAATGGAAGTAAGCTGAGGAATGGAAGGAAGAGAGAAGAATGGGAAATTTTAAAAGCAACTGAAAAGGTCAGACAGTGGAGAATTAATTGGGACTGTCCCTATAGGGACAGTTGGAGGGTATGTCAAAGTGACCTATAAAGCTCTACACTGCTTGGGTCCAGGCTATCTGAAGGACTGCATTTTCCCATATGAGCCCACCAGTTCTTTGAGATCTTCTGGGAAGACCCCTCTCTCTGTCCCACCAACCTCACAGGTACATCTGATGTGAACGTGGGAAAGGACCTCCTTAGTGGTTGTTCCCAGGCTCTGGAACTCCTTTCCTAGAGAGGTTAGACTAGAACGCTTCCTGCTATCCTTCTGTAGGCAGGTGAAGGCATTTTTTTTTCTGACTGGTCTTTGAGGACTTATTGCTTGGAGCCGTGTGGGAAGGGTCTTTTAGAATCTACTGTACTGTTGTTTTTTCTTTTTAACAATCATGCTTTTAACTATTTTTAGTTCTATTGTTTGTTTAATTAGATTTTTAATCTTTGCATGATGTGAATTTTAAAGCTGTATCTGTTTTAACCTAAGCCTTAAGTCCCAGTCTGGGAAAGAATGCAGGATATAAATATAATAATACTAACAACAAACAACAGGCTATACTTCCAGAAGGCTGTGCTGGCAGAACCTTTTCCCCAGTGCTCTAATGCCAGAACAAGTGTGCCCAGCATTGCTTACTATGTTTTAGGCTCACCCTCCAGAAGTTTCTTAGGGCGACTCACATAGCATTGCATCCTTCCTGCTTCAAAGAACCCTGTGGGGTCTGAGGGAGTACCAAGTAGCAGTCCAAGGGCATCCATTTTTTATCATGGCTGGGGAGGCTGTGACACCAGACCCCTCCCGCAAGTCAAAGTCAAGCAGATTTAACTAGTAGATCACACCAAGCAGTTGATCTGGCAGAAGAGTGGGATTAGATTGAATCCTATGGTCTTTCAGAGATTATTCCTTCATCAGTGTATGATATCTATACAGTGTAGGTATGTGATGTAAAAACTGTTATGGTGGCATCAATAGAAAGCCCAACACTTCAGTCCCACACCACTGATGGATAGGATTTTGAGCAATCCAGGGGTCAATCGTAACACCAGACCAGGAGCATCTAAGCCCTATCCACAGAACAATACAGATGAAAGACGTAGCATGGAACAACATAATCCAGTCCTGTGTTTGACAGAATTATTAGCACAGAAATGGAAACTCTGGTCTTTGCTGAAAGGTACCTAGAACGACAAAGACGGCAGTGTATAAACAGCAAATAAATATAAGGAAAGGTTATAGGAAAGATAGATGGATAACTCTTGTTCTTAGACCCATTACAGTGCTTATTTCACAGACTTGTGGAATAATTGGGCTTTACTTAGTAAACCTGTTCAAGCATTTTATACATAAATGAAATTGCAGTAGGAAACTAGGACTTCAGATTTCACTAAGGAGACACAACTTGTTATGTTATGCCAAGGTGGCACACAAGTGCTTTTTGGACTTCTTCAGATCCTGTAGTTTGCGTGCAGTAGTTGACAGGAAGAATTTATTTCTCGATTTGTTAAGGAACCATAAAGAATAGCTGCGTTTGAAAGCCCTGATTAATCTGAGCATGCTTGCCTGATTTGTCCAGCCATGTAACTGGAAGCATTGACATAGTTTTGGTGCTCCAGCAATGAATTAAATTTAATTTAAGAAGCCTTCTCCTCATGGTAGAAGAAACAGCCTATGAAAGAAAAGATGTGGTCCTCTTGTAGAATTCCAACTAGAGGTGGGAAACATTACTTTTTTAGACAACAGCCTCTAGAATCTGCCAGCCAGTATCACCACTGGTCATGCTGGCTGGAGAATTAGGGAAGTAATAGTTGAGAAAGGAGTAACTTTCCCAGCGCAGACTCTAGCCTTGTAGCCCAGTTGTTTCCTGCAAGCTACTGTTAGATTAAAACACAATTTGACAAGCGACAAAAAGCGTCAAGAAAACCCCTTCCCAAGGCCTCTCATTTAACTGGAGCGAAGCACAGCATCAGAACTGTCTCCTTCAGTTAAATAGCCCTGCCCTGGATTGACCTTGGAACAAACATATAAAATGCAGAAGGCTTCAGTGGGTAATCATGTTTGGTCGGGAACCATGGTGAAGTATGCCAGATACCTAAATGCTGGTCATCTGATTTGTCACACCCCTCAGGTTACTTAGAGACAAATACCTGCCACTCCAGGCTGTTGCCTATTTGTTAAAAGCTACTGGCAGAGATAATGAATTCTCAAAGAATAAACGAGTGGCAATTAGGCGAGCAGGTCAGAGAGGGAATGATGACTCATATGAAGAACAAAACCCTTCTTAGTATCTGATGACGTGCAGTCCATGTAGATGGTTGCATACATCACCAAGGCACTTTGCAAAATGACTAGTTTAAACAGCATCATTGGGGCATAGGAAACAAAGCAGATAACTTCCAGTTTTGTTTGAACCCCAAATTTAGAAGCAAGGGAACAAAAACATACATATCCAGGATTAAACAGAAGAAAGATGTCATTCTGAAAGATGGAGCTCATGCAGTGTGGAAAACTGAAGCTGCTAAGTACTTGACTGAGAAACAAGCACTGAACCTGGTTGCCACAAAAAGGGGCAACGGCTGTGAGTTTACATGGCTTTTAAAAAGAACAAATTCTCTTCCTGCTCACCAAATGATTTATGCTGCTTTCTGTCCCACAATAAACTAATCCACAGGCATAAGCAGAGAGAGAAAAAGAGTCAAAAATGCTTTTTTGTGTCATACATTAAAATGGTCTTGGTGTTTTATATCCACAAATAAATTAATCAAGGTGGGGACATAGCACTTGCTTCACAAGGGCAACACACTCAAAATAAAGCCTTATGGACATATTAAATACACCAGTGGAAATGTTGGAGATGGGGAATACTATTCAAATATCTTGTAATCTGTCCCAGCATGTCATTAACTTGACGACCATGGTAAAACTCATGTCCCCACACTGCTACTTGCTTGGCTACAGATGGGGGACATGTGGCCCTCCAGGAGTTGCTGGGCTGTGATTCCCATGATTTCTCATCATCAGCCACCCTGGCAAAGGCTGAGGTGAGCTATAGTCCAGCAATATCCAGAGGACCCCATGATCCCCACCATTGTGCTAGCTCTGCACATATACACATTTGATATATCTACTTATATCTCCACTCACAGGCTTGCCCATTTTAAGCACCTCATGTCTTGCTTAGGTCACCAGAGAAGTAAAATGGTTCCCTGCTCAGAAGATACAGATCTCCTTTCTTGCTCTTTGTACACCTCCATATGTATAATGTGGTGAACTTTCAACACTGCAGTCTACTACGTGCATGTGAAGTTGAAAAGTTATTTAACATTTTATTAAATTCTTATACAAAACAGCAGAAGAAATTAGGAATTTACTAGAAAGAGGCTAATGTATTCAGTTAACCATGAATAACCTAAAACATCTAATTCAATTATATCTATGTTAGAAATAAAAACATTTACCATTTAATTACCATGTAAGTGAAAAGTGTTAGCAGAATGAAGCAATAAAATGCCATTAGTGTCCCTCCCTTGAGCTAGGGAGGGGGAAAAACAGCTGCATTAATTTTTGAAAACCTCATTTCTTATCCTCTCCACTGAAAACACATCTCTTCCTTTCCCTTCTTCCTTTGCTTATAATTTCTTTTCCTTAGCCTTCCCCTATCTTTAGCTTACTGATTCTCATGTGAATCCCAAGGAGTTCAAAATTCATCTTCCTGGGAGTCTCTATGCAGTGTCCAGTGCACAAACCAGGAGGAGCATCCAGTTGCACAGAGACGTAAAGGTGTGTGTGGGGGATTCACCCTGGTGGCAATGTTTCTGGGGTGTTGTGGCCCACAGCCACACCTCCGCGTGCCCCAGCCACACACACCCACACCACAGCCCCACACACACAGTGGTCATGTCCCTCGCACCATAGCCCCGCTCCTCCCACCCCCCCTCCACACACTCCAAGCTCCGCCACTGGGAATATCTGGATGTAAAGAAGACCACTCTCTTATAAGCTCCTTAGTATTTGTTTGTTTAAAATCTTGGAATTAGCTAAATTATTATATTCTAATTATGTAAAAAAAAAGAAGCAAAGATGCCCATAGCCCTTTCATCTACTATAGAATGAGCTGAGAAATGTAAAATTTGTCAGCTTGTTAGCTCAGTCTTTCATTTTATTAATTGATAACTTAATTAATGTAACTTTTGAATTTGGTCAATGCTGAAAGAGCAACTTAAGGTTTTCAATTAAGTGGAAAAATAAATTTAATTAAGTTACCCCTTTAATTAGAAAATGCCTAACTTAATTGATTTTAATTAGTTTCTATAACCAAACAGCAGTATAAAGCTTTCTCTCTCAAACCTTTTATCTTTTTTACTTTGATAATTTTAACCACACACATCTTTTCTGTTTCATTTCTGTCGGTGTCCTAATGCTAATATGTAGGAGTCTGATTCCACTTCTTCTTTGAAGCTGAAGTGCTACACCACTGAGCAAGAACCAACTTGTCTCGGTACACTGTCTAGATTCTACAACAGAAGTTGGCAACTTGTGGCCTTCCAGATGTTGTTGGAGTGCAACTGATTAACTAGGTTGGGTAGGATTGATGGAAGTTGTAGTCCAGCAATATCTGGAGGGGTGTAAGGTACCCACTTCTTATCTAGAAGGTAGCAAAAAGACAACAAGTAGCAGCTGTTGTAGAGGTGCAATGCTAGGTTTGGTTCTGACACCAGAGAATATCCTGATTGTTCCTTTATCAGTATAACAGGGATATTGATACTAAAATTCTCCAGCACTGCAGAATGTGGAACACTAAAGTGGATTACACCTAGTCACTTAATAAGCCAGATTCCAAGAATGCCATGTCCCCTACTTAGAATAATGTGTGTTTAACCTTTTTGACTAGTATGCTTTAGTGAGGTATAGGCAATGTAATGAGATCCGTTGGGGGTTCCAGCTGAATTGCAAAAACCATAGACTTGAAAAAATTGTTCAGGCAGCAGCTATAGTTGATAAGCTTTCCAACATACATGCAGTTAGATTGTTTATAGCTGCAGTCCTGTACCCACATACCTGGGAGTAAGCTTCATTGAAATCAGTGGGAATTGCCTCTCTGTAAATATATAAGCAATTGCACTGTAAACATTATTAACAGCAATAGGAGTTTAGCAGGTTCACCATGTGCAGAGCTGCAGCTTAGATGACATATTTTACTCTATACACAAGGTCAAATATAATATGCCTTAGGAACAGAGCTTCTCAGCGAATAAAAGGAGTCATTGTTCTCATGGACTGTGACAAACTGCTGGCCATCATATTGAACAGGATCCATTAATCCGGATTCAAGCTAAAAGAGGAAGAAGGGGAGGGAAAGAGAAAGAGCATTGGGAGACGAAGAGGGAGAAGTGTATTTTAACCCAAAATGAAAAAGAATGATTGGGATAAGTAATTACACAACCGGAGACAAAACTATGTCTAAAGAGGATAAATTATGCAATCACAAAACCTAAAGACTCCATCAATACTACAGAATTCTCTGGAAATGATGGACTCAAGACGAGTATTGATAAAACACCCCTACAGTGGTACAATCATCAGCTCTATTACTGAAATCCACCATAGATTTGAAGAACCAGATTAGGAGGCTGTATTTGTGAACACAGACATGTACTCCAATGTCCCAATTATATCATTTTATGATCTCAACAATCTCAAAACTAGGAAAAGTGCTACTAGAACTGCATGATTCCAAATGGAGGTATTAACATGCTGCTTCCAAAATATAGGCAGCAGCCAAAAAAATAACTGTATATGCTAAATTTAAAAGAAGTGCCTTGCTTATGTCTGGCCATGCAAAACTTTTAAGAGATGTTTATGAGGTCTATCTTTTTTCAGACTCCACACAAACCATAAACCTGAGTCTCAAATAGTTCACTGAGACATACAGAATTTCAAAGAATTTCTGAGAAAATGACAGGGCACCCTACACCGCAGGTAGCTTCTCTCCCTACGTTACCTTGCCGAGTTGCAGAGAGAAAGGGGGGAGAGAAGACGGAGGGAGGGAGGGCTCTCCCTCCCCCATACATATACTTTGTTTTTCATGACTGTTTTTATGTGCCTTCAGGTTGACTCTGGCTTCTGGTGACCCTATCCTAAGGTTTTCTTGGCAAAATTTAATTAGAGGTTTCCCATTGCCTTCATCTGAGGCTGACAGAGTGTGAATTACCCAAGGTCAGCTAGTGGGTTTCCATGGCTAAGCAGGGATTTGGACCTTGCTTTCTCAAGATCTGAGTCCAATGTTCAAATCACTAAACCACACCAGCACCACATAGGCTTTTTTCCCCATGGGATCTAGATAAAATAAAAGCCAGTAGAATTGATTTGATTCAATTTGCCTGGTTTTTAGAAAGCCGCACCAACACCACCAAAAAAATAAAACTTACAGCAGTCCTTACAAACTGCAAAGATTCAGTGCTTTGCCAGAGTCTCATCACATAAAAATATTCCAAGAATGGATTCCTATAGATCATCATGATTTTTGGTAGGAATTCCCTTCCTAAACCACAAGAAAGTCAACTTCTGTTCTCATAGGTGTCCTGTATGATTTGATGGCATGTGTGTGCAGCTGTGTTTGACTATATCAAAACCATGAAACCTCATGCAGATCTAGGCCATGGATCCATGAGGTTTTGGTTTTTTGTTTATTTTGGATCTGTGATTTCCCACCACCACCTTTGCCGTCCTTAGATACCAATGAAAACTTTAATTGCATGGCGGTTGAGAGCAAGGAGGGAACACTGAAAAAATTCAGCACATTCAAAATAATCCATTTTCACTATGTTGGATTCAGCTCGAGTCATTCTGATTGCCTCTTACAACTCACAGCTTTTGCTGTGTTATCTTCAGGTTTCAAAACTCTTGAGTGAAGGGGGGCAGGGGAGAATAGGGCTGACTGCTAAGAAAAATCTTGAGACAGAATGAGTCACACGTTACTTTTTTAAGCTACAGGTCAAAACAACTGATGGCTACTGGGGCCAACCCAGAAAGACTAATGGAAAGACAAATCAGAGCATCCATTTCCAACCCCAACACAGAATCTGATTCCAAAGTATCCTGACCTAAAAAGAAAGCACCTCCTCAGATTTTTATGCTAAAAGTTGTTGTACACACAGGCATGTGTGTATGTGTGTCTATGCGCCTTCAAGCTGCCTGTCAACTTAAGGTGACCCCATGAACTTCACAGGGTTTTCTTAGGCAAGGAATACTCAGAGGTGGTTTTGCCAGTTCCTTCCTCTGAAATGTAATTTACAGTCCCTGGTATTCATTGGTAGTCTCCCATCCAGGTATTAACCAGAACTGACCTTGCTCATACATAGGGCATAATTCAGTGTGAGAAACAACATGTTTAGAAGTAGCAAAAAGAATTTCTATCAAATGTGATAGGGAAAAAACCTGAAAGACTCCATATTCTCTTGATTCTGAACATGGAATACCTGTGGGGCTGGCTGAGGACATTTTGCTGCCTGAAAGAAAGATGGTTGTGCCCCTTCCTCCCATTTTATGGAGAACAGGCATCTGGACCAATAGTGGAATATTTCTTCAGCACTGATGACAGGATGCCATCCTCCCCTTGTGAGGGGGAGTGTTGGGACAGGCCATATGGCACACAACTATCTCCTTCTGCACCTTGCTGTGAGCTCTGCTGCTTGAAGTGATTGCCTCTGGCTCACTTTACCTAATAGCAGGGTCAGCCTGGAATACTTAATAAGCAAACACCATCTTCTTATCCTAAATAACACGCAATCACCATAAACAAAGGTAATATCTGAAATCCCAAGTTTTTAACATGGAGGTTGTGGACCTTTAGAGGGTCTAAGGATGGGCCTCAGGAGGTTATGACCTTGGTGAAAAATAACCCCTGTTTTAAGTTTCCTTCCTATGACTTTGAAAATTGTATTAAAATTAATTTATCTGGGGAAGGAGTCTATTACTTTCATTAGATTCCCCAAAGTTCTGTGATTCTAAAAATTTCAGAACCAATGATCTACCAAGCCTCTGCCAGAGCCATCTTGCAAAACTGACAACGACGTTACTACTCAGCATATCATTCATTTCTGTGTAATAATTCAGAACCATTCAAGATCTAGAGATGAATGACTGCCAGATGTGTTAATAGTGCTTATTTAAAAGTGGGTAGTGGGATGAGTGGATAGTGTCATTATACCCTTTAGTCACTAGGTGGGACTAGATTTAGTTCTGTCTGGTTAAACTTAAAGAGACTCCACTTGTTCTTCTGTCTTTTTTTGAGAGAGAAGGAACACTCCTCTAGCTTTTCTGGGAGCTGTTTATACCATGTCCAAGGCAGAATGGTGGCAGGATGCCATCTTCTTCCAGAGTACTGCCTTTTCACCTTCTCAGGATCCTCCACATTTTTGTGAGCTTCTGCTAGCATAAAGAGAGCCAGCCAATTATTTATGTCCGCTTTCTAAATACATTATTTTAAAGACTTTAGTTTGAATCCAGATTTAGTCAAGGTTTAAACAGGCCAATAAAATCAATGTGATCTAAAGTAGTTGTGATAGACCCACTGAAATCAATGATTCGTAAGTTATTCATAAAGAACTGACATCCTACATCTTTCAGTTAGTCTACTCTAACTAATCTTGATTAAATCCACATTTTATTATTTATTCTTTAGTTACATTTACTTTAGTTACTCTGCCTCTGCTTCAATGAGCTTGAGATGGCAAACCTGGCTCTCCTCCCTACACTTTATTTTCATAACAACCTGTGAGGTAGGTCAGGCTGAGAGAAAGTGATTGGCCCAATGTCACCCAGTGAGTTTCTTGGCTAAGTGGGAACTCCCAAGTCCCATTTTAACACTCCAGCCATCATGTTGGTACACAGGCACTCTGGCTGTTAGTTCCAAGCAGAGACTGGAAACAAAGACTAGATTAATAAAATCAAAGAGGTGGAAATGATGGCCATTGAGTCCAGCCCCCTGCAATGCAGGAATACACAATCAAAGCATTTCTGACAGATGGCCATCCAGCTTCTGTTTAAAAACTTCCAAAGAAGGAGACTCCACCACACCCCAAGGCATCATATCCCACTGTCAAATTGCTCTTACTGTCAGGTAGTACTTTCCAATGTTTAGATGGAATCTCTTTTCCTGAAATTTTAAGCCATTGCTCTGTGTCCTAGTCTCTGGAGCAGCAGAAAACAGGCTTGTTCCATCTTCCATTCCTCTGAGTGGTGCTCACTCTCTGAATTGGGAAGGCAGGCAGGTAGCAATTGGGGGAATCTCCCTGCTCAAAGAGGATATGGGTTTGAGGACAAGGCTTGTGGGAGAGGCAGAAAGGCTTCCTCTAGCCCCTCATGGGCTGGATGAGGAACCTCTGTGATATGGATTAGGCCTAGGGTCCAGAGGTTCCTCTCCTCTGCTTTGGAGAATATTTTGAGTATGTATATGATAAATAAGCTGCTCTGCTGATAGCTCTTCTGGACGTGATAGACCTGCACTTCATACAAGGGCCATTTCAGACTGTGCAGTTATAGCATAATGATTCCACTTTAACAGTTATGGATTCCATAAGATTCCATACATCTTATAGAATCCTGAGGTTCATGCTTTGGTGAGAACACTAAATACCTTTCCTAAACTGCCAACCCCAGGATTCCACAGGATGGAACCATGTGGTTAAGGAAGAATTATAGTGCCTTAATTTTGTAGTGCGAAAGGGCCACAGGTTAGTCCAAGGAACTTATCACACATTTATAGATCAGATAACAAAAGTTGCACCCAATCTAGTTTTAACACAGCACACTAAAGTTTATCGTTGCCTACTACAGCAGACAGTTTATATTTATACCAGGCTAGGCAGTTGTTTTTGGTCTACAACTCCCATCAGCCATAGCCACCATGACCAATGGCAAAGGATTATGGGAGTTACAGTCCAACAAAATCCAGAGGGCTACGGGTTGCCCAGTCCTGGTCTAACATACTGAAAAGCAATAGTTGTTGCTTCTTTCAGTGACAAACAATAAATTCACTATTGTTGGCACAGGTGGACAGGACATATCCGTTCTTAACCTGCACTTCCAGTTCTCTGAGGCTTCCAGCTTCCATGTAAGAGGCCATTCATTCAGGCTCGTCCCTTGTGCACTTTGTGCTTTGCTTGCACTTGCTGTCTTTTTTGCGGTGCTGTGGCAGCCTTGTCTGAAACCAATCTTTATTATCCACAGCACAGCGCTCTTCTTTGAAGTGCGCCCATGGCTCACGGGTCACTTGCTTCCAAATTATTTGCCCGCTTGCACTGTGTCTCCACAGTAAAGGAAGAACTTATTGGAGCAAGTCAGCTAGAAAGCTCTTCTGTGTTCAGCTCTGTAGGACAGGGAGCATGGAAAGGAGGACAGGAGCAAAGGATTGCTCGGAATGCAAGTGAGTTTAGTAACACAGGTCAACACATATATCTCATTAATGAAGTCTGATTCACAAGAGGCTGAAGTCCTATGCAACTTTTTTTAGAGCTGCTAACCGGCTAGAATTTCTCCAGATGGGCCTCCACGTTACCTTCCTGCTGACTAGAAGAATGCAAAACAAAGGAAAAATACTCACCTCATTTTTTGTCACTGTGGGATGGCGGAAGGTTTGGGCAGGATAGGCAAAAGGCATCCCCAAGACTGCTTTTGTGGGAATTGACTCATCCAGATGTCACAGAGCACCGTTTTCCTACCCCTCTTGACAAGGGAGAATTGCCTGCCTTGGAAGACCCCAGGAGCCACAATTTACCATTTAAACAGATTGATGATTTTTGACCACTCCTAGCTTTGTCTTTTGTGTTTGGGGTGTTTTTTGGTAGTCCAACCAGCCCCTGAAAGGTCCCATGGGCAGATAATTGGCCCCTGGACCTCCTGCCAGGATTGTCCTGAGTGAAGGCATGTGGCTATCATAGCACATGGCAGAGGTGGGGAGTAGCTGCATTTCTGTGCAAAAGGGCACACATCTGTTTCCACAGTATATCATGCAACCACAACAGCCTCTAACCAATCTTTAAAAAGAGCTTGTCAGATCACTTTTCAGATTACAGCTCCATGGCTTTGATCCCAAGCTCTTGGCTGCTGACATTTTTACAGGATGCCTTTGATGGGGAAGAAGGAATAGCCTCTTCCTTTTGTATGAAGGTGGAACTATGCTTAGGTCATTTCTGCACTACACTGTGCTCTTGTTCTATTTTCTATGGAATCCTGGGATTTGGAGTTTAAGGAGGGGCCTTTCGAAGTCTCAACCAGAGAGCTCTTGGGCCTCAGTAAACTACAAACCCCAGAATTCCACAGGAAGCTGAACGTGCAATAATAGCACTGTAACAGTCTAGTGCTGAAATGGCCTTAGGCTCTGAAAGCGGGCCAACTGGAGCTTGTTCACTGCCAGCAACCTGAGTAATGTGAAGATGGCTCTTAAGGAGAATTAGATATCCTTTACAGTAAAGGACAATAAATATGGAGTCCTTTTTTCCATCTAGGGCTACATTGCTGTGGGGGGAGGGAGAGATTCTGCTGAAGGGGCTAGCTAAAGCCAAACCTGGGCAGCCTGACCTTCCCAGTCTGTCAGAAAAGGTTCCCCTCATGATCCTTCTTCTGTGTTCTTTCTCTCTCTCTCTTTGCTGGCAGAGGGCCTGATTGCTCTCACCAGAACTCTGAAGATACTACTTGCAGGGAGACTTCTCCTCCTTCTCTCCTACCATCTACTTTGTTTCCCCTCTTCAAGGCTGGGTTGAAAGGTGCCATTCTGACAGAGAGAAAAAGGTGGCCAGATGCCAATGAGGACAGATCTCATTTCAGAGCTAATGTGAAATTTCCTCTTCTGGAGTGAAAATGCCTTATGGACTTTCTGAGGAAAGATAAGGATGACTTGATTGTTGCTGGATTTGACTATTAGTAATTTAGTGGTAATAGGAAGAAGTGTGTAGCTTAGTAGGGAAATTAGACAGATTGAGATAAGGTTATAACATACAACTGTTGACATGCAGTACTCCTTTTTCTTTTTTCTTTATTTGCTTATATTTTGTAATTTTAGTTATAGATAAATGTTGTTTAGTCTGTTTTGCCTTTATTATTTTCTTAAAACTTAATTTAAAAAAAAATGAAATGCCTTCTTCTACACAATGATGAAACACTGGGAGCTCTGCCTCATTTTGTATCTGTCCGCCCAGAGTGGAAAGCCTGTTCCATTCTTGAAAGGACTGACGTAGCATCTGATGGAAAAAATGACCCCTAATCTAGAGGGCTTCTACTTTTTCTGCAAATTCTTGAGTATGACCTTGCATAAGGTAATTCTCATGACCTTCTATGCATGACCCACTGGTGTCTGTCTGTCTGTCTGTCTATCATGTGTGTCTGTGCCTGCAAGTTGCCTGTCAACTTAGGCAACCCCATGACTTTCGTAGGGTTTTCTTATAAACTGTATATTTTCCTTTAGTCACCATTTTAGATTGTAACAGATCCCAAGTAGATTGTAGTACTTCACTGTAATAAGGCAGCTACCATTCTTGTGTAAGACAATCCATGGCAAAACACAAATTCATCTGCTGCTGCTGCACTGATTCTTTGGATCCAAGCCAGAGAGTGTTTTTTTCCCAAAAATTTCCACAATGCAGACCAAATCCAGATGCAGTGTCTAAAAAAAGTAACCAATACAAAGAGTGGGGAAAGGAACTGTTTGTTTTTTTAAAGCAAAGCAATAAATACTTGAGTATTTATAAAGGCATCTGGACCATAACTGAGAACCCTATTCAGCCAAAATCCAGTAGTAATGTAAAAGCCCTACCATGAGATGATAATGCAATGCAGAAGAATCAATCCACTGAAGAAGGTTGTATTAGTTATGTTATTGGATGAGATTGCTTGCTTAGGAACAAATAGAAACTGGAAATCTATCCTCTGTCTTAAAGCCTTCATCCATTACTAGGCCCACTTGCAGTGGGAAGAAGGACGTCCTAGCTGCCAGCTTTTGTTACTGTTGAAAACAATTCCACCCTTTTATCTTCAGGAGCACTCCCACAGCACCATCTACTGTTTCTGCAGCCTCAGCATCTAAAAGGCACAGCAGAACATTTGGAAGACAAAAAAAAAGCTGTGAATGGCTTTTGATTTGCTCATTTGGCTTGTGAGTTTGATTTGTTGTTGCTGCTGTGTGTGCTTGCTTGGTTACAATAATCACAACCCTGTAATAACACAATTTACATAACATGCTTTGTAGTATCTTTATTATTATTGTATTCTGTCCTGTTCTATTATATTTTGCAGCTGTATTTTGGAGGCTTGGAAGTGCTAGTGATGTCACTTGAATTTTTTTTGAATGTACAATACATTATTTGATGCATTGTATTGTAAGCCACTTTGTGTCCGATATTGGGAGAAAAGTGGGTTATAATTCTAACAAATGCATGCATACATACATGTATACAGGTATTCCTAATGGAACTTTGCTGACATTGTTGTGGCAAAAGGAAGTATGTGCCATAGAAGAGCAAGAATCGTTGACAGGTGGCTTATGCCTCTCCCTGAAGTATGTGTCTGGGGGGTCATAAATATCAGCAACCTGTGTAAAATGAATGCCTCATGCTCCTTCTATATTATAGCAAATGTATGCTTCTAACGAATAGGAAAGAAAGCAGACAGATTATGGTGTTCCAGATAGCACACAGCTATTGCAACCCCTAGACCAGAGTTGGCCAATGTGCACTGAGGACTACCCCCAGCTCTTTTTGCTGATCTCCAGATTTCTTTTGGGGGAAAAAAAAACCCTGATAATATCAATTTCCTGCCAAAGTCAGCAACAAATCACTAAGTACACTGTAGTCTGTGGGGAAAAGAGTTAAATGTGCTATGGTCAATAGAACAATAAATATCATGGTCAATATCATATTAAAGTCAATTTAAATACACTTCAGGTTCAAATATAAAGATAAATTTAATAATAATAATAAATGAGGAATTGCATAACACACTGAAGAAGTATATAAAAGAGATGAAAGGATGACTGATTAATTCAAGGAAGAACCATATGATGATAAACCTCCAGTTTTAGAAAGTGAAGTGGAAGCTGCAATCAGAGCACCTGGAGAAATAAATCACCAGGAACAGATGGCATACCAATAGAGCTGCTTCAGGCTACAGAGATAGACTCCACTCTAATTCTAGCTAAAATCTATGAGCAGATATGGAAAAGAATGGCCCACGGATTGGAAATGCTCAACATACATTCCAACTCCCAAGAAAGGGGACACCAGGGACTGCAGTAACCACATAACCATTGCATTAAATTCCCATGCAAGCAAAATGATGCAAAAAAATTCTACAACACAGACTTTTACCACATATAGAGAAAGAAATGCCAGATATCCAAGTTGGGGTGTCAGGAAATGAAGAGGCACTAGGGATCATATTGCAAATATGCATTGGATTATGGAGTACCTTAAAGAATTTCAAAGAAAATCAGTCTATGCTTTATAGGTTATAGCAAAACCTTTGATTGTATAGATCATAAAAAGTTATGGATGTGCCACAACATTTGATTGTCCTGATGCTTAACCTGTAGTCAGGATAAGAGGCTACCATCAGGACAGAGTATGGAAAAAGAGAATGATTTCCAATTGGCAAGGGGCAAGGCAAGTCTCCATTTTATCACCCTATCTGTTTAACTTGTATGCTGAACATATACATAAAGCAGGATTAGACTCAGAGGAAGGAGGCATGAAAATTGGAGGAAGGAATATCAATAATTTAAAATATGGAGATGACACCATACTACTAACAAAAAATAGCAAAGTCTTTGAATGATTACTGAAAAAAGTCAAGAAAGACAGTATAAAGACAGATTCATAGTTGCACATTAAGAAAACAAAAACAATGACCAGTGATAACTTATATCACTTTAAAGTAGACAAAGACATTGAAACAGTTTAAGATTTTCCATACCATACAGTAGAAGACTAGGACTTGGAAAGGCAGCTATGAAGGAGCTAGACAAGATCCTGAAGCGTAGTGATACATTGCTGAATACTAAGAAAGGAACTGTCCATGACAGTGTATTTCTAATTTCTGTGTATGGTTGTGAAAGCTGGACAATGAAGAAAGCTGATAGGAAGAAAATCATCTGAAATGTGGTGCTGGAGAAGAGTTCTACAGATTCTGTAGACTGCTAAAAAGGCCAGTAAATGGGTCCTAGAGCAAATCAAGCCTATACTCTCCCTAGAAGCCAAGATGACTAAACTGAGGCTGTTGTACTTTGGACATATAATGAGAAGACATAACTCACCAGAAAAGACTACAATGCTTGGTAAGATAGAAGGGAATGGAAAAAGAGGAAGACCACATTACAGATGAGTAGACTCAATCAAAGAAGCCACAGTCCTGAATCTGAAAGAGCTGAGCAGGACTGTTGATGACAGGGTGACTTGATGGCCTCTTCGTAAGTCAAAGTCAACTCGATGGCAATTAACAACATTTTGCTAGTAATGAAATTAGTGTTTCCAAATCCTAATTAAGTTTGACTAGGGAGGGCTATTTGTTAATAATGAAAGTTAAATATAGAAAATGTAATAAAATAATAATATAAATGAAAAAGCAGACCATTTTTACTTATGTATTGTGTCATTTTTAAAAAGTCTGTTGAGATCCATAATGCTTGGCAAAGTGGGAGGCAGAAGGAAAAGAGGAAGACTGCATTACGGGTGGACTGATTCAATCAACAAAGCCGGGTTGCCAGATCTCATACCTTGCCTTGAGGACTTCTTTAGTCCTCAGGTCAAGAGGGGAGAGCATTGCCTTAAAGTAAGAGAGATGGGAATAGAATGTTTCCTTCATTTGTTAGACTTGGTAGTTTTTACATCATGATATACTCTATGCAGCTGCACACGATGCTTAATGTTCTCTGCTTAATGATATCATGGGAGTTCACCCCATCATCCTTATGATGTCACCACAGCTGCCTCCTGTGACATCAAAAGGTGTTACCACACCTTATACCCTTTGCCCTGCTGGATAGCAAAATTGGTGAGAAATATCATTTTCTTATAAAACTAGACACTTGTGGTGGGAAAACATGTGGTAGCAGGACACTGGCTTTAAGCATGTGCTAGGTCAGGATGACTTCAGCATGGCCAGGCCATAAAGTCAAGAGGATTAGACAGAAGCTCCTTATATTAATCCTCTCATGAAGCCAACCTCCAAATACAATAGAAGACAAAAGTGCCATGGTGAAGCGGTCAGGCACCCCTGCTATGTACCTATCCTACAGTGATCTTCCCTATTCACTTTACCTGACCTTGTCATTAAGAGACTGCCATGACTCCCACCTATGCTTTGTCACTTAAAGTTAAGACAATCAGCCTGTTTCAGACTCTTTTTGTTTGCTCTGCCAGAAAGCAATTAACACACACACCTTCAGGATAGAAAATAGAGTATAAAAACCCCAGCTCCAGCCCAGGAAATTTGTAACATGCTAGCATGTTGGGCATCACATTACACATCAGACTCCCATTCCTCTGTGTTGCCCTCAAATTCCTGTTTGAGCCACTTCACTTCAATCTTCAGCTTTGGGACTGGTAAAAATCACCCCTGCCACCCAAAATGCTTCCCTATTCAACCTTTCTCACCTTTTTCTTCAATAGCCTTGTATGGTTCACGAGAATGCTTGATTTCTCATGTGTGTTCATCAATTTCTAATAAAATATTCTTCTAACTTTTAACTGGAGACCTCTCTATAGTTAGTATTGGTATGCACAGGTAAAAAGATCCTGCCATTATCCTCCTCTTGCAGGTCTCCTCTGATCTAATAATTCCTCACTTTCCAAGGAGAATCTGGCACTGCTGGTGGACTCCAAGGTCCCCCACCTTTTAAGGTAATAAAGGGTTGTTCCTAGGTCTCAGGTTTTAGCTCTGAAATCCCAGAGGCTGGGATAGCCCTGACCTAGCACCCCCACAAAGTGGCCACAACTGCCCAGGGCTTGCAAGATTTGAGCAAGGCAGTTGATGACTGAGGATCATGGAGGTCTCTCTGTAATAAGGTTGGCATAAATCAAAGTCACTTGATGGCAAATAACAATAAGCCCTATCTTCCTCTTCAACCAGGCCTCTTAGGCTTGTGGCCTCAAGTCCTCGCCCTGCCTGAAAAGTGGCCCAGAGCCTCACAAAAATGACCTACCCTTGACTTAAGACATTTTTGGTGCTTCACTACCAGAAGATACATAGGGAAAATATCTCAAGATTCTGTTTGAATAAATCCCTTCCTTCACTAGCTGTATCCTCATCATTTTACTACCACTACTTGATATTGGCTCAGGGCTCAAAATCACTAACCTGAGTTGGAATCACCATCTTAAGTAATTGGCTGATTGACTAATGAGGATTTCCCATGATCTGATCAACTTTGTGCCGCATAAGCCCACTGCATGTTTACATGGCCATTCCTTCAATCCTGTTTCATCTCCTTCATGGCCTTCTTCTAAGATGCTTGAGCTACATTAAAGAGAGGCAGATGAATGCAGCTCTTTCTCATTAGTGAAGAGTGTGCCTGTGTTGCTAGGAAAGCCCTGCCTTTCTTTCCCAACTGCTGTTCACGTTACCACAGTTACTCACATCTTTAGGACTGGAGCAAGAATAAGATCTTCTTTTGTTCTGTACAATAGTGTTCTGTGAAGTTATCTTCACCACTGCTGGCTATGCACTCTCCTGAGTCCCATTCACACTATACAATTATAGCACTATGATTCCATTTTAACTGCCTTGGTTCTATCCTATGGAATCCTGGGATTTGCATTTTAGAGAGCAGTATTTAGAATTCTCAGCCAGAGAGCTCCCCAGTACCTGTCACCAAACTGTGGACCTCAGGATTCCATATGGTGCAGCCACAGCAACTAAAGTAGAATTATAGTGGTGTGAAAAAGCCCCTGCTCATCCAGTAGTTATAAAAAGAAAAAAGAAAAGCAATAGCAAAATTACTGCCCCTCCCATACAGTAAGGTTCTCTTTCACAGCCAGATCCATTATGTGAAGAGCAGTTATCACTCTTCTGCATACAGACTGATTCCAAACAAGCCTGAGAATAATGATGGTGATGAAATCCATTTCTTCAAAGCACCTGCAAAACCCCTTTTGTCAGTGGATGCTGCCAGCCTATCCATGTTGTTTCAAATTGGGGACACTTTTCTAATAGACAGGAGGAAAACACTGGTTTTGTTTTTGCTTTTAAAGGCAATATCTCACTAGGGTAGAATCTATGGGCATTGAATTGACAAACAGAAGAGACAAAACATTTGCAGGGAAACTGACTACCCGCTCCCCCTTTTTTAAAAAATCTTTTTTGGCCCTTCCAAATCTTGATGTGTTGGTAATCACTGTCTTGCAATGCTCCCAGGCATCAATTCTATGAAATGGCTGCCAATTTTGGTTCAGGGAGACATCACTGTGAAAATTGCTAGGTGTGTCTTTCAGAACTGCCTGCCTGCTGCAGTTGGCTGAATTGCATCCAGTTGTGTTCTATCTGTCTTTCACATTTTCTGTGTGGAGAAACACTTCACAAAACAACGATTCACCCAAAAGCTGGGTATGAGTAATATGACAATGTCCTGAGGCTCATAACATTTTGTGATCTTATAGTTTAAAAAAAATGTCCCAGTGTTCTCTGTTGAAGTCCTGCATGATAGCATTCATGTAGGCCTTTAAAATGTTTTTAAGTTTAAAAAGGGACTTATGTAAACTGTTCTGGCCAATACATAATGAATAATGTTCAGTCCAGTCAGACCTAAGGAGACGCTGCAGGTATTTCCTTTCACTTAGAAGAAATACATTGTGTGGCCTGCTTACAAGCTTGCTGCAAAGGCAAGACAAACAATTTGTAAGCAATTTATATACACCATGCTGTAGAGTCAACGTGGACTAGAGGATAAGAGTGCCAGAGTCAAAGCAGGAGGCCTGACTTTGCCTCTGACATACTGTGTGGGATCAAGGACAAATAATTTTACAATTGTGTGTTTGTGCCTGGCCCTGGTCTATTTTTGGATCTCTTTGATATAGAGATTGTTTCTCATTATTTGTCAGTGCCATGCACTGAATTGCAACCCTAGCAGCTTTTCAAGAGGTAATTTATTTATTCAAGCCTATGGCCTGCTGTGCAGAATATAACAGGGCCTAACCTAACACAGTATTCGAGAAGCTACTGCAAAACAGGGCAGTGGAATGGTAGTGGCAACTGCCTAGATGAGCTGCTGGCCAATTTTGTTCAGATAGGAAGTACTATTCTTCTGTACACACACAAGCATGCACAAACACAGACACACATCTTCTTTGACTTAACTCAGATAACAGGTTTGCTCTTCTTATCTTATCCTTCTAGAGATGTCTGTATGCTAGATAAGCCTCTCTCAACGTTTTCACCTTGGAGGAATCCTAGAAATAATTTTCAAGTCTTAGGGAACCCCTACATAAACATTGGCCATTTGCGCACGGGGCAAGGGAATTGCCCCGTGCCGGTACTTACCAGAATTCTTGGCTCCACACTTGGGTCCAGGCTGGTCCGGAGCAGTGCGTGGCCGCTGCTCTGCACTGCTCCGGGGACAAAAATGGCGGCTTCCAGTTGGTTGAGGCTCTCCACCAACCACTGAAGCTCACCAGCCTAAAGCCCACCCTCAGCAGATTGTGGGCTCGCACTGGTGCGAGCCTGCAAATCTGCACCGGAGCACAGGAATGGAGTGGCATGCTCCATACTTTTGAAAGACCTGTTTCAAGCGGTCTTTCAAAAGCACGCTGGATGACCACTTCGGGTCGTTCCAGAGCAGGCTGAGGTGTGGAACTACACTAAGTAGGTCCAACCCAGTCTGCTCCCAGGTGCAGATGTCCTCCCTGGAGGACGTTCTGCACCGTTTCTTTAAGCCTGTGAAGAAATGGCCATTATTGTATCTACAGCTTTAAAAAGGGTACTTTTTTTTTCAGTTGCAATCTCTCACAGAAACTCTAACAACTTCCCACAGAAACCTAATGTTCCAGGGAACCCTGGTTGAATAGCCTTGTGCTAGATCTTTTCTGCAAGTAAGACTCTGCACAAGCTTTATTCCCAAAGGATCATAAAACTCTGACCACCCCCAAAAGAAGGCACTGGGCTACTTGTGGCACTCTGCCTAATAGCAGAAGTCCTCACCAAGGAATTAGTGCCACAGACTTATCTGTACGACAACCTCTTTGCTGCGGTGGTGTGGTGTGGTGCAGTGCGGCAAAGAGCCACCATTTTGTCTCCTATACTTCCCTTCTTCTTTGCCCATGATTTTCACATGCACTCAGTGACCAGTCAGTAGGACTGCTGGCTGAGGTTAGAGGGAGGAAGGACCACGCCAGGCTAGGAACAAGGGTCCACCACTGGCGTAGAAATTCAGCTCCCTCAACTCTGTCAATTAGACTCTTGTTGCCTTCACACTCTCCCTCTCTGGTATTATGAATGTCACTGTGTTTGGAAATGTTTTGCTGTAATCCAAATTTGTCACAACTTTAGTGTTGCAGTATGGACTGTGATCCATTTTGGGGGGAAACTGAGTTCCTGTTGGGGTCCCCTTAAATTTTCTTGGCATGCAGGTGACTAGCGTCCAGCCCAGTTCAGGGGCTGTTGGACCCACTTTGCTTGTAGTGGCAGATGCCCAAATAAATTCCACAGCTGTTTCTCCGTGGTGCACCTTGAAAATCAAGCCAGGGAAGTTGGGATATTCAAGGCACAACAAGCAGGCTGCCTAGTGCTTGGCTTTATGCCTTATGTAGGCCAACACTGTTCAGCAATAATAACAATAAAGCTGTGACACCCAGGTTGTGTATGCATTCCTGACCTCTAAAAAGAATATTATATCCCTCTCCCTGCAGTTTGCTGAGTGAGGAGGTAGAAGGAGAAAGGAGGAGAATAGAGTATCTGAAAGAGTAAGAGAAAGAAACAAACAGGAATGGCAGAAGCATACCTTCCAACATTTCAATAATGAAAAATGGGGCATACATGGCCAAGCAACATCAGAGTGTGCTCAAGATGGCAAAAGTTAGTAATGATGAAGAACACACAAGCTAGGAGAAGTTACAGCAGTTTGCTTTTGCCTGAGCCTACTGGGAAGGGAAAGACTCTCCCTTCTGCTCCTCTCTACCCATCTGGGTTAATTGACTGCAAACTACTTTTCACTTTTGACTCAGTTTATAACTGAGGTAAGCTGAGGAGGGAGTGGAGAAATGGAAGGAAGAGGAAGAGAGAGAAACTGGAACATTTTAAAAGAAGATGAAAAAGTGGAACAAGGATTAATTGGGACTGTCGCTGCCAAACATGGGCAGCTGGAGGGTATGCACAAGGCGGGGAGGAGAGGGTTGCTTCACCCACTTTTGACACCTGTGTTTCTCTATTCAAGGCTGGTATACAGCTCTAATGGATGACCCCTGAGGGAAAGAAAGAAAATCAGGAAGCTCACCATCCCTGCTACAAGTATAAACACCTGTGATCGGAGTTTATTTTTGCCCAAATGTAGGTAATGACATAGGATAGGCAGCTGATTGTAAAACTGCTTCTTAAGGACCACATTATGAACACATCTGCAGTACTAAGACTAATTGACCAGAAAGCTTGAGAACTCTTGACTGCACACAAAAATGTTACCAGGGAAGCCATCAAAAAACACTATCTGCAGCCTAAAGTATTGTGGGGTGTTTTTTAACACCATTGGATAACTGGTGGAACACTTCAAAAGATTAAGGACAGATGAGAAGAAAAAGATTGCAGAAACAGGTCAGAATCCTGAGCGCAACTATTCAGTGACTTGGATGTAGGGACATAGAGAACTATTATAATAATCAGTGCAAAGAAATAGAAGACAAAGCAAAAAGTAGAACAAGAAACCTCTTTCACAAGAACTGAGAATAAGGATGCTATAAGACCAAGAGGGGGACTCATTATATGATCACAAAGAAATAAAAAGACAATGGAAGCAGTACATGGAAGAACTATATAAAAGAGGTTAAGGATTACAGACTTCTTTAACGAAGAACTTTCTCACAATGAACCCCCAATCTTAGAACGCGAAGTAGAAGAAGCTCTCAAAGTACTTGAAAGAAATAAATCACCAGGAATAAGTGGCATAGTGATACATCTGATTCAAGCTATAGAGATGGAATCCATTCAAATTCCATCAAAAATCCGTAAGAAAAAATGGAAAACAAATGGCCCACAGACTGAATTTTGGTCCTCAAGAAAGGAAACACCAGAGACTACAGTAACCATCAGACTATTTGTATTAGTCTTCCACACAAGCAAAGTGATGCTCAAAATTTTACAACAAAGACTTTTACCACATATGAAGAGAGAAATACCAGGAGTCCAAGCTGGGTTCAGAAAGAAAGAGGCAGTATAGATCATATTGCAAATGTATGTTAACTAATAGATCACACAAAAGAATTTCAGAATAAAATCAACCTGTGCTTTATGGATTATAGCAAAGGCCTTGATTGTGTAGCCCACAAAAAGTTATGGAATGCTTTAAATGAAATGAGTGTGCCACAGTATTTGATTTTCTTGATTTATAATCTCTACTTTGGATAACAAACCACTGTCAGGACAAAATATGGAGAAGCAGAATGGCTTCCAGTTGGCAAGGCCGGCAGGCAAGGCTGCATTTTATCACCCTATCTGTTTAATTTATATGGAGAACATACCATACAGAAAGATGGATTAGACTTAGTGCATTCCGCACTAGACTGTTATAGCGTTATGATTCCACTTTCAACATCCTATGGAATCCTGGGGTTAGCAGTTCCGGGAGGGGCTGGCCGGCCCCTCCTGGAACTGCTTAACCCCAGGAATCCATAGGATATTGAAAGTGGAACCATAGTGCTATAACAGTCTAGTGCAGAAATGGCTTTAGAGGAGGTATGAAAATTGGGGGAAGAAGAACCCACAAGATAGTGTAGATGATACTGTGTTTCTAGCAGAAAATATCAAAGAGTTGGAATGACTACTGATGAAAGTAAAGGAAGAAAGTATGAAAGCAGGGTTACAGTTGAATATTCAGAAAACAAAAATGATGACCACAGATGATTTACATAGTTTGAAAGTGGGTCATGACAACACTGAAATTGTTAAAGATTTGTTATAGTTTGGTTTAGTTATAAATCAACACGGAAACTATATTAAAGATGACAGAAAACTAGTTAAGACTTGGAAGGGCAACTATGAACAACTAGATAAGAACCTGAAGTGTAAAAATATAGCAAAGTTAGAACCATGCCATAGTATTTCTGATTTCTCTGTCTAGTTCTGAAAGCTTGACAGTCAGGAAGATCAATTCATTTCAAATGTGATGCTGCAAAAGAGTTCTATATGTACCACTGATGAAACTGAGGCTATCATACTTTGGACACATCATAAGTCAACATTACTATTGGATGATAATATTTGGTAAAGCTGAAGCCAGTAGGGAAGAAAAAGAAGGAAGATGACATTACAGATGAATTGATTCTATAAAAAATCCATGGCTCTTAATTGGCAAGGCTGTTGCAGGGCTGTTGTTGACTTAAGTTCATGTAAGGTCTCTCTCATAGGTTCACGATAAGTCAAAGCTGACATTCAGTCAAACAACAACTTTATAGCCATTTCCGCACTAGACTGTTATAATGCTATTATTCCACTTTCAACATCCTATGGAATCCTGGGGCTTGCCATTTAAGGAGAGGCCTCAAAGGCCCCTCCCTAAACTGCAAGCTCCAGGATTCCATAGGATGTTGAAAGTGGAATAATAGCACTATAACAGTCTAGTGCGGAAATGGCCTCTGTCAGGCTATTGATCCATTTAGCCTGATACTGTTCACAATGACTGGCATCTGCCTTCCAGTGTTTCAAATGAGTGTTTCCCCTGGTCCATTCTAGAAATGCCAGGAACTGAGAGCCTGAACATGTACTCTCTGTCACTGAACTATGGCCTTTTCTTCTTTTCATTGCTGCCTATCTCCCCTTCCTAAAATCCTTTAACACTTTTTTCTTCATGAGTCAAAACATGTACCATATGTCAGACATTTCGTCTTGTCATCATTCCTATTAAATCTTAGTAATTTGGTTTAAAAATTAGCTCTGTTACTTACTGTCTATCACTGCTGTTTTGTGCCACATCTCACCTGGTGAATAAGGCCAGGTAGGGCTCCTCAATACAATTTTCAGAAGCAAAGATATCCACACAAACCAAGTACCCAACAGTTCATAAGAACGTACAAGATACATCCCAAATCAACCAGTTTCTGCAAGGCCTCAACTTTTCAATAGCATTTTGCTTTCTCTGTCAGATACTTTCTGGCTCTGAATAAATGCTTCCCTGGATACTTGCTTTTGTTGAGGGCACACAATAGAGAATTTCCAAGCGCTGCATGTGGGTATGAATCCTATGGCTTCTATCTCTCTGTAGTATGCTGAGAAACACACAGAGGGGGACCCAAACAGTAATGAAGCTTACAGAGCAATGCTAGCAGCTATTCTCAGGATGCCTAGTGTTGCATCAATTGTGTACTGTTCCACAGACCACCACTGTTCTGTAAAATGTTTTCTCTTATTCATATCAAAGGAGAGGCTTTGTTCAGGCTCCTACTATTAACCACAAGATTCTGTTTCCTTCCTTCTGAAGCATCGAGCAAATTCTCCCACCAGAAGGGATAGCACTTTTGCTGCTGCAGCACAAGAAGGTATGTAGCATTTGTTTCAACCTACAAGTACAACATTCTCAGATGAGATGATGCATTTGCTTTTGCAGCTGAGATCTGAAAGGAAGGACCGAGGGACTGGTGCAAGAGAGAGGCAAAGAAGGAAATCAAAACGGTGCTCGTTGGACTCACAGTGTCCAGAGACTGTGAAAATAAAATAAAATAAAATAGTTCTGGCTTCTAAGCTTGCAAATGTGCTCAAGCAGTCATCAAATACATAGTGGCCAAGATCCTGTAATCACACTGGAGGAGAATGAGTCCATGCAGTGTATTTATACCATCATACACAGGATGAAGGCTTCTCCTGCTTCCCTACTTCCTCCCCAAATGTACAACAGCAGTTGAGAGGCTGGAGGGTACCGCTTCATTTCTCCCAGCCTCAGTCAGCTGGAGCAGTGCACCAAGACATGTGCAGCTGACTTTGTGCACTCGATGAAGATGGAGCAAACTCTGCTCCCAGCAGTGTTGCCATGTGTCTCTTGCTGTAAGGGATATCCCTTAACTGGGAGTCAGAAAGATTATCCCCTGTATGCCACAGGCAGCTATTTCTTATTATTCAGGCATGTCCTCTATTTGAGGGTTGGAAAGGTTTTGCTTCTATATAAACTGAACAAGATGACCCGCCCACCCCCCAAAATTCTGTGTATTGATGTGTTGGCTCTTCAAAAAGAAATAACTATATGCATCATGTGGATTATATGTTAATTTGAAAGAGAAAGTTAACTGAAACCAATACTTTCCTTTTGTCTTTAGGTAGAACACAGACTTGTTAATACTTGCTTCCTAATTGTCAGCTCTGTAAGAGTTATAGTTCTTCACTAACTTTCTTCTCAAAGGAAGCAACAAGTAATGTTAGCAATTTTGTTCGCAAACACCATTCTCATAGGCTGTTCACAATTTGGGATTTACTGTGTGCAAAATTCACATTTCTGCCATTTCTGCACTACACACAGTTATAGTGCTATTCTTCTACTTTCAACATCCTATGGAATCCTGAGGGGCATTTAAAATTCCCAGCCAGAGAGCTCTTTGGCCTCAGTAAACTACAAACCCCAGAATTCCACAGGATGCTGAAAGTGGAATAGTAGCACTATAATGTAGTGCAGAAATGGCCTAGTTTTTTGCACAGGAAGCAACATTTTCTGCACAGCAAATAGTACTACTATGCAGAAATATTCTTTGCTCTTGCAGAAAATTTTGTTTTCTATGCCAATCAACCACATACACATTTTGCACAGAATGAACCCTCGATTACAGTATTTTCCATGCAGGGGACAGCATTTTCTGTTTTTTGAAAATACTTTTTTCTGCATAAAACAACCATGTATGAATTTTGTGCAGAATAAGTCCTGAACTACAAAGATTCTTGTTAGTCCAAGATTCTTCCCATTAAGAAAAACCCCAAAAACACATTTAAGCCATTTTTTTAAAAAAATTGAATATTCATTTCATCTCCACAACCCTGCATGTTATTAATTTTGGCTGACCCTTATTGCTATTTTGAAAACTTGGCAACACTAGATCTCAGATAAGGCTGTTCTTGCTTCCCCAAGTGTGTGAACACCACCCTAACAAGCCTGGGCACATTCCTGCAGCCAGTTAGTGGCCAGAGGAGGGAGCTGCGCCCCCCCCACACCTCTGCTGCTGTTGTACATCCAGGGTGTGTCTTGTGCCAACATTCCAGAAAACAGATACATCATAATAATCAAGCGTTACACCAGCATATGTCACCAAGAAGATCGTAGCCTCCATGGACTGCCAGCCTCACTGTAGCTCAGAGAAAAAGAGGACCAAAAACTGGGGAAGTAAAGCCTAATCATAACAATCTACACATAGATCTAAAAAAAAATAAATCTATCTGCCTGTTTCTCTCTTTTTCCCCTGTTTAATTACAGTACTGATGTCAACAGTGGTGGGTACATCTACTGCTTAGGGGTGATAGATTCACTTTTGGTTTCATAGGCACTCCTCCTGCAGCTGCTCCGAATTATATGTGAACCTTATCCCAAGAGAGGTAAAGCTAGCAAAGTTCCTGCACAGGTCAGAGCATCTGCAGGAGGAGCAGCCATAAAACAGACCTCCAGAGCAGCAGATCAACTGGTTTTTTCAGTTAGTCCTTTAATTTCTGACATATCTGTGCTCAACCTGTATACCTGTAAATAACAAATCTGCACTGACCCATAAAGCTCATAGGGTGATCTTCTACTCTTTCTCAGATACACTGTGGAAGAGTGGAGTCATATGTGCTACCTTGAGCTCACTGGAAGAAGGGATCTAAATGTAACAAATAAAATATTTTAATTTGACAAAAATGAAGTATTTTTAAGTGCATGCAGTGTTCCTTTCTGAGCTTGTCCAATGTTCCACATACTTAAAACATTTTTAGAAAAGGACTGGCATTGGGGAATTGAAGAATGACACAAATGACTAACTGCTTTTAACGTTGATGATGATCTTGCACAAAGGAGTTCAGAAAACAAAGCAAAAAATGAGTTGGATACAAAATGAACAAAAATGTGATATAAAGTGCATTTCAGTGGGAGAATTTCATTCCCCAATGCATCAGAGATACATAAATTAATGGAATATTCTGAGTACAGTTCTTTTAAGATTTATTTGGTTTTTCAACCATGGATCAGGCAATAGATCCACAACTGAAGATGTGAACTGAATCCACATAAAGTGCATTTTGAACTCGTGTTCAGTCTGAGCTGGTTGATTTCTCATGTCACATTTACCTATACAAGTCACCACAGTTGGAGCCTTCCCCCTTCACGGTATATTGGAGTGACCTTTTACAGCTAAAAAATAGCAATGTCCACAATGTTGACATCAGGGAAAATATTAATATGAAAAACTCATTAACCTGAATAAGCAACTCCTTGGTAAATTATTATTTGCACTGAATCAGCCTAGTGTCCACAAGCCACACATCTCTGACATCCAGCAAAGGGCCAGAGCCTGCAAAGTGACCCTTAAGTACAGGTATGATGAGGCTATCCATAACTGAGCAGCAGCAGGATGATGCTCTGGTTCCTAGAACATCATCCTGCCACTGCTCAACTACTGGCATCAGAACTTCCTATGATGATGTTGCTGAAGATGCCACACACTGCAGAGGATAATGTCCACTTGGCCTTTCTTGAACCCCTAACCCGTGTTCTCCCATCAAGTGAGCTAGAAGATGCCATCCCATGGCCAGTATCAATGTAATTTTCAACTGGGAGGCCAGTCAGCTTCAGAATGTGTAATGGAAGAGAGGATATATCTCATTCTTCACCTCAGGTGTCAAAATGTAATTGGCCAGCTTTAGTAAACTGTTATGTTCAGGTGCCTCCAAACTTACCTCCACAAATGCCCACATAAATGAAGACTTAGCCTCCATCCACTTGCATCCACACTCATACAAGTACCAGTTCCTCATATTGCAAGTTTATCTGTCAGCACATGTGTGTGGGGGAGCTATTAGAACTACAAAGAAAAACTGTGAGCAGCATGGGTCTTTCCGGTGCCTGTTTTACTGTCCCTCCCTGCCTGGTGATGCTGGGATTGGAACTTTAGAGGAAAAAACATATGACTTCTAGTACTTCATCACTTCAGTGTTTGCCATGCTCTGCCTAATGGTAGAGCAAAATCTGGTGACAGTTTTGTTCCGGATGAGAGTACACAAGCTGAATTTGAATCCAGGCAAGACAGATGTGCTGTCCTCTGGGGCTTCTATTGATTTTGAGTTAGATATCTAGTGGGTTTGTACTCCCCATAATGCAAGAAAGGAATCAAGTACAAGCTCTCCTTTTTCCTTAGCTTCATCGTGTACACCCACTGCAGAACTTAGAAAAGTTAAGGTCAATCTGTATATCACAGATAGTTCTGACATTAAAAGTTGAAAGCTCATTAGTGTTCCAGAGACACAGTTCCAGCAGAGCTTTGTGCATGCAATCAGACTTGCCAAAAAAAAAAAAAAGGTGGGGGGAGTCTGTGCCTTTCCACCCAATGCCCAATCACAAAACAAAGCAAGGTAATTTGCAAGCTGTGGGACGTAGTGGAAAATCAGAGATCTTTCAGCACTTAAGGAATTCAGGCTTCTAAAGGCATGCTATGTGTATCATATAGTTTGACCTTTATTAGTTTGGACTACAATTCCCAGAATCCCACAGGTCCACACACTCACTAGGGGATTTCACAAGCAAAGATCCAAAAATAACCCAAAAAGAAAATAAACAAACAAAAAACCAACCCCAAACTTTTTCAACCTTTGACCAATAGTGCTCCTCCCTGAATAAACCAGATCTAGCTTTAGCCACTTAGATTTGACTACCATAATGTATTTTACATGAGGCTGCAGGTATTGAAGGTCTAGAAGCTTTAACTGCTCCAGAATGCAGGTATAATTATTCTCTTAGATACTATACGTTAAGACCATCTTATACTGATTTGCTACTGACTTCACAGGTCACTTGTTTCCTTCCAGATTCAGTTCATGGTGTTGGCTTTGACCTTTAGAGTTCTAAATGGTTTTAGATTTCATATCCTGATTAGTATATGTAGATGAAACTGCAGTTTCCTGGTTCTGATGGGAGAAAATGGCTTAATTAGTCATGGCATTATAGCATGTGACAAAGGGGGAAAAGAGAGAGCATACCCATATATTCATTCTGAAGGTTTTGAGCCCAAGGATACTGACTTTTGGTAATCAGATTTATTACTTTCATAGATCTGCACTAACTAACCACTGTAAAGATCTCAAAGACCTCTATTGCCTTATGCAGCCCCTTGAAAATTTAGGGCAAGGGCCATGATTTTCATCTTTCTGGATCCATTACTTTCCATATCACCCCCACAACTGTGTAAATATGCTTTATACCTGAGCATTTATAATCACTCTGTACTGCATCCAAAGAAGTGGGTTTGTATCTATGAAAGCTCATGCAAAAATAAAAACTACTTAATCTTAGAGGTGATGTGGCATTCTTTTTCTTCTTTCCCTCCCCCTCCCTTTCTCCCTTTTTTATGTTACAATAAATGATTGAATGAGTGTCATAAAGTATGGTTTATTTGTTGTTGTTAGCTGCCAGCAGGTCAACTTCAGCTCATGGTGATCCTATAGATGAGAGACCTCAGAGTCACTCTGTGCTCAACAGCCCTGCTCAGCTCTTGCAGATTCAGGGCTGTAGCTTCCTTGATTGAATCTCTCCATCTGTAATGCAGTCTTCCTCTTTTCATACTTCCTTCTACCTTACCAAGCATTATTGTCATTTCTAGTGAATCATGTCCTCTCATGATATGGCCAAAGTACAACACACTCTGTTTAGTCATCTTGGGTTCTAAGAAAGGTTCAGGCTTGATTCTTCACTGTCCAACTTTCACAGCCATACACAGAAATTGGAAATACAATAGCATGGACAATCCTAACTTTAGTATTCAATTTTATATTTTCTCATATATATATTATTTCAGGATCTTGTTTAGTTCCTTCATAGCTACCTTCCAAATCCTAGGCTCTTGTGCATTGTCCTGTCACAATCCAGGCAGCACCTCTGCTGGGATAGGAGTGTGTTCCCAATGCTTCTCTCCACACATGACCAGCTGCTTGAGGAAAGGAGCGCGAGGGACAAGGTCCATCTTTCTGTACTGCAGCCAGCCTTCTTCCCATGTTGCAGTAGGGGAGGAAGTGCATCAATCATGCTTTCGGCCCTTCTGCATGGCCAGCTGCAAAGGAAGGCACATGCAATTGGGCATCATTGACAGAGTTTTTCAGTCAATGATATACCCTGCAATCATGCTGGCTGGCAATGCGAGAAGGGTGAGACCATGGCAACGTCATGGGGAAGTGTTGTTGTAGTCCTGCTTGTCTTGTGTCCCCATGCCGGAATGCTGGCGTCATGCAGAGAGGGCCCTACTCTTTTTCTGATTTCTTAACTGAAGTCTCCATTCTAATTAATGACTGAGCCAACTTATGCAAAATCTTGAACTATTTGAATGTCTTCATCTCTACTTTAAGGGTATGTAAATCATCTGTGCTCATTTTTTTTCTTGTTTTCTTAATGTTCAACTATAAACCTGCCTTTGCACTTTCTGTCTTGACTTTCTCTAGTAATTGTTCGAAGTCTTTGCCGTTTTCTGCTAGTAGTATGGTGTCATCTACATATCTTAAATTGTTGATATTCCTTCCTCCAGTTTTCGTGCCACCTTCCTCTGAATATAATCCTTCTTTATGTATATGTTCAGCATACAAGTTAAACAGATAGGGTGATAAAATGCAATTTTGCCTGACCCCTTTGCCAGTTGGGAACCATTCTGTTTCTCCATATTCTGTCCTGACAGTAGCCTTCTTCTCCTGTGTACAGATTACAAATCAGGGCAATCAAATGTTGTGGCATACACACTTATTTAATATCAATCCACAGTTTCTCATGATCTACATAATCAAAGGTTTTGCTATAATCTGTGAAGCACAGGCTGATTCTCTTCTGAAATTCTTTGGGGTGCTCCATTGTTCAACGTATGTTTGCAATATGATCCTTAGATCCCTCAGTTTATTAGACCAAGATTATTGAGCCTGAACCAGAAGAAGGGTTAATTTAAGGGTTTTTATTAGCTCCGTTCCTGTGTTAATCCACAGCCCCATGCACTGAAATTAAGCAGGTGAAACTTTTCCCATTGCCTTTTCAGCATACCAGGGAAATATATTCTTCCCTGGTTTCTGTGCAGCAGGTTGGTGTTATGGAAACAAAAACAAAGGTGGCAAGAATGCCAACCCTGTTTTTCATACCTGGGGAAAGTAGAACACTAATGCTGTTTTCTTCTCCAAGCATGCTAACCCCAAGGTATTATATTCCAGCCAAAAATATTCTTCCTACTTGGACAAGAGGCTAATACATTTCAAAATAGAGACCCAGAGCTTGAGTAAACCTGTTTAATCGCAGGGCTGGCCTGAGGGTTTTTGCCACTTGATTGCAGCCTCTCAGGCTTACAATTGTACTGAAATGAACAACGTCATCAGGGCACTGCATCTGGCACCAAAAGCGGTGGTTTTAAGCATTTTACTGCCCTAAAGAGCTGACATATTTCTGGCACTGTCTCAGTTGACTTTGTTCTGATCAGCAGCTTAATTATTTTCTAGAACTGTTTTCCTTATTTCTACAATAGCTATCCAGCAGCAGTAACTGTATAAAGTGAAGAGTAGTTCCCCTTTCTACCCCACCCCACCGTTTTAAGTTGTACCCTGGTGGCAGATGCCAAACTACGGCTTAGCTAGATTGGCTTTCAGCCATTCAACAGCTTCTTAAAACACACACACACACATGCACACACATACCCAAAACCTGCCTCTTATTCAGGGAACTCAATGTCCTGTTAGCCAGGCAGTACGTCAATGTTTCTATGGAAACTTACCCCAAAGATCCTCTCTCCTCTGCTGCTGCTGCATATTGCATGACAAGCTTTGTATGCTGCAGTTCAGTACAGTGCAGTGAAGTGATGAAATGAAAGCCCAAAGGAGTAAATAATAATAATAATAATAATAATAATAATAATAATAATAATAATTATTATTATTATTATTATTATTATTATTATTATTATTATTATTATTATTAATAGGAGGAGGAGAAAGAGAAACAGCAGTGGCAGCACTGAATCTGAAAGCACCAAAGCTATTTTAGCAGTTGAGTCATAATATAATATGCTGTTTTGTAGTTATATAGTATGAATAATATCTTCCAAATAGTTTGTTCAGCTGAATACACAAACACATAAGCATGCACCCAGACATATGGTAGGGGTTCATCTGAAATGCATTTGAAATAGACTGTCCTACAGTGGATTTATCAGTTTTTCCTGCAATCTCCTGCCTCTCTCCTATCTTTTAGCCTAGCATTTCTACTTATATATGCAATATGGGTACATCCTAGACTGAGAATACCTGAAAAGTCAGATTAGTCATGGGGCTACCACTATGGGAGATGGTAGCTGCAGGAATGTTCCAGTCAAGGATACTCTCTATGGACTTTTCCTGAATTTCTGATTTAAAAAAAAAATTAACAGGATTAGTCCTTGGTTTACAGAGACCTAAAGAAAATGTGCAAATAGTGTCCTGTTGGTGTCTCACTAGGATATAACCTTGCTTCTCTTTTCCAGAATTTCGGCCAAAGATAGGTAAAAGCAGTGAAATAACTGACAGGTAAGTGAGCACAACTGATAAGCAATCATATTAGTAACTTGGGACTAATTTTTAGGTTTCATTAATATTATCTAAGGCAATGATTAATTTCGAACATGCAAACAGAACAGTACTGAAGACTTAGGAAGGGATGTGGGGAGACCCTGTGGTGAGGAGAAGGAGTAAAAGAATATATGGGGGAGTGTCAAACTAGACATTAAGGGGAACGCATATTCTCTGCAGTAAACCCATTTCTCATCTCACAATAGGATTTCTACAGAGATACATGCCTTAATAGTCATACTTGCAAATTAAATCTCTCTCTCTCTCTCTCTCTCTGTCTCTGTCTCTGTCTCTCTCTCTCTTTCTGTGAGCCTTCAAGTGCCTGTTGACTTATGGTGACCTCATGAATTTCATAGAGCTTTCTTAGACAAGGAGCTCTCAGAGATGGTTTTGCTAATTCCTTCCTGTGAAATATAACCTACAGCACCTGCGGTTTCCCAAACAAGTCCTAACCAGGACTGACCCTCCTTAGCCTCCAAAATCAGACCACAGCTGGTATATTTTTACCTTCTAACAATCAAGCACAAAACAAAGAAAAATGCAAAATACAGTCAGCTCTCCACATTTGCAGGTTTCGCTTTTGTGGATTTGATTATTCATGGATTATTTGCTGTCAGCAGTGCTGTCTCCCTATGCCATTTTTAATAGGGACCACAGCTTTGTGAGACTGACAAACTGAAAACAAGCCTTGTAAGTCCCTATTAAAAACAGTCAGGGGCAGCAGGGGAGGTGGCAGTGAGCCCCACCAGCCCTCCACTTCTGCCTGGTGCCTCAGAGGAATCCACCGTGGGTTGAATAGGGTGATCATACTTTTTGTGTGTGTTAAATATGGTTTTAGAGGACCTAGAGTTATTCACATTTATTTCACTTTCATGGGGGCCCTGTGTCCCTAACCCGGCGAATGTGGAGGGATGACTGTATGTAAGTGAAGACAATCACATGACATGCAGACATGTAATTCTGTAAGCACCTCTGTTAAACACATGCTGTGTTGTCTAGTATGACCCTGAGAGTAACTATGTGTGAGTGAGAGGGAGAGAAGGAGGAGAGAGACCGACTGACCGACCGACAGACAGAAAGGTAGACAGAGAGAGACAGAGAGTTCCTTCTGAAGAGGAAGAAATGTTTTGCCTCTAGCTCACCAAGACAGCCATTTTAAAATAGGCACCCTTAACAACTATTGTAGCCATTTTCTAATGGCTCTCATTACTCTTTCTCAAAATTTCAAGTGAACCCATTGACACAAAAAAGGCTGGAGAGCCACAGATAAGCAATGGTTATAGATCAACCTTTCCCAGTCTGGTGCCATGCTGGATGAAGATGAAGGAAATCATAGGATAACAGATGCATCTGGCATGATGTTGCAGGCAGTGGTGGGGATGCTGCTGTAAATAGTTTTTGCTACAGCAGTAAAGATTAGTACAATAGTACTTTAAGAATACTTCAAAAGGTAAACTTCAGGGGATTTTATTGTTCGAAGAGAGGAAGAGAAAAACAAGAGATTATAGCTACCCTGCTGTTATAAGCACTGGGGAGAAACAGCTTTAACAGTTTTAAAATGATTCCACCTTGCCTTGATGCCATGCTAAAGAATCTTATTAACTTTAATTGATATTCCTGGGTACATGCTCACTGATTTAATGCAAAAAGCCTCTTTATGCAAGGAACATTTTATTCCCAGAATAAAATCTGGAGTATTTTGGAGCCTTGCAAACAATATGCATGTTTCTGAATAATATAATTTATACAAAGGGAAAGCTTATTGCTACCTACATGGCACTCACAGTTGTCAGCTTGTAATGAAATGCTGAACCTCCTCACCTTGCAAAAGTGCCACAAAGGAGAACTCTGCTCCTTCCATTTTGCTTCTTTCAACATTATGTTCACTATGCCAGTCCATCCAGGCAGAATTTAGGACATTTCTACAAAGATGTAGGGCAGTCATGAATTCTAACAGAGGGCAGCCCTCCATTCAAAAGAACTACCAGTTCTGGTTACAGCATGGCTAGTCTGGGTCAGTCCAGTCAAAATATGGTTGAAATACAAAGAACTCTAAGGCCCTTTTCACACGGGGTTTTTAAAGCTTCCCAGTTCGACCTTGATCGGGTGCCTTTTACACGTTAGAGAGCATGTGGTCGCATTAAACTTTTTGGTTTCTCACTCCAATCTGAGCGGGGGAGCCACCAATCAGCATTTCCGCGCACTTTTCAAAGACCGGATAAAATGTGGTCTTTTCCTCCAATCCGCGCTCGACGTTTCATGAGAAAGCAGCGGTGCGTCCTGATTCGTGCAGGCGATCAAGAGAGGGAGGGATCAAGGCGTGGTCAGCAGAAGCCACAGGACCGCCCCCAGCACGAGCGGGCGGCGCCATTTTCCAAACCCGCTGAGGCGCCTGCAAGGAGGAGGCAAACGGACGAGGAACGGAAAAAAAGGAAGGTTTCAGCGGCTGCAAGGAGGAAGCAAAGGGACGAGGAACGGAAAAAAAGGAAGGTAGGTTTTTCCCTTAGCTATCCTTTGTCCGTGCGGCGTCGTGAATTGCGGGTTTCCGGGGGTTGTGTCTCCCGAAGGTGCCCTGATTTTAAATATGGGGTCGAGGGGGTGGTGGTGGCTGGCGAGTGGATACACTCGCCGAGGATGGCATGGCAGGATGCTTTTAAAGGTTAGGGAAAATTGGGAAAGCTGTGGAGGGGGGCAGGTAGGAAGGGAGGGAACGTCCAAAGCAGCCACCGCGCCAAACCCGTTCTCCAGGTTACTTTGGAAGCGGGATCATGGCGCAATGACGGGATGCTGTGTAAATTTGGGGATGGCTGCTGTGCTGCTCCGGCACGAGGTCCCCGTGCAAACTTTTACTGGGAAACTTTTTTCCTGTTTATTGGGGCCTACATGTGGATGCATATACGTATTATTTTTCTCTGGGGACTGTTTGGCGCCCCAGAGAAAAATGGCCCTTGGTAATCTTCCGTTTTAAACCAGATTCTCGGGCTGGGGGTGTAGGGGGTAGTGGCTTCTGTTTGACCCCTGACAGTAGTTATTTTTCGAGCGGCCGCCATTAATACAGTCACGCCCCATGAGGGCCTGCTGTGTTGTTTGTCTGAACCCTCCCCCCACCAAATGCAGAGGGGGATGATCTTCCTGCCAGGGCAGGAGACTCAGTGGTGTTCCATGCTTCTTTAGCTGTCTAGGACATGGCAGAGATCCATAGGGCAATGGAACGCACATCATTGTTTGGGGGAGGCAAGCATTTCATCTTTATCAGTCCATGTGGCTCTGGGAGGGAGGATCCCATGGACAGAAAACCAGTTCCTGGGACTATTGTAGAGGCACACAATTTACCACATCGTTTTCACTCTAGCTTGTGCCAAAATTTAAGTTGTTGTACATTACCTTGAAGCTGTTGATATCACAGAAGCTGAAAGGTTATCTCCCCTGCTGTGAATATCTGCCCTCTGAAGTTATAAAACAAGGCAGTTCTCTTTGTCAGTTTAGTTTTTAAGACTTAAAAGACCCGCTGTTTGTTTCGTACTGTTTGCTTTGTTGATAAATACTAACGCCCCTCCTTGTCTCCACAGGATCGGAAATCCACGGGAAGAGCGCATTCCCACTGCAAATCTTCCCACGCAGTGTTGATCCAAGCTGAAAAGTTCACGCTGACACTACCGCCTTTTCCACCACTTCGCCAAACACGCAAAACAGTTTGTCTTGCTGGCAAATTGCACAGCGGCCCGTGACTGAAACAGTGGCATGCCACAGACGCCACGCTGACCTAACAGCTTTGCAGGGGAGGGCTACATGCAAGGAGCCACACACCAACTTGAAAGAATAAATTTTTAATAAATGTTTCCTTTTTCCAAAAAAATATATTTTCATAACTACATATTTACATAAATCAAAAAAAAGTGCTGTACAGGGTGGATGTGCGTTTGGGAAAGGGCTGGGGGTTTCAACATTGGGCTTGGAACGTTCTAGTCCTGGGCACAGGGGTGTTCCTCATCTGGCTCCTCCACATCCGTCCCTGGCCGCTCTGGTTGGGGGATGTTCTCTTGGTCTGCTGCCCAAAACAAAGGTGAAATTCGATTAGGCATGTGCGCATCCACAGCAGCCTTTTTGAAGGAGAAAACTTTATTGTGTCATTTGTTGATTGTTGGGGCGTTAGGGGGGAAATGAAAAAAGAAGTCAAGGGCCACTAAAAAAGAGCAGGAGGGAAGGGCAAGGCCGCAAGGGCCAGGAAGCCACGGCAAATTTATAGCCCTTGAGCATTTTGTGGGCCCTGGCGCAGGAAAGAAAATCGAGGCCTAGCTTTTCCTTCCCAAGCGGGCCAGTGATGTACTTGTTTTTTGATGAGAACTGTTCATAATGGACCGTTCTTCCCCCCAAGTTTTTTTTTTATCCGCATTTTTCAAAACAGTCAAATAAAACCTATTACCGTTTTCTATAAACAGACGCAATATTTATTTGTTATAACATTTTTGGTTAAATGGCCGTCGAATAACACAAGAGGTCAATACAGTCCAGGTACAGCTTGAAGGAGGACCCACTCCTCGCTGTGTGGGGGAAACGCTCCAAAGAAGGGGTGGGGAAACCAGTGACAGCTAATTGCAGTCGCCCGCAATCATATTGGTGATAGCGTCCCTCACCAGTTCCCCTTCATGGATCCTCCTGGAAGAGTCATGAGGACGGGAATCCCTGTCGGTGCGTGTCAGAGTCAAGGGGGCTGGCTTCTGTATCACGGGGTGGAGAAGGTGTCCTCTGCTCTCACAAATGTTGTGTAGCACCACACAAGCAGACACCACGGGGAGGTAGTTCTTCTCCGAGACGGTCAAAGGGGCCAAGAGACACCCCCATCTGGCCTTAAGCCTGCCAAATGCATGCTCCACAACATTCCTACAGTGGTTGAACACCCTGTTGTAGGCTATCTTCTTGGGGGTGAGATGTCCGCCGTAAGGCTTCATTAGCCATCTTGACAGTGGGTATGCAGCGTCGCCCAGAATAACTGGGCCTATGGTGACACCGTCTATGGTGATGGTCGGGTTCCCGGGTACAAACTTTCCAGCCTCCATGGCATGCCAGAGTGATGAGTGCCTGAAAACGAAGGCATCGTGCGTTCTTCCAGTGTAGCCCAGCACGATGTCCACAAACCTCCCCGAATGATCCACTGTTCCCTGTAGGAGAATGGAAAATGCGCTCTTCCTGTTCACAAATTCTTCCCCGCGCCCCTTGGGTGGTCTTACTTTGATGTGCGTGCCATCCACAGCTCCAACGCACTGAGGGAAACCCATCTGGCGGAAACCATCCATAATCTGTGAATGTAGAGGGCAAGGAAACAAGTAGTCAGTTTGTAGCTGGTTTGAGATAAAAATATTTGTGGTGGCGCACGCGCACACACCCCATGGGACCTGCTTGGCCTCCCAGTGTCTTAGAGGACAGGACACAACTTCATTGCTTGGCCCACACATTAAAACGGGCACCAAATCCAAAGAAATTGCGCGCTTCCCATGGGGTAATAAAGTAACGCTGTGGGAAAAAAAGAGGCAAGCCTCGCAGAGTGTACCTGGTTGCCTTCAGCAGTAATGTCATGCTGATGGAGGGGGCAAAGTGCCCTGCTGCCTCCTGCTCATCCCAAGGGGCCATGATGGCCCAGATGGCATATACTGGGTTTTGCTGGAACGCCCCCAAACCTGAAGGTCCACAACCACATCCCGCAGTGCCTCCACAGCTAGCTGTTTTCAGCTGGTATCTTTACAGGGGAACTTTCTGCTGGCAGGCCTTAATTAGATAATCCGGATACCGGGAACCCCGTGGACATCCATGCACTTTCTTCTGGGTGGCAATTTGCTTAGCAACTCTACAGTCTTGGCGCCAGTTCACTGCAAAACGCAACCTCTTCTCCCAGAGAAAACCAAACCCCCTCCTCCTCCCATTTAAGCCCACTGGGTTTGGGAATCAGCGTACCTACCCTCCGGTAGTCCCCCAAGCACACAGTGGACGCGAGGAGCTCATGCTCGATCGCAAGGCACACCTCGATCACGATGACAGACACCGTTGACACACCCAGGCCAAAAGTGTTCGCTGTCTTCCGGCATATCAGGGGTGATGTAAGCCACCACACGGTGATGGCCACCCTCTCCTCTACAGAAATCGCTTGCCTCATCCCTGTGGTTCTTCTTTCAAGGTAGGGACGCAGGCGCCCCGCGATTTCAAAGAGGGTGGCTTTCGTCATCTGGAAGTGGTACAACCACTGGTAGTCATCCCATTTCTGCAGCACCTCCTCGCTCCACCACGCCCGCCGCATCCGCTCCCGAACCCACCACCTTCTGGGGCGCGGGACTTCATACAAGAGAGGTGCAAGAATTGTGTAATACAACCTCGAGCGTCTCACGGCAGCGCGACGGTTCCTTGCGAGCCTGCGCCTACTCGCAACATCTTCGGGCCAGCAATATTCAAGCGCTCCTAACAAGGCTGAAATTGCTGTCATAAACGGGGCAAGGAGCCCAGCTATTTCCCTCAACTGCTCGTTTGCCATACTCAAAACAGCAAAAAGCGAGCAGGCAGGAAAAGTTTGACAAAAGTTTCCGCGGTGCTTCAGCAGGCGCGGGGGAGGGGGTGGATCCCGGGAGGGTGTGAGGGGACGCACGTGCGTTTTGGCGTCATCGATGACGCCCAAAATTTTACTTTTTGAAAAAAGGGCACCGCCAATCAAACGCTAGGTAGGGCGGGGAAAGGACAATGTTGGGAGGGGCTATGGCCGCGCTGTGTGAATGCGATAATGCTCGCCTAGCCTCTTGCCGATTGAGCCATGAGAAACGACCAAAAGTTCGGCACGTTTTAGTGGGGATTGGGGAAAAGCCTGCCTGGATCGCGGTGGGAAGATTTCAGCGCCCCGTGTGAAAAGGGCCTAAGAGAGAGATCAGGTCTTTGGGGTTGCCAGTTAGGAGTTAGCAGCTGGACATAGGCTGAGTGGACTGGCATCCAGGTGACCTGATCACAGTGGTCTTCTCCACTAAGGCCATTTCCACACTAGACTGTTATAGTGATATTATTCCATTTTCAACATCCTATGGAATCCTGGGGTTTGTAGGATTCCATGTCTCAAAGGTCCCTCCCTAAACTGCAAACCCCAGGATTCCATAGGATGTTGAAAGTAGAATAATAGCAGTATAACAATCTAGCGGGGAAATGGCCTAAATTGAGTTGTATTCCATCGCTGACTGGTTTGCATATGTTTGGGCATCCCTTGAAAGAGTCGTTAATCAAAATTTAGACTGTAGTTCAGAAATCAGAAGAAGATGAAGGCCCTTTTCGCATGCTTTTTTTTTTTGCGCGAGCGCCTCTTGAGCATTGTGTGAGTGCAAGCGGCGCTCCATATGACGCACTCCCCCTTGCGCGATGCTCACGAGGCTGAAGCAGGGTGCGCGTGCGTGTTTTGATTTTTGGCTTTAAGCCGAAAATGCCCCGCGCTCGCGCAATGCTCGCAGCACCCTCGCGCACTTACCTGCGTGCGGTGCTTCGGCGAGCAGGGGCGGTCGCGCTTCCTTACCCCCGTGCAGCCTACAACTCCCAGACTGCGCTGCGGAAGAAAGGGGTGGGGCGCTCGTGTGACGGTCGCGCAAGAAGGAAGGCCATGCGGGAGGCAAAAAGGGCTGTCGTGAGTAGCTTGTGTGAGTGGCTGCTCGCGTGAGCGTCGCTCCCCGCTGCCGCGACAAGGTAAGGTGCGAAAAGGGTCAAAGACTTGGCAGCTTTGAAAGAACAAGATACAATTGTCAGGTGTAAGATATATCATCAGAAATCAAAGTCAGAATCATCCATGCCATAGTACTTTTGATTTCTATGTATGGTTGTGAAAGCTGTACAGTAAAGGTGGACAAGAAGAAGATCATCTGATCTGAAATGTCCTGGAGGATTGCCTTATGGATACCATGGGCTCCCTCAAAAGTCAAATAAAATGGGTCCTGGAGCACATCAGGCTCTCCCTAAAAGCCAAGATGACTAAACTGAAGCTGTCATACTTTGGACATATTGTGAGACAACATGACTCATTGGAAAAGATAATAATCCTTGGTAAAGTTGAAAGTAAGAGGAAGAGAGGAAGACTTCATTACAGGTGGATTGATTCAATCAATGGAGACACAGCCCTGGTTTGCAAGACCTGAGCAGGGCTGTTGATGACTGGGGCTCTCAGAGGCCTTTCTTTTATAGAATCCCACACGTCAAAATTGACTTGGCAGCAAATAAAAACAAAGAGGAGAACGCATTGTCACAGGTTTGTTTTTAGAAAAGCTTTGTTTACCACAGTGCCAACAACACTAGCCATCTGCCATCAGTTCTCTGTCATCATCTCACGTAAGCAAGACCCTTTTTGTAAAGGCTTAGGCGCTCAAGAGGAGGCCTAAACACCCTAAAGGCATCAGGTCTCATCTGATCTTTGAAGCTAAGCAGGGTCAGCCCCAGTTAATATTTGGATGGAGACTCCTGATGAATACTAGATACTTTAGGCTATATTTCAGAGAAAAGAACTGGCAAAACCACCTCTGAGTATTCCTTGCCTAAAAAAAACCCTGTGAAAAATTCATGGGTAAGTCCACAGGCCACTTGAAAGCACATACACACACACACACGTATTCACATGGGTGAGTGCACAGTCTCCGGAATGGGGGAGGGAGGGGCAACTGTGGAAGAAGAAGAAGTGTGAAAATACTTCCCAGAGTAGTATAGGCCAGCTGGTTGATATTATCAACTTGGGCTCCCACCCCCTTCCCTACACTAAAGGAAATGTGTGACAGCCTTGCTTCTTGGATGAGGGAATTACTCTGCTAGCTAGAGGCATGACTGCTTCTGAATAATTGTTTCCCCATAGCAAGACCTAAATACACATTAGATTAACACTGTAATTATCCATGACATCTTTTTTCTTTATCTTGAGTCCCAGGTAGAGGATCAGATTGTGTTCAGCACCACAGAATGCCAAGAAGGAATGCTTAAATCATCATTGTCCCAATCATAGACTTTCCAGAAATCTCAACACCACACAGAAACAAGCTTTAAGAAAAGAACTCCCTCTGTCATGGTAATGCAGTATGGTACGGCCAGTTCACTCAAGAGAGCAATGGAGCCTTTCTGTGGGATGTCTGGTGAGGTCTTTGGTTTAATTTTTGTGCAGTGCCCCGGGACAAAGTCCAAGCAGACAAATGATGCTTGATCAGCTGCTGCATTAACAACAGAGACATTTTTATGGAATAGTTTGGGTTTAAAAAAACAACTATGGTACATGTTTTACTTTGTGTACAGAGAAGAAATGACATCAGCTTTTAAATTTTAAGGAAAAAATGGAATAGCCTATGTGTCTGAATGACTCCAACATGGGGTCTCTAGTCTGAACGTTTCTTGAGGTGTTGAGTTTGAATGTGATACTTTTACAGTTTTCTTTTTCCCCACATAGCTCAAGGTAGAGGTCCCTGACTGGCAGGCAGTTGAATCATAAGCTTTTAGATCTTGACCTAAACTAGAGGTGGACAGCTATGACCCACCAGATGCTGTTGGACTGCGACTCCCATAAGTCCAGATAGTAGAGTCAACATGGAATGATGTTGGGAGCTGCAATCCAACACCATATGTTAGACCAGATATGTTAGACCACCCATGACCTGGGCCAGCCTCTAGAACTTCCAAAAACTTTCCTGAACTACAACACCCAGAATCCCACAGTCAATATGGACACTTAGAGATTCTTGATTCTGAATTTTAATCCAAAAACTAACCTTTCTGAGGTTTGGTCTATAGTCAAGGATCAGATGTTTTCAAGTATCCTCTTCAGATGGCTAATTTTCTCTGTCCAGCTCTTGCTCCAAAACTGGACAGTTAGGGGCTCCGCTGCTGATTCACTGCAAAAGCAAGTGCCATTGGTTCACTTTTGGCTTGGTGAAGAGCAAACAGATCAAAGCATCCCCGTAAAGGAAGACACTAGAAACAAAACAATGCCTGGAAAGAGCCTTTATTCTCAGATTGTTTATGTTTTAATAAATATTGGCGCCCAGACTGAGAATATAGATTCTCTGCTGACAAAAAAGCCAATTATACATGGTGAGATTATGGCTGTGATGGAATTTGGTTGGCAGATAACCACGACATTTTAAGAATATCAGGATATCTTTTGTTAGTCTCTCCCCTGGCCCCTGAGCTGGCGGAGAACGGGGGAAATTCTTCCAGTGTTTTTGAACTGCAGCTTCCATCAGCTTCAGCTAGCATAACCAATGGTTCTGGATTCTGGGAGATGTAGTCCAACAACACCTGGAGGCAGCCACAAGTTACCCATGTCCAATATCTCTGTTATTGCTATTCCCAAACATTCAGTACAACGGAGTTACATGATTAGAGCATTTCATGCATGTTTTTGCAGACTTTTTTGCACAAAAGGTTCTTCCTCACTTTTTATTATGAGGGGGAAGTAGAGACTAAGATGTTAATCCCTTATTTTCATTGTGAATGAGCAAACCCTTTAGGTAACTGAAAAGGAGTGGTTTGTGTGAAAGGATTAAAGCAATTGAATGTATGCAGCCTCACTAGGCAACAACAGTGCCACATCTGTGAGGTTTAAACACAGAAATGGAGGATTATTACTGGTAAGGATTTTCCTAGTTGTTGCATTTTAAAGAAATTTATAACACAATTTTGTTTTACAGTATAAAAATTAAATCATGTGTTAGTGTTTGAACAGAAGAACTTGATTTTGTAAGTCAACATCTGAAAAACCCTTAAAAGATCACTTCCTTTATACTGAGAGCACAGGCAGAGATTGAAAAAGTTACTTTTTGCACTACAACTTTCAGAATCCTCCAAGGTAGTTTGGCTACTGGGCCGTGCTAACCAGAAGATTCTGGGAATTTAAGTTTTAAAAAGTAATATTTCCACATTCTGACCACAGGAAGCTATCTTATATCAGGTCAGACCATTTTGCCCTCTTAGGACAGTATTGTTAACATTGTCTGGCTGGAGATAGAAAAAGATCTTTCTTTCCAATAACTCAAGACCTGCTGCATCTCAAACACCTGCTCTACCTCACTGAGTTGCAATCTGTCTTTAGGATTACTTTGTATTTGTAATAAGGTGTCCTACTACTATTGGCTGCCAATTTCATAAGCCTCCAAATGTTGCCGGACTGCAGATCCCAGCATTCCACTCCACTGGCTGTGCTGGCTAGCACTGCTGGGAGAGTAGTCAGCCAACATCTGGAAGTCATCACAGTTCCCTCTCCTGCTATCAATGTGCTAACCTGTTTATTCACATTCTTCTTTTAGTGCTACTGTGGGCAAGGGGAATATCCTTGGTGGGCTTCAGCCACACATGATGTTCAATGTAGTCCTGGAGGGGCCACACAAGAAGTAATTGTTGTCCCCCATATATTAGTGACAAAATGATGATACAGGATCCATCACTGATCATGGGTATTTTATGGATGCGTATCCAAGAGTCTGAACAGCTTCCAGTGGATACTGCACATAATGCAAAACACAAGCTTAGCAGTGCTTTCCTTCTAGGTAGCTCTTGCATAAACACACATTTATGTTGAAAAGTGTCCTTGGCCATAAATGGGCATCAAGTTGGTTATATAACATGTGCCCAGAAAATACCAAGAGCAATGGCATTCCATCCCTGTGGAGCAACAAGACATTTTCTTTGCTTTTGTACTTTTTGCCACTTCCTTCCCTGAGATTGATAGGAGCCAAATGGGCAGTCCTTGTCCTCACCAAGCAACTTTGATGGCATTTGGAGGGCTTCAAAGGGGCCTTGCCTGGCTTCCCTCAGTGTTTGCTTTTCTAAACTATTAAAGAAACAAAGCCAGGAAGCAGAGCCTTGAAGGAGGCAACAACTGGCCCCAAAATGAAGCTAAACATGTTTCCTCTTGAGTTTTGCCACAATAAATTGACTACCCTTTAAGGTGCCACAAGCTTCTTTGCTGGTTCTGATGTAACACTGCTATTCTGTCTGGTACTTTTGTTTTTGTTTGGCACAACACTAATGCTTTGCCCTCATGGTCTCAAATTTGTTATAATCACCATCTTGTACACCTTGCTCACTTAAAAAAAAACTTGTATGAATTTTCTTATATATTTTGAAGATATACATGATTCCAATATAGTTTGTTAGTCACACCTGAGCAGTTTTCCCTAATTCTTCTTAGGATATCAGCAATTTTGGTTTAATACAAATTATTCTTCTTGTGGAAAACTACTCTCATCCTAGAAATTCAGACTCCTATAGCTTCCATCTTGCTAATGCCTGACCACTTGAATGCTGCTGTTTCTGCAGAGTTTGAGTTCCTCTCTGACTGTATGAAGAATTCAGTGCCAAATCTGCATTTACAGTTGGCCCTCCACATTTGCAGGTTTGACTTTCATAGATTTGATTATTTCCGAGTTTTTCCAACCCCTGCCCACCTACCTCACCTGCTTCTTTTCTGGGGGGAATCTTCTTCTAGACAGGTCCAGTTAGGCCGCACAGTCCTTCAAAAACCTTCCCCTGGTCCTTCTCCTCCACCACCAGCTGCTGTCCGGCCAGCTAAGGATCGTTTGCAGCCTGATTTCTCAGCACCACAAACCTTTTCCTGATGCCCCTCTACACCCCAGGAAGTAACTGGGTAAGAAAGAAGAAGTATAGGATCACCATGCTCAACCCCAATCCTCTCCCTAACCTAGGCCCTTCCCGCAACTTACCTTTTCTCGGTGCTGGGGCACAGGGATCACGCGAGCAGCCTCTTGCGATAGGCTTTCACATCCCCGCTGCTTCGGCTCTGCAGCTGTTGCCTGCCGGCCAGCAGGCAACATGAGGGCTCCTCCTTTTCCTTCCACAGCACAGCCAGGCATTTTCCCAGGCTGTGCTGGGGGAGGAAGTGCGAGCGCCACAGCTCCAGAGGCTCCGCACGCATGGTAAGTGCATGTGGGGCCCTGGAGCGATGTGCGATCACGCACCATTTGTGGCTACAAGCCAAAAATGAAACGGTGTGCGATCGGTGCCTGCCGGCCCCAGCAGCATCGCACGATTGCGAGGAAGTCATCTGAAACACTCCTCAAAATCACGCAACACTCTGGAAGCCCTTTCACATGGCAAATGCTGTGCGAAAAGGGCCCTAGTTTGGACCTTGGATTCCTGTTCTTCCCACCATGCCTTGGTCCCCTTCCCACAGACACGCACACACATTTTGATATTTGCAATTTCCCCACTTTTGCAAGAATCCTGTTCCCCTAACCCTAGCAAATGTGGAGGGACAACTGTATACAGATTTTGATAGATCAGTGGTATTATCTGTGGGACATGATCCAGAGAAAAAATGGAGGCCATGTCAACATTCAAATAACCATGTGAAGAACAGATCCTACAGCCAAGGTTACCTACTTTTGTGAGGCCATATATCTGCAACACCTTTTGAATCAGACAAATAATTATGTTAATGAACACATCTCAGGAACACTGCCCTGGAGAATTTGAAAGTGGTTTCACATCTGAGCTCTTACCAGGTTATCTCCCATATATAAAATTATGCAAATAGAACTGCTGACAAGATTGTGGGAGGGCCTCCATATACCTTTACACACAGTGCCTGGGGCCTACAAAAAATTTAGGGCCTATGGAAACAGGTTTTTAGGGCCTACAAAAGCATCCCTAGTGATACAAGGTGAAGCAGAGAGTCAAATACAAGAGTGCCTAAGGCCTACGAAAACCTCAATGCAGCCCTCCATTGCGGAATGAGGGAAAGTTCAAATGATTATGATTCCCTGGAGAGGGGAATTACCCCAGTGTTTTACAGTGACAAAACCAAGGATTCTTCTCAATTTCAGGATGGGGACATTGTTTTCACCATATTGTTTGTACATAAACATACATACATATTGTTTATGTAGAAAAAGAATAAATGGTAAGTGGTTAAAATTTAGGCATACTGTTTATTATCATGTAGGTGACAAACTCTGCATTGTGACATTTTAGGTCTACTTTTCTGGGCATTCTGCAGTGAAAATAACAAGGGGGTAAAACTTGTGCTCCACTTTGTTGGATAAGAATTTTAATTAGGATTTTTGACAACTCTGCTTATCTCCCCCTGGATGACTTGTCATTTCTTAAAACCGAGTACAGAAAGAATGGAGAACCAGTCCCTCTCCTTTCTTCTGCTTTGGCCTTTGCTTACCCTTTTTTACTAGGCCAGTCTACTGTATCTTCTACTCTTATGCACGTAACTTATTTTCTTCTTTTTCTTTCTTCCCACATATCCACTTAAATGTTGTTCTCTCATCTTTGTAATAGCTACAAAATTCATTCTGTTCTCTTCCCCCACCCCCTGCATCTTTAACTCTTGCTCCCTTCTACATTTTATCTCACATGAATCATATGCTGGTCTTCCATTCCTACTTCTTTTCTTAAATATTTTTCATTTCCCTCTTGAACTCCTCAGCTTACCTAGCATGTTCTGTTCCTTATTACACTATACCATATTAACTCATCTTTTCCACTCCTTTCTCTATATTAATAAGGAACACATTGTGCCTGTTCAGCTGCTATGCCTGAACAGGGACTACAATTCATATAGGGTGCATGGGCCATACTACCAAACTCAATGTCCTTGTCCTTACCTTACATCCTTGAGCAAGAAGGTCTGGCATGAAAGAGACTGGAATAGAAAGAAGTCACATCCTAAGAAACAGCTCCTGGGACCCTAAACAGAAGCATCTCCACGTGGGCATATGGATCCGAGTTTCCCCTTGATGCTACATTGCAACAGTTCAAAAGGTAATGGGGGCATACTCTGACTTCATATTTGATGTTGAAATAAGTCAAAATATATTAAGGGCTTATAAAATGTATTAAGTTATGCAAAACATGTTCCTATAACACAAATGTTGCAATCCAATTTATGTCTACCCATAAATCCCACTGAATCCAATGGATTCCAAAGACTTTGGATGACCAGTTTGTGGCCATCTGGCTGTCTTTCTGAATGCCTGAACTGCATTTACTTTATTCATGTGAAAACAGTTTTACCTCTATGGAAACTAAGACAGAATGTGTAATGATTTTGTTACATTTAGCATTATTGTTCCATATATAGTTGAGCTTTGGTGCAAGTTATATAACTGGACTCTTAATACTTTTCATACATTGGTTGAACTAAAATAAAAAAAGGAAATTATTCTCCTGATGCTCAACTCTAATCCCCATCTGTCTGTGTTTTTTAATTTTCTGCATTTACAAAGCTCCCCTGATCAAAAGGTCTTGAACAGATCCCAGATTTTCCAATCTAGTGTGCTTATGCAACCAAAAATATAATGGTAGCTTTTCCTGGGGGTGATTAAGCATATATTTTCAGCCTGCCTCATTTTCTTGGTTCCAAGAAAGCTATAAATAGAAAGCAGCTTGACTTCAGTCCATTGTATTAACATGACAGGGAACATTTTGGGTTTAAAAAAAGAGAGGCAAAAGGGAGATGGTCTGAAATTTGGCAACAAGCCAATATCATAAAGCTTCAAAGAACAGGATGAGCTAAATAAAACTCACCTTTTACTTATAAACTAGGTAAAGCTCATAATCGCAATTCATTCACAGAACTGAAGATGTAAGATAAAGATTGAGGACCACTTACATTTTCTTATGAGTTTGCCTATGGATGACCTTGTTCTATGCTGGTTAATCTTTGAGGAGTGATTTCACTCTCTATCCCAGCTGAAATACCATCAAGAATCAAAAATGTTTCCCGCTTCTTCCAGACAGTAATAATACTTTCAGCTCCTGAAGAAACAATATCTTATGACACTTCTAGATACACAGAGTTTTGTCACATCTGGTACTCACAACACTTTTTATTAGGCTGTTATTTTCAGATTGTTATGCTATTGCTTTATTGATTAAAACAGAAAAATGCTTATTGGCATGCTGTGTTCTCTGAATGATTATCACTGGTTGCTTATTATTGTGAGCCATGATGTGAATGGATCTTTTGGCAATAAAATAGCATATGAACATCTCATCTAAATCTACTCCTGGTCGTGCAGTGGTTAAATGCCAGTACTGTAGCCACAAGGTTGTGAGTTCAATCCTGCAGGGCTCTAGCCTCCCATCCTTCCGTAGGTTAATAAAATGAGTACCCAGCTTGTTGGGGGCAATTAGCTAAACACGTTGTAAACCACTTAGGGAGTGCTTTGCACTGATAAGCAGTATAGAAATGTAACTGCTATTACTATTGCTCCTGGGGATGTGGAGATTTCCGAGGTTGTCACTCTCTCCAAATGAGGCTGTGCTTTATTATAGCACAACCTACTACTAAAGATGGTATTGAGTACCTATCCATGTAGGTTATCTCTGCTCTGGGAGCTTCCAGCTTCTTCTATTACTGCCATCTGTAAGTGTGTTCATCTTGAACACATATAAATGGATTCTTTTAATGTTACCATTAACACAATCAGTATTGACTATACTTATCTTACAACCTTTGGTTAGCTTGAGTCGCAGTTGTACAAGGGGCCCTTTCGTATTACAAAATTACAGCCCTTTTACAGCCACAGGCTGCAGCCTATGAAATCCTGGGATAGGATATGCTTTTTAAGGAAACACTAGACTTATCTGGGTGTGATTTCTAACTATCCTTCCCTACATTGCAAATCCCATAGTTCCATAGGGTGGAACCACAACACTTAAAATGGAATCACAAATACTGTAATTTGATAGTTCTTGTATATATGATAGAAGCCCACATTCAGCTGAACAGAAAAGGAGAAAAAATGAATCAAGGAAAAACTATATGTGTGTATGGTACGCTGTGGACATGGTTCTTTTCTACTCAGAGAAGAGAATGGAAAGCTCAGAATGCATAGAGCAGCAAGCTCACAGCAGAATTACTGAATGGTGATTCAATAAAATAGTTAAATATGCACACTTTTCTAGATTGGGTCCTGAGCAGACTTTGTCCCACTGAACTCAAATTGAACCAACCTGTCTGTGAATATGCACATGAATATGGGAACTTTAAGAAGTTAATTTTTGAAATAAATTTCTAGAATCCCTGACTAGCGTGACCAGTGGTTACACTGGCTGGGGATTCTGTGAGTTGTAGTCCAAAGGGGGACTCTTCCAAGTTCTGCACATAACTGTGTCATTAAGCAAGTTTAGGCAAGGGTATCCTGAGACTGTTCAGAATTTGGAATCTTCAGTGGAGGCCCTCTGCTCTGAGAGGCCAGGTTGGTACAAACAAGACAGAACCTCCTCTTCAGCACACCTCAGTTGTGGAACTGACTCCCAAGAAACATCAGGGACTTGATTGTGGAAGTCACTCCCAAGGGTCAACAGAGCCCAAAGGATGAGCTAAATACCACAAAATCCCAAATCCACAAAATAGGGATACATTTACTGGTCCAACTGAAAGCACAAAATACATCAGGTAAACTTTTGAAGGTTCATTGGCTTCTTCATCAATCAAAGATATTAAAAATCATACAGGAGGAGAAGAGTAGCAATGTCACTGGCCTCCATTTTGTCTCAGATGTTACTTCTGTTGTCAGTTAAGATGGTTTAGAAGAATATCAAATCAGGCAGGGGCTACTCCTCTTCTTGGCCATATGGGAACTGTGAGCAAAGGGCTGTAAACAATAGGCAATAAAATTTCAAATCCATTAGCAGCAACAAAGTAACTTCCACTGAGATCCAGGCTTGCTTTCTCCTGGGGACTGCCTGCCTCTTTCTTAGGCAAAGAACTCTGAATTTCTCAAGAAGTGTCTCTTCTGTTACATTTGGAAAAACATTTAGATGATGTATTGCTTAAACTTGCCAATTGTAGCCTAAATGATAGAGGTTTACCTCTGTTGGAGGTAGAAAGCTCAAACAGTTAAGTCGTACTCCATTAACTCCTTCTTAACAAGCTCCTCTGTTGCAGCTAAATTCAATATCTTCTAGTCCAGAAAACTTATTCAGGGGTACCTATATTGGCCATGTAGCAAAATACAACAAAATCCCAAATCCACAGAACAGTGATACTCTTATCGACCAACTAAAAAACACAAAATGAGGATGAGCTGTTGCACAGGCTTTAGAAGAAGGCTCGTTTGCATGAGGCTTTTAAAAAAACAGCAGTCTCCATTCCATGGCCATCAACATGCAGTCATTGACAAGCACTAAATTTAAACGGTTCTGTTTTGCCTGGAACTTAAATGTAAACAAAACCTAAATAATCTAACTTATACACAGCAGAACACCCTAAGGAAATGATTAAGCTGAGGGCAAGACATCAGTCCAGCTTAAGGAAAGAGAAATAAATGTAGTTGATCATTTGGGCATGAATGAAGGATGCGTTATGCAGACAGCTGGTGTTTGTCTGGATTTTAAGAGCGTTAGATTTATTGCTGATGCCACTGAGTGCCAGGCAGCAGGATTCACACTTTCTCATATTTTAGCCATTTGGTGAGGTCCTAAAAGGAGGCAGTTGTTAAAACTACAGGTAACCAATACACATCATTGGTGTTTCCTGCCCCCTGTATGTCAAAATGTCACTGTTCCAAGTGGCAAACACCTGGTTTATAAATAACTCCAGATAGAGTTACTTCCTGACCTTCATTTCTGAGCTTTGGAAAAATCTAGCCTGGGCCAAAAGGGGGGAAAAAATCACCATCATCGTCCTGACTGAACAAATAATCCTCTGTGCTATGGAGTCCAAACCCAACAAATGCCTGATAAGGAGTGCTTTCTATAAGAGTCAAGGATGTTGACATTGGAACAGCGTAGCTTCTGTGATCAAGCCATGACCACATGTAAGCAAGAGGTAGTGCTTCTCCATGAAAGATAGGTTTGGAATGAGTAATCTCAAAACACCTACTCATCTATTAGTGCCTCAGGGAATCTAAAGATTTTTTATCCTCATCCACTAACCTTTTATATACACTATTTTATAGTCTCTCTAATACACATGCTTTCTATTTCACAGTTGCTCATTTCTAAAGCATAAGATATTCTTTCACCCATATGTACATAATTTGCTACCCATGCAGCCTCAGATGTTTTCTCCTAGCCTCACATCCTGATGTTGCCTCCTGCCTAGTTTTACACTGTTTGTTTTAAACAACTTCAAATATTTGTCCCCAAAATAATATTTTATCCCTAGATTTTAAAAATTCATTTTCTTTTTAGTTTATTATGCCCTTTGCAAGATTCTACTATCAAAAATGTACTCCCTTGAAATTAATTTCTCAGCCAACAATATGTACCTCATCTTCCTGCTGCCCTCTTCCAAAAAAGAGAGGAAACACTGTCATTGTCATACAAATCTATCTCCTCAGCCCTGTAAATTGACTGGCTACCTTCCAGTGCAGTGGAGCCTGCTCTTCCACTGCCAGCACTGAAATATAGATTCAGCTTCCAAGCCTAGTCAGGTACTATATATGTTCACCTCAGGCAGGAAACTGCCTTGTGGCAATCCTGTTGTCCAAAAGTACAAGTTGTCTCATCTGTAGGGACACAAGGAATGGACTCTTCTAATTCTTTTCACCCACTAGTCTTAGTGCCACTGGCCACAGGACTTCTGATATCCCATTTAAATTGAATATATAATGCATATGCATGTTGATTTTTAATTTTGAACAGTTAGCCACTTAAAAAAAATATGATGGTGGTCAGTTGTTGTTTTAAGTTGCACATCAGGAGCCCTGAAAAAGAAGCCACTGCTGCAAGTAGATTGAAGGAACAAAAGGAGACATGACATTTTATTTTGAAATACAGTATGGGAAAATTACAGCAAATTCTATCTGTGCACCAAAACAAAAAACAAAAACTCTTAACTAAGCTCCACTTCATACAGTGGGACTCAGGGTACTACCTGAAGAAGGGTTCCAATTTCCTTTTGCTATCAATTCAAAGCCTTCATGCAGCTATTCTGTCCTCTCTTCCTTCCTCAGCAGATTTTCCTTCTGGTAAGAAAAAGGTGGAAGAAGCAATGAGAGAACACAAGAAGGCTACACATTTAGGGCCATATCATCTGGACCCCACATAAAATTCCATGAATAAGGCAGGTTTATTGCACCATGAGAGCCTTGTTGGGCAGTACACACACTCCCAAATAAGTATGCTTTGTAGCCAAAAGTTATTTACCTGGAAGCTTCTGTTAAGGTTGACAAGAAGAGAATGCATGAGAGAAGACATTTTTAGATTGCTGATTACATAAAGACCAAAAATAAATCAATCTGTCTGAATGTAATCACCTAATGCTACACATTTTGCAGAACAAATTATGGCTGCACATCTGTACCCATCATTGGAGCTACAGAGAAACCTTCACATGAAATTTTCAAAGAAAGGTGGTACAGATGCCTCAGTTACTCCAAAACAGCAATAGGAGTGACTCATGCTCATTTGTCCTGCATGAGACTAGGAGCTGGAAAAAAATTCAGTGACCTAAAATTGAGATAAATTTGACTGTTAAAGATTCACTTAGAACTTGGACATGACATGGACATGACAAGGACTGAAAATCTGTTTGCCAAATCCACAGGCTGGAAGAAAGGCTAATCATTTGGTTTTTCTGAATGCTCCTATAATAAACAAACACTGCCTCACTTAACATACACTTTTGGATTCCCTTTTATGCTCCCACAAACATTCCTACTGGCAATCTACATCAGTAGGAAGGTTCAGTGGAATGCAAACAGAAGATGACTAGGCAGCTGATGTTAAAATATTCATGGTTCTTTATAGTGTACAGTAGTGATTCTACAAGTAAAATAAATTGCTGCTCATCATGTTGACTTTGTGCATTTGCCAGAGCAGGGAAGGATTTTTTTTCAAAGTCAGAACAAGGCCTCAAGGACTGAAAATTCAAAGCAGGGTACAGTTGGTCCCTCTTTGATATAATTGTCTTCAGAAAATGAGATCAGTCACACCTTCTTATGTAGAGCAAGCATGCTCTGGTGAGGAGGATATTAGCTCTCTCAGAGCTCAGTCCTGTCTGTGCATATCTGTTAAGAAGTTGAGCTTCTATAAATTGAGCTGGATCCAATGCCAGGTAAATGTGTAGTGAAGAAATGGGAAATGGATAGTCCTCCAGACATCACTGGACTACAACTCCCACCATGCCTCCCTATTGGCTATGCTGATTTTGGGCTAGTGCAGCCTCTGAAGGACCATACATTGCACAGACCCCTACAGTTGGTAGGGTCTGTATAACATATACACATACATCTTCCACATGCAACATGTGTATGTTCTAAAATGAAAGCTCTTTGGCTATCTAGCTTAGGATAGCAAGAGTTAGTCCTAAGAAAGCTTTTGCAGCCCAGTCCAGCACTTATTTCTGAAAGAACATGATTCCATTAATGCCAACACTAGACATGTCAAAGTTATGGATTAAAGTACTGCCACACAAATAGAATCCCCCCTCTCCCATAAAGTTCTATCCCTACCAGCATGTGACCCTGCAGTTCATAAACAATGTGTTATAGACAGAAAATGTGATAAGAAATATCACCTTTGGAATAAGGGAATCAACCTAACACTTCTGCGGGATATTACCACTTTTTGCTAACCAACGTACCAGGTAATACCTCTCAGGAAATCTAGACAGAAACCTTCTGTTTGAAAAAGTTCCTTTGTTTTAGATGGCTTCCTCATGTCATGCTCATTTTTTACCACTTGAGATGCCAAATTCAAATGGAGTTCTTTCTGGAGATAGGGGTATTTGAACCAAGCACTTGAGTTGCCTGCTGCCTCCTTCTGCTGGAGGCCTGTTGCTGAAAACACTGGGTAAGATTTGCCCCATTCCTGCTGAAATGACTGCCTAGAGTAAATTTTGCTCCACTGTTTTAGACCCCCAAAATCCAGGATTTTTAGCCAGAGAATCTTGTTAATTCATTCTCTTTCTATTATTATTTGGATACTATATTACCTCTCATTTGGGGGGAAGCTAGGAAGAATGTAAAAGGTATGAATGTATCAAAAATGTATGAAAAATATGTGGAAAAAGACAAAAAAAAATAAAAGATTAAAAAAATCATTCTCTTTCTCTAAGTCCTGGCTCTGGTAGAGGTACCTGGTCAGTTTGTCCATCTTGTCTTTATACTTTTCCAGTCAGGAGTGCTCCGTACCTTCTCACAACAGAAGTATGGCAGGACCAAGGGAGAGGTAATTTTTGTCATCTCTAAAAGCTATATTTCAAGAACTTCTTTCCCTGCATATTGCCCCATTTTTCTTGTGTGTGTGGGTGGAGAGGAGGATTAGGAAAAATATTACATTGCCCTTACTTTTGAAACTCTTTGTTTCTCTCATCTCTCCCTCTTCTTAGCAACCCCCACAGTTTCAAATCGCTTAATTCCAAACCCTTGCAAAGGTACTCATTTTGAGTTAGATCTTCCCTGTCCTAAAGCTACTGTGTTCTATTAGATATTTGTTCTGCATCTTGCCTGTACTGTGTGCCAGTTATGAAGCTCTACCAATATATTTGATATTCCCCAGTGCAACTGTTCTGTATATCTTCATTTCTGTGTGTTCAATAAAATTCCACTTTTAGAGAGCTCTGTGTGAATATGGTTTATTATTTACACAATTTGCCTAAGGTGTGCTATTGGCCAAGGCCACGTGATCCTGCTGACAGGCATCAGTACTCAGAACATAAGAGAGATTAGTCATGTGCCCTTAAGACATAGCTGGTAACATAGTGGTGGCTGGTGACTTCTGGGTCAATGAAGTGCTGAATCTGCTTTAGATTTTAGTGTGAACTTTAAAGGGGCAATTCAAGATGCTAAACCTGTTTGGAGGACAGAGATCAGTATCTTAAATTATGCTTTCGATGCCTGGTTTAAAACCCAAAGTGGATTCATTCATCACCACACTGACTGTTTCTTCTCCCCGTAAATCCCTTCACTGAGTACCAGTTCAGGCCAGGGCCTGTTTCAAACTTTTGGTCCTGGCATTTAAAGCTTTGCGTTCTAACCTCCCTCAGTACCTTGCAGCTTGGCTTGTGTGGTACATTCCGTCCAGGAATTTGAGATCTGCAGGCAAAGGATTATGGTCTGTTCTACCAACACGTACAACTCTGCCAAGGCTGCGAGCCTTTCAAGATCTGGCTCCACCTTTGGGCCTCCAGCTGGAGGAGGGTCTCACTCGTTTTTGTAAATAGTTGAAGATTTTCCTCTTTGACTCTCCACCTTAACTCACTTAGATGTGTTTAAGGTGCTGAGATGGGTAGCAACTGGTGGGGTGCTGGGGATTTCATGCCATGTATTCTTGTGGTTTTCTATTCTAATGTCTTTGTCCCTGGTTGTATGTGTCATTGTTCTGCCCTTTGGTGCAAATGGTGTTATAAATAAATATTGTTATTGACATGGAAGCTACTAACTGCCACTGCTTCTCTAGGTCTCAAATGTAGACTAATTTCCAGCTTGTCTCAAATGTGCTATTCTTGGGCAAGGATTTTTTTTTTATTATACTGGTGTCTCAGCTCCAGGTATGAAATGGATTATGCAGACCCATTTCAATCCATTCCAGCACTGGATTAGGGATGGCCATGGCTTTGGTTTTACTGCTAAACTATTTGTACTGAGAACAGCCAGCGTGGTATAGTGGTTTGAGCATTTGGACTATGACACTGGAGACCAGGATTCAAACCCCTGCTCAGCCATGGAAATTCATTGTGTGACCTTTGGCAAGTCACACTCTCTCAGCCTCAGGAGAAGGCACAGACAAACCTCCTCTGAAAAAATCTTGCCAAGAAAACCCCTTGATAGAATCACTGTGAAGTTGCTGGAAGTTGGAAACAACTTGAAGGAGAAGGACTCAGCAGCAAATTTGTACTGAGAACAAGAACTGAGAACAATTGCTTACGTTATGCAGGACCTCTGAGTAGTATTCAGTACCATCACTGGCCATTGTGTAATTCTCAACTTTTTGGCTCTGATGGTCTTAGTCCTTCATTGGGAGCTTGTTCTAGAAGGAGATATCAGGGGACCCTGATTGACATCTTGCATTCCGTTAAGGATCAGTTCTACTCCCTGTCCCTCTTAGTTCACATTTACATGACATTACTTTTGTTTCTGGAACAATTCAAAATCTTGATGATCAGTTTTAATGACTTAAATAGCTTGGATCCAGGGTAGCTGAGAGATTGGCTTCTTCCATACTAATCTGCCTCCACTCACAAGATCAAGAAGGACATTTCTCTGTGTGCCATCTTGCCATCATTCAGTGAAGAAAGAAAGGAGATACTTCAAGAGAAGGAGACTTCAAGACTTCAAATGGTAGTCTAATATCTTCTTCAAGATATACTTGGATAACAGTACTCAGCCCAGTCCATAAACCACTGCTGCAGTTTGCCCTGTTTCTCATCCCAAAATCCTCATAAAAAAGAATCCAAATATCAAGGTAATTCATTTTGGAGTAGAGATCAGCTTATTGCTTTCATCTTTGAAAAAGATCTCTGATTCCTTGGAAGAAGCTTCTTGCCTCCTGGTCTTGGAGGTCTTCTGCTTTGCCCAGCTCCTTTTAAGATATAGCCATTGAGGTCTGCAGCCTAGGTTTATCTGAAATTACTCTTCAAGCTTTGTCACACAAGCCTGTTGTCTCACAGCAATAGCATTGTTTAAGGAAACAAAAACATACCAGTATAGAAACAATCACTGTCATGCCATCTCCGCAATAATACTATGCTGCCAATTTGGTGATGCACATTCCCACAGTCTTCCTCATCACCCTGCTGATGCTTCCTACTACATGCTCTATGTTTTTGTCTTTGCCGAAACTACGCAGTTGCACAGTTTTTAGGATATCATATTACTTTCTTCTGTCATTTTCCCATTGTTTTCCCCATCATGCTGCCATTTCAGCATTTCCCTCTTCCAGAGTCACAATTATACCAAAAGCCAAATACGTACATATGTACCAGGAAACAGAGTAAAAGCAATGTTGTACACCTGCTCACTCTGCTTGGGGATGAGGGGGAGCAATGCCCACTGACTGCCACAATATCGGAACTGCAGTGGAATGAAAGGATCACACAAATAAGCAATAGTGGAAAAATCAGCATTACTGGGAATGCAATCCAACAACAGGAAAGTGATGACATCATGTAATAAGGAGAGATCAAACACAGAACTAAACCAGTGCAACTGTACAACAAATCCAGTGTGCAATAGACCCTCAGATATCTGTTAGAACCTGGGATTTTAGCCAGTTTATTAGTTAATTTATTTTCTTTCCTGAAGTTCTACTTCTGGCCCAGATTAGATTGGCTTATCCTCCTTTGAGATCCCATCCAAAATTTTCTTCTCACTATACTACTCCAACCAGAATTCCAAAGCTCCCTAACACTTCCTCATAGAAAGCAATCTCTGTCACTCCTAAATCTGTTTTTCAAGGAGTCATTTCTCACTTCCCACACCTACTCCATCTTTGCTTGTGGCTTAGGGAAAAATCTTAAAACACTCCTCCCCCCTCAACACTTCTGGACCACTCTCTTCCTCTTTCACCCTGCTCCTTCTGGCAACCTATAAAATCCCAGATAGATGTGCTCTAATATATGCCACCTTATTCTGAATCAGCCCTCTGTAGTACCCACAGACCACGAAAGGACAGTGTAGATTTTAAAACACTCTTCTGAATTTGCTAATATTATTATTATTTATTATTATTTATTTGTATCCTGCCTCTCCATATGGATCGAGGCGGCAAACAACTTACAAATAAGCATATATTCCGAAACATTTCTATACATGCCCCCAACAAGCTGGGTACTCATTTTACCGACCTGTGAAAGGATGGAAGGCTGAGTCAATCTTGGAGCTGGGCAGGATCGAACTCACAACCTTGTGGCTTGCAGTACTGGCATTTAACCACTTTTTCCATCTTGAAACCACTATGCTACATCAGCTAGTTAGTTATGTTATCCATTTCTCATTTGCCATGTATGAAATTTTACTATAACACTTGTTATCTCCAGTGTAATCAATGTGTATATTTTGATTCTTTTGTGTTCAATAAAAACTCCTCTTTTGATAGCAATGTGTGGAAGTGTACTGCTGGTTCCAGTCTGCCAGCGTATATACTCTGACCATCTCAAGCTTATACATGTGCTCAGAGAACATGCCTTGTAAAGTATGATGTACATAAGTACATAATATGATTTACTGCAATTTGATGGTACTGCTGTTTTTACCAAGGGGTATCTCATACCCTCCAACTGTCCCAGTTTATCAAGGACAGTCCTGAATTATCTCTGTCACCTCACTTTTCCACCCATTTTTAAAATGTCCCAGTTTCTCTCTCCTCCTCTCATTTTCCTTCTTTGGCCCTTTCCACACCACTCTCCCAACCTGCCATGGGGATGGGAGAAAGATGGGACCATAATGACGGCTCCGCATGATGTTATGACAGTCCTGTCCTTCTTGCATCCCTAGGTGGTTCAATCCCAGATTAAATCATTGATGGGTTTTCCTCATCAATGACCTACAATTGCACCACCATTGCAGACTTACCTGTCCTGCAGAAGCCCAATGGCTGTCCTTCCTGCCCCAGTGCATCTTGGGAAGGTACCCAGCTGTGGAAGGTGGAGGTGTGGCCATCATCCTTCCTTCACTATGGAGCCAGTCAGTGCAGAGGGGGGCGCTTCTGTCATGCTCCCCTCCTGGCAGAGCTAATGCCGGGATTCCCACCGGAGGACTCGGCGAAAAGGTAGGGTGCAGAAAGGGCCATTGTTTTGAGTTTACTTCAGTTGCTGCAGACTGAGTTCAAAGTGCAAAAAGTAGTTTGCACTCAATTAATTCAGCAGAGGGGAGAAAAGAGGTGGAAAAGATCTTGCTGCTCCCAGTAGCTCAGACAAAGCAAACTGCTGCAGCCTCTCCAAGCTTCTGTGTTCCACCTCTAAACATCTTAACCACATTCTCATGTTGCTTGGCTACATGTGAAATGTTGGAAGATAAGATATCTATGAATACAAGAAGGATCTGTTTTAATATATCTGTCCTTAAAATATCCAAACATTAATATAATTATTATAATTAAAAACTAATAAAATAAATGGTAGCCCTGAGGGCCAATTCTACCTCTTGGGTGTGCTATAGATCTAAAGATGGCTTTGATTTGTGGTGGAGAGGTGACTGTGGATGCATATTCTCTTTCTTTCTTTCTTTCTTTTTTCTTTCTTTCTTTCTTTCTTTCTTTCTTTCTTAAGAAACTTATGACTAGGAAGATAAAATGCTTTTGCTACAACATGCCCAGCATTGCACCCTGCCACACTATTGGTTTTCAACTGATGGTTTGAACTACTCTCATTTTGACCTGGCCCATTGTTTTGGTTGTGACTATTAAAAAAAACACCACTATCTTTGACTCTACATTTGGATTTAATTGCCTCATTAACTGGAGACAAAACTGTAGCATTTAGTTGTATAATTAGTTTACTGACTGGTTGCTTTAAAAAAGATAAAATAAAATGTAGCCCCAGAGGCTGTGATCAAGAGCAGCCAGAGAGGGAAGCCTACTTAACTCTTTCCCTTCGTAACATTTGTTCATTGAAGGCTGCATGCACACATTGCTTTCTCACTGACAGGGGGGGAAAACAGGCCTCACCCCACCCACCCTCCCTCCCTCCCTCCTTTTGGAGAATAGACAGTGGCAGAGAGAGCAGGAATTAGACAGCTTTGCTCTTCTACCCATAGAGACAATGCTCTTCCTGCTCTTGATCCCAATCTCAAGACATTTCCAACTTACAGTGACCCTAAGGCAAACCATCACAGGGTTTTCATGGCAAGATTTGTTCAGAGTAGGTTTGCCTTTGCCTTCCTCTGAGGCTGAGAGAGGGTGACTTATCCAAGGTGACCCAGTGGATTTCCATGGCGGAGGGATTGAAAGCCTGGCCTCCAGAGTCACAGTCCATCTCGCCAACCAAATAAAACCACAATCAAGAGGGGGGAAATCATGAAACTGCACATTACATGTAGTTTCACCTGAAGAACTGGCTAAGAGTAATGTATTTCATTGTTATAAAGCAGACAAATTTATGGCTAGACTTAAACATTGGTCTCACTATGCATTCAACAACTAGATCAGGCTCATGGAAGGCATCCAACCAATACATTTCATTTCATACCTCATGTAGCTTGTGTTCTAGCCCTTGATGCATAGCCAGCTACTCCTGTTTAATGCAGAACATCTCCCCACATGTTCAACAAAAAATACCCTTGGCTAGACTAAGCAAGTAGTAAATCTGATCACTCAGCCATATGTGAATAAGGTGTAAAATATTGGTAGGATAGGACCATATTCCACAGCTTAAATCACCTGGAAAAGAAAAAAAGAAAAAACACCAAGAGAGATTGATAGCTCATCTAAAAATAAGGTCTTATTAGTCAACTGTTTGACAATGGTGGCTTGGCAAATTCAACCTGAAATTTCTCCCTGCTAGACCAAAACAAAGATTGACACATCATGTGTTTTTTCAACTATGTGTACAGAAGCTGAGCCATACATTGTGAGGGCAATGGAAATACTTACCCATCTGAATTTTAAAATAATGTAGGAAGGCTGTACTATCCTCCCTCAGTTTTTCATCATATGCTATGTTACAGTCTTACTATGCTAACAGTGCTGTGCAGGGATAGGTACTGGTAGATATTCATACAGTTTAAAACATGGGACAGGGTATGTATTTGAGGAACAATGAAAACAAATGCACAGTAATTTGAAGTCTGTGTTGAATGTTATTAGATTTATTCTCATCCAGTTAATTCCCTCTGCCCTTCTCCTTTTTAGTAACATAGAAAACTAGCCAATATAGCCCAGTATCTTCAACTCTGGCTGATAGTAATGGTGTTCCAGGCTCTCACGTAAGTTTCTTTCCTATTCCTGCCTGGAAATCCCTGGAATAGCCCGGTGTTCTCCCATCAAGGTACTAACCAGTCGCAATCATGCTTAGCTTCCAAAAACAGGTATGTTGAGGGAGGCATGGTATATACCACTCTTTCCTCACTCCCCCTTCAACTACTAATAAATAAAATTCATGCTCTCTTTAAATTGCCCCTCCCACCTGCCTTAACATTCCATGCTCCAAGTAGATCTCTTTTCTGCCCCTCCTTAAACATAGTTAATTGGCTTAGTGTTTACCTGTTGCTGTCCAAGTCTCTGCAAGGAGAGGACACACTTAGGGATACACAAGCATCCTCTTCAGATGTTATTAAATAGAATCTGTGGAGGGGTCACACTGACACTGCCCATTACACCACTCTCCACCGTCTATGTTGACCAGGAAATATATGAACACACTTAAAGTTCATAATTGAGAGCCCATACAAGGCAGAATAGCTGCAGGAATGCTATTGGGAGAAGGGGAAGAAAAGGACTGGAAGAAGGAAGCAAATGGTTGTAATGGAAGAACTTGACTTTCACATGAAAGGCTATAAGCAGAGCTTAGAAAATTCACTTGGAGATTCTGGAAGCTATAATTTGAAAAATAACTTTTCCAAGTTCCAGTTATAAGGAAAGTGGAAAAACTAAGCTTCTGGTGGTACTATACTCCAGTTCTCAGGAGCCAGATGTACCTCTTTGACATCATTCAAGCACGCCTCCATGAGGGCAACAGGGCCCAAATGGAAATGAAGACTCTGTGGGCTTCCCAGGAGCTTCCAGATACAGACAGACAGACAGACAGACAGATATAGAGGAGCCCACTGTGGAAGAAATCCATCAAAACCATAGCAGCTTCGATGTCAATAGAGTACTGAATCCATTCCAGGTTTTAGTGCAAAATTTGAAGATGCTAGTCAAGATCCTGACTTTCTTTGCTACAAAGGGTTTTGCAACTTGGATAACTCTTTTGAAGTATGGATTAAAACCTGGAATGGATTTATTGACCCACTGACATGGAAACTACCAGCTGCCACTGAATGAGACAGCTGTCTAGGGATTCTGTTATCCACCTTGCTCCCCCACTGTTAAACTTTATCCAAGAGTATGGAAACTGCTTTGTGTCTTGATCCTAATAGATTTGTCTGTTGACTTCACTAAGCCCCATGAGAAGAAGTTGAGGTTTATTGAATACTTTCTTAACTTTGACAATTTATTTTGTTCCAAACATGGAGGAAGAAGGTTGAACATGTACATGCCTCTGCTGATGGAGGGTGTGACACACTTATAAGGCACTGACTGGTGAATGTGAGCTCTCAAGGGAATGTTACTAAACATGGTTTTACCAAACCTAGTTTAACCAATTGGGTTGTTGGTGTTACAAAGAACAAAATGCAGAGTTTTAAAAAAACAGGTTGTTGAAACTATCACAGATTTACAGGAGAACCTGTACATTTAAATCTTGGAGTTCTGCTCTTTGAACTGTCTGGACAACCACAGATACAAAAATTTTATATACAAGCTATAGGCTTCCCCCACTTATCTGACAGGTTAGGAATCAGAGCACTGTCAGAAAACAAAATTGGTTGAAACACAAAATCCATGTACTGTAGAGTAGGAAGCATGGATAACTTAACAGCGGTTTACTTGGGGATGACTGTGCACACGCTGCTTGCAAAGTCTCTCAGCTGGCTTCGTGCCTTTCACCTGCTCTCAGCTCACTTTGCAAGCAGGATGTGCATGTGAGCAGTTTCAAGTGAGCCTCTGTAGACAAGAAGAACTGATGAAGGAACGGAACCCCCACTGAATTAATACAACTTATCCTTAATTTGGAAGTGTCAAAAGATTGAGTCATCAGGTAACAGGACGCCAAAAGGTAGGGGCTTCCTGTACTTAAATTGGTTTGGATATTTGTTGTAAATCACAGAGAGAAACTAAACTTCCCTATTATGGACAAATGGTTTTGAAGTGTATGATGAACTCTTAATATTTTTTTTTATTCCTATTTTAAAAGATTTAGGGACATAGACAATGCATATGGATAGCCAACTGGAAGCCTTCTACTCTCTCCCAGAATAAAACACACCAAGGAATGTCAGGAAATACTGAACATTGTATACTTTAAGGGTTTTTTTCCCCCTCCCTGGTAAAATTATGTTCTTCTTTTTTTTATTTTATCAAAACAATTAAAAAACGTTGAATGCAATGCTTAAAGATTCTTTCAAAATAGCACATTCACAATGACTGTGCTGACTAATTCGCTGGTTGGTTGCCAGGGTAACAACAATTGGAGTTCTCTGATACACACTAATGAATTGTGTTTGGCATTACTGATTAAAGGAATTCTACTGCAATGAGCCTATTTTCCTTGCCATCGCTCTCTCCACCCCACAGACAACTTCTTGATGCTATCAGAGAACCGTGGGTTACTGAAGACACTGGTAACAGATGATTAACCTCACAGCACTAAAAGCAGCAGAGGTTCTCTTGACAATTACCCCTTTGTACCAATGGCTGCAGACACCAGAATGGTTTTCTCCAGAATGTTCCCTCTTGCACATATTCGTGTACCCTTTTGGGTGACCTTATTAAAGGTATCACATTACTATGGGCTTTCCCACCCCTTATGGATAAGTTTGTTCTGTGTTAAGGTCACTGTCCTAAGAGGGAAAGAGTTCTAAGAGCAAAAGTGCAGGAAGAATATGTATATCAACAACCTTCACTTCCCCTTCACAGGGCTTTAAAAAAAAATTAAAATAGTATCTGCACTTGAAAATAATGGGATGGAATTTAGACCATCCCCAGGGCCACACTTCAGGCAGTTAGGTGCTGAGAAGGGTGTGAACCCAGTAGATCCACATCCTCTCCTTCTCCATCTTCAACCACACATCAGGTATGCTTCTTTCCACCCTAGCCTGCTCCAATACAGCAGTAGCAAAAAATGCATAATCAAAACAGCTATATTGGCTTGTGAAGGGCTAAAAGGAGATATCCAAAATCAGTTCTCCCCTTGCAAGGTCAGGGGTGGGGGGGACCTTTCCTCCTGTGGCTCCTGTCCAGAGACCATTGCATTCAGAGATGTGAAATTTAAAAAAAATGTTTAGCCGAAAGCACAATACGCCCATCGTACTCTGTCATAACTACAGGTATATGTGATCAAAGGCAAGTTAGCCAAAACTAAGTGCAATCATAATTTTTATCTCTATATTCTAAACCAGGGGTGTCAAACTCAATTTCATCTTGGGCCACATCAGCGTTATGGTTGCCCTCAAAGGGCTGGTTGTATCTGTAAGACTATATGAATGTATCTGTTCTTTTATCATATTAAATAATTGCCTCTGCATGTGATTACTACTGGTTTTTAAATTGCCTTCCCTCTGTATCAACATTTCTTTCCTTGGACATTTTGGGGCTATTTGATTGTAGTTTATGGTCCCTATACCTCTGAAAAGTGACACAGAATTGGTCAGTATATGCAAAGTGTGCCACTTTCTGCTCCCCAGACTGCTCTCTCTTCAGAATACCAGCAGTGGGGGGCTATCAATATGGGGATCAGGCTCGCCAGGCAGAGGAAATGCTGCAGCTGCAGGAGAGGTGCGAGTGCCACATGAAATGGCCTGGTGGGCCGGATTCAGACCGTGGACCTTGTGTTCGACACACGTTCTAAACAGCCATGAATAGAAGGAAACTCAAGGTACTGGATATGGTAGAAACAGAAAAATTAGCATTCTTATTGAAAAATAAACCTATCCAGGACTCTGAAAGGGAATGGAGAGAAGTATTGGATTGAATAAAGAAATAATATGAAAGAAAGTAATAATGTATAAGATATGTTACAAGTACTAATGCATTAATGTAAGATGTACAATGTAATAATGAAAGACTACTGTTATGGTTAAAATATGCATATATGAAGAAAAATAAGCAGATTCAATTGGGGAAAAGACAGAAGTGGGGAAGGGTTTTTTTTTTATGTTCAGTGTAAACTTTAATAAAAATAAACAGCCATGAATAAATCTGCAATTTATTTGCTCCCTTATTTTTTGAAAACAGATATCCCACCTTTTCTGTAGAACATGCAAGACAGCTGACAAAACAAGAAAAGTAAAACAGTACACAACAATAAAAAACAAATAGTAGATGGTAACCACACAAAAAAAAAACACAGAATACCAACAGTTTAAAGGATTAATATTACAAAATCTGCCAAAGCAATAATGTATAAAATCTTGCTGAAATAAAAGTACTTTCAGTGTCCCCGTCTAAAAGTGTGTGCAGTGAGAAGGCCTAGAAGACCTCCCCAGAGAGCCTGCTCCAGATCTGTGCCATGGCTGCAAGAACTGTTTCAGGTACCCACATGCTATATTTCTGATGTCCAGGAAACTCAAAGCAGGGTGTTGGGATTTCATTTAGTAAGAGTAGATGATGGTCCCAGAGTTTGGTCCTAGAGTTTAAGCCATCTACAGTTAAAATCTTTCATGATCAAGCACCCAGAAATCAGAAGCAAATTGGTAATCACTGTAATTAGTAAGAGCTCATTGCCAAAAAAATCCCAAAATCTGTATTTTTGAAGCAAATGTAGTTTCCAGATGACTTTCAAGGGCAGTTAACCCTTTGAAGCACATTATGATAGTCTTATCTGGTGGCAACTAGAACATGAATTATTGCAGCCAAATCTGATTCACCCAAAAAAGAGTGCTGTTAGCATATAAAATAAAGCTGGTAAAAAGTACACCTGGCCACCATTGCCAGCTAATCATCTCGAAACAAGGATAGAATACGCCCCAACGCTTCTACGGACAGGCCCATGCTCATCTAAAAGCAGGCTTTACCCTTAATCCTAGGTCATCAAAAATCAAGACATCAGTACCTTCATCCTGTCTGGATTAAGCTATGGTTTGGTTGCCTTTATCTACTCCAAAACTGCTACAAGACAGTGATTCAGAACTTTCACAGTCTCTTCAAGAGTAACAGAGATAAATGAGAGACAGAGCTGAATGTTTTCTGCATGTAAGTGGCATCCATACAGTTTTCTAGATAATACCTTCACTCCCACCCCATTTTACGTACAGACATGAAAAAAAACTTGGAAACACTATCATCAGCAAAAGGTTGCCCATCTCTGGTATAAGATATAGGCAGGTCCACAAAGAATAGTTCCCATGCAAGTCTTACTCCCACACCATCTGTATACATTAAAGGACTTACACAGGACTAATGGCCAAAGGATTACACATGGAATGAATCTGAGATGCTATCCATATGTGTGTATATATGTTGTTGTGAGCTTTTTGAGTTGTTTCCATCTTATGGCAACCATAAGGTGAGCCTATCATAAAGTTTTCTTGGCAAGATTTGTTGCGGGGTGTGTGTGTTACCTTTGCTTAATCTGTGGCTGAGAGACTGTAACTTGCCCAAGGTCACTCAGTGGCTTTTCCTGGCTGAGTTGAGATTCAAACCCCAGTCTCCTGAGTCCTAGTCCAGTGCTCAAACCACTCTATCTCACTGGCCCTCTATATGTTTATATTGTAAGCCACCTTGAATCCCATCTTGAGAGAATGGTGGGATATAAATTCAACCAGTCAATATACACAGAGGTCTGGCTTTGTCACCCGTTTTTTTTTTTCATTTCTATTTCACCCTTGAACTTTCTGCCTGTTCTAGTTATAAAAGTCTTGCCTTTCACATTCCTGAAAACAAGTCTTGTATATTCCCTGCTCAAGAAATTCTGTGAGCATCCCACGATCATAAAAAGATATTAAATCTGCATATAACATTCAGAATAGTGTGAGCCAGAGTTTTATATTTGCATAAACCAGATCAATCACATCTTCTCATGAATAAACCTGCATCGGGTTGACCTTTATATTTGTTACAAGGTACAGGATGAGAGAAAATGAAGCGCAGAACAAAATATGTGACCACATTTAAAAAAAACTCTGATCATAGACAAAGAATTTTATGAGCCCCTGGAAGTAGAATAGGTTCTCTGACACCCTCCTCTTCTTCAGTACTTCTGCCTTCATATGACAGGTGCAGTTTCAGCATCTTCAAAGGCTGGTTCTTGGAATAATGACAATCTTTCCCAGCTCACCACAGCTGATATGCATCCTGCATAACTATACACCAGGATCCCACAAGACCTCTGCTTTCTTTTAAATCGATGCCAGGACTCTCAGTTGGTATACTACATTCCCAGGATAACCAACAGTGGTAAAAATTAAGAGAATTTAAGTGACAAGAAAGTAGCATATCCTCCAGCTCTCCCAATTTGGCAAGGACAGTCCCAATTAATTTTCTTTTGTCCCACTTTTTAAACTGCTTTTAAAATGTCCCAGTTTCTGTCTCCTCTTCCCACTCTCCCTCTTTGTGCTGAGCTTATTTCAATTCCTGCAAACTGTGTTCAAAATGCAAAGTTATTTGCAGTCAATTAACTAAGGGGGGTAAGGAGAGGAGGGGCATAATGTTGCTCTTCTCTGTAGACTCAAGTAAAAGCAAACCACAGCAGGTTCTCCAAGTCTGTGTGTTCCTTTTTATTAATACTTTTGTCATCTTGAGCACACTCTGATACTGCTTGATCATACATGTCCCTGTTTTCATCTGCAAAATGTTAGTAGTTGATATTATCCCAGTGGAGTTATACCTCTCCTGAAGATGCAGGCTTGCAATTTGCATGTTTTCCTGGATTCAGCCCTGAGTCTGGAGGCCCAGGGTTTGCTGGTGAGCAGAAGTACATTTGCACAGTTAAATCTAATGTGCCAGCTGCCACTTTTCCCAGAGATGTTTGATCTTCCCACATGCCTTGGTTACATCCCATTTGTATTACTGTAACACACTCTGTATTAGGACTGCCTTTGTAAAGTGCTCAGAAAGATCAGTCAGCCCAAAGAGCTCTGGCTAGATTGCTAACTGGGGTTGTCTACAAGAAACAGCCTCCAACGCTCTTGTTCCAGCAACTCCACTGGTTGCCATTCTGTTTCTAGACACAATGCAAAGTGCTGGTTATGCCTATCAGGCTATCTGAAGGACTGTATTTCCTTATATGAAGATTTTCTCTCTGTCCCACTATCTTCTTAGGGTTGTTTGGCAGGACCAAGGGAGAGGGCCTTCCGAATGGCTGCTCACAGGCCTTGGAAGTCCCTTACTAGGGGAGTTAGGATGCCTACCTCCTTGTACCCCTTCTGCTGGCAGGTGAACATTTTCCTATTCCTTCATACATTTTGGAACTGACTATGAAGGGCTTTGAATAGTGTGCTGTTTATTGATTTTTAATCTTCCATATTTTAATGCATTTAAAATGGTTTTAACCAGGGTTGGGCAACTGTGGAAGATAAGGAGGCCACATAGCCCCGGGAGACCTTGGAGGACCACACCTTCCACTGCACCCACTCACACACTTTTTTTTGCCCCCTAAATGTCCTCTAGATGCATTTTCAGCATGTTTTGGGCCTTCTTGAGCTCCTAGATGATAATCTGGGTCATCTTGAGGCCAAAAAGAATGTTTTTGTAAAAATTTGGCAAAATTGCATTTTGAACCATCTGGGGTCTAAGAGGGTTCCGAATGTGGTAGAAATATTTTTCACGTCCCCCAGAGGTCATTTTGAAACAAAAAAATGTTGGGAAAAAATTGATTTCCCCCCCTTACTTGGGAGCTTTGGGGGCCACAAAAACAGTCCTGGAGGACCACATGAGGCCCACTGCCCACATTTTGCCCACCCTGGTTTTTTATAGATTATTTAAACCACCTTAAATCCCATTATTGGGAAAAGGCAAATAAAATATAAATAAATATTGTGCATTTCATGATCCGAGAGGGTCCACCTGACCCACTGTACCTATAGCAGTACAAACCAGCTTCTATAGGTAAATGGACCCTTTGGGATTAGGTTTGGACCCTTTTGGTATTAGGTTTGCTTACATAATGAATGTGAGCCAGACTGGGTCGTAAATAGAATAAACCTGCTGAGATCAATTAGGCTTGAATCATGACCCCCCACACGCACACACAGAAAAATTCCCATTCCCACATGTGTAGTGTAGAATAGAAAAAGGCACACCTTCTTTCCAAACTGATCATCTTGCCCAGTGCTTCACACTGTTCTCTTCTGTCAGCTGGGTCTCATTTGTTTGCTTCCAGGTCAGCCAGAAGGATATAATCTTAAAACTATGTGACATTCAGGCTGGGTATGAAATGACCCAGATAGGATGAGGCTGGAATGAGATAAGGCCTATGTGCTCTGGCAAAAATCCATAGACCAGAGCTACTGTGAAATGCATCCACCTGTACCTGCTTCTGTCTGTCAAAGCAGAGCAAGTGGGCATCAACTACACCAGTGAAGAAATGATTACATTTTGGTGCCCCTTCCTTTGAGGTCACTCTAGTCTAAAGAAATACCTATTTATATCCTGCTCTTGCTCAAATTGAGATCTTAGGGTAGAAGACACAAGTTTTCCACATTTTATTCTAAAAAGGACCCTGTTATGTCCAGTTGTGTTTCCAGGTTTGAATGATGAACTGTAACTGTTGAACCTGGTTTCAAGTCTTTACTCAACCATAAAGATCACTGGGTATTCTTAAATTAACCATACTCTTCAATCAATCAATCAGTCAGTCAATCAATCTCAGAGGACTTTAATAATACGTTCATGAATGCTACCTTGAACTCCTTAGGGGAAGGATGGAATCTAAATGCAAAAAATAAATAAAACAATTTCAGTTGAGACATTATTGTGCAAAGTAGCCTTCTTAGGTAAGTGGGAATTTGAACATAGCTTCCCATATTATACACTGGCTCTGCTGCTTCAGGCTCAAAAGCACACAAAAGCAGGGTTTTACAAAAATGATGTACCTCTATGAATCTTGCTTGGTTTTTCCTGTCCCTCCCCATATGAGTCGCAGCAACCTGGAGGAATTTGATGGAAACCACCATAGATTTTTCTTAAAATATCTTATGTCTAGTCTTCACATAGATTTGTTCCTTGAGATGTTTGTTACATAAGGAAAGAATTTTCAAAAACTCAAAATGAAACTACCGCAAGCATGTTGTTATTTGCTGACACCTACACACTGCACTTAATCCTACATAGTCTATAAATACAATATTGTGTGCACTTCTCTCCTCCTTCAAAATTCTACAGTTAAAAACATCTGCCAGAACTTTTACATTGCAGCTGGCAACAACGTTATTAAGAAAGCATGGAGTTTTTTCCTCAAATAGGCATGAAAAGGGGTGGGGGAGAACAGAAAAAGAATCCAGTGCTGGATATTTATTATGAGCTATTAGATTTGCAATGTGACATGCTCACATTTTTATGTGTATGCATTTATGTATTTTTTCTTAAAATCAATGCTTTACCAATAGAGGTATTGTGCCAACTTAAAGCAAGACCCCTAGGAATAAGCCTCACAAAACAATCAAACAGCCTGGAATTTACATCTATGTAACATATATACCAGATGGGGGGCCATGTTGATGGATTATAGCTCCCATCTCCCCTGTTCATTGGCTACACTGACTGGGGCTAACAGGACTTGGATGCCAATAACATCTTGAAGGCCACAGGTTTCCCACCTAGCGCATTTGATTGCGCATTATGAGACATCCATATTCATGCTGTTGTGCTTCCTCCCGCTGCCTTGCACAAACACTGTACACAAAAGAGACAGTGTGTTGTACTAGTTTGAGCAATGGACTAGGGTTGCAGGGACCAGGGTTGAAATCTCCATTCAGCCAGGGAAGCCCTCGGAGAGACCATGGGCAAGTTGTAGTCTCTCAGCCTCAGATTAAGCAAACGCAACCTCACCCCCGGAACAAATCTTGCCAAGAAACCTTTATGATAGGCTCACCTCGGGGTTGCCATAAGATGGAAACAACATGAAGGCACACAAAACCACCATATATGCTCACATATTGATAGTATCCCAGATTCATATCATGTGCAGTCCTTTGACCATTAACCCCATGTAAGCCCTTTTAAAGTGTGCAGGTGGTGTGGAAGTAGGACTCGCATGGGATTCATGGCACATTACATGTATTAATGCAAGAGTCCTTGCTACTGCACTAAAGGAATCTTCTCAGAGAGCGTTTTGAATCTAGGGAAACTGGCTTCTGATAAGCAGATTTATTGCTTTCATGTATCAACACTAAATGACTGCTGTAAGGATCTGAAAGACCTCTATCGCCTTATGCAGCTCTTTGAAAATGTTGGGCAGGGAACATGATTGGCATCCTTCTGGATCCTATTATCCTGGGATATCCTACCTCACTCCCAACAACTGTATAAATATGCTTTCTACCTGAGGCCTCAATATTACCCTGTACTGCATCTGAAAAAGAGGCTTTATATCCACAAAAGGTCATGCCAGCAAACAATAGCAAGCAATTAACAGCAAAAACAAGCAAGGCCCCCAAGCACAGCAAAAACAAGCTCAGCAAAAAAACAAGCCTGTGAAACACACCTGGTCTAGGACGTCTTCACAGGCCCAGCTCTCCTCTGCTCTTTCCTCTGGGAAATGAGCTAGAGGCCCGTTGGTAGCTCCTAATAAAGCTCCTCCCCGCTAGCTGCCTCCTCCCTCTCGTTAGTCAGACCGTGTGATCAGGCAGAGCCCACGGCCAGGCAGTAGCCAGCAAACAATAGCAAGCAATTAACAGCAAAAACAAGCAAGGCCCCCAAGCACAGCAAAAACAAGCTCAGCAAAAAAACAAGCCTGTGAAACACACCTGGTCTAGGACGTCTTCACAGGCCCAGCTCTCCTCTGCTCTTTCCTCTGGGAAATGAGCTAGAGGCCCGTTGGTAGCTCCTAATAAAGCTCCTCCCCGCTAGCTGCCTCCTCCCTCTCGTTAGTCAGACCGTGTGATCAGGCAGAGCCCACGGCCAGGCAGTAGCCAGCAAACAATAGCAAGCAATTAACAGCAAAAACAAGCAAGGCCCCCAAGCACAGCAAAAACAAGCTCAGCAAAAAAACAAGCCTGTGAAACACACCTGGTCTAGGACGTCTTCACAGGCCCAGCTCTCCTCTGCTCTTTCCTCTGGGAAATGAGCTAGAGGCCCGTTGGTAGCTCCTAATAAAGCTCCTCCCCGCTAGCTGCCTCCTCCCTCTCGTTAGTCAGACCGTGTGATCAGGCAGAGCCCACGGCCAGGCAGTAGCCAGCAAACAATAGCAAGCAATTAACAGCAAAAACAAGCAAGGCCCCCAAGCACAGCAAAAACAAGCTCAGCAAAAAAACAAGCCTGTGAAACACACCTGGTCTAGGACGTCTTCACAGGCCCAGCTCTCCTCTGCTCTTTCCTCTGGGAAATGAGCTAGAGGCCCGTTGGTAGCTCCTAATAAAGCTCCTCCCCGCTAGCTGCCTCCTCCCTCTCGTTAGTCAGACCGTGTGATCAGGCAGAGCCCACGGCCAGGCAGTAGCCAGCAAACAATAGCAAGCAATTAACAGCAAAAACAAGCAAGGCCCCCAAGCACAGCAAAAACAAGCTCAGCAAAAAAAAACAAGCCTGTGAAACACACCTGGTCTAGGACGTCTTCACAGGCCCAGCTCTCCTCTGCTCTTTCCTCTGGGAAATGAGCTAGAGGCCCGTTGGTAGCTCCTAATAAAGCTCCTCCCCGCTAGCTGCCTCCTCCCTCTCGTTAGTCAGACCGTGTGATCAGGCAGAGCCCACGGCCAGGCAGTAGCCAGCAAACAATAGCAAGCAATTAACAGCAAAAACAAGCAAGGCCCCCAAGCACAGCAAAAACAAGCTCAGCAAAAAAACAAGCCTGTGAAACACACCTGGTCTAGGACGTCTTCACAGGCCCAGCTCTCCTCTGCTCTTTCCTCTGGGAAATGAGCTAGAGGCCCGTTGGTAGCTCCTAATAAAGCTCCTCCCCGCTAGCTGCCTCCTCCCTCTCGTTAGTCAGACCGTGTGATCAGGCAGAGCCCACGGCCAGGCAGTAGCCAGCAAACAATAGCAAGCAATTAACAGCAAAAACAAGCAAGGCCCCCAAGCACAGCAAAAACAAGCTCAGCAAAAAAACAAGCCTGTGAAACACACCTGGTCTAGGACGTCTTCACAGGCCCAGCTCTCCTCTGCTCTTTCCTCTGGGAAATGAGCTAGAGGCCCGTTGGTAGCTCCTAATAAAGCTCCTCCCCGCTAGCTGCCTCCTCCCTCTCGTTAGTCAGACCGTGTGATCAGGCAGAGCCCACGGCCAGGCAGTAGCCAGCAAACAATAGCAAGCAATTAACAGCAAAAACAAGCAAGGCCCCCAAGCACAGCAAAAACAAGCTCAGCAAAAAAACAAGCCTGTGAAACACACCTGGTCTAGGACGTCTTCACAGGCCCAGCTCTCCTCTGCTCTTTCCTCTGGGAAATGAGCTAGAGGCCCGTTGGTAGCTCCTAATAAAGCTCCTCCCCGCTAGCTGCCTCCTCCCTCTCGTTAGTCAGACCGTGTGATCAGGCAGAGCCCACGGCCAGGCAGTAGCCAGCAAACAATAGCAAGCAATTAACAGCAAAAACAAGCAAGGCCCCCAAGCACAGCAAAAACAAGCTCAGCAAAAAAACAAGCCTGTGAAACACACCTGGTCTAGGACGTCTTCACAGGCCCAGCTCTCCTCTGCTCTTTCCTCTGGGAAATGAGCTAGAGGCCCGTTGGTAGCTCCTAATAAAGCTCCTCCCCGCTAGCTGCCTCCTCCCTCTCGTTAGTCAGACCGTGTGATCAGGCAGAGCCCACGGCCAGGCAGTAGCCAGCAAACAATAGCAAGCAATTAACAGCAAAAACAAGCAAGGCCCCCAAGCACAGCAAAAACAAGCTCAGCAAAAAAACAAGCCTGTGAAACACACCTGGTCTAGGACGTCTTCACAGGCCCAGCTCTCCTCTGCTCTTTCCTCTGGGAAATGAGCTAGAGGCCCGTTGGTAGCTCCTAATAAAGCTCCTCCCCGCTAGCTGCCTCCTCCCTCTCGTTAGTCAGACCGTGTGATCAGGCAGAGCCCACGGCCAGGCAGTAGCCAGCAAACAATAGCAAGCAATTAACAGCAAAAACAAGCAAGGCCCCCAAGCACAGCAAAAACAAGCTCAGCAAAAAAACAAGCCTGTGAAACACACCTGGTCTAGGACGTCTTCACAGGCCCAGCTACTGCCTGGCCGTGGGCTCTGCCTGATCACACGGTCTGACTAACGAGAGGGAGGAGGCAGCTAGCGGGGAGGAGCTTTATTAGGAGCTACCAACGGCGCGCGCCTTTGGCGCGCGCACTTGCACTCCTTTACTTTCTCGAGCTTCTCCTGTACTACTCTCTGTAGTTTCAAGGATGGAAGGTGAGGGAGCTGCTGCAGTCACCTGTAACGCTTGTGGCATGTTCCTTTTCTTGCCACAAGAGGTTCTCGGGTACACCTGCACCAAGTGCAAGCTGGTCACCTTCTTGGAGGAGAAGGTTCGCCAGCTGGAGGCACGAATTTCTGATCTCCATGTTATTAGGGAAGGGGAGGAGTTTTTGGATAGGGCAGAGAAGACCTACCAGAAGACCGAATGCACGGAGGAGCTGCCAGATCAGGAAGTCACCACACTTTGCCAGGAAACGGAGGTTTGGGCGAATGTCACACGGAGGAGTAAAAGGACCAGGAAGGTAACAGAGACTCTTAGCATACACAATCGCTTCGAACTACTTGGCCTTATGAACAATGAGGAGCACCACGCGGAGGGAACAGAATGTCAACAAGAAGGAATCAAACTTCACCAACAGGGACTAGATCAACACTCCCAGCCTAAACAGAATGCCCAGGCAGTCCGAGTAGAACAGGTTCGCCGAGGAGCCCAGGACAAGTCTCAGAGGAGGCGAGTTCTGGTTGTTGGGGACTCTTTGCTAAGAGGAACTGAAACAGCAATCTGCAAAACAGACAAGCTCAATCGAGAAGTCTGTTGTCTTCCTGGGGCCAGGATCAACCACATAACGGAGAGGCTAACCAGGCTAGTCAAACCCACTGACTATAAGCCCCTCATTTTGGTTCATGTGGGAACCAATGACACTGCGAGGAGCAGCTTAAACCACATTGCAAAGGACTACGAGCGTATGGGGACCAAGCTTAAGGACCTTGGTGTGCAGGTGGTCATTTCGTCTCTCCTCCCTGTTCAAGGATACGGCGCATGTAGGGAAAGGGCAATAGTAGAGGTCAACAACTGGCTCCGCACATGGTGCCGCCAACAACGGTTTGGGTTTTTGGAACATGGCCTGAATTTCCATGAACATGGGCTTCTGGCAAGGGATGGGCTGCACCTCACAAAACTGGGCAGGAATGTTTTTGCAAACAGTCTTGCAAGGAAGATTAAGAGGTCTTTAAACTAAGATCCACTGGGGAGGGAGACAATATTATTCAGGGCAAGGACTCAGAGAACACAGGGGGAAAAGGCCCAAATGATACTGGACAAGTAGTACAAGCGGCCAATGGCGGGAGGAGTAGAAACAATAGTACAGGACTTGCAGGAAGGGCCTGGGGACTTAAGTGTCTCTACACTAATGCAAGGAGTATGGGAAACAAGCAGGATGAGCTTGTACTCCTAGTACAAGAAAATAAATACGATTTGATAGGCATCACTGAGACCTGGTGGGATGAGTCTCATGATTGGAATATAGGAATAGAGGGGTATAGCCTATTTTGTAAAAATAGACCAAACAAGAAAGGAGGAGGAGTAGCCTTGTATGTCAAGGATGTTTTCACCTGTGAAGAGATCCTGGGCTTAAACCCAGAAAGCCAGGTAGAGAGCATTTGGGTAAGAATTAAGGCAGCGAGAAACAATAGGGATATTCTGGTGGGGGTTTACTACAGACCTCCAACCCAGGCTGAGGACTTGGATGACGCCTTCCTCAACCAAATGACTGAACATTCAAAGAGGAGAGATACAGTAATAATAGGAGATTTCAATTACCCGGATATATGCTGGCAGTCAAACTCTGCCAAGACAGCAAGGTCCAGCAAGTTTCTTGCTTGTCTTGCAGACAACTTCATGGTCCAGAAGGTGGAAGAGGCCACAAGGGGATCAAATATTCTAGATCTGGTCTTGACCAACAGGGATGACCTTGTGAATGAGGTAGAAGTGGTTGGATCTTTAGGGGGGAGTGACCATGCCCTGTTGGAATTTAGCATTCAGTGGGAAGGAGAAGATAAGGGTAGCCAGACACTCGTCTTAGATTTTAAAAAAGCGGACTTCTGTAAACTTAGGGAGCTGCTGGCTGGAATTCCGTGGTCAGGAATAGTGAAAGGGAAAGGAGTTCAGGAGGCATGGGAGTTCCTTAAAAGGAGATACTGACGGCACAGTCTAAAACTGTGCCAATAAGGAGGAAAAATGGAAGGCATCTGAAGAAACCAGAATGGTTGACTAAAGAACTCTCAGCTGAGCTAAGAGTTAAGAGAAACACTTATAGGAAATGGAAGAAGGGGGAAACCACCAAAGAAGAATTTCAGCAAGTAGCCAGGAGATGTAGGGAGGAGGTCAGAAAGGCTAAAGCACAGAACGAACTTAGGCTGGCCAGAGACATTAAAAACAATAAAAAGGGTTTTTTTAAATATGTCCGCAGCAAAAGGAAAAAGAAGGAGACAGTAGGGTCGCTACGCAGAGAAGATGGCGAATTACTCACAGGGGGGAGAGAAAAGGCAGAGCTACTTAACACCTTCTTTGCCTCCGTATTTTCCCAGAAGGACACAAGCACTCAACCTGGCGGTAGGGGAGCAGGGGAGGAAGCAGAGGAAATGAGGCACTTAATAAGTAGAGAGGTGGTACAGGAATACCTGGCTGCATTGGATGAATTCAAGTCTCCAGGGCCAGATGAATTGCATCCTAGGATATTAAAAGAGCTGGCAGAGGTCATTTCGGAACCGCTTGCTATAATTTTTGAGAAATCTTGGAGGACAGGAGAAGTTCCAGCAGATTGGAAGAGAGCAAATGTTATCCCCATCTTCAAGAAGGGAAAAAAAGAGGACCCAAATAATTATCGCCCAGTCAGCCTGACATCGGTACCCGGAAAGATCCTGGAGCAGATCATTAAGCGTTCAGTTTCTAATCATTTAGAAAACAACGCAATAATCACGAGAAGTCAACATGGATTTCTCAAAAATAAGTCATGCCAGACTAATCTGATCTCTTTTTATGATAGAGTTACTAGCTTGATAGATGAAGGGAATGCTGTGGATGTAGCATATCTCGATTTCAGTAAGGCCTTTGACAAAGTTCCCCATGACATTCTTGCATCGAAGCTAGTAAAATGTGGGCTAGACAGGGCTACTGTTAATTGGATATGTAACTGGTTGACCGACCGAACCCAACGGGTGATCACGGATGGCTGCTTTTCATCCTGGAGAGAAGTGACTAGTGGGGTGCCACAAGGTTCTGTCCTGGGCCCAGTGCTGTTCAATATTTTTATCAATGACTTAGATGAAGGAATAGAGGGCATGCTCATCAAATTTGCAGATGACACCAAATTGGGAGGGGTTGCTAATATGCCAGAGGACAGGATCAAAATTCAAAATGACCTGGATAGATTGGAGAGCTGGGCCAGGGCGAACAAAATGAAATTCAACAGAGAGAAATGTAAGGTCCTACACTTAGGCAGAAATAATGGAATACAGAAATATAGGATGGGGGACACGTGGCTGGATAGCAGTACGTGTGAAAGGGATCTAGGAGTCTTCATAGACCACAAGCTGAACATGAGTCAGCAGTGTGATGCGGCAGCCAAGAAAGCCAATGCAATTCTCGGCTGCATCAACAGGAGTATGGTGTCTAGATCGAGGGAGGTACTGGTACCACTCTACTCTGCTTTGGTTAGACCCCATCTTGAATACTGTGTCCAGTTCTGGGCACCCCAATTCAAGAAGGATATTGACAAGCTGGAGCAAGTCCAGAGGAGGGTGACCAAAATGGTGAGAGGCCTGGAAAACATGCCCTATGAGGATAGACTGAGAGAGCTGGGTATGTTTAGTCTGCAGAAAAGGAGGTTAAGAGGGGACATGATAGCCATGTTTAAATATTTGAAGGGATGCCACGTAGAGGAAGGAGGGGGCTTGTTTTCTGCTGCTCCAGAAACCAGGACAAGGAGCAATGGATTCAAGCTGCAGGAAAGGAGATTCCACCTGAACCTCAGGAAGAACTTCCTGACAGTCAGGGCTGTCCGGCAGTGGAATCTGCTGCCTCGGAGAGTAGTGGAGTCTCCTACCTTGGAGGTTTTTAAGCAGAGGCTTGATGGCCATCTGTCGGGAGTGCTTTGAGGGTGTTCCTGCATGACAGGGAGTTGGACTGGATGGCCCGTGTGGTCTCTTCCAACTCTACATTTCTATGATTCTATGATTCTATGATTCTATGCTAAAATAAAAACCAGTTATTCTTACAGGTGCTGCTGCATTCCCCTTTTCCTTCCCCTCTTTTCCTCCTCTTTAGACTTTCTGTATGTATACCATCTGTTCCGATACTGAGCTATGGCCTCTTCCCAAACTCGTATTGAAATTTCTCTTGATCATTGTGTGAGCAAATTGCTTCCTCCCATCTGAGGACTACACAAGTATATATACTGTATCTCACTTCCATGCCACCAGGTCCTCTCAAGATGCCAGCCACAGATGCAGGTGAAACGTCAGGAGAAAATACTAATAGAACATGGCCTCAAAGCCCAGAAAACCCACCACAACCTAAAAATTCGAAGAATTGATAATTTATTACTATCCATCGACCATGTACAAGAATTAGTAAAAGAAAACATGATAAAATGGACACAGAATATAGGACACCCTATCTCTTTGGACAGTTGGGAAAAATCTTGGAAAGTAACAACAAAATTTATGAAAAGCACAAATCTGAAAGAAAATTATTACAAAAAAATTTATAGGTGGTATTGCTCACTGATGCAATTCTCTAAAATGACCAATACTACAAACAACCTTTGTTGGAAATGTAAAAAGGGACCTTTTTTCATCTGTGGTGGAGTTGTGAACAAGCAAAAAACTTTTAGAAAGTAATTAATGGAAAAGACACTAAAATTTTTAATATTCATTTCTCACTGAAACCTGAAATATTTTTATTAAATATGCTGGATGAAGTCAAACTGTGAGACCATCAGAATATTACACATATGTACATACATACATACATACATATATATATATATTAGTATATATTATACATGATAACAGCTGCCAGGATGACTTACAGTCTGGGTTGGAAGCAAAAGTCTATACTATCATTGAATGACTGGCTTCTGAAATTGTATGATATGGCAGAACTTGACAAACTGATGACCTTGCTCTTGGACTCTACCTCAAAGCAATTTAAAGATGATTGGAAGATAGTCTATCCCCTCTGGGAAACTTAATGAGGACAGAATGCAACAGTTGGAATCAGGATGTGAATAGGAATCTTTAATGACTGTAACTATATAGAAACTTAGGTATACATTTTTATAGAGATATATATACTATGAATATAGATATATGTATATTACTTTATAAAACAACTTATGGGTGGAATAGGATGAATAATTAGATCCAGTTTAGAGATTGCATGAAGATTTTAAAGAGAAAACCATGATTTTACATGTTGGTAATTTGTGTTAAACAAATAGGTGAATTTTCTACATTATATAGTATTTACTATTTTTATTGTTTGCAAACATAGCAGTGGAGTTCTGTCAAGCTTTTTTTAAATCAATGTTGGCAATGACAAACAAGTTATCACCCTAACTTCCTTAGTTTGATCATCAAAATGAGGGGAGATATATAGTTTTTGTACTTACTTACTTACTTTTAATTTTATAATAAAGAGAACTTTAAATAAAGCAAATTAGTTATGAGGCTCAATGCCTGGCATTTCTAACTGGGAGGATAAGGTAGCAGGTTGTGTGAAACACCTCTGGAGAGGTACTGCCCACCGGAATAAAAAATTCTGAGCTAGATGGACAAATTATTTGACCACAGGTAATCAGTTTTCTATGGTAGGGATGAGAATCAAGCAGACCTCAAGATGCTGTTTGATTGCAGCCCTATCAGCCCCAGCCAGCATACCCAATGGAGAGGAATACAAAGAGCTGCAGTCGAACAGTTTCTAGAGTGCTGCGTGATTTCTGTCACTGATCTAAAGTGAAAAGGGACTAACCTTGAAAGGATCTGTGCACATTTAAAGCAGCCTGATCAATCTAAATGCTGAACTCCTATGTCCAGTATCTAATTTCACATTTGAAGCCAGAGAAGAATTCAGGGTGGGGTGGAGTGGGTGGGATTATAATACAGCTGAGATTTGATATGTTTAATATGTTGCACACATGCATGCTCCAAACCAGAGAATCTCCAACTCCAGCAAAGTCCTGTGACACACCATTTTAGCTGGTATAGAATCAAATAAGTTTTTCTTGAAGCGAAATGGACATGATTTATTTTTGTAGAGCGCCATTGAGGTATCAATATACTCCTCCCCACTGGACACTCACAACCTGATTCCATTCCTGTGAGGAAGAGAGCACTGTTCTGCTCAGTGACCTTGATGCTTCTGTCACAAACCCAATGGCCCAGCCTGGCCACCTTCCACTTATTGCAGGGGCAAGTTCTGAAGCTGCTGTACACATGCAGATTCCCCATGTGAATTAGATCCCTGATCATGGAGGGTTCTTGCTTAGGGAGGGGAGGACTACAAATCTCCAGCAGCCCCCCTGCTTCAGACCTTCCTCCTCCAATGCACAGAAGGTAAAGAGAGTACTGTGATAAGGATGCAACCAACAGAGAGGAAGAGAGTGATCTTGAGCATGCACACACACACACACACACACCTACTCACCTACAACCTGCCTGGAATTGTTTAAGGGACTGAGTGCTACCATTAGACTGTTGTATGTGCACTTTAAAAAAATAATAAATCTATTTTACAGTTTGAGGCAAGGGACACTGGCAGACAAATCTTACTTCCGCACTGACAATGGGATAGTGCCCTCCATCGGTCCTGAGAGCAGTGGACAAGTTTAGACAGTACAGGACAGACCATTTGACAAAGACAGCTTTGTCTAGAAGGGAATGACCAGGAGATGCTGAAGAAGCAACTGGAAGGTTGCCATTATTGTCCTCCAGCCATCTGCTTCTTGAGGCAGTTTCCTCATTCTGCCTAATGATAGGGCCACCTCCCTCAATGATGCGTAAGAAGCAAAGAGGTTCAAAAAAGAATTTTTTTACTAAAAATTCTTCCTGAGAGCAATTGGGGAAAAAAACTGGAAAAGAATTGCATCAAATACTCATACATTTGATCTTCAAGTCTGCATATAATAAATATAAAAAGGAGGAAGCAGGATTACAGTGGCAATCCCCACCCCATGCCTTACTCCAGATGCATGTACGGCTGCAGTGTGCTGAAGTACATGCAAATTGGCTAGATAGGTGTGCAAGGGATGTTGGAGACCAACGGTGGCTGATAGCTTCCATCTCAGTGAGATAGTGAATCTGCTCCAGATTTCAGTCCAAACATTCATGAGGTTTCCAATGTGCTGAGCAGATCAGAGACTGGAAACAGCTGGAGACTGTCTTTTGGTACAAGGGCCCTGAATACATGCATGAGTGTACGGCTGCACATATACAGGCATGTTATGGTATAGGCAGCTTTCGTTGCCATGGTGCATGATGATCCAACTTTCCTTCAGTGAGGATCAGTAGTCTCTTGGTTGCTGAAATAACTGAGAGAACTTCATGCTGACAAGCTGCAATGCATTCATGTCTCTAGTTATCTTTCAGCTTTTCAACCCAGAAGCATGAAGTTCCCTTGGGGTTGTCTTAGGAGGTATTTCAGCAAACAATGTATGACCGTTTCAAGCAGTTCAAGCTTTACTTGCCCCAAGCAATGATCCTTACTTAAAACACATTGGTTCTCAAGAAACTATATTGTTTCTTGGGCTTATTTTTTAAAAGGGTTCCTCTTTCTCTTGTTCTTTGTATTGGAACACTTCACTTGCCTTTTTAACAATGTATGTACAGTCTGTTGGTGTCACCATTTTTCTGAAGATCAAACCATAAGTGTATTTTAAAAATGAACTCTTTTTCATGTGTTATTGAAGAATACCACCAACTGCTTTACAGGGCAGAGGAACAAAAAGAAAGGCAGGATACCTAGGTGGCTTCAGTTAAAGAGAATCTAATAAATGTTAAGTTTTCTTCTGTTGATTGTAATACCAGACCATTGGTACACATCCGATCTGTAATGTTTTGCACGTAATTTGCAAGTACATTAGGAAGATGCCTTTCAAGTAGTTTTGCTGAGTTCAAACCAGCTTGTGTCTGCAACTCTATTCTAAAGCACCATTTGTGAAAACTACCATGTCTTGTGATTGCATATTCTTTTCAGTTGCTAGATTTGCACATAGTAATCTACAACAAATCTCTGTTTGGATCTGAACATCTGTAAAGTATACAGCTGTAAAGCAGACTTCCTCTTTCCCACCTCCATTTCCAGTATGTCCAGTTCCATAATTCCTCCTTCCTCCATTTTTATAAAGCAAAAAAACCCTTGTCATTTTGTGTATTTAATAATTTTTGAACATTTTTTAAATGATGTGTATTTCTGTATGCATTGGTTGAACATGTTCACCCCTCCCCAAAGGAGATACTTTGCCTATCCCTATTTAGGTTTGTACTCTCTCATTTTATTAGGATGAGCCTTGCAGTACAGTCCTCCCTCCAAATTTGTGGGCTTGACCTTCATGAATTTGATTATTTGCGAGGCACATGCCTCCCTCTCCTCATTCTCCCCTTCCCATTCCCTTGCATTCCTTGCTCCAGGCTTGCAAGGCTTGTGTTTAAAATGAATGGGTTTTTTTCCCTCTTGAGTGAGCAAAAGCACCCCCCTTCACTGCTGGAGGCATGTTCTCTCTGCCACACGGCTGCGCATTCTGCTGTGTAATGGCTGCCAGTCGGTCAGGTGCTCTCTCTGCTCCTACCCCTCCCCTCTGGGAAGAACCATCTTTCTCAAGATGGCAACTGGAAGTATCTAGAACACCAGAATTCAGCTCTCCACTTTTCTCTGTCTGAAGCGAAAGTACCAGTAAGCCCTTTACCTTGTTCCTCCCCAACCTCAGAAGCACCAGAGCCACAGACAAACAAATTGGAAGGGAGGCTCCAGAGGGGTATGGGAGGGGGATCATGGGGGAGTTATTTGCAGCTTTTCCACTTTTGTGAGGGTTCTGAGCCTTGAACCTTTGTGAATGTGGAGGGGCCACTGTAGTTCCAATCACTGTTTAGGTGTGTGAGGATGTACTTGTCAAAAGGACACACTGCAGTGTTTAGGACAGAGCCATGAACCTGAGACAAATTTCTCCATACCTTCATCCAGTAGAGGACGCTATGCACAGTCCAAACTGCAGTGATTTGCACTTCCACAGTAGGTTTACTATTTGATCACTTATATGATCATTTATACTTGGACACACCCTTTGTACTCATCATTCTCCTTTCACAAGTTAGCATCTAACAGAAGTCCTCTTACATATGCGTTGACTGCATCAACACCAGCTTCCTGAATACAACCTTGTGTTGAGTGCAATGAAAATTAAAAAGGGGCAAATTGACAAAACTAGCTTTACATGAATCAATTTTATACAGTAATCTCACAGATGTAGTGAGTGTACAAAATGTTCATTCTGTCTTGTTTGGAATTTTCTATTTACATACCATATTTTAACTCCCAAACACTGAGGCTGCTCCAGCAACACCATTCAACTTTCCCTTACCGACCCCAGGGAGGAACTTCCTCAGTCATGCTCTGCAGAGCAGCTGAAGTTAATGAGAAGCTAGGATGGCTATCAAATGACACACATAAGCATGCAAAAATAGAATGCAGATGTTCATAAAGGTTAGTGGTTCATCCGTCTGTAAAATACCCACTAGAAGGAGGCTAGTTCTTTTTGTATCTGTGTTCTTTGAATGCTTGGCTACTCAGGGTTCAGTCAAAACACGAAATGTTGTTTTCTGACAGCCCTATGTCTTCACACATGATCCCAGAAATGTGAAAGCTACTTCTGCATGGTATAATCATTGTAACATATAGAAGCAGCTTCTGTGTGACCCAGGACTACCTCAAGACATTTTGGTGCCCAAAGCAGCTCAGAAAATGTTACTCATCGTTTCCTTCATAAAGGGGCATGACCAGCCAACTTATTCTGGCACATGAGACAGGAAATCCTGGAAGAACCATATTTGGCAATAGAAATACATTAGCAACAAATGAAACAGCCTAAAATTTGTTGCCTTTCATCACACCCAAAATCTGCTGCCTGAGATAGCTGTCCCACTCTACTGACTGACAGAATGACCCAGTATGATCTGTTCTAACTGGGTCCTGAATGGATGGAAAAACCTTACATGATTATATTATCTACATTCTCACATTGACACCATGCAAAAGCAGATCCCATGAATCTGACAGCATGTACAATTTTCAAAGTGCCCATAGTTTACATAAATGTTTCCTTTCATTAAAAGGGGTCCTTTATTCTACAGAAACAACCTAGTTTGTTCCTAAGCCTACTCAAATAGATCTATGCAAGTCAGTCTGTGCTACCACACAGTAAAGAACCAGTGACCTCCAGTGGACAGATAGTTAGTGGGCTAGACTGATTACAGATGTATTGCAAAGCTATTATCATGTCATTTTCCCCCCCTTTTACAGACTATTCATAGTAGCGATATCTGTTTAGTGTTGCTCATTATTGATGAGAGAGACTGAATTCATAAACCCACATGTATTTTGTGCAACTGAGGGCAAATGTTTTTATAAGTTGTCCAGTCATTTTCAAATAGATCAGTAAGAAACAACATGAAACCCTGTCCTATTTATTTACCTGGATATAAGTCACACTGTGCTCAGTGATTTGAACGTGAATAAGCATGCATAGGGAGAGTTACAGCGCAGTCCTAAGTGTGTGTTTATTTAGATGCAAAGGCTGCTGAATCCAGTGGTATAAATTTTCTAGTGCCCAGGACGGCAGACTTGGCGTTCAGCATATAAACTTTGTATTAAAGAGAGGGACTGTATATCCACTGCTACAGTAACTTTTACATTATGCATCTGTGGGCAAGGACTTGTGCTTAGGTTTTGTATGACACCTGGTGCAGAATTTGAAAGCTAATTTTTAATAAATAAATGGTTATAGATACTTCAAGAATTATTATTACATCATGCAATACTTACTTAGGTACAGATACAAGGGCACCAAAATTATGAGTTCATATTACAGTTAAATTTTTAAAATTGTACTTTTTTTCTTACTAACCAACAATAAATAAAATAAAACCTCAGTGATTTTGGAGAAGGGTACAACAGAATGTTACAAGTAACTGGCCAGTAGTGGGGGGAAAAGTTAAGTAGTAAGGCTCCGTATCACCATTAACTATAAAAAGGGATAAAACAGTTATACCACAAAAAGTAATCCTTTGTTATGATAAAGTTATAATGTGTTTTAGGTAGACATAGTTATTGTAAAAAGCAATTTATTACAAGCATCTCATTCTTTGTAACTAGTCACTTTCAAACCTCACATATACTAGGCATTTTTATAAATTATACAGATTTTTTTTTCAAATTTGATTCCTAATTATTTTATATCTGTAGTTTAACAGAGTATCTTTGTAATTCTCTGGTTTGGATCATCCATTCAAGTGACAGAGGTTTCTAAATAACAGAATTGCACAATCCTGACCTCCACCTGTTGCGTGTGACCAGCTGTATGTGTATAAATGTAACCCCTATTAGTATTGGTTTCACCCAGTGGGTAGGGAAGCCCTTGGACTGTACTTGTTGGCTAAATTCAGGAGAAGGAGAGCTGAAGCTACAGTTGCCAGGGCTAGGGAGTGGGACCTTTTCACTTAGAATAAGGACTTCATGGTTGCACCAAATGTTGCACCAATACTGAGCAGGACATGCAGAAGAGTCCTGCAATAGATACCATATTTGCCAGCGTATAAGATGCACCCATTTGTTATAAGACACATCCCATTTATACGCTGGCAAATACTATTTCCTGGCATATAAGACACACCAGCGTTTAAGACGCACCCCATTTTTAAACAGTATTTTTTGTGGGGGGAAGTGAGTCTTATACAGTACTGCATCATCACCTCATTGGATGAATGGAACTTTGGGGACAGTGCATGTGTCAAATTGAATAGATAATTGGCATTGTTTTGAGAACGAGAGACTTAAAGTACAATTGTGCTTGCACTATTTAATTATACTTGACCCCATAGAACCCAGAAATAAACATATCTACATACATGTTTACATGGGCTGATACTAAGTTAACAGTGTGACCTCTGTTTAAAGCACGTTGTTCTTAGAATCATTCACTATACTATTCAGCAGTCTGTATTTATGAACACCTGGACAGAAAAATGACTAGGCCGTTTGAAGTAGAATTGCTTCGCCTAGCCACACCAGGAAATTAAGCACGCAAGCAAAAGGGAGGTGGCAGATTCTATTTTGAAATTCTGGATTGCTCCAACACATTACTATTGTGAATTCTGTGTACAGTCACACTTGGGTCATACAAATCCTGGCAGCTAAAGAACTCCCAGACCATTGCTCATAGTGCAGTTCTGTCACTATGGAAATTCTCTCAGGCCATTTCCACACTATGCTGTTATAGTGCTATTATTCCACTTTCAATATCCTGTGGAATTCTGGGGTTTGTAGTTTCCTGAGGCCAAAGAGCTCCCTGGCTGAGAATTCTAAAGGCCCCTCCCTAAACTACAAGTCCCAGGATTCCGTAGGATGTTGAAAGTGGAATGAGAGCACTATAACAGTGTAGTGCAGAAATGGCCCCTGTGTCTTACCTCCTAACTGTCCCAATTTGGCAGAGACAGTTCCAATTAAACCTCTGTCCCCCACTTTTGAAGCTGCTTTTAAAATGCCCCCATTTCTCTTTTCTCCTCCTACTTTCTCCCTTTGTTCTCAGCTTACTTCAGTTGCGTCAAACGGACTTCATAGTGCAAAAGTGGTTTGCAATATTTTGCCCTTCCCAGTAGGCTCAGATAAAAGCAAACTACTGCAGCCACTCTAAATCTGTTTGTTCTCCTGCTTTAATAACTTTTATGATCTTGATCACACTCTGATGTTAGGTGTCGAGATTTTTATCTCTGAAATGTTGGAGGGTACATAGAGTTTTGCCACAGCTTCCTCTTCTTGATGTGCTTTCCTTGGATTAGTATTCAGACTGGCTTTACAAACAGCTCCAACATACTTCTCTACTGTAGTGTGTCTCTTTCTTCCTCCAGTCATCAAATCCAGTTTTGTCTTTATTACCTGAGAAGCCACATTCTTCACTTATGGCGACTAACCCATCAGAAGGCTCTGTGTTGTGCATCCTAACAGGCTATAAACATGGCAGTTCTGAAGGATTGCCATCTTGGGAATGTGGCTAGTAATGAGCCTGGAACTACATTGTCTGCTTAGAGAGCTGAACAGGCCTCAAATGGGCCCCAGGACATGGATATTCCCTTATTTTACACCAATACTACTCAAAGTGGTGCTGTGGGAACTGCTGCCATCTGTAAGTTATTGACTGCCAATAATTGGCTGAGTTTCCATGAAAGGCAGAAAACTATTGTCAATGGACATAAATATGGCACTAGCTCCGGCACATTGAGGGGGAAGGGAAATCTGCTGGTTCCCTAAATCAGACAGATCAAGGAACCCTCTTTTACAGTATGGGCATAAATGGATAAAAATGTAGGTTTATCGCCAGTTACAAAATTCTCATTTTGTATCTGTAAATGTAAGCCCCTTAGGATAAGAGCACAATGCATAGGAACAGCTGGGAGGAAAATGATGTTGGAAATTAAATAACTAAATGACAGAACATTAGTTTACAATGTGACTAAAATTAGTTCTAGTCTTCTCTCCAGGACTTTTTTCTTTTCGTTTTTTTAAAAAGAGACAAAATGACAAAATCACTTCTTAGTCTCTTTGAAATGTAACACTAATTTTCCCATGGATCAGAGTGCCCTTTCCAAGAGTAGTGGAGTGTTTTTTTCTAGCACTGTTCCCACTCAGGCCTCCTACCTCTAACATTTATGTATTTGCATACATAGGTATCTACGTAACGCAGTTCAGAGCTGCATTTCAAGATTGCAGTATATTCCCTTCTAACATCACAAAATGCTTCTAACCTTTTTGTATCTCAATGTGATCTTAGGTGCTTTAGATAGGAAAGAGCCTAAGGTCTCTTTAGCTGCGGTCTGGCAGCAACATAGCCCCTCTTCCAGAACTTGGAAGGGCCCTGCTTCCCTCATGCCCCTACCATCTTATAGAAATAACTGGAAATCCCTCTCTATACCCTCTAGGTGCCACGGAGGCGATTATATTGCAGTTTGAGGCCTCTGACCTGTTTTAGGTCCAGGAGAGGCCTTTACTAAAAGCAGGAAGTGACCAAACATGACTTCTGCTTTTGAAAACAACTTCTTTGTTTTAGAACACCTCAGATGGATTAAAAACCTGGCGAAATTGTTCCCTGAGTCCTAGAAGGCACTGGTGGGGATTTATTTAGCTATAAATAAGTAAGTAAATACAGCTAATGGGGCCCCTGACACTTCCCACATGAACTGCATTTTACCCACCCATGTGTGAAGACCTCACATGGGAATTCATTACAATAACTATAAGAAAGATTCTTCAGAGAAGTCTCTCATTTGTAACATCTGTTCTTACTTTCTTTTAATCTGAAGGAAGTAGTCTTATCATGGTTTAAAAGAAATGTTACAGAGAATATGATCATTAGCATTCATTACTCTACAGTCACATGTTGGAACCAGAGACACTGGGCTACCATCAGCTGGGAAAAAATTGTCTCATACCTACAAGTTAAGTCTTAAGCATACTTACTTGGAAGTAAGCCCCACTACATTCAGGTAGACATTCTTCCACCTAAGTATGTTTGATGTTGCCGCTATGGGACAAGATTTTTCTTTTACCAGAAGCCATATGATTACAATATCTAAAAAATATACTGTCTGAATCACTGTATCAGCCAGTGAAATTAAATTGTTATTAATGGCTATAGCTCATCAGTGTATGGGGATTACCAAGCTGAGACTTCAACCAAATAGGGGTACCATTAGTTGATAGTTCTGCCCATCTAGGGGCTTTATCACACCAGCCTGTTGTTTCACAGCAATCAAGTTATATAAGGAAATTAAAACATACCACGATAAAAACAAACACTATCACACCATCCCTGCAATAACGCTATGCTGCAGTTTGGTGATGCACATCCCATAATCAGTCTTCCACTCCATCCCACCCCATCGATTTCACCTCCCTTCCCATGTCTGTGCTACATAGTGTATGAGATATACAGCGGGCCCTCAACTTTAACAGGTTTAACTTCCTTGATTTTGGTTACTTGGGAGTCCTTGGCAACTGGCTTTCCCTTCCTCCCGCCTCCCCCTGCTGCTGCTGGGCAGAGTGGCTGCGACTAGTCCTTCTTACCCAACACGGTCAGAAGTAGAGAATCATGAAGGACCATCCAAAAAGACACTTGTGCATATGGAGAACAACACCTACTGATACCCCCTGTCTGCTGCAATATTGGAACTGCAGCAGAATGAAAGACTCACACAAATAAGCAATAGTGGAAAAGCAGCACTACTGAAGCCATTCATGGATATTCCCCATGAATGAAAAGAGATCGCCCCAATAATGATGGGAATGCAGTCCAACTGTTAGTAGTCATACACCCCCACACTTTGATATGGTTTATATGGCAGGATATGATTTAACTGGCAAGACATATTAATTGGCTTTGATATGAAATGTATCCTGATGTGATTGGAAGGCCAAGCTGGACAAGAGGAAGACACTGGCTGAACATGCACAATGCAAAGTTAGGTCAGAGATTCCCTCCAGGCATAGTCAGGTCAAAGTCAGGAAATCACCAGGTAGCTGCAGAGGTGATAGGCTTAAGCTAAGCTGTAGCAGCTCTGCTACCAGACAATAGCAACTGACTGTTTCAACCCTTCTCCCCACTAACCTACAGAGCCATCATGACATGTATTAAGTCTCTGTCACCTAACAGTAAGACAATCAAGTCATTCTGGACCCCCTTGTGTCTGTTGCAGGCTCCTTTGTTTACTTAGCCAGAGAACCATTGACACCCCTGACCTTCAGGTAGAAATTGGTTATAAAAATCTTCAACTTTGAGCAGTCAGATGCAGAACAGGAGATGCTGAACGTCACTCTGTCACCTTGAATTCCAATTTGTACTGCCCTTAGATGCAAGTCTAAGTCAAATAGCTGTTTCTTCACTGCTCTTCTGGATTGGTAATTATCGCCTACTTCCTTTCCTCCAGATAGCTCTTGTGTATGTGCATGACTGTTTGAATCTTGTGTACATGTGTGATTGAATTCCTCTCAATAAACACATTGTAATTTAAATGTTAAATGGTTTTCCTGCAAGGACCCTGTAGGTCTTGCTGGAAAGATCTGCCTCTCACAGCCCTCCTAATTAGAACTAATTGATTCCCCATTTTTGCATGGAGGTGCAGGTACTGCTGGAGGACCTCAACGGTTCCCCACCTTTTTGAGTAACACAACAACAAAAGCATGATGTCATCATGTGATAAGGAGATATCAAAGATGGAACTAAGCCAGTGCAATCATAAAAAAAAAAGCATGTGATAAAACCCTAAGCCAGGGACAGAAAAGTGCAGATCTTCAGATGAGAGCTCCCGCCTTTTCTCACCTTTAGTTGCATGGGCTAGGGGTCATGGGAGCATCAGACCAATAACATCTAGAGATCTGCAGTTTGCCCAATCCTAGTTGAAATGAATGGGCTCCACCTCTTGTGGATGGGGCTGCATTCCATTTGAAGTAACAGGTTATGGGAAGTCCTTCATCTTCTCCTTTCTCTGGATTGCTTCCAGATTAGCATTTATTGTGGATATCTGTTCTTCCAGTGATTCCTCTCACTTTCATCTTAACGTGGAAAATTCACTAAGGAGGAAAGTGCCAAAGGGAAATGCAATCTCTTCAGAGGTAAGGACCTTGAGATGGGTAATCAAGGCACCAATCTCTGCAGCAAATGGAAGACACGTTTACTATTTGCCATGTATTTCCTGTTGTAGGTCTACTTTGTGTTCCGAAACTCATCACCTCCTTCCCTGGATTCCTCTAGAGAGTTTGGCCTTTTGCTAGTGCAATTTTAAGACTGTATGAATGCATTTATTAAGATGAATTCTGCTTCTGATGCTTCAGACTGGCATTAACAACATTAATTAATTGGTTGTTTCCTTCTGGAGTGCAACGTCTTTAACCTCACCACTGAAATTGTCCACTTAATCAGAAGATTTTTTTTTAAAGTCTGTTAGCTCAATTCTGATGCAACAAAACACAGAGAGAGGAAGATTATATTGCTGAGAAAAGAATGGGGGAATCCCCTCAGCCCTTGCATCTCTCTCATGGTACAGGAATTTCCTCAAGAAAAAGTTGAATTGCTTGAAACATATTGGTCATAGGAGGGGAAGAGAATACAGGTGTTTTGTTTGTTTGTTTGTTTGTTTGTTGCCTTTCTCATGACACTGAGCTTCTGCACAGCAAGAAGGGAAAGGGAAAATTTTTACATAGTTTTTATTTTTAATAAGAAATTGCCAGAATTCACTGATTTCTGTATAAATGGGATAAAAAGAATTTGAGACAGGAAAAAATGAATACCAGAGAAACTGTTAGATTAGACCACCCTGGCATAAAACTCAGGCTTTGAGTTTCTCTATATCCACCACGTTTGAGGTGCTGATGTAGATTTTCAGTTCATTCCCTCCTCTTCCTTCAATAAACAGTTCATAGTTAACAGCTACATGGCAGACAGCTACATGTCCTCTCCAATCTTGGAATGAATGCCCCTATCAAATGTGTGGTCTTTTGGAAGCACAGTTTCATGCAATGAGGAAGCTTGTGTTTGTCAGGGAAGTTGAGAACAATAGTCTCAGGAGGCTAGACTCTGTCAAGAATGTAGACTCCTAGAATGGTAGGTAGAAGGCTCAAAGTGCAGACACCAGCCTAAGATGCAGCCATTTTCTTCAGGGAGTAACATCAGCATCAGCAGAAGAGAACTAACATCACCAATGGTAAGGGTGGCAGAGAAACTCTGGAAAGGAAGCTACTGGGCAGCAGCAGCAGTGTGTGTGTGTGAGGGGAGGGGGTAACCACTGGTGAAGAATTTCACAAAGAGAATGTTAGGACTGTGCAGTCATGGTAAACCACTTCTGAATGTCTTTTACTTTGAAAACCCTATGATGACACAATCCAAATTGAAGCAAGAGATAATGCTGAAAGATAAGATCCATAGGTCAGAAGACACTCAAACAGCCACAGGAGAAGAGCAAAGGACAAGTATGATTAGTGTTGTTTCTATTAACGCAACTTGATTAAAGCTGAAAAAAACATTTAGTTGCTGATATGTCCAGATACAAAATGCAAGTCCAAAGCTGCACAATTCATATAGTATGAACATGAAATGTGAGAAACATAAATTGAGGGAAGCTGGAAATTGTAAAACAAGCAAACGAACAAAAAACTGAATGTATAAAGATTGCAATACTTGGGCCATTTCCACACTGTACTGTTATAGTGCTATTATTCCACCTTCTCCATCCTATAGAATCCTGGGGTTTGCAGTTTAGGGAGGGGCATTTAGAATTCTCAGCCAGAGAGTTCTTTGGCCTCCCTAAACTACAAACCCCAGAACTGGATGTTGAAAGTAGAATTATAGCACTGAAACAGTGTAGTATGGAAATGGCCTTGGTGCGAATGAATTGAAGTGGATCGGAATGTGACATTTTCAAACAAATAATTACAAAGTGTCTTATCCTGGCAGCAACAATTTAAGAAATGATAGGATGGCATTAATAGTGAGGTATGACATAGCAACAGCAGTCAGGGGTTAAAATGCAAAATCTGGCCTAATAATATCAATAAGATTGCATGAAAAGCCTATCAATATAATCATAATCCAAGTTTATGTTCCAACTACAGAGACAGAGATTAAAAAAAGAAACTGAAAAATTCTATGTAGGAATCTGGGAAGAAATTGATCATTCACCAAAACAGGATATGTTGAAAATAATAAATCAATTCCATGAATTTCTCTCCATCATTAGACCAGCTCTGGATGCAACAATGCTAAGTGCAACAGAAAAAAAGAGCATTGGGTGTGGGGAGTGCTACAGGAATCACTGTAATCATCCCAGACGGAGGGCTAAAGTAGCCGGTAAGTTACACGCATAGCACACAGCTGAGCTGTCTGTTTTTTACATACAAGTAAGTGCACAGGGCTCTGACTGGGACTGCTAAAGATCTGTAGGGGAAGTTTAAGCTTTCCCCAAGATACTCATTTTGCTAAATCTTTCCTTCCTGCTACATGGAGTCTGAAGGAGAGGAAGTCCACCCTTGGTGCTAATGAAGGCTTTTTCTGTCTTAACTTCCAAAAGGAGAAATTTAAGAAAAGGAATGGCAGGGGGAGGGTTTAACCTGCCCTACCTGCATGTAGAGGTACTGATACAATTTAATGCCTCACACACTTACCTGAAAGAAATAAAAAAGAGTGGAGTGAAACCACACACAGATATATACCTCCTATAGATGCAAATGCTTCAGTATTTTTTTAATTCACCCAATTTTATATTAAATTAACATTATGTCTCAGAAACTTCCTTTTTGTTCTTGCAAAACATGGCCACTATTCTTTCATACACTTTTCAGTTGTTTTGGCTCTCAGTGTGGGAGTTGTTCAGCGCACCAAATAATCATATGTGACTTCTTGTTGATGTGCCAATCTAGTTGTTCCTCACCTCTTTCCCTCTGCCAAATCATTATGATGCACAAGCTGTATGATGTCTTACTAGCCTGATGTAAGTCCTTCTATTTAGATTTTTTAAAAATCCTTTGTATGACCCCCCCTGTTAAACCTCAGTGGTGCTCTGACTTTTCAGACACCATGGTGAACTTTCCCCCGATGAGAAGGGAGACAAAACTGTATTTGCTTCAGCTCGCCTATTTTGCACAGGGAAAATGAAGAAATACAGTCCCCACAAAGCAAAAGGAGGATACACACACACATCTACATGCACATACACAATTGCAGTTCACACAGCCTTCCTCATTTTCCATGGAGATCTAGAGACAAGTGTCTTTGCTTGGACAAGCAATCACATGCACAGTTGAAGGAGGGTGCAGTCAAATCATCTATGTTAGAGTTTGACTATCTGCAGTTTCTTCTACTATGGGCTTGCCTGAAGCAATCTCTCCGCATTTCTTTCTTTCTTTTTTTAATATAATTTTATTATAGTTCACTATATAAAACATACATTTCTCACTGTACATTTACCGAATTGTTACATTTATCCTCCACTCTGCTCTGGATTACATAAACTGTTATATCATTGACATACTATCATTATGCATCGCAAAAAATTTATCACAATACCAAGATAGTTCCTGCATTTCAACCCAATTTTACATGTTCCATGATATTTCTCTGATTTTCTCCTTTTTGCTATCATATTACCATGAATTAAGAATTATTTCCTGTCAAAACCCCATCCATATCCAGCACAATTTGCCATTCTTTATTGATATCATCGTCTGATTTTCCTTTCAGTCTCTGAGAGACTATACCTGCATTCCAATTTTCAATAAAGTTGCCCACCATTGCTCTATTGTGGGTATTTGTTCAGTTTTCCATAACCTCGCATATTCAATACGAGCTGTCGTAATCATATATAGTAATATTCTCCAGTATTTCTTTATGCCAGTTCCATCTAACATATATGTCATGTTTAACAGATACAGTTCAGGTATCTTATCCAGTTGAACCCTTAATATTGTACATATCATATTATGAATATCATTCCAGTACTTTTTAGCCTTAGGACATGACCACCACATATGAAATAGTGTGCCAACATTCCCCTGACACTTCCAACATTGCCCTGTTTCCGTGTTATATATTTTCTTTAATTTTTCTGGTGTCATGTACCATCTATGAAAAAGCTTAAAATAGTTCTCTTTTAGGTTCTGAGCTGTGGTAAATGTCTGTGTCCGTTGCCTACTCTGTTCCCAGTACGCTAACTGAATTGGATGTCCAACATTTTGAGCCCACAATATCATTGCCGATTTAACTGTTTCCTCTTCCCTTTCTTGATGTAAAATCTCTTGATATAAATGTGCTAGTAAATGAGGCGGATTTTCAGACAATAGTTTCAATAATCCTCCTTGCTCTTTTTGTTCTATTCCATAAGTTTTGACGTCCATCTGAAATCTCTCAGTTAGTTGTCTGTAAGGAAACCAATTTAATTTTATTCCTTCTGCTTCCAATTTTTCTCTTGATTTTATCTTAAAAGCATTCAAGTTTGTCTTTTCCAATATGTCATCATAACACAGCCACTTGTCTGATTCAGTCCATCTTCCAAAGAAAGCTTCTTGAGGGGAAACCTACATAGGTAGCTGTCTAATGTTCTTATGCTTGTAATCAGTCCATATTTTAAATAATGTTTTTCTTATATAATTATGCACAAAATCTTTGTCCACCGCCACTTTCCCGTAAAACATATAGGCATACCAACCCATCCTTAAGTCAGCTCCCTCAAGTGCCAGCATTCTCGAGTCTTGAAGATTCAGCCAGTCTTTTATCCAAGTAAAAGCCCCTGCAATCTCTCCGCATTTCTTAAAAACCGTTTTTAGGTTTCAGATGTATCTCTGCTTAGTAAGACTGAAAAGGAGCTCAGTTGTACAATACTTGAGTCTCTACAACCCTTTTGCCCCCCTTCCTTCATCCTGCAGAGAATGGAGAAAAAACAAAGATAAAAAAACAAAACAGGATAAAGGAGTCCTTTGTAAATCCCGCCTGTACACATCATCCTTGCTTGGAAATAGACATTCCTTCCTTCTGTTCTCAGAAGGATGGCCAGGAGAACATGGCCCCACATGGCCAAACAATCACACACACAGTTGCTCAGCCTTCCTATTCAAAAGAGACAAAGACCATTTCCACAGTACACTGTTATAGTGCTATTATTCCGCTTTCAACATCCTCTGGAATCCTGGGGTTTTCAGTTTAGGGAGGGGCATTTAGAATTCTCGAGCCAGAGAGCTGTTTGGCCTCAGTAAACTACAAACCCCAGAATTCCATGGGATGTTGAAAGTGGAATGATAGCACTATAATAGTGTAGTACGGAAATGGCCAAAGATTGACCATACGAGAATGACCATAATAAGATGTGGACAACACTGGACATGGAAATGAGGGTAGAAGGGACTTTGCTAGTTAGCCCAGAATGTCACCAGTATGGGAAGGGAACAAAACGAGCAAAGGATAACAAAACACACAATTAAAAGAAGCAGCTGCAACCAGAACCATTTTCAATTGTTGCAAAAGAAAATGTGATAGCATGAGGCTGTGGGGATGGTTACCAATGACTTCTGATGTTTGTGTGCATCACATGAATAGAAAATTAAACACTGGAAAACCAATATGCTATCAGGCACGGTTAGCATAACTTTCACCTTGTTTGGAATCACCTAGTATCTCAGCTGTCTACACACCACATATTTTAATGTATTGCACAGTTTAGCTCTTAGTCTTCAATAAGTCAACACAATACTGCAAACTCAAGTGAACAAATTATAGTGCCAAGAGTTGTCTGTGAATGGCTCTGGGCTTTGCACATCTCGGCAGCATGGCGTATTAGCTTAACCTGTATTGTAATTTTAACTCTACAACAAGATTTAATTCATCTAAAAAGCATTGCTTCTCTGTTTTGGTGGATTAAGTTATCACTCAGACTAAAAGATTTATCCTTTATACCTTTTCCAGAATAAAAACGGCTTAGGGAGCTGGGGAATTTTAGCCTCCAGAAGAGAAGGTTAAGAGGGGACATGATAGCCATGTTTAAATATTTGAAGGGATGTCATGTCGAGGAGGGAGGGGGCTTGTTTTCTGCTTCTCCAGAGACTAGGACAAGGAGCAATGGATTCAAGCTGCAGGAAAGGAGATTCCACCTGAACCTCAGGAAGAACTTCTTGATGGTCAGAGCTGTCTGGCAGTGGAATATGCTGCCTGGGAGTGTGGTAGAGTCTCCTTCTTTTGAGGTCTTTAAGCAGAGGTTTGATGGCCATCTGTTGGGAATGCTCTGATGTGTGTTCCTGCATGGCAAGAAGTTGGACTGGATGGCCCCTGCAGTCTCTTTCCAACTCTATGATTCTATGAAAATTGTCCATATTCTACTTGATTGCAGTTAGGCCCAAACACCTGCAAATGACATTAAATATGATCCAGTCTGTTGACCTCTTCATGATCCAAAGAAGAAACCTTTGACAGTCAACATTTCTTTCTATATTCTTTTATACCCTGATTTTTCATGGTTTAAAGTGATAACTTTTGCTGCTTATTTATTTAAGGTTCTCACAAGTTCTTTGACAGTAAAAGCTGGATGGGTTTGAAAGAAACCTATAACTCATTTGGGGTATGCTGGCTGTAATTTGTAAACCTTTGGATCTGTGGAGCTGCTTTTTGGTAATTTGTTGTCTTCTTCATGCTGTTGGGAACAAAACATTTGAGCATGCACAGTGTGAAGAATGCATCCTCACACATATGGGGAAAATTGTTCCTGTAGAAGATTTCCCACTCTTGTATCAACCTGCTCCTACACTACAGTCATTCTTGGTGGTCCCATTATCAAAGGTGAGGTAGGTGGTAAATAGAGAAAGGGTTTGCTTAACTCTTTAGAACTCCCTCCCTAGCGTAACTTCTCTGGCACCTACATTTTTATCATATACTAACATATTTACCTTGCGTTGCCTGGGATTTTATTTTCTCATAGGTAACACTTGTTAGAAATACCTTAGGAATTACCTTACCTTAGCTTAGGAGTTAGATGTGGTTGAAATACACAGATTTGAGATCCTGTGTCTCTAATTCCCCAAACTGCCTTGTCCAGTACCTGTAACTTTTCCCCACAGTCCACAATCCAATCTGTATTCAGAGTTATACAGAGTTTGGATTCCTGAGGGAATAACTGGCCTTCTCCTTGCTGGTAGGCCTCGTCTCCATAGCAACCACCCTGAGCTCTCTGGCTGAAAATTCTAAAGGCCCCTCCCTGAACGGCCAACCCCAGGATTCCATAGAATCTTCACAGCCAGCCAATCAATCATATGAGGTCTTCGCCTGCCTGACACAGACAAACTTTGACTTTTATATAGTAGACAAGATAGATTTTTTTAAAATCCTAGATTTTAAAATTATTTTAAGTACCTTTTCAAAATTACTCACTGCCACCTTCCAACATTTGTCATTTGAGATAAAAAAAAAAACTCACTCTCAATCTTACCATCGAAATGAGAAAAATCTAACTGAATTTCTTCAAAAGGTTAAGATTCCAAAAATATCGCCGGAAACACAGGAACAGTTAAATAAACCAATAACACTTACTGAAATAGAAGAGGCCATAAAAGATCAGAAGGTGGATAAGTCACCAGGACTGGATGGATTTACTGCACTATACTATAAAAGGTTTATAAAAGAACTGATCCACCCTCTTCAAGCAATGCTGAAGGAAATAGAGAAATATGGCAAACTGGAAACTTGGGGAGATCTAATATTGTATTGATACTTAAGAGGGCAAAGATAAAAGAGAAGTTAAAAACGACAGACCAATCTCCTTGCTGAACATAGATTACAAAATATTTGCATCAGTGTTGGCAAAACGTTTGAGACATATATGACAGGATAAGATTCAAGAAGGTCAAACAGGCTTTCTCCTGGGAAGATACATGAAAGGTAATGTTAGAACAATCATAGATGTGATTGAATTTTATGATAAAAACCCGGGGAAGAAAGCAGCACTTATTTTTTTGGATGCCGAAAAAGCTTTTGATAATGTTTCCTGGGACTGCCTGATATGGGTTTTGAAAGAATATGATTTGGGAGAAGATTTTTGCAAATGAATGGAGATGATTTACCAAGATCAATCAGCAAGATTAATAATAAATGGAGATACCACGGCAAGTTTTGTAATAAATAAGGAGGTATGACAGGGGTGTCCACTATCGCCATTACTATTTATAGTGGGTTTGGATGTTTTGCTGATAACAATAAATTAAGATCCACAGATAAGAGGTTTGAAAATAAGGAAAAAAGAATTGAAATTAAAAGTGTTTGCAGATGATGTAATTATAGTCCTGGAGGACCCACAAGAATCAATTCAGGTGTTGATGGAAACTCTACAAAAATATGGACTAAAAGCAGGTTATAAGATAAACAGAGAAAAGACAATGATGATGACTCTCAACATGACTAAAAAAGAGCAGGTTGAATTGGAGAGAAGATCCAGATATCAATTGACCAAGAAAGCAAAATATCTAGGAATTATTATGACGTAAAAGAACCAAGAATTATTTGAAAATAATTATTCAAAAACATTGAATGAAATTAAATGTGATATGGGAAAATGGAAAAATTTAAACTTATCTTTCTTGGGTAGGATAAATGCTTTCAAAATGTATTTATTACCAAAGCTTATGTTCCTCTTTCAAAACTTACCAACAATAGGGAAAGAGAAGATATTTAAGGAATGGGAAAAGGATTTACAAAAATTTATTTGGCAATGGAAAAAACAAGAATCAGATTTAAAATACTTCAAGACACAAAAGAGAGAGGAGGACTTGATTTACCATCATTAAAAATCTATTATCAGGCATGTTGTCTAGATTGGATCAAAGACTGGATTCAATTAAAAAATACAACTATTAAAGAATTAGAAGAAATGAATAATAGATTTGGATGCCATGGATATCTATGTTATGACAGATCAGCAGTGAATAAAGAGTTTAAAAACCAGTGTATCTGAAAGACATTGTTGAAGGTTTGGTCAGAAATAAGGCAAAAATTTTACACAAAACTACCAGTATGGACCTCACCACAAGAAGCCTACAAAATCGCCCCAACAAAACAAAGAAACTTACTAACATATCAAGAGTTATTGAAATGGGAGGGTGATAAACCAAGAGTGTGTACAGAAAAAGAATTAAAGGCTGAAGGACATGAACTAAATTGGTTTCCATGGAGACAACTTAGAGAAAGATTTAGAATGGATTAAAAATTATATGGATTTGAGAGAAAAGAGAATGAGTTAGATTTACTGATGAAAGGAAACCAAAAGAAAAGAATTTCTAAATTTTATAAATTATTGTTGAAAAGAGAAATGGAATCAGAAGTAAAGATACAATGGTTAGATGGGCACAGAACTTGGGACATTCAATTGAACTAGAAACTTGGGGAAAAGTGTGGAAAATAGATATAAAATTTACATTAAATTTAAATATAAGAGAAAATTTTTATAAAATGTATTATAGATGGTATATGACCCCAGAAAGATTACAAAAAATAACAAAAAATGGGAATTCAAATTGTTGGAAATGTGATGAAAAGATAGGGTCTTTTTTTCATATGTGGTGGACATGTAAGATAGCAAAAAAATTTTGGAAAGGGGTACGTGATGAAATTCAAAGAATTTGTGAGTTGAACTTTGAAATGAAACCGGAACTTTGACCCTTTTCACATGCGGAGGAAGCCACGCCTGAAAACACGCCAAAATGGAGCTTACCTGGAGCCGTCGCAACGTGGAGCAGCGTGAGTTCACTGCTCCACATATGGCAGTGTCCTGCGGCATCCCGCGGTGTCCAAAATAGCGGCTTCCGGCTGGCAGAGGCTCTCCGCCAACCGGAGAAGCTCCCCAGCTGGAAGCCCGCCCCCCAGCTGGTCTGCAGGCGCGCACTTGCGCACGCCTGCAAATCCACACCGGGCGCTGCGACGGGGCTGCACGGGGCTGCACACCCCGTGCTTTTTAAAAACCACTTGAAAAATGGTTTTCAAAAAACACGTGGCGGCGCCACTTCCGGTCACCCCTGCGCTGATTGGGGTGTGGAACTACACAAAAGTAGTCCACCCCAATCCACGTTACGATGTAGACGACCTCCGTCAGAGGTCGCTCTACACCATTTTTTTAACCCCGTGTGAAAAGGGCCTTTGTCTGTTAAATATGCTAGGGCAACTAAGGGAAATAAGAAGGCATCAGAAGATATTATATTTAATAACTGCGGCAAGGTTAATTTATGCACAACACTGGGAAGAAAAGAAATATATTGACATTGAGGAGTGGAAGTTAAAAGTTCTGGATATGATAGAGATGGAAAAATTAGCATTTTCTTTGAAGAACAAATCCATCCAGAATTTTGAAAAAGAATGAAAAGGAGTATTGGATTGGGTAAGGATATAAGTGTATAAGAAATCAAAGAAGAAATAATGTAATTGCTCTTTTCTCTGTAAAATGGAAATTATCTTTGTACGTAATAGAAATAAGGAATTGTAACTGGAAGACTCAAGCCTGGAAGTGCGGGGGGGGGGTATTTCTGAGATTAAATTTTAATAAAAACTATTTTAAAAAAATCTCACTCTCCATAATGTTAGTGCCAGGCTGATTTTGCAAACACATAGATATTAGAACTGTCTGCACTAGCTCTGGTATTGTTTCTCAGCAAAATTTAACGGCATTGGAAATGTCACAGCAATTATCCTACAGAACTATCCTACTGCTATTTATTTTTCATACATACTTTTTGTTACATTTTGTTAAATCTTTGGAGGTTTGGGCTTCGTTGGGTTGGGTTTTTGGTTAACTTTGTGTATAATATTTTATATTGATTTTTCTTCCAAACACCTCGGAATGACTTCCATGTGATTGCAGGGGGCAGCTCTGCAGGCTGCTTAGAGAGCCAGATAGACTTTTCAAAGTTAGGAGTGGATTGGACTATTTGGAGGCCACATCTGCCTTCATGATAACTTATGGCAGTTTTGACCCATCATTTTTATCACTGAATCCTGTTGTTTCACTTCTTGCCACTATGTTTACATTCTGAACCAGAAATATTTGGGGACTAGTAGGCTGCCAAACAAATACCAGGTGCTGTGGGTTAAATTTCAGAAGAAGGAACTGGCAGAACCACCTTCTGACTACTGTGTTCCTTGCCTAAGAAAACTCTATGAAATTCATGAGGTCACCATAATTCCACAGGCAACTTGAAAGAAGATGGGTGTGCATGTGTGTGCATGTGCGCGCGCATGCGCACACACACACATAGAGCAGGATTAAGAAATAATAGTGCCCCCAACTGGTCTGGTGCTTTAAAATGAAAAAGTGCAGCCCTTGCTTACAGGCATGCCAGAATATAAAAACACAGCCTGCAAGACTCCTAATGGGAGTTTAAAAATATACATGCCTATATCTCAGAGAGAAACAGCTAAACAACTTAGCTCATGGTTCTGTTAAAAGAAGCCCGAACTGTTCTTTCAGACTTTTTGTCTCCAAGACGCTATGAAAGTCTTATATCAATAAGGTTGGCCAAGACAAGGGAAGCTCAAATGCAAATACTAATAGCAGCACAAGCTTATAAATCCATCCTTGTCAGTAGGAGCAATACTTGTTCTGCCAAAGGTCAAAGGAGGGAGTAGATGCCAGTAACACTAGAGGTGCCAGATGCCAGGAAAAGCAGCTGCATACTCTGCATCCATATTCATTTCCTAAGAATCTTAAAACTCTTTTTCATTCTTTGAAACCTTCTAGCTTTTCAATAGCATCCCAAAGTACATACCATTCTTTGAGTGTAGCTCAGGCTATGTGAAGCAGCTCAATGCATTTTGCCTCTGTTGGACTTAGTACAAAGCAATGCCTTCTTTGCTTCCTCAGCTTAATAAAAGTTCTGTAAATAGGAAAGTTTTAACCACTCGGCCCAAGTTCCCCAAAGCAACGAGGCAATTTATCTGTCCCTGTTTCCTTTCTTCCTTGGAAAATAAATTTCACATACTGTTAGTAAGACTCCATATTTATAAGTATTATCTATATATTGGTATTCCTGTCTGTGTGTGCGTGCATATGTGCAACCACACAAACATGAAGTCTTGGTCGGCAGAAATGAGTCCAAATCATTGTTAACATCCAGCAGAGTAAAAATCAAATCCTCAAATCTCTGAGATCATCAGTTCAAATTGCTCAGATTTCTCTATTTTGCTGTCTCCCTGTTTGTTAAGAGCTGAAGGGTAAAGCTTTGTAGGATTAAATTGCAGAAATTGTCATCCATATGTGTGTGTGTGGGGGGGGTGCGCATGAACAATGGTGTAATGAGGATTTTACCCTATGCAGTTTCCTTTTACAGTCAGTCTAAATAAAACTTGAGCATTGACAGGGTATTTAGACATGAAAAAAAATATATTTCAACAGGGTAATTACCTCATGATTGAACTTGTTTTAAAAGGATTTAGTATGGATTAACAAAGGCTAATAAATGTTTCTCTCTCTCCTCAGAGACCAGCCACCCTCTCTAAACTGCAGTATCCACCCCCCATTCTGAACCAAGTCAAGGCCAAAAGAGAATCAGGACAGGTGCTAGTGACATCTACACAGCTGGTCACTTGGTTTTCATTAGGTAAGCATGCAGCAAAACAGCCTTCTCTAACTTGGTGCCCTCCAAATATTTGGATTACAACTCCCATCAGCCTCAGCCAGCACTGCCAACGGTAAGGGATGATAGGATTGTAGTCCAAAACATGCTGGTGGGCAGGGTAGCTGGTTGCTTCTCTCAAAACCCTCATCTTATATCTGCAAGCACTGAATTACTATGAAGGAAATTGGCTGGCCCTATACCAGACATGGGAAACACATGGCCTTACACATGTTGTTGGACTGCAACTCCCATCAGCCCTAGCCAACATAGCGAAAGGTGGAAGATAATAGGAGCTCCAGCCTAATAATATTTGGAAGGCAAAACATTCCCCATCCTTGCCCTATAGATAATATGGCATGACTTGGGTTTTGTTATGCTCTGAGGGGTCTGGCTGATATCCTGTATAAAAACATTTGGGGTGGGGACCAGGATGCATCTGGAATTAGCTCCCAAGTTTCTAGCACTGCGATAACTTAAAACTTCAGTTGTCCATTTAGAAATATAGTTTAGGAATACAGAGAAAAGAGGGGGAGACAAGGTTCCCAAGGGAATGCCAACACAGCAAATATAAGAGTTCCAGGGGGGAATGATCTTCAGTGCTTCACTCTCTGTAGCGCTGGAAATGTGGGGACTGAAGGAAAATTTCACAGGAGGCAGAATTCATATTTCAAAGGGCAATGCCCACATTTTGCCATCACTACCACCCACTGTAGCTATACGCTTTCAGTGGGAGCTGTAAATGGTGTCCAGCTTCACAACAGTTCCTTTTGGTAGTGTCTGCTTTCAAAGAGATGTTGTTCACATTTGCTCTGGGAAATACAATATAAAATACAAACAAAGGGCCTTTCCACATTACACTGTTATAGTGCTATTATTCCACTTTCACCCTCCTGTGGAATCCTGGGGTTTGTAGTTTCCTGAGGCTGAATTGCTCCCTGGCGGAGAATTCTAAAGGCCCCTCCCTAAACTGCAAACCCCAGGATTCCATAGGAGGTTGAAAGTGGAATAAGAGCACTATAACAATGTGGTGCAGAAGGGCCAAAACAAATAAAAAGCCCCAGATTCACAATTTCAAGGGGAAGTAGAAACTAGCAGGGAAGTAAAAATCAAAACCAAAAGTGAGCAGTCAGCAGTGTATGAGTTTGCATCAGAAGCACAGTCTACTAAAATCTGCACAGTATAAACCAACAAACACCTAGGAAGGATGGTTTAATCTGTCTCTAGTTGGTGTCAGTTCTACATGTTTTCTCTCATATGTTTGCCCTGCGTCTGCATTAACTGGAAAGGAAGCAACAGTACCTTGATGCTTGAAAATTTGCGTTTAAATATTTTGTGAATGTATTTTATCATAAAACATGTTTTTATATGCATACTTTCTCTAAAATTATGCATTTGTAAATGTATTTCAATCTAAAACACAGATTTTATATGGTTTTTGGTAATTTTTTTTGAGTCAGAAACAACACTATAAAATAAGAAGTACAAAATCCAATGAATAACTATGTCCCAAAGCAGATTAGTCTGGGAAATAAAGACTGGATCACTTGACATTAAACTATGAACTGAATGAAACCCACAAACATCCCTTGAACTTCTGCAAATATATTCAGGTGGTAAAAGCAGAAGAGCTTAAGTGCATTTATACAGACAAGCAGGTTAATCAGATTTCTTAGGCCATTTCCACACTACACTGTTATAGTGCTAGTATTCCACTTGCAACATCTTGTGAAATCCTGGGGCTTGCAGTTTAGGGAGGGGCATTTAGAAATCTCAGCCAGAGAGCTCTTTGGCCTCAGTAAACTACAAACCGCAGAATTCCACAGGATGTTGAAAGTAGAATAATAGCGCTATAACTGTGTAGTGAGGAAATGGTCTTATTCTATATTCACTGTTTGCAAACTTGTGAAAGAGAAAATTCTGCTACACGGGTGAGCCTAGAGAGAAGAGAACATACAGATAAAAGAGTGGAACTCACCTCAGTTAGAGCACCTGGGAAAGTTAAGGGATAGAGCTGATGATAAGCTATCTGCTCATCCAAGGCTTAATTGTTCTGACATGTATGTATATCTCCCATGCCATCAAACAATGCATCTGTATATGGTATCAGGCAAACAAGATTGCTTACCACAGTTCAAACTCACAGGTACAAAGCAGCAACTAGAGAGCTTGACTATGTTAGCTCAGGAATTCTGGAAGTTATAGTATGAAAAAAAAATGTTTCAAAGCTATGGCTCCCGCAAAGCTCTGATAGGAACTACAACAATTGCATAATTCAAAGAGGTGACACCAACAACAAACTACACATCAAATTCTAAGTATTTTATACAAATAGAGAAATAAAATATATACACATAAATACATATATACATACATGAATACATGTAAGTAACATATGATTAAAGAGTTAAATATTTAGGAATCATTCTGGGCAAATACACCTGTAGTGAAGATAAAAACACTATAGAATTAGACACTAAGGGGAAGACTTAGGTGATTAATTTGTTTTTCCTCCAGGAATACGATTTCTCCAGAAATATGTACCCCAGTAATCGGACTTGTAAATTAAGTCCATGTTTTCCTTTCAGTAATCATTTACAGAACAAAGTATGCTAAATAAAACTATGTAGGTATGGAAAAGTACGTGTTGTAACAGAAAGACATCTTTTCCCACTTGGGAGCACCTTTTCTAAATGGTGTGTGTGTATGTGTGTGTTAGTATATTTATAGTTTGACACTGAGAATGTCTTTTCTGAAGAATAATCAGTGAATCCATGCCAAAAATTCAAAACCCATGCAAGGCAGATTAAACAAGGAAGTGGTCCAAGACAAAGGCAATGCCATTAAGTTAATCCATGGTGGAGAACCTCTTGAAACCATGCAGAAGCAAGTCAAATTATCCATAGTTTGCAGGTTCTGTCAGAAAAAGCATTCTGTTGTCAAGGAATTTAAGGACCTAGAAAGCATCACACCTGGAATCTATTGGGTGGTGTAACTATGTTAACATAGGCACTGAATCCAGAGATGGGGAAAGGCAGAGAATGCCATCTCAGTATTGTCTGGGGAGAAAACGTGTTTCTGCCATGCCTTACTACCTTGTGGGTTGTCAAAGCTAAAGGTGCTTTGGAAAGAGGGACTTGGAAAATCTCCTATTCCAGAGAGAAATAGAAATGTAAGCATTTTTGTTGTTGTTGTAACCTTTTTTTCTTCACTTTTATGTTTATCGCCTTATGTATTTTTTGTGTGTTTTTTCTTATAATTAAATTTAAAAAAAAGAAAAGGAAAATCTCCTGTCTCACACAAGTAGTTTTCCAAAGCTGCCTTCCCAGAGTGTTTTTAGCTTCAAGGACCAATCCAGAGACAGGCTGCTCAGAAGCCAGCAGCTTCCTTTCCAGAAGTTCATGAAATTGCTTTCTCTGCCCACTCCTATCACTGCTATACAAATCCAGAAGTACACTTCCCAATATAATGCACTGTTATGCCAGTGTAGTATACCAACTGGCATACCCTCCAACTTTCATGATGTGGCAGGGACAATCCCAATTAAAATCCTCCATTATCCCACTTTTTCAGCTACTTTTAAAATATCCCAGCTTCTGTCTCCTTCTCCCAGTTTCCCCCTTTGTACTCAACTTATTGCTATTGCTACAAAGTGCCAAAGTAGTTTGCATTCAGTTCACTTAGCAGGTGGGAGAGGAGAGGGCAGAATCGTGCCCTTCCCAATAAGCTCAGGCAAAAGTAAACTTCTGCAGCCTTTCCTAGATTGCGTGTTCTTCCTTGTTAAGAAATGTGGGCATATTGACCATACTCTATATTACTTGGAGACATGCTTCCCTGTTTTCTACTGTGAAATGTTAGAGAACATGAACTAGAGTAAGGCATCTCATAATAGACCACCAACAGCAAATCATAAGATATAACTTCATAAATACTTTGGGAGTCTTATAGAAGGATCCAAAGGCCTGAGGTACCTGGTACCTGAGGGCCACCATTGAAACTGAATTTGGGCCACTTGGGTGACAGTCATGCAGCTCATGACTCATCCCTGCCTATAGTACCCAACAAACCGGGCACCCACACATGAAACAAGGAGGTGTTCCATCTTCTAAACTAAAGAACAAATTGATGCTGGACAGGATAGTGGGCAAGCAGGGGCAGAGGGTAGAGGAGAGGAAGCCTATGGCTCTAAACCAGTGATTCGTGGCCCAGGTTGGGTACAAAACAGGGCATTTAGAGGTAAACAAAAAAAAATTGAATAATAGCCAAAAAAAGGCACATGCATCAATAGTTTGCAGGACAAGTCAAAAGTCGTGAAATTAATCGAGCATTATGATGAGTACTGGAATGGATTTCCTTCATTATTTAACCTCAAGAAAAGTCCTGTTCCCTTTCTTTGTTATGGCAAATGGTGGGAAGTCCCTCCCTAAACAATGTGTTGCAAACACATCATTACAGTGTGCATGCCCAGCAACACCCCCCCACACACAGGCTCAGCTTTCACTCTCCTCCCCTTTGTGAACAACTGAGTGCTGCTGTGCCAGTATTGGTGTATACATCAGCAGGCATCTCAGTCAGTCCTGTGAGCAGTGTTTAATGAGTGATTTCTTTCAGGTCTTCTCTATTCTTTTCTCTTTGTCATTATTTTAAGATTTAAATTAGTTTAATTAATTAATTTAATGAAGGTAGTCTGTGATGTATTTACTTGAATTCATTGTTATCTTTTGAGTTTTGAATATAAATATATGTGCACTGTCTGTTTACCTTATTATTCCATTGCATTTTAGTCCCATTATTAGGCTATTTATTTACAGTTACAACATATAAATTTGAAACAACAGCAACTATATTAATTAGAAGCATTTTTTAATATGAAGGGTATTGTTTATAGGAATGGGCTAGAAAGGGGACTGCAAGTGGAAAAATGCTGGGAACCACTCATCTAAACCATTCATATAGTAAGAAGAATGCAGTATGCAGACAGGAGTGGTTTCCCAGCAGTGATCTCTTAGAAAATGGCCTTTTCCCCTCCACCACGCTACAGAAGTAAAGGGAGAAAAGGTTCCTTTTGCGTCAATGGCATCACACTCCTTGCCATTGAAACACAAGGGAGTGGATTTTCCCAAAAATTGCACTTGGAAAGGAAAAAGTGAAATTTCACCTCCTTTATACCCTGTATTCTTTATGCTGCCCCCACCCCCAATTACTAAAACCCCAATGTGATTTGCAGCACTGAATTTCGCACAGAGTTTGGGAAAGTTACTTTTTGGACTACAGCTCTCAGAATCATCCCTGAGGCCATGATAATTGGGAGATCACAGGGACTGTGGTCTCTAAAGTAACTTTTCAAGTTCCAAGTAAATTTTTCAAGCTTCAGTGTCACACAGAGTTATAATTCTCACACAGGACGGTGTCAACACAAGGAGACAAGAGGCAATGTTCTTGAATCTTGTTTGCATTTTATCCCATGTCTCCCTGGCTCAGTGTTAATCCTTCATTTGGAAAGCCTTTCGCCTCATAGATATTTTCACTGGCTCTGATAGTATTTCTTCAAGCTGATCAAGTCAGAACTACCCCTAGGAAAGAACAAAATGACCTTTGGGAGAAATAACATAGAAGAAATTGCTCCATTTGCTGATACACGTATCAACCTACAGTTCAAGATAGGTGTTATAGGTTTGATAAGATGCACATGAAAATACCTTGCCTGAGGGTTGTTTTTTTAACATGAAAGCTGAGAGTTGGGTTTAAAAAAACTTAACGAGGTTGTACTTAAGCCAACACAGTATCTAGTACTTAGAAATGTTAATGTGGTAAGAAGATCTTTCAAAGTAAGGCTGTACACAGGTCAGTTTGACCAGGATGATAGCAGCACCCCAGGAAATCACCTTGCGTTGAAGAGGAAAGGAACCATACGTTATACAGGTCCCTGGAAAGGAGTTTCTCCTTTACTTTTACCCTGAAAGAATTGTGCTGTTATTTACTCCTCACAGAAATAAAAACAGCCCTCCCCAATTTTTGAAATATACCAAAGAAGATTCTGGATTAAACTTCTTCACCTTGACAGGTTAGCCCTCTAAATGCAAGGAGGTTTGTCTTGAGTTGCTTGTGGGAACAGCCAAGCATATAACCTCTAACACAAGGACTACAAAGTAGTACATTGCTTTTGCTGAATGCACAAATAGCTCTGTAGAGTACAAGAAATCTGTCTAAAGAAAGAGAGTTTGGCTGCCATTGTGTACATACTTAACTGGAAGCAAAGCTTGAAAAGTTACTTTGAAAAAATATATATATATTGACATAGCTGAAACCATCTACAACTGAGCAGTTGCTCTGGACCCCTCCCCAAGTTAATGAATGGCTTTAGCCATTCCAAACTTTCCAAGATTTTTGTTTGATAAGATTAAGCCCCACTGAGTTCACTGGAACTTATTTTTAAGCAGACATGCTTAGGAAAATCCTATGTATGCTTACTGACATGTAAAATCCAGTCTGTTCAATGAAACGAACTTTCAGGATAATACATATAAGATTGCGATATTAGGCCTTTTGGTGCTAGAATTTTTTCAAAAAACTTGAAACATTGATGAGGACAGGTCTACAACATGTCTGCATAATCTACAGATTTCTAGAAAACTGACTCTTTTGGATCACAAGTCCCAGAGTACTTTAGACAATATAACCAATGGCCAAGCTGGCTGAGGGTTTTATTGGTGTAAAAAGACAGGATAAATGGACAATCTGCTGCTGGCTTAGAGTGAGGGTGAGGAAATCTGCTGCAAGTGTTGTGTATAACCTGTAAGAGGCAGTATTGGTAAGAACACAAATAGAGCAGGCATCCACCCATCCACAGCAAATTAGGCATTATTCTGATGTGCAGCTGGATACATTTTATGCAATAGGAGACTATAAATGTGCAGTTGGCAATATGGACGCTAGTGAGGAACAAGGCTATTTCTTAAAAGAAATAGATGAAACAAACAGAAAGTTAAAATTATTGTTGTCAACCTTTCCATCCTCACAACCTTACATTAATCATATATTATTGGAGCCAACTACTTGATTGCTCTGTCTGTGACCCAAGTGGATTCATGGAGAAAGAATTATGTCTAGCTACTTGAGAGCCAAGTGAGTTTCTGCAGGCATTGTCAACTACCTCCAGCACTCCTCTTGCACCACAGCTTCAGGGTTCACTGGCACCTAGAAAGTCCTATTGCTGAACACCAAATTTTGTAATGAGTTCCACCATTACATATATTTTGTCAACCCTGGTTCAGCCCACAGTGCCATTGCATCTCTGAGACAGTACCAATGTGTCTTCAGTCTCAGTGAGGCTGTCTCTCACTTTTCATGCAGATCTGTGTGGTCGTGCAAAATATCCTATGGTGCTGGGTGGATCAGGGATAAGCACCTACTTGGTACTAGAGCTTTGGCTTCTTATGTAGTAGGGAAAGAAACCCTTAGTATAAACCTGTAGCAAGGTCAATTGTACCCTCTATAGCCCCATCGTTCATTAATTCCTTCTACTTGCTGACAAAGACCTAGCTAGTGACAAGTTGTTGTGGACACTGTGAAAGCTAGTGCTGTTAGTACAGAGGTGGAAAGGAATGAGAGCATTCCAATTCCCCTTCCTCCCGTTAGTGTAACACTTGCTTCAGTTTTGTAGGTAGCCAGCTTCTCCTGTTTTTGTTTCAGTAACCACTGGCATGGACAGATCAGCACAGCAGGAACAAGTCTCAAGCAGGTAGCTGCTGTACAAGCACAGATATGTTGATGAGGAGGGTGACCACAAATAGCTTCACAGTTTGGACAACAGAAATCAGTTGTTGTTGTTTTACACTTTTTCTTCTACATGTTGCTGATAAGATTGTTATAAATACTGGAGGTCATTTTTGGAGTGTGTAGAAATATGTGTCAAAGACCCTTTGACAGAAGGGAGTCATGGAGTACATCCCTGAAAATTCCTGGGTGTAGTCCTGATGCTATGATAAATTATGATCTATTTTCACTGAAAGTCCATTTCCACAGTTCAGGCCAGAGAAAATCTTAATAGCAATGAGCAACCCTACAGTAACATAGTACAAGCATTGCCCGAGCACATGTTTTGTATCATAATTATACTTGTTCACATCAGTCTTTAGATTTGTTCCCAGTCCTAGAGGCATCTCCTGCCTTGTTGCCTCTAATATTCTAAAAATGGCTCGTCACACAACCCTGAATGTTCAGTGATTAGAGATAGCTCTGAAGTGTTGTCATAGTTAAATTCTTTCTGATATATTGCTTAGCCTAGTTCTCCTTTTTTGGGAACATGCAAGCAACTTTACTCTCAACAAATGGCTTTTCACTGACAACAGCATCTTGATATGGGTGGGACAGAGTAACTAGCTATAGTAGGTGACGGTGATAATTTTGCCACAAGTGGATAGCTTTACTGTTGTTTGAATCCTCATAGAAAGCAGGCTTGCAGTAGTTATGTATGTGCTCTTGCGCAAAGTCAGACAGCATGAGAATCCACAACTTAAAAAAAACCCCTGAAATTATGATCAATAGTTCTATAAAGGCATGTTGTGGGGGAAGGAGTTTTGTTGCACATCACAACATGTAACAGGAACATCTAGGGGATTACGTAAAATGCTTGCATAGGCACATTCTACACAGCAGTTTCACCACTGCAAAGAATTTGCTTGTCCAGATGGAGGTATTGCTATGTTCGCTGATATAGAATATCACACCTCAAATTTGCAGAGAATGCCAAATGCCCATGATATTTTTAAAAATATTTCTATACCACCCAATAGCTATCAAACCGATAATGCTACCTTGAGGCAAATAGGGAACGAGTGCAACGAACAGGATATGACATCATTTTCAGCACAAACACCATGATCATGTTAATGCCCCATCAGTATATGACATTTTATAGGGCTTCACTGAACATGAACTTCCCTGAGGGTCTTACAACATCCATAGATAATTGAGAAATCACCACAGAAAGGCAAGGAGAAACAAGCAAAGTAAGAGATGAGTGTTGACACAAACAAATACGCTTGAAGCTGCTTGAAACAAAGGGCTAAATACTAGATGTGATGGGACATGACATTAACTGGATGATTGCTGAAACCAAATATGTGATCTGTGAGAACTGGGAGATCCAAATCAGAACTGCAGTATGGGGGAAGGAGAGCTTTAACTCTCTGCATTGACGACAGTGTAAATCCCACAGCTGCTATTACCCCCAGGAGGGCAGCTGCCATGGCACCAAAGACCATTGGGACTGGGGACTAAGGGATAAATCAGGCTTTTGCAAATTCTCCCTCCCACAATGAAGCCAGAAAGCCCAGGGAACTGTGATGATACAGGCAAAATATGGTCACTCATTCTTGCAGTGTTACAGTATATATTTGCCAGACTGTTCTTAAGCTGAGTTTCTTCCTTTCATTTTGTTAGTTCTCAACATTGTTATGGGAATTGTCCTGCTATTTTTGTGCTTGGATTTAATAACATTCAGCTACAAGCCTGTACTCTGAAGAGATGCCTCAAAGGGATAAAGTTGTGAGACCAGAAACAAAAGTGTGGAGCTTAGTTGGGTATGATAATACAAATCAGCCCGCTGGGTAATAAAACGTTTTTCTTCATGGGCATCCAAATAACTGAACACATCAATTTCTTTTAATTAATAGTGCTCCTAAAGCTCCAGCATGAGGTAGAAAATGGATAAACCATGTTGCTTTCTACAAGAATAATCTTAAGCACAGACCACCCAACAGGAATGCTCGATATCACAGCCTAATTCTTCCCTCTGTGCCCTGGGGGGTGAGGGGAAGAATCTCAGAGCACAAGTGCTGCCTTAGTTTTTAAAAATCTTTTTAAATGTATCCTGCTGGCCTCTATTGCTGTAGGTTGCTTTGGCATGGATGCTGAAGACTCTTCAGAGGATCTATCTGGCCCCCTCCTCAAAGTTTCTCAAACTGTGGCTGACACCAGCAGGAGGGAGAGGTCAAAGGTTGCCCCCTCTATATTCACTATCCTGGAATCACTGAATATGGTTACAGAAAGCCAATGCAATTCTCGGCTGCATCAATAGGAGTATGGTGTCTAGATCGAGGGAGGTACTGGTACCACTCTACTCTGCTTTGGTTAGACCTCATCTTGAATACTGTGTCCAGTTCTGGGCACCCCAATTCAAGAAGGACATGGTCAAGCTGGAGCAAGTTGAAAGGAGGGCAACCAAAATGGTGAGGGGCCTGGAAGCCATGCCCTATGAGGATAGACTTAGAGAGCTGGGTATGTTTAGTCTGCAGAAGAGAAGGTTAAGAGGGGACATGATAGCCATGTTTTAATATTTGAAGGGATGCCATGTAGAGGAAGGAGAGGGCTTGTTTTCTGCTGCTCCAGAGACCAGGACAAGGAGCGATGGATTCAAGCTGCAGGAAAGGAGATTCCACCTGAACCTCAGGAAGAACTTCCTGACAGTCAGGGCTGTCCGGCAGTGGAATATGCTGCCTCGGAGTGTAGTGGAGTCTCCTTCCTTGGAGGTTTTTAAGCAGAGGCTGGATGGCCATCTGTCGGGAGTGCTTTGAGGGTGTTCCTGCATGGCAGGGGGTTGGACTGGATGGCCCCTGGGGTCTCTTCCAACTCTACATTTCTATGATTCTATGACTGCTGCTTTGTGGCTTTTCCTGTGTTATCATCAGCTTTCCCAGTTCTGTTCCGTCTTCTTCACTCTACCTGAAATTGTTGAAACCTCAGAGGCCTTCATTGTGTTGACACCCGATTTATAGAATACTCTGCCCTTGGAGACCCAACTGGTGCCAGTACTGCTGTCATTCAAACAGCAAGTCAAAGCATGGCTTTTATTAAAGCCTTTGCGGCGTAATCGATTTAATCCAATGTGCACATGTGATACAGTTGTTATTATATTAATTTTTTAAAATTTGTTTTAGATTATCTGATATTAACAGATAAATGATTTAATGTATTTCTAGTCTTTTAAAACATGTGTTATTGTTTAAATTGATTTTATTATAGGTGCCCTGAGATCTTTGGCTATAAAGTGTGATATAAATATTTTAATAAATACATATAAATAAATAAAAATCAGTGCAATTCATTTTCTTTGTCTGAGGCACACATAGCTTGCACCACTGTTAGCAAAAAGGTAAACATGAATGTCTTTCTACTCTGCTTAGGCACTTGATTCCCTTCTCTTTTAAATTCTTGATTTAAAGAATTAGGGAAGAAGAAAGAAGATGAACATAGGCAGGATTTGCCAGAGAGAGGGGATGAAAAAGAGAGAATTCTTGATTTCACTGCTGTCGTTTCCATCCCCATCTCTCCTGCAACACCTGCCTGTACTCATCTTCTCCCTTATTCCCCAGTCCCTCTCTTTTTTGTCCCATTCCTTCTTCTCCCTTTCCCTTACATCCCTAGTTGCACGCATCTTCTCCCTTCTTCTTTAGTGCACCTTTTGCTCTCTGGCCCTTCTTCTTCCCAATTGTCCTAACCATATTCATTTTCTCCCTCTTTGTCCATCCTCCTCTTTCTCTTTCTACTCCCACATCTCTAACTTCATCTTCCTTCTCCCTCCCTTCCCTGTTGCCAGATCTTTCTTCTTTTCCCCTCAGTAAAAACAAAACAAAAACCTTAATACCAGATATGATAAATTCTCAGGATTTTAAAGTTATAAATTCTATTAAACCAAAAAGGGCTTACTTCTAAGCAGACATGCATACATAGGATTGCCATGTTGGTCTGCTTTCCTCTTCTCCTTCTACTCCTTCTCTTTCCTAAAATATTTGATTATTAATGGTAATTCTATGGCATTATTATTATTATAATTATTGTTTGGGATGTATGGGCAAGTTCCACAACCTGTCTATTAAAAAAAGAAAAGATAAAACATGGCCAGGACCTGGTTAATAGGACCTACCCACAGTTTGGCAGACTGCATTTTTACTTTGAAAAAAATGGGGTACATCTATGTGTTGATTCAGCCTTCAGCAATTGATTGACTGGATCTACTCTAGTTGGGACTAACAATAGGATGTCAGTCAATGATTGTAAAGGTGAGAAATACAGAGCAGGAAATGTTTGATCTGTTCAAATGCAGAAACTGGAAGTTTTAATTTTTAACCAGAGAAATATTTTCTGATTCGTTAGATTTTTAAAATCCAAAATCTGAATTACAAGCTCTGAGGAACTGTGCTTGATGATTAATGTACCATGTTTAATGAGATCACCGGGAGCCATCCTGAGGCATCCGGTTTTGGACCTGAAATCTCAGGGCCCATACTGCTTCTGAACAGACAACCTTAACACCCAGTTGCTAAGGAGGAAAGTCAAGGCAGTGGCTAGCTGAAGAGCCACAATGCTCTAGGAGTGTTCCAGTACTAGATCACAAGAGACAGCAAGTTTACTTAAAACATTAAGAATGCTTATCTTGATCCTGACAAAGATCATGAGGGGACAAAAATTCCAAGTAAGCAATTTGAGCCAAAAAAGTCTTAAAGTGGATGGAAGAATATTATGTTCCTGGGGCTAGATCTGCCTATTCCTTGAGGTGTAGAAGGCCTTTAGCTTGAAGCTTAGTTTTCCTCCTCCTTTCCAGTAATTCCCTTCTTGTGTTGCCTACAGGGTTGTGTCAAGCATGGAGATAGGGGACTCTGAAATAGGTAGTCAGTTCCAGCAGGTGCAGGCTCTGTGAGTACAAGCTCAAAAAGCTCCAACTTAGGTTTTGCTGGTTTAATAGCCTCTAATCTGAGGAGGGCCTTGAGTTTCCATTCAGGCCTCGTCGGGAATGGTAGAATCAAGTACCTCAACTTCTGGTGCTGCAGACCTATTGGGCCCATCCCAAAATCTCCTAGTCTGAGCTGGAGTGAAAGCCCAGTGGATTCCTGACACGGTTGATACCACTGCTCGTAAGAACCAACTGAAAATGTCAGTTTTGTATACCAAAAAACTAAAAGTTACCTTATGTAAACAAACTGAGGGAAAAAAGTTAACAAAGGTGGATGGAGGACACAACTGACCATGTAAAACAGAAGGGAAGAAGTTTCACACATTGCCTAGCTTAAGCAGAAACGGAGCATCAAAAGATGAGACAAATTATGCTATTGGACAGACATGACAAAGGAGAATTCGTTCCATCTAATATATAAAATGCACTAGGATTGGGATTAGACCCTGACATGTCTGACTAAAGACCCATAAAAAGTTCTATTAAGGCGACAGATAGATATTGAGGCTGGGGGTTGGGAACCATCTTCATGATACTAAAGCATAAATCACTGACAGCTCTGCACTATATGTTGTCAGTGAAAGCTCACATGCAGTCTTAAACTAGCACGACCAGATGTCTCTAAGCCCAAAATAAACCTTTTAAAGTTGCAGAGGCATGGCAGTGGCTGCTGTTTCAAATTTCTCCCTTCCCCCAAAGTCTCTCAAAAACTGCAAACAAAGCTGCAGCATGAAGGACAGGGAGCATTGTCTTATTTTCTCAAAGCATTACGTAACTCAAACTCCCAAGAGAATTACCTAAAAGGAGGCTTGGAGAAGATGGTAGCTCTTCCAGACACTTTGTCTTTAAGCTTTTTAAAAATTATTTTTGCATTTCTCTCCCAAAGCAGCTTATGAAATCTTTGCCTAAATGCACTTATGTAAAGATTTGGAGATGTTGTTAAACATCAGGTGTGGATGCCTAAACCTTCTGATAATTCCAGGCATTAAATATTTGACACCTAATAATGTAGCAAATTTCTGCAAAGTCCAGCAGGCAAATGATCACATTTATCATACTCCACACATTCACAGAAAATAAACATTGAAAAATAATATATACCAGAAGTATTCGTAAGAAATTATGGGATACTTTCTTCCCCCAGTGTAACACTGTCAAGGTAAACTAGCTAAAAGATATCACCAAAACACTAGAGATTTCTAAATATATATACAAGCACAGCTGTGTATTCTAGAAATAACACAACTGTGTGTACATATGGATACGCACGCACACACGCACACACACGTGTGCAGAGAGAAAGGGAGGGAGGGAGAGAGACATTTCTACCTCCAAACAGGAAAGTTTCAGTTCTCTTAAAAATTCGTCATATATAAAGGATGGGGAATGTGTGGAGTAACACTCCCATGAGTCTTCACTGTTGGCTCTGCTGGCTAAGGCAGAAAATATACATACAACACTCCAAACTCTGGACCAAACATTTCATATTCTCCTACCCCAATTTCACGCTCCACACAGCATCATCTGGCTCACAGCTTAGAAAAGCTAATGACATGTGAGTTTCAATTTAGGAGCTAACTTTTCTGAGCTCTGATCTGGAGTGATACATGCTTCTCATTTCTGATACATGGGATTTATAGTGAAAATGAGTTAATAGCACAGTTCTTTTCAAGACTAGTATGAAGACTCAGCAAGGTTGGATATCTGCAAGATCCCATACACTGACTGAGGACATAGCATGGACTCCAAATGATTGCTTTATCTAAGAAAATGACAAATACAAGCTATGAGGGGAAGGCCAGTGCTAGCTGGCAGGTTACACATCAGTAGGGTAATGAGTCTGGGTCTTAGTTCACACTTTAAAGAAATTGTTCAAGGTGCTGGACCCTATTGTCCAAACCCTGGAAACCAACATGTGATGCTCATACACACAGTCTCCACAATGGCCACCCACAAGAGGAGGGACAAGGGCTATTATAATTTGCAAAAAAAGGCTTAACCCTTTACTTCCTTAGCACTTCCCATGTCTGTTATGTCCTACAGCTACCTGTCTTCCCAGTCAGTAGCAGTGGAAGGAAGACACATTAATTAAAAAACCAAACAAACCAAGGAGGGGTTTTCTTTCCCCCTTCAGCAATCACATGAATGTTAAAACTGGCCCACATGCTCTGGGGGAGGGGAGTATACTGATGTTGACTGCATGGGCAGTCAGCTGGGATTACAGCTCTTTGGAATAGACAACTGGAACAAAAATACCAGGGCTTGGGAGGTTGGGTAGCATTGCCAGGTGAAATCAGGAGACTTTAATAGCTGTGTGGAAGAGGGAATTTCAGCAGGTGCTGGTTATCATGCAAACAACACCCTCCAAAATTCCCACTTCTACACACCCATTAAAGGTACAGGGGCCCTGTCCCTTATTTCACCTAGCAACACTGTTGGGGTGAAACTGGAGCAGGAAAATCTGAAACTTTTTGATTAGAGGTAAGGGAGAAGGAAGAGAGCACTACCTGTTCCCCTACCTTACTGTATGTATATCTTAATTCAAGCAGAGTGTGTTAGACTGGTTTTGAATAATAAATGATGAGTCTTTTTAGTGTAAACCAACTTTTCTTCATTAAACATTTATAGAACATAACCTGGATCGGGATACTTTACCCTATTAATTATTCTTCATTAGAAAAACAAAGTAACTCTGCAACTGGGAGCCTTTGAGGCTGAAGAACAATGTATAAATACTCTAAGTAAACTCTGTAAATAAATAAACTTATATGTAAGGAATAAACATTCTCAAAAACCCATAATCAAGAATGTAGTCTGTTCCCAGGATAGCATTCTTGTGGGGGCACTTGTAATTAATAGCTGAAGCTCTTGCAAAGCTGCACAGCGTTCATTGCTCAACTTAGTCAAAAATAACAAATGCTTCCTTAAGCTGACTTGCCGTCTTGGACTGGGTGTTATGTCATGTTCCTGAGTGATGCTCAGTGCAGCTGCCTGAGATGGTGATGATGAGGGAATATGGTTGTGGACTTTATATATCATGCTATGTAATCCAAGAAGCCACAGCTGACTTTATAGCAAGCCTTGACATGAATATCACATGGTTACATCTGTAAAATAAGAGGCAAAGTGATGCTAGGTCTGATAGCTATGGGAGGGAAGGAGTGCACTTAGAATCTTGCATTAGAAGATGAAGGAGGCAACTGAGCCCAAGCACGCTACAGAAAGCCTATGGCCACTGGCAGTCAACCAAGAATGGCCTAAGACATGTTGCTGCCTTAGGCAGAACAGGAAGTAGTTCCCCTTTCCTGCAAAGTCAGGGTGCCTACCACTCCAAGTCAGCCAAGTTATGCTAGCATTGTTGTTGTTAATTGCTGTTAAGTCAACTTAAGCCTATCATCAATTGCCCTACTCAGGTCTTGAAGATTCAGAGACATGCCTTTCTTGACTGAGTCTAGCCTTCTGAAATCCAGTCTTCCTCTTTTTCTATTGCCTTCTACCATATCAACCATTGTTGTCTTTTCTCATGAATCATTTCTTCTCATGATATGGTTAAAGTACAACAGTTTCAGTTTAGTCATCTTGGCTTCTTGGGAGTAACATCAAATTATAAACAACGCTAACAATTTCCTGCCTTTCCAGAAGACCTGAACCATCTTGTCTGAGACAACTGTTTCACTTTGCCTAGGATCAGGGCTGGCCCTGCAGTCAACATGTAAGAAGAAAGGATGTTTGCAATTTGTAATGCAGCATTATAAAGCTATCTGAAAATCATTGGGACATGGCACATAGTAAAGTCAGCAGTAACAGTGAAAAGGCAGTGATCTGCATAGTTCAAGGTTTGGGTAAGAGGTTCAGTTGCTACGCCACATCCCATAATCTCTGTTTGAGGGGAGGTGTCTTTTTGAAGTGCTAGAAAATCACAATGAAACCTTTTCTATTTTTAGAAATGCCCCAGAGCTGGTTGATATTTATGCATGAAGCAATGCAAGAGCATATTAACAGGGGCACCCTAAGGCAGTGTTGAGCAATCAGCTGTTCACCCACTCAGTCATCTCTCAGTTCACACGCTCGCTGGGGATGATGGGGGTTGTAGTCCATCACATCTAGAAGGCTGTGCCATCATTTCCAGCTAAAACATGATAAGTGTCAGCTAACTGGTGCTGGTAAAGAGGAGTGCTGAAAACTGACCAACAGAATAGATAGTCTTGGCCCTTGGATGAATATCTGCCTTGACTTGAAGTGGCTTCCTATATTTGCAAATAAAGGTGAATGAGTTCCAACTATAAGGATGTTGTCATTGCAAGGAAAACTGAGCTTTCAGAACCCATTAGAGAACTGAGTTGCCCCTTATGCACCATTAGGCAGGAGAGATTTTACTATTAATAACCACAGCCAGCAGCAAAGTGCAGAGTTGGGTCACAAAAACATGACACTAAATTTAATGCAATCAGTCCACAGCAACAAGGACTACGGGATTTTTAAATTTATTTTTATTTTTTAAAGGGAGTTGAAAGGAATGGGTGGGGGAAGGGAACACCAACCCTGCCCTTGAAACCAAAGAAAGGATTTGTGTTAAAAATAGTGACCAGGCTTCCCTTTCCCTTGAGAGTGATTAGAACATACTGTACTAGAGAGATCATCAGCCTTGTACACGTCAGCCTGTTTTCCTGGCTCTTCCATGTTACTGTCAGTCACACTCTCTTCAAATTCTAACAGGATTTTAAGCTCTTTTCTTATCTCCTCCTCCTCCTCTGATTACCATTGCATCTGCTTGTTTCATCTATCTTTGGTTCCATCTATCACCATACTAAGTATTTTGTAGGGGAACGTACATTAATTGTTTAGAGATTTGTTTCTAAGTTAAACCTCCCCTGAATTCCCAAGGTAACTGCATATGTCATAAGCCAGGCTGAATGTATTTCCATGCTATAATTAGCACATAGGAAGTTGCTGACAAGCATAATTAAGTGGCTGGTAGAGCACATGGTATGTCTCAATAGTCACCAATGTTTCCTTCTTCATTTTCACTTTATTTTTATTTTTTAGTAGTTGTGAATGACCCCTACTGCCTTTCATTGAGCAGGTTTTCCTTGCCAGCTTAAGATATCCTACAATATACAGAGGAAACCTTCTGTTTCAAATGGTCCTTTAAATCAGGAGAGGACACAACATATCTGCATTGTTAGCAATATCTGCTCATGATGCTTTACTAGCCAGTCACTCGTTCAGCAATTTTCTGGGTTGCTGTTCTGCAGCGAAGTTCAGGTAATACATGCACAAATGCCATCCAATTGTGCACAAAGACAAACAATCAGGACAGTAAAAGCATACACTGACAATGAATAGTCACAGAATAAGTGAGAAGTGGTCGTATGTACAAAAATGAGCATCAAAAGTGAAGTGCCAAATCTAATTGGTATTACAAACCAGCAGTTTTTGCAGACACAGAGGCCATTTCCGCCCTACACTGTTATAGTGCTATTATTCCACTTTCAACACAATATGGAATCCTGGGGTTTGCAGTTTAGGGAGGCGCCAGAGAGCTCTTTGGCCTCAGTCAACTACGAACCACACAATTCCACAAGATATTAAAAGTGGCATAATAGCACTATAACAGTGTAGTGCAGGCATGCCCAGAGACAGAGGCAGCCAGAATAAACTGTGCAGCTAGTTAAAAGCTGAGAAATCTTACTCAAGAACAATGACACATTTTTCATTTGCTATTAATGTTTGTAAGAAACATGTTACTTCTTAATGGTGCTTGCAAGCCATGAGTAAAATACAGCAGAATTAACACATAATTCTCAACCTTAAAAAAGAAAAAAAAGCTACTGACAATGTCCAAGAATGGCCAACCCTCCCCTCTGTCCCTCCAAAATTAACATTTTAGAAGCACAAGGAAACATTACTTGTTATACAAAATTTGTAACACTTACACTGTTCTAATTAAAACTTCGAAAAGTAGCAATATTAACACTCATTACTCAAAAAGAAGCAGTGCATAACAAATAACAGCATTGCCTTTAATGTGTTACTTCAAAGCTCTGAGCTAATCGTACATTTACTTCCTTCACAGTTTTTTTTATGAAAAGACAAGAGATGGAAAAAAGGGTAGGAGAACATGGGAGGATTATAAATAGAAAATGATGTTCCCCCCACACCATAAAATTCTGTGAATGAGGCAGAGTGATTGCAGAGGAAAAGCTTCACGGCTGTTTAAAAATGTATATTACGTATGCAGACACTAAACATCTGACCCCCAGTTTAGCTTTGTCACATAGCACTGTCCAGGATCTCTTGATCACAGCAACAACCCTGGAAGAAGCATGGCAGAAGGTCTTAGAATTCCTGAGACCTACATGTATTAATTTGCTGAGGCTGAAGGAACATCTATGCAGCCCCTATAGTGTTAGGTGGAACAATGAATTTGCTGCAATGGCAGCTTCTATAAATTAGCAAATAGTGCTCCTCTATCAGGGTAAAATAACTGTGGGCCTCCAGGTGTTGTTGAACTGGATCTCCCATCGTCTCTCATCATAAGCTGTGCTCATTAGGGCCAATAGGAATTGATGTAATTTGCCTACTTGTGCTCTAAATTCAAGGCTATAATCATAGAGCTGATAGAGACCCCAAGGGCCATCAAGTCCAACCCTCTCCCATGTAGGAACACACATCAAAGCACTCCCAAAAGAAGGCCATCCAGCCTGTTTAATAATCTTCAAAGAAGGAGACTCCACCACACTCCCAGGCAGTGTATTCCACTGTTGAACAGAAATTACCAACAGGAGGTTCCTCCTAATGTTTAGGTAGAATCTCTTTTCCTATAGTTTGAAGCCATTGCTTTATGTTCTAGTCTTCAGAGCAGCAGAAAACAAGCTTGCTCCATTGTCCAGGTTACATCCCTAAAACAAAGGGCCTTTCCACACTACACTGTTATAGTGGTATTATTCCACTTCATCATCCTATGGAATCCTGAGGTTTGGAGTTTAGGGAGGGACATTTAGAATTCTCAGCCACAGAGCTCTTTGGCCTCAGCAAACTACAAACCCCAGAATTCCACAGGATGCAGAAAGTAGAATAACAGCACTAAAACAGTGTTGTGCAGAAAGGCCCATAGCTATCACGTCACCTCTTAACATTTTTTCTCCAGGCTAAATATACCCAGCTGTTACCCTGACTTCTGTGGGGTCCCCTGAGGGACACCTTGATTTGCTCCAAAAATGCAAGAATTGGGGAAATTAGCAGAGCACTGGTTGTAGCAAAACAAGGGGCAGGGTAACCCAGCAGAATCTTTTACCCAATTTTTATGGGTTCAAACCAAGCAAAAAGCCAGACAATCATACCAATTACTGGATTTTATTAATAAATGTGTTCTCACACATCAGTGCACCCACTCACGCCACAAGGCCTATTGAGAAAGAAAAGAGGTGAAAATTGATAGGGGCTTCAGTGGAGAGATTGTAAAGGCAGCGATACCGCACCCATCCTGAAGTCTTCAGTCTGGGAAGCGGTGAGAAGAACAGAGCTCAGCGAAGAGAAGTGGCTGAGGGGATCACTCGACTAACAGAGTGCCGGTCTGCTAGCAGAGCGGAGAGTTCTCCAAAGAGACCCTCAAAAACTGGGACTACTTATAGGGCAGAACATACCTCGAGGGCAGGCCCTCTTCCTGGAAGAACAATGGCCAAAATAAAGGGAGAAATGCCACACAATAGCAATTTGATAGTTTGCATGATTGGTTTATGGAGATGGACCTTGCAGTATAGGGTTTACTAATGTCAGAGTTGCTCGACCTGGGGAAAACCCAATAATCCCCTCAAGTTGGTTATTTTTGGCTAGGGTCCCTTTATCCATGCAGATGTGCTTAGCCTGAGGTCTCCTAGGGGAACATGACTGGGGATTTTCCTGGCCTGACCTAGTTTCGGTCATTCAACCTCTTTGTCTATGTGCGTAGTTGATATAAAATTTATATTCCCCGGGATGGGGTCTGTCATCAGGGTAACACAACTCCCTAAGCTACTCCTCATAGGGAATGGCTTCCAGATCTTTTACCATTTTGGTTGCCCTCCTCTGGACATGTTCCAGCTTGTTAATATCCTTCTTGAGGTGTGGTTCCCAGAACTAGACACAGTATCCTAGGTGTGATAACTGAAGCCCCGGTAAGAGCTGCTGCTGACGAGCAGCGGCTGTCAGTCCCTGTGGCTCTGGCTGAGAGGAGTCCTGCAGCTCAAGAGCTCCCCCTGCTGCTACAGACCAAGCAGGCTTGGACGTTCCTCCACCTGCTCCTTTAGGGCAACAGGGATCCGATTCTGAAGAGGGTTTGGATCCTGTGCCAATCGGCCCACAAACAAGGCAGAAACTCAAGAGAGCTGAGCAAAGGGAGGCTTCCTTGATTAAGTTCAAGAAGCAGTGACTAGCCACACCTGTGTCTTGTGCTATATAACTGCCTGCCTGGAAGCTTTCCTTTGCTTGTGGCAAACTTCTTTCAAGCCCTCCTCTTGCCTGTTCCTTGCTCCCAGCACCTGATTCCTGCTACCTTGAATTGATCTCTGGACCCTTGGCTTTTGGAACTCTGACTATGGCTTTCACTTGATGCTCTGGTAAACGAACTCCCTTGTGTAAAGTGCTTGCTTGACTGCTCCCGGCAGGACTCTGCTAGTTCTCCCACTCCCTTCTCCGGGCTGGCTTGCCACCCGGGTCTCTCACCTTGGCACCAGGTGGGGTCCAACCAAAAGCAGTATAGAGTGGTCCTATTACTTCTCTTGACCTAGATCAGGGCTTTCCAAATGGTGTGCTATGACACATTAGTGTGTCGCTTGAAGTGTGTAGATGTGTTACCTATAATCTTGGAAATGAATGTTATTTATAAATCATATTTTAAAAAATTTACGAAAGGTTTTCATGAGATATGTTGTCTCCCCATACATTTGTTATTACAATTTATGTCTGTATCTCTTACAAAGGGTTAGTTTATTCTCTGGTTTGCTAGTCAAACTGAATTACTGTGTTGCAAAATGATGTGTGTCTAAAAAGTGTGTCACCAACATAAAGTTTGGAAAGCTCTGACCTAGACACTATACTTCTATTGGTGTAGCCTAGAGCTGCATCGGCTTTTCTAGCTGTTGCATCACACTGCTGACTCATGTTGAGCTTGTGGTCTACTAAAGACTCCTAGATCTCTTTCACATGTACTGTGGCCAAGCAAGGTGCCACACATCCTGTATTTTTGTTTTGTCAGCTTTGGCCCAGCTCTCTAATCTGTTAAGGACATTTTGAATTCTGATCCTGTCCTCTGGGGTGTCATTTGCAAATTTGATGAGCGTCCTTGATCCAAGTCATTGATAAAGATGTTGAATAGCTCTGGGCCTAGAATAGCTCTGGGCCTAGAACAGAACCCTATGGCACCGCACTAGTCACTTCTCTCCAGGATGAAGAGGACCTATTGGTGAGCACCCTTTACACTCAGTTTGTCAACCAATTACAAAACCACCTAGCAGTAGCATTGTCTAGCCCAGAGTTTACTAGCTTGTTTGCAAGAATAATACAGAGGACCTTGTCAAAGCCCTTGTTGAAGTCAGGGTACGTTATATCTCTTCATCTATCAAGCTTGTAACTTTATAAAAAAAAAAGACAAAGAGTTAAGATTAATCTGGCATGACTTGTTTTTGAGAAACCTATGTAGACTTTAAATATTTTTCTGTAAATATTTAGATCATTAAATCTGCTCTGTAATCTTTCTCCGGTATTGATGTCAGGCTGTCTGGACAGTAATTGATTGGGTCCTCCTTTTTCCCTTTTTGAAGATGGGAATAATATTTGCCCTCCACCAGTCTCCTGGGACTTTTCCCATTCTCCAGGAATTCTCAAGGATTAGTGCTGGTGGCTCTGCAACTACTTCTGCCAGTTCTTTTAATACCCTTGGATGTAGTTCATCTGGCCCTGAAGACTTGAATTCATTTAGAGTTGTCAGGTATTCCTGTATTATGCTTCATCTATTCCGCACTGCATCATCTGCTCCATTTCCCCAGGTTGAGCACCGTTTTCCTTTCAGGACAAGACAGAAGCAAAGAAGGTGTTGAGTAGTTCTGCCGTTGTTAGCATTTTGCCTTGTTAGCATTTTGCCATCTTCTCCATGTAGTGGCCCTACCATTTCCTTGTTCTTCCTTTTGCTATGGACATAACAAAAAAAAGCCCTTTTTATTGTTTTTAATATCTCTAGCAAGCCTGAACTTGTCCTGCATGTTAGCTTTTCTGACCTTCTCCCTACACCGGCTGGCTATTTGTTTGCATTCCAATTTAATGATTTCCCTCTTTACTTTTAAAAACACTCCCATCCATTATTAACTCCCTTCTCTTTTATTATACCTGACCATACACTCACTATTTCCCTAAATTTACTGAAATCAGCTTTATTAAAGTCTAGAATGCATGTCTGCTTGCCTTCCCCTTTCCACTATATAATAAAAATGTTCCAGGAGAACATGGTCACTCTCACCTAAGGATCGTACCACTTCCACCTCATTAACCAGACCACTATTGTTGGTTAGGATTATATCTAAAATAGCTGATCTCCTCAGTTTCATAGGAACGTGAGGGCGGGGTGGCAATTTGCCCCGGGCAGCAATGTTTCTGGGGCATCCCAGCTCGTAGCCATGCCCCTGTGTGCCCTGGCCACACCCCACACACAGTGGCCATGCCCCTTGTGCCATAGCCACACACCCTCCACACACTCCAAGCTCTGCCACTGGATCTCCTTGTTGCCCCTTCCATCTCTGGACTGTGAAATTGTCCACAAGGCAAGTGAGGAATTTGTTGGATCTGGTACTCTTGGCAGAATCTGACTTCCACCAAATATCAGGTTAGTTGAAATCTCCCATTATCACTACTTTTTCCTTTCTGAATATTTCATCATCTGTTCCAGGAAGGCATCATCCAAGTCTTCAGTCTGGCTTGGGGGTCTGTAGTAGACTTCACTGTTATTTCTCTCCTCCTTAATTTTTACCCAGATGCTCTAAAGCTGGCTTGCAAGATTTAAGTCATGGATCTTTTCACAGGTGTAAACCTTCTTGACATATAGTGCTACTCTTCCTCCTCCTTTGGTCTATTTATCTGAAATAGATATACCTCTCTGTTGTTACATTCCAAAAAGAACCATCCTACAGGTTTCAGTGGTGTCTATTATATCATATTTGCTTTGTTGTGCAAGTTTATCCTGTTCATTTCCCATGCTCTGTGCATTAGTGAAGAGACATCTAAGTTCATGGGTCATTCCTCCTAGGTGCTTATTTAAGGGTTGGGTTTTTTTCCTGCCAACTGTTGGGTTCTTGTACCATCCACCCAGTTCTCCCCATAACATTTGGGCTATTACCTCCAGTTCTTAATGAACTCCTGACCTCAAGAATACTGTCTCTCTCCTCTCCCCATAACTCAGTTTAAAGTCTCCAGATTAGGTTTGTGAGGCTCTTAGCAAAAATGTTCCTGCCAACTGCTGAGTCTTCCAAGGTCCCCTGCACATTCTCTGAGGACTGACACTGTTGCTCTTGCTGCTGTCCGTCATCCTTCTGGCAAGGGAGAGAGCTTCAGATTGATTCTGTAGCTCCAAACTAACAGAAAGATCCCTGGCCCTTCCATTTCTATGTGTCACATTCCTCCAAATGTTTACCTCCTGTGTTTGGAAAATGACCTCTTCTTCAGAGACGTCCCCTGTCTGTTCCTCATCCAGGACAGTCTGCTCTGCTCTCTCCCTAATATGCTGAAGAGGGGATATATGGGCCTCAATTTGCTGGACCTTCTTTTACAAAAGGGCAATCAATTTGTACTTGCTGCAGATGTAGCTACCCACATCCTCTGGCAAGAACACAATCATACCACAGCTGTTGCAGGTGGCTGCAGCAGCTCCCTCATCATCGATATTCAGTAGTCTTAAGTAGGCACTAAAACAGCACTCCAGGCCTCTCCTGCAAAACTTCCCCACTAAATGCTCATGCAAAATGCTTGCTGGCCTTGCTGCCTGTTGGCTAGGATTCTGCAGGCCAGTGAATCATGCAAAGTGTCTTCAAACACAGGAATCTAGTAATTTCTGGTGTTTACGTTTGCAAAGGGAATTCTGAAAATATATAAATTTAACTTCTTTCCAAAACATTATGTCATGAAGCCTACATTGGGTCAGAGTTTTCTGTGTCTATTCAGCAAATTCCTCCCCAGAACTCTGCATCTCTTTGTGCCATGGGGGATCTTTTGCCTAGAGGCACAGTTGATAGCAGACTACTGGACTGTAGACTACTGGAAGTACCCCTTTAGAGCAGATTATGGTGCCTGCTCTGAGGTAATGGGTATTAGAAGATGCAGTAGCTTCCACACTTGTTCTTACTATGCTCTTGTCCACTAGGGATAAGATGGCTTAGACAGAGAGTGATTAGGAATCTGATCTTTCTTTTCCTACCTGCTTGCTTCCTCTGTGTGCCATCCATCCCAAAGCACTATGAACAGATTATACCATCTGATTCAGTCAGGGATACTCAGATAATTGTCCTTTGTTGTACCAAAAGAACTAACCCAAAGCTGATCATTCCCCTTTCATTTCTAGCCTCTGCTACATTTTCTCTCTCTTCTTCTCCTTCATGGAGGAGGACATGCTGGAGTATGTCTGCCTACCATCTTTACGCTTCTAGAACAGTTCAGGCTGTTCTAACTGCAGAATTGATTTCTTCAAAAAATATTCTTCTTTTGAGGACCCTAAAAACTATCTTCTGCCTCCGCTTGGTTCTTGCAAAGTCATCACCCGAAGGTGGGCACTTCTCCTGTTTCTTTCCAATAAGAATATCTCTGCAACTAACTCATCAAACAATGGGCACTAGCCACCCAGGCCATTTCTCCACGACCGTGTCCACCCACCACAGCAACGGATGATGTTGGTCCCAGGAGCCGTACTTTCACAAGATGTCATGGGCAACCTGTCATTATCCTGCCACCAACTGCCCCTGATCTGCTGAGATCGTGCCCTTGTCAATAAAGGAAAAAATCTGTTATTGACCCCTAAATTGCAGTGCTCGCATTACCTGGTGATGTGTGGTTTCTCCAGTTCCCATCATCAATCTGGAAGCCCTGACACATGCACACATGGATGTGTCCAACACTGCCCAATAGGGAAAAAAAGCCCTGGAAAAAGTGTCCCATCAGGTGCTGCAGGGCAGGGAAAGGGTGGGAAGAAGGCATCGCTATGGACGCTGTGATGCAGAAAGAGCATAAGTGTATGCCTCTACTCCTCCACTGCCGAGGGATGCATGCAGAAGGGAGTGGTGGAAAACTCTTCTGTTCTGGGACTGGTGATGCTGGGATGTCCACAGATCACGCAGGCACGAAGTGAGATGAAGAAACGGCCCCAATTTTCCCTGCTCCCCCATGTGCTTTTAACACTCAACAGAGTGAACAGGTGTGTTTATCATACTCTTGGCCTTGATTATGGTCCTAAGACTTTTCTTAGCATCATCATCGAGCAGAGTTTGCTCAGGTAAGGTGGGATTTCTTGTTGGCAATGGCAACTACATTTCAGAGGTTTTAATGAGTGCCATAGACAGAATGTCCTGCAGTCTTGGCATTCCAGGGCTCAAAATAGAAAATCTAGAGCTTGGCCCTAAATACACTGATGTCATGAGCAGAGGTAGTGGCTCCAGACAAAATAACAAAGCCAACATTTCCTCCTTCCAGTGACTTTGTTCCCTCCTCTCATTACTAGATTATTATGGTAATTTAACCCTTTGGACAATGGTTACAGGTTAGCCTTTGTTCTTCCTTATCTCCTAAATCTTATGAGGAGACCAGACATTGTCATCCGTTCACACCTAATCCTCACTTGTTTTTCTACTGCATTTCCTATCTTTCATGGAAAATTCATTAAAGAGAAAAAACACAAATAACTGCATCTTGCCTTCTGATTGTAACCATGAAGAGGCTTCCATCTGCAAACACCCTGAAACTGGGAACAGAAGTTAAGCGCCAGACTCTCCACATAAGTACCTTCCCACCACAGATCTAAAGCGGCAGGACATAAACATCTGTTTTCCTACTAGCTAGCATTAGAATAGGGAGTGTATCAAACACTTCTCCACAGTGGGCCTTTGAGGCTCCTCCCTAAACTGCAAACTCTAGGATTCCATATGATGTTAAAAGTGGAATAATAGCACTATAACAGTTTAGTGCAGAAATTACCTAAGTTGAGGCTGTCACATTTTCATGAGACAACATGATTCCTAGAAAAGGTAATGCTCAGTAAAGCAGGAGGCAGTAGGAAAAGGGAAAGACCACATTAGAAGTGGGTCGATCCCATCAAGAAAGCCCTGAGTCTGCAAGATCTGAGAAGGGCAGGTCTCTCATCTCATTCATAGGGCTGCCAGGACTTGACTTTACACCAAATAACAGCAGCATGAAGTCTGGGACAGGGAGAGTTTACACTGAATAAATGTTGCCTCCATTCTGTTGTCCATTAGCATGGCATGGAGCAAACAAAGCATTTTTAAAGAAAGTATGAAAGATTTTAAGCAACTACAGATCTCTGAAATTAAAGGAACTATTTCCAGTATTTTACATAATTCTAATTAATGCCTTTGTTTATGAACCATGTATCACAGGGATGGACAACCCATGCCTCTCCCGAAGTTGTTGCATTACACCTTCCTGAATTCTTCACCATTGACTATGCCAGCTCTGGTTAATAGGAGTTACAATCCATCAATATCTGGAGGGCACCATTTTGCCTGCACCTGACATATCAGATGCTATTCCTTAAATTTGAAATTATCTTAGAAATCGCATAGATATTTCTCCCTTAGTGCCTCCTTATTTGTTCCCAACAACCACTGCTGATAACCAAGTGAGCAACCTTCAAGAAGGCATCACTGAATGATAATTTCTAGTTCACTGAGCAAGGAAACATCATGCAGAACTGTCTATGACTTTTCAAACAAACTTAGTATAGAACCAGAGATCAGTTAAAAGTATCAGATGAATTCCTGATTGAAATCTATCTGGTAGTTGTGTATCTGTAAATCATGTTATATGTTTTTAAGCTTTTAAGACATCTGTGAGAATGAGACAGGAATAAATCAGTGATGGTGGTGATGATCAGGAGCTGCAGCAGCAACATAAAGAGCATTTAAACTTTCTTATTCATTTCTAGAGAGAGAGAGAGAGAGAGAGAGAGAGAAGAGGAAAGGAAAAAGAAAAAATGATGAGGTCCATGCTTGGGCAATACTTTATTAAAATGTCACAAAAAGCATGCCAGCAAACTCTGGATTAAGCTGGATATTATTTAGTGAATTTTATTGGGGGAGATGTTGCACTCACAGTGTCCCCCTAGAATCTTAGTGTAGAAGAAAGAGTTGGTGGTGGATTGGGGCTTACTCACTGTGGGATGGTCTCCAGGAGTTTTGGACTATACCTGCCATAACTGCTGGTGGGATATCTATCATGCTGGCTGGCACTGACAGGAATTGTTGTCTGTAACATGCGCAAAAAATAAGGTTATTTGATGTTCCTCCTGAGTGTTCTTCATAACTGAAAGAGTCCCTACATTTGTTGTGAAAGTTGGTGACTAGAACTGAGAGACATGTTGCATCTCTGTGTGCATGTTCTTCTACATAGAGCTCCCATTGAGACTAGAGGAGGAGAGAGAAGAGGAGGAGGAGATGAAATCCATTTAACTATCAGTGTTAAATATAGCGCTCAAATAATACTAATCTGGACCAACTTTCTAGCACAATTCCTGCTTTTAGCTGGATGGAGTGGGTAGGGGAAATAATTATACTACAAGAAGATTACATTCCACGATCACTCCCACCTTTACTCTTTCTAAACTACACCCAAAGGTGCTTCAGCTCTGCATAGAGAGGGTTCCTGAACTAGAGCTACTTAAAAAACCATACGAAAGAGTAGTATGTGTAATGGAGAAAGAAAGTCTAATCAAATAGCAGACAGTGCACCATGGGAATAAAGTAGCTTTCCTACTGTATGCCAAGATTAGTTATATACAGACAAAGACAGATAGCCATATAGTCATACACACAAGCATGTTAAAATGTTTCAATGAAACCTCCTTCTATAGTGGTACAAAAAGAATTCTCAGCTCCTAAAACTGGAGAAAGAAAAGAGTCACTTCAAACGTTTCAAAACCCAGAACAGTGCAGACAAGTAGGTATCAAAACCTTCCAATATCCCAAACATTAGTTGACCAGACCTGCAAGATTTATATGAACTCTGCACATATAACAGTTTAAAGGGCATTGATGCAGTAACTGAGGGAAGAATTACATTTTCCCAGCAACAAAGTACTGTATTTGATAGCTGTGTGGATGTGATTGTGCCCTTCCCTACCCCAATACATGTACTCACAGTTGGAAAGATGTTTGCCTGTGGCTAACTGCTGAATGTGGACTATGCACTACTCTTTCAAAAGGTCAGCAAAGGGAGGGTGGAGAAGACTAGGGCCATTTCTGCACTAGATGTTATAGTGCTATTATTCCACTTTCAACATCCTATGGAATCCTGGGTTTGCAGTTTAGCTAACCCCAGGATTCCACAGGATGATGAAAGTGGAATAACAATGCTGTAACAGTCTAGTGCAGAAATGGCGTAGGTTCTGCACTGTCAAATCTGTAGCTTTCAATTATTTCCATGTATTTTGCATAATTGTTCCAGATTGTTAGGGCAGGATTACTTGCCCAAAATTAATGCTAAACAAATTGAAAATACATCTCTGTTTATTTTACCTCTATCTCCCACTTCTTATTCTGAAGATGAGAATTGAAAAGCAAATGCCCTCCACCCCCACAGATACAGCCCTTCCCAGATTTCCAATGTACTCACACAGAGGGAGGCACCCTTGAGTTTTCTGGAATATAAATGCTGAGATATGGCATTGGAAGCAGACTGCTTCAACCAAGAGATGAAAGGAGCACATTAGCAGCACGCTTATAAATTTGTAATAACAAGGGGCTTTAGTAGCTGCCTAGTTTCAGATTTCACAAGTATTACACATTAGTAAGCAAAATTTCTAAAAGTCCATATTAATAGACAGAATGATAAATGTTGAGTCCCGTACTGATAGCAAATTAGTGAACAGCAGGATTATATTGATCCTAAAAAGCATCTGTTCCGATTCCCTGCTTTAAGCCAAGCTATTTCATTCCCATTATTTTTATCAGTCTAAATCACATTTTGATTCACATCAGGAATAATAAATTTGACCTGGGTGAACATTCCTTCCTGTCCACAAATATGATGATTAGTTAGATCCTGACAACAAGGGAAAAAAATATCTGAATGAGAAATTAAAACTCATAGTTCAGTAATTGTACTGCTGAGAATATTACAGGCGAGCCAAGTCTAACAGATTTGCAACTCTAAACTGAATCATGAAGTGAGCAGTGAACCAGAAATGTGTTTCAAAGTGTAATGACAATGATTATTGGATGAACATAGGAAGAACACCATCATATTGAACATGAAACTGAGAAACTATCTTAGATAAAAAAGGAGATGAGTGAAGCATAGTTTTATCCTTATGAAAAAACAAGTTAGATGAATCAGAACATAAAGTGCACACAGCTATGTCACATACAAATATTATGGCCACCAAAAAAGGTTATTTTAAAGGTAAGTGACTGAGGTTATCAACAGTTTGAAAAGTCCTTGTTCACAGGCCTTCCAGCTGTAAGTGTAGGATTTTTATATTAGAAACTATATTTCTTGCCAATTAAATGATATTTTTCATCAATTAGACTGTACCATGGAGTGGGGGTGTATGGCATGGTAACACAGGAACAACATGTACCCGGCTTCCAAGATCTCTACTGTTTCCGGAAGAAATGACCAAATCCTCCAAGCTGTGAGTTTAATAAGATACTAGAGTGATACATGTTTTCATTTTCAGATGTTAGCAAGTCCACTTTTGAGAGGTTGCCTGTAAATTCGCCAGTAGGCTAGTAGCATAAGATCCACACAAAATGATGATGTTAGGATACAGCTGAACTGCTGCAGCCTGGCTGCAGCTCTGGTGATCAGCAGTATCAGTGGAAAAGCTTACAATTTGGGGCTTTTCCAGTGGTGGAGAAATGCATCCCTGGGAGACCACCTCTTACAGCCCCATCTGGCACAGAACTGGGCAAACTGACCACTATTTTATGCCAGAAAGAGATCTGTGGTTGACCCCCATCTGTGAAAGTATCTGTCTCAAACTACAGGCCATTCATAAAATGTTGAATTTACATGACTTGGTACATTGGTCCTGAGCCCCTGACATTCTGTTTGGCTGCCAAGTGAGCAGCTACACAAGGAATGCAACTGAAGAGGCATCACTCCCAGAAGTATAGGACACAATGGAAAAGCATTGCAGATCTTCTACTCCCTGCCTCCTGACATAACATCTAACAGTTATCAGTATGTGCTTATTATCTGAACAAGTTGTCCCTTTAGAATTTAAAAGGCCATAAAATTATTGCTAGGAAGTTCAGCTAATTGATATCAGAGTCCTTCATGTGGTCTTATCACCAGTCTTCGATAAACAAGGACTCCATGGTGATCTCCTGTCCCGAGTGGGGCATACTGGTTGCCACTGCTCAAAACAGCCTGGGTGATTCAAAAAGAATATCTCTGAATAAGTCATGAGGTGTTATTCTTTTCAGCATAAACAATTGTTTATACAATATATAAACAATTGTTTCTTTGGGCTGGCACCTGCTTACTGGTGTCAATACTCCCTTTGCCCACAACTACAATCTGCAAATTGTCACTCCTGATGAGTCTAGAATCTCACATTTGCAAAGAGATGTAGGTACGCTTAGAAAGCCAGAACTGGCTATGGGTATCTTTCTTTATTAAAAAAAACACATTATTAATAATTTCCAAAAACACTACACTCTGCAAGTACATAAAGGAAAAAAGCAACATAAAGAAAATATGAAACACAAATTAGAAATTAAAAAGTAAAGAAAAAGTAGAGAGAGAAACCAAGAAAAAAGAACAACAATCCCTTTAAACAGATTATAGCACTCTAATTGATTCAAGATAACATCCAAAATTTCCCTTCTTTCCCAGCACCAATTCATGCTTTCCAAAAAAGGAAGGAAGGAAGGAAATGAATATTCTTCTGCCAAAGGTTAGCATATCTAGTATAGTATCTCAATATTACTATTACATGCCATTACATATTAGATTTATATGATAAATGACATTATATAAAAACATCAGTACTAAGTGTTACCTGTTGACTTGATTACATATTTTCACTAGTTAAAACTGTAGATCTATTACATTTTATACCTCTAAATCCAAATACTTCTGAGCCATTTTATGTTGTAAAATCTTTTGCAGCATTTATTAAGCCAATCCAGCTTTCACTGTCTTGTTTCCGCTGTTTTATTTTGAATTTAGCTTCCCAGTTTCCTTGTAATCATCCTGTCCATGGACTTCACCCTCCCTAACTTCTCAGATACACTATGTCAGGTTCCTTGTCACTTGGTATTTTAAAACAATTGTCCTGAAACAGCACTCTTTTTTTAAAAAATTATCTTTCTTTCACCCCCAGGCTAGATCAATTTGGTTTCATTCAAGCATCAAAGTAATTTGGTTAGCCTCCTCCTTCTTCCCCTGTTGGGCTGCAAAATGCTTTTCACAAATCAAAAACTTCTTCATCATACATCTCCCTCAGCTCAGTAGCTTCCTCTATTAGCTCTACTTAAAATCGTCTCTCCATATAGTTTTCATTCTCCTTCACTTCCATGTTGCTAACTCCAGTGCCCCCACTTGTCTTACATCTTCCCACAGTTCCTTGATCTCATTCCTCAAGGCCTCTATCATATTCCTATTCAAGTTTAGCTCCTCCATCATGATTGTAAAAAATATTCCTTGGAAGTTTCCATCTTTCATTCAATCCAGCAACTTAAGAGTTAACAACTTGCTTGTCTCACCTCTTTAGAAAAGCTGCCAGCAAAACAGTTTTATCAACATCAAGTAGATAATGTCTGTGCTTTCTCACACTGTAATTTCATGTTGTTACAATCCAACTCCATCTTGCAAATAAAATGCAATTCAATCTATTCATAAATATGCACTTAAATTCTTAATTATTCTCTTTTGAAAACATCATCCCCCAAGCTTCTAATTTATTTGTCCCCAATCCTCTGGAGTAAATATACCTACTCAACTCTTTAATTGCAGAAAGAAGGTAGTTACAGAGGCTGTTATTTCAATTTAATCAGAAGGATTCCTTCACTTTTGTAACTCCAAAAGTATAATTAGGAGTTTCTTCTTTAAAAAGGCATAGGGCCATCAGATCCTCAGATCCAAACAGCTACATTTTATAGCAAGGGCAAAATGTCACTCTCTCAGTCCTTCCTATTCATAGTATGTTTATTCATAAGTAAACACAAACACAAATCCTAATGGGTAATCCTCCACTCCCCATATAATCCAGGGGGAGTACGTCCAGCCAGAGATTGCTGTGGGCATGTTGAGCACACAGTCAATAACAAATATGTTTTTTGCCTCCATTGAATTGTGTAAGATAAGCCTGAAACAGCTCTTGGGTTAGATAAATTTCAAAGCATGGAGGAGTTATTTATTTGGATTACAAATTGAAGAATCTCTAAACTACTGAGAATGAAAGCTGGGGAGGGTTCTGGGAGTTTTAGTCCAAAAAAAGTAACTCTTACAAGTTCTGGCCCATTTGCAATATCCTCTACATAAAAGGAGAACCAAAATACCAAGTGATGACTGAAGAGTTAGCTTATGTCCTCACCCAGGATCAGTTCTTATTATGTAGTAATGTAGAACTACACTAGACTTGGCTTCTCCTATTCTGGCTCTTCTCTCAGTAGGATAATTGCTTGCAAGTGGCTTTGCTTATCTCAGAGGGAAATTGTGGTTCATTAGCTCCATATAAGTTGACAAATATGACATGGCTTCAGCTGGACAAGTTGCCGCTGAGGCACTAATAAAAAAACTCTGGAGGTTACTCTCTACCACTGCCTTTCTCTGAAGCAAACCACTTCAGAACAGAACTGATATTTTCAAAAGCATCACACTGGGAAGCAAACCAATTACGTTGTGTTTTATATACCGCATGAAAGTCTAGGAGTCTGTTCCTTTCTTTCCTCCACCCCCTTTTAACTGGCTCCTCATATTCTGATGTGATGACTGGGAAATGGTTTATATGGTTATGTTTTGGGAATATTATCAGTGGTATTTCACAAGTTAATAACTTGCCATAGCAGCAAATTCACAACCACACTTCACAGGGGCTATTACAGATATTTTTTTTAAAAAAAATTGCTTGCACATGTTGGGAAAAGATTGATGTTTTTCAGCAGGAAATAATTGCCTGAATGGTGCATCGCTCAGCCATCATCATATCCATTTGACTTCAGAGGATTCTGTGAACTTCCAGGCCTACTTCTGTTATGAGAAGGAATCAAATTGCTCACAATTTTTAATATACACATATGAATCTCAGTTACATACAGTAATGTTCCAGTATGACAAAAGCAGCAAAATAGAAATGCAAAAGGAAGAAAAAATAACTACATTAGTTATAAATGTCTTTAAAAGCTGAGCATATATCTAAATATAAGTCCATTTGCAAGTTTTGTCTTTACACCATTCTTTCAAATGTTGCAAGTTTTGTTAGATCTTCTATCCATTGGCTCACAGATGGATAAAAATGATCTTACCAGTAAAAAAAACCAGTCTTTTAGCAATCAAGGGGCCATGAAAAATCCACTTCCATTGCCCATTTGTTAAACAGGTTAATAATCCAAACAACATGCACATCCCTAAATGTCAAGGGACTTTCCAAAAACAAATTTATTTGTGTGATTACTTCCTCCGAAAATGTAGGTATTATGGGTTAACTCCAACACATATGCCTTAAGCATGAGCAGTATTACCTCTACAGCCACACTAGTTATAGATGTTAAAACTGATGGCTGTTGATCAGTCAGAACTGGATATTCCAATTCTCTATATCATTCTTGCTGTAAACCTCCCATGTCATATATATATATATATATATATATATAGTTGGTTTGGATACATGGTTGGCCTCAATTAATGTATCTAATATTAAAAGAACCTGAGATGAACTTAAAGCTGCAGGGCCAAGCAAATGTTTCAGTGGTAGATTTCATCATTTTCCTGATAGAGGTAGTTTGAACTGCTCTTGTAAAACTAAAAAGGGCAAAAAGTAATTATCAACATCAAGTATCTCATTTAAGGTAACAATCCCATTGTTGGCCTTCTATAAAAATGGTTCCTTACCAATTTTCAAATCTGGGTTCCACCATAAAGTCAATTTGACATAAAGGAATAGGTCAAATTGCGATTGATGAGACAATATGTGCCACACAATACTAACTGTTGAAATTGTGGCATAACTCTGCCCTTTTTAATATAATGAGAACAAGGTGCTGTCCATTTGAATGGAGGAGCCAGAAACAGAGACTCCATGGCTGACCAGGGTGGATTACTTACTTTAAGTAGATATGTCCAAAAATTAATACAAGATAATAGATATGCCTGATGGTATCTAAGCCAATCTGAAGGCTGAACTCTCCTTCTTTGATATGAATTCACATCTTTTTAATTGAAATTCTAGGAGAAGATGAGCCACCCACCAAAAAAAATCTCCTAAACACAGCATTTAGTTTTTGAAAATACTTGAAAGGTATAAGTAGAGAAAATCCACAAGTAAGACAAACAATTGTAGCTTTAACATTCATTTCAATCATGTTTACCTTATGCCATATAGCTTACCTTATACCTTGTAAACCCACTCATCTCTCTAAATCTTGTGCAATAGCTTTTATCATTTTACTTCTATTAAGATTAATCATCTGAGATAAGACTCCAGGGATATTTATACCCAAATAAGTAATTTAATTGGGGCAATACTGAAACTGCTATACTTTAAATAAGTGAGAGTTCCATCTCCTACTGGCAGTATTTCTGAACTGAACCAATTAACTAAATACCAATTAACTGAAAACTGAATGTTTTACCAAAGTTTTAAATCAGCTGCATCAAAACTGGGATCAACTGCCGGGGCTTTGAAATGAACAGCAAAAGATCATATGTGAGAAGAGTGTTTTAGAATTCTAAACTGACATGCTCAAATCCAGTTATCCCAGAATTTTGCACATGTTATTCCAAGCACAAATTGGGTATTAAACACAACAAGGAACATCCCTGCCCAGGTTCTAAGATATTTAAAGTTGGAGCAGTCTTGGTGCTAACAGACTGGAAAAAGCATTATACCATTCAGTTGGAAATCCATCAGAACCAGGAGACTTCCCATGTCTTGTACTTGCTAAAACAATGATAATTCCCTCCATATGTAAAAGTTCTGATCTTTTTTTCTGCGATATGCTACAATGGTGAAGGTTAGTATGAGAAAAGAAAGTTTCCATACCCTATTGGTAAATTTCATTATCAAGGCTATAAAGATCCATATAAAACTTCCAAAATCATAGATTTATATCTGCAGACAATGTATATAAATTAATGTTTTAATCTTTGATAGCTGAAATAAGTCTGTGTTTCTGTTGATGCTTAAGACGAAGCACCAGAATCTTGGGACATTCACCATTTTCCCAATATGCTTGCTGTAGAGATGGCAAAGGAAGTTCAGTTTGTTATGAGAGACTATTGTTCAGATTGTATATAACTTTTCGCAATTCCTGATAAAGTTATTCAAATGGAGAAATAACAAATTCAGATATAGGAGCTTTCCACAGCTTGTTCAATAATTCATTTTGTTTAACGTTTTTTTAAAAATAAGTTATGATTCTACCACAAATGTAGGCTTCACATGCTGTCTATTCAGTAGTATATGAACTTGCAGAGCCCTAATTCATTTTAAAATATTCCATCCAATCTGCTGACATTTGGGCCCTAAACTATTCATCGAGAAGCAAAACATTAAACCACCGGAGACTAAAAGGTTTAAGAACATTAGAAATATGCAACTCTAGACAAACTGAAGTATGGTCTAATATTATCAAGGGTTTGATTTTGCACGTGTTTATATTTCTAACCAAAGATGCAGACATTTAAAAATAATCTAATCTGAAACAATTATGGTGGACTGGGGAGATAAAGGTATACTTTCTACGTCCTGCGTGTACAGTTCTTCATGCATCAATGAAACCATATTCATTCAAATATGCCTGTAAAGTAGCTCTCAGCAGAGATTGTTTTCTTGGTGGAGGTGCATTTCTGTCTAACAGAAGGCCCAAAATTTCATGAAAATCACCACCAACAATCAAATAATCATATTCTAAGACAACAAAGTTACTAAAACAACTGTGAAGCATCTCTGGTGCATCACTACTAGGCCCATAAATATTAATCAAAGCAAATGCATTTTCAAAATAGCTTACAAGTAAAATTTAAGAATCCATCTGGATCTATCATTGCCCATTATATAAAGACAGAAATATGCTTGTGGGTTAGGAATGCCACACCTCTACATCATCTAGAAATATCTGTAACATAGACCTCACCAACCCAATGTTTCTGAAGGCTGTTCACATATTCTGTCAGCAATCAGGTTTCTTGTAGGAATGAGGTGTCAGCCTTAAATTCTTTTAACCTAGAAAACATTTGTTTTTGCTTACATCTCTGAGCCCTTTGACATTCCATGAATCTTTATTAAGCATTAAACCCCCAGTGCATTTTAGAATCTTCATCATACCCAGGATTTCCAATAGTATAAAGCTTGATTTTTACAAACTTGCATAAAGTAGCATATATTTCCTAAGTTATGATCTGTAGTTATTAATTCTGTGAATCATCACTTCACTCCTTATGGTATTCTTACAAATTCTGAGAAACCTTACATAATTACTTACAAGTTGATAAAATGGGGAAAAAAATACAGAAAATTAACATCTCAAGTGGTTTAAAAAAATTAAAAAGAAGTGCTCACAATTCCCTCCCCCCAAAACATTTAAATAAATGCAAAAAAAAAAAAAAAAAGAGAGAGAGATAAAAAAATAAAGGTATTAGAAGAAACAGAAATCCCATGGACTTCCAGTTGGAGAAAACATTGTGATCCACTACTCCACTATTCTCCCCCCCCGCTTTAACTAATTTGTCTCACAGAACACCCTCAATAGAAAGATGAAAAAAATGAAACAATAATAAAATAGATAAAAATATATGGAACTCTAATAAAGACTGAATTAATAGAATGCAATGAAATGAATAAAGCAGACAAAAATGAAAGAAAATGGAGAAGAGGAAAATTTTGAAAGGTGAAAAATCGAAAGAAAAGGAAAGAAGGAAAGAAATAAGAGCAAAACAGAATGAGAGGGGAAAAAGAAAATTGATCCATAGATTAAAATTGGTGAGCATCAGGCTGGTGTCTGATGAGGAAATGAGCTGTTATGTTGAGACAGTTCAATATATAATGACATCAGCTTGCCTGTGGAAAGGGTTCATCAAACAGCTGGTACAGAATCCTGAGGTTGGGCCTGGGATTGTGCCTCAGATCTGGTTTTAATTCCAGTGAGAAAAGATTATTCTGCCTCAGCCAATTAGAATTTCTTTAACTCTCCATCCATAAAGACAAAGAATATAGCCAGATACTTAATGTAATACTTCATATTTGATTGCCTTATTAACATTCTTGCTTTGCAAATTGTCTCCTTCAATCACTTATCCTTCTCAAAGAGTCTGGAAAAATCATCATCTTAGCTGATTTCCATTGCAGCTCTCCCTGCTGCCTAGCAATTTGAATCAAAGAAACTCTAGTAGCCACATGGAGTAACTGAACAACAATTGGACTAGATGCAAACCATTATTTAGCATCGGAAATTTCTTGTTGAAAATCAGAAGGCAACGCTAGCAATTCACATAGAAACTTATTCAAAAATTTATTAAGGGGAACACCAGCTTCCAAGTATCTCAAACCAATGATCTGTAGGTTAGCACATTGGGTGAGAGACTCTAGCTGAGAAATCTGGGCAGACAAAAGGCATTCATAGCCATTTTATGAGCTGCAACTGTGTCTTCTAGGGCTCCAGTACTCTATTCAGTGCTCTGTCTGTGGGTTATCAATGCACCCAATGAATCTTGCATTTCCTTAACAGAAGAAACCAAAGGCTGCATAGATAGCATAAGTGGTTTCAGCTCATTAAGTTGTGCAGCTATACCATGGTAAAAATATAGTCCATGTCCATGTCAGCTACACTCTTCAGATTCTTCACAGAGGGAAGAGTTAGTGGAGTGGGGACATTTTCCTTTCACTTTTCCCATCATGACTGAGCATTGTGCAAAGCACCAGTAAAATGCAAGTGGAATATACTGGAATATATCTGCTAGAAATGGGATATTGTGATTAATAATCATGATTGAAATCAATGTCACGGTCTATATTTTCTTCACCTCTTTTTCTTTGTTGTCTTTTTTAATCTCAGTACATGTGCTCTATTGTCTTTTTCTGATGCTTGGAGATAAAGGGAAAAATAATATTTTAGTTTTTATTCTAACTACCTGATCTTTACAATGTCAGGAAGAAATATTGATATTGAGTTGAATGGTTCATAATTTATATAACAACAACAACAAAAAAGCTTCAAAGATAAAGAGATCCAAGGATTGTCATATAAACAGTGAATTCAGTCAAGTTCTTTAAAGGACAAAAGATAGAATAGGGAGGTTAAGGGTAAGAGGAAGTTGATTTCTTTTTTCCTCTACTTCTTTTCCAATTTCTCTCTTTATTGTTCTATTTTGATATAAATTATATTTGGAGTTTATTTTTCTGTAACCACTGTTTTTATTTTTTTAATTAATACAATAAAAATAGTTTAAAAAAAAAAGAAATGCAAGTGAGCAAAAACTCCAGAATTGAAACTAAGCTCCCAGAGGAAATAAAATAAAATTAAAATACCCTGCTGTTAGGGTGACAGTCTCTAGAGAGTTTCATTATTTAAAAAACTTCTCGCATTAAGTTGATGCAAAACAGCTGCATACTCCAACCAGACAGAGACTTTAAAAACAAAAACAAACTGAAAGTAGCTAAGAGTCAAAACAAAAAAGGATTCAGTCCAGACAATAAATGTCTAGTTAAGATCTAATTAAAGTGATGATCTCTGAGAAGTTATTTAAATGTTTCTCCAATTATGTTCAAAGTTTAAACAAAATGCCTTCTGAGTCTGAGTTTCAACTAAGTGAAAACCCAAAGTAGCTTCTTGAAGGAAGAAAAAAAGAAAAAAAAGAAAAGAGAAACAATAAAGGAGATACAAGAAAACAAAAGACAATCTAAATGGCAAATACCTAATTAGGATGGTAATTTCTGAGAAGTTTATTGTTTAAAAACTGAAAAAAAGATGAGAAATGAAACAGACTGACTAATCATGCTGCCATCCCAAACAGAGGTCCCTCCATGCAAATTTATGATTATGTCCTATGATCACTCATGCCTGTCCTTAATTCTTTTTTTATATACTATTAATGTGTGACGATCCCAGTTGGTATTTCACTCAAAAAATTAATTCCTTCTAAAATCAAAAATCTTTGAGCTTAGATACCTGAAGAACCACCTTCTGCAGCACAAGTCCTATGCATGTCCTGAGGCTCTGCTCCCTGTCCTCCTACAACCAGAGGTTATGTTGGTGGTTCCATGTTGTTATGAGTTTCTGGTGGTGATCAACCTTCCTAGAGTCACAGAACCATAGCGTTGGAAGGAACTTCACGGGCCATCAGCTTCCACTTCCTGCTCAATGCGGAGTCTCCAGCTAAAGCGTCCCCAGCAGGTAGCTGTCCAGAATCATTCTGAGGATGTCCCGAGAAAGAGACCCCGCCACCTCTCTGAGCAGTTGGTTCCACTGCCAAATCACTCATCTTGTCAAGAAGTTCCTACTAATATTCTATTGAAATCTATATGTAGCTTCAGCCCATTAGAGCTGGTCCTACCCTCTGGGGCAGCAGACCACAGGTTGCTTCTTCTCTGTGAGAGCCCTTGAGGTATTTAAAGAGTGTGATCAAGTCACCCCTCAGCCTTCTCCTCACCAATCCAAACATGCGCAGCTCCTTCCTCTTCTCTGAAGTCTTTTTTTGGAGGGGAGGGGATCAGGCACATCTTTTATTTTCTCAGGCCTTTTAACCCAGCACAATTTGATCAGTTTTAAGGGAATCCAACATAAAAGGGGGGCACTGGTCTAGCCCTGCCTCCCTTATATTGGATCCAGTCTCTCTGGCACAATACCAAACTGTGGCGAAATGCAAAGTACCTAAAACATGCCAGTAAACAACCAACAATAACATATTCTGATGTACAATTGTAGGGGGTTCCCCGGAAAGGTGGTTGACAGCAGAATGACAGAGAAGGGGCAACGAAGATGTTCTAATTCCTGAGAGAAATAAAATACATTTTAGTTTCTGCAAGTATTATTAACATGTATTACTCACATATATGTAATAGCTTATAAGTATAACACATTTTAAGACATATTTACACATATATTTTAGTATATTTTGTATTTGAGCTCCAGTAATAAAATATGTCTAACAAGGATGATTTTTAGAAATGGTAGGGCCTCCCAAGGACCTTGAAGGGTAACTGGTATTTCTCAGATAACATATAGAAGGACCAGGCAAGGCCTCTATAAGGAGGACAAGACAAGGCCTATGTAAGGAGTGATTTATAGGGACATGGCAGAGCACAGAGGGGTACTTTGAAACTACTGGTAAGACACCTGGGATGTAACATGATGCACGAGGAAGATGCATGGTTAATGCATGATCACATACACTGTAAATATGGGGAGAGGGAAAATGTAACTTTTTAGGTGACTCTGATAGGCTTGTGACCCTTGGGATTCTATCCAATGGGATCCCAGGGGAGGGGAAAACTTGCGTCGGGATAGGGAATAAAACGTGAGGTATTCAACATTGGGGGTGGTGTGTCCTCTTTATGGGCACCCTCTTCTGCAGAATGACCACTTAAGAATACCGTAAATGTGATTCATTTGATCCTGTGCCTAATTTCTTTGTGAGTTTTCTTTTTCTCTAAGTTATTTATTGCATTCCCCACCGGCAAATCTGAATGAAGCCTATTGCTTCCTCCCCACCATACACACACACATACACCTGAATCCCACACCAAATGATCATTCCAAAGCCCATACCAAGAGCCCATACCAAGTGCTCAGACTTGAAAAATTGAAATTAGGATGCACAAGAAGAAAATGGCACCATCTGCTGACTCATGCCTCCTTGTTGGCCTGAAGCTGGGCCCTCTGGTGAGTTGGGAGCTCACAACTATTGTTCTATTAGGCATTACAAAGGATGGGAGACTATTTGTTTAGCCACTGTACATTTGAGGCAGCAGCCATGCCATCATTGTCAGGCAGCTTTAATTAGCTACAGAGGATTTGTAATAATTCCCAGCCTTGCCTTCAGGAATAAAAGTAAGATTTTTTTCTCCATGAAAAATACTATTAATTGAAAGCTGTGTTGAGAATAAAAAACAATCTGTTATTTTACTGTGAGAGACAGTGCACGTGGAGAAGCAGAGAGTGGGTTTTGGTTCTATATTGTTATGAGTTTCTACAAATTCTATTCCTTCTCTCAAGCTCAGCAACAACTTGTGACAAGCAGGCAGCAGCCGCACCTTCCACAGAAAAGAGGAACAAGATCATGTATGCTCTGTAATAGAAATAATTTTCCAAGGGAGGAGAATGGCAAAATAGGCAGTGCTCAGAAATTGGAACCTAGGCATTCATATTAATTACATTCATTGTTTTTCATATTAAAAAATAAACCAGAATTAAAAACACTTTGCTTCCAAACAAACTTACTGCAACTAAGGGGGCATTTTCCAGGGAATAATGGGAGACGTTTTCATTAGCTGTTCCCCCTCCCCTTTGCTCCCTCCTCTGTAATCCTTACTGGAGTTTTCACTCTGTGGTGGGTAGCTGTGAGAGGTAAGCACAATGGGCAGGACAGCAAAAACAAGAGGGAAGGAGAAGCAGGCAGGCAGAAGGAATAGCCTTTTTTTAGCAAGTGTATTTGAGCCAGAGATAGGCAACAGCACATTAGAATGTTTTTTTACAGTTGCAGACAGATAGGTCCACCATGGAAGTTTTTAAATGAAATATATATTTTCCCCTAAGGAATGGAACTGACTGGATTATTAATAAATTAAAGTACCATTCTTTTAAGGATTAATGAGGATGTAAGTGAAACTACCCCAAATATAGCCCATTTACTCTATCTGAATATAGATTAAAAATACTATAGACCTAGTTAAGAAATGGATGTGAGTGTGTGCCTAATTATCAATTTCAGCATCAGCCTTTTTAATAAGTGCATATAGATATAGGATAACAATGATTGCTTATAATTGTTAGAAATAAATGGATTTAAATTTACGTATTAATTGACCCATTTTCCTTCTTCCAGGTATTGTGTTTATGATTGTTAGAAATAAAATGGATTTAAATTGACACATTAATTATCTCATTGTTCTTCTTCCAGGTATTGCTGCTGGTGGTGTAGACCTCAAACAAGAGGTGAAGGGGCCACCACTGTACACTTTTGGGTGGAATAAGATGGTGCTCTGGTATAACCATGAAGATGAAAGATCTGTTTATCTGCAATTCTTGTGGCTATCCAATATGTATAGCCATCTGTGTGAAAATAGACGCTTCAGCCAGTGCAGAACAACATTTTAAGGTAAGTCTCACTCAGAGTGGTGGTCTTCTCTTAAAATGCTGTTATTTTTCTTATATCCTCCCCTTCTCCCCCAGAAAAAGTTGGTGTTCAGAATGAATTGTGCATGTGAAATGCATCGGATTCTGATTTTGTGTCAGGAATTAATGTAAACATAATTAACACAGTTGTGTGAAGTTTCTTAGATTTTAGACAACATAATGGCACTTCTTTGTTAACTCTTCTATCTCTGGCAGTGCTGACAGAAGAACTCATGACCTTCAAGTTCCCGGCACAAAATCATTGCAACACATCCTAATGCTGCTTTTGAAAGTTAGACCATAATTTCTGCCATTCTAGACAGATAAAGTCAATTAATCACCTTCAAGGCTTCCGAGATATTCTGAATTTTATTGCCACACAGTGGTAACCTAAAGTTTTCCTGACCATGATGAAAAAGGAGCCTGGATTTCCCCTGCATGTGCATTTCCTAATGACAGTTTTTATAGTCCCTATGCCAATCTGTTTGCAAAAATATAGGCTTTAGGTAATTTGTACTATGAAAGCCTTGTGAGTGGGCCATAAAACTTGTTGCTCCCGGATACTAAAACCTTTAAAACCACTGACTCTTGAAAATAATGAAAAGTCAGCTAAATGTTTTTTCCTTCAGAAACAACCATCTAGACTTCATCAGCTACAATGTATTGCTGCTCCCCAAGAGCAATTACAATGAGACCAAGGGACAGCCATTCCATCTCTGCCTCCCAAGTCAAAGGTGATGCATGGGGCTGACCAAAAGCCACTATTTATGGCATTACACCAATTTTACTTTAGTACCTTTTCCTGCCTGAACCAATCCCATTATTAATGTCCATGGATTTATAGAACATGTCTGTAAGCAGAGAAATATATACATGAAACATTTAAACGTTGATGATACAAGCAGCATGTTTTAAAGAACAGTATCTACAAACTAGTGAATGGGTTTCATGAGTTATTCCAGGCACATAGTGTATCTTGAAAGAAAAAGAAAGAAAGAAAGAAAGAAAGAAAGAAAGAAAGAAAGAAAGGCCATAAAATCCAGGAAACAAATGTGGATTTATGGCCAATAAAAGGCTTAGTTGGAGCTATGACCTACTAGGTTACATAACTGCCCTTGTATGTGAAGTTGCTTTTCAAGCAACCTGCTAATCTTATTCACTAGCATTCTGTTTATATCGTCAGTTAAAAGCCCAGAAACAATGTTAATCATTCAGCCATTTCAAAGACTTTGGGGAGGGGTTGCAATGAGAACTAGAGAGACAAGAAGCTATTAGCTTCCAATGGAAAGGTTTGCTGAAAAGAGTGAATTGGGGAAGAGAACAAATGGCGCTTGTGTCTTTTAGTTCTTTAAATATAGAACCATTCAGATCAGAGACAGAACAACTTGCCCTTTGAAGTTCCAACCAAGTGTCCCAAAAGAAGAGAAACCAACTGAGCCTGTGTGTAAGGTGCAGATTGCACTCCACTGTCAAACAAGATGCGATTCAAATGGTTTCCTTAACCTCACTGAAGGAATCCTGTAAATTACATATTTTTGGCTCTTTTCAAAGTTCAAGGTAGTTAAAGGATGGTATCAATACCGGTATTTCTTCCCCACCTCTTAAAAAGCATTTGAAGGGCATAATTATCATTCTAATTTGAGTTAGTGGCCTAAATCCTGTAAGTCCTGACTAGAGTAGGCCCATTGGGTCAGTGGTATTTACCTATGGTTTGACTCCATTTCAGCAATTGACTGAATGAGTCCATTTTAGTTGAGGGTAACCCACAAGATGTTAGCCCCACTTGATTAATCTAGATGGGAAAAGGCCGGAATAATTCAGAACTGTATGAAATTGAGACAGGAATTGGAAGAAGCAATACTGTATGTTCCCATTTCAAATGGCATAGTCTGCAAACCTACACCATCAGAAGGAAGTGAGGTATGCAGACCAAGTAACCCAGCCTCTCTCCTTCCTACCCTCACTGCTGCTGCCAAGGGTATATCTTTGTTCCCTGGCCCTCTCCTCTATTAACAGTGCTCCTCAATTTCTGGAGTTTTAACTACAAGCTAAGCCAGTTCTTTGGGCAGGAGAGTGTTATGCGACACTCGGGTATGACGTTAACAACAAGGCCTAGGACAATATTTTTTTTCCAAAACAAGGCTTCTGTTTACCTAAAGATTTAGTAAGGCAATAAAGTAAAGAATTATTCACAAGTTATTTTGAGAAAGAAAACTTTTTTTAGAACACTCTGAACAGTTGGGCATGTGAGCAAATAAATACAGAGATAAATGCTTCTGGCTAAACCTGTTTGAAGCCATCTCTCTACTCAAACACTTATCACTAAGACAACTTCCAGCTTCTTTCTCCACATCACAGGAAAGCTCTGTTCAGCTTTTGCACGCAACTTTTGGATGCTCCTGCTCCCACCCTCCACTTTTGTTAATATTGGGTGGCATTCAGAGAATTCTTTCCTCTTTATGGAAGACTAGCACATATTCTCCCTGTCACCCTCTTTCCACACTCACTGGTAGATAGAGTTCTAGGATCTGCCTTCTGAGGATGGAAGGTTCACTCATGGAAAGTGCCTTTGCCAGATTTGGGGGTACACCACCCTCCTCCCATATGAAGGATGTAATTATTCAGCTATTTCATCCTCACATGTGAGAATAAGGAACTTCCATCGCTTTTCCCCACTGCAAAAGAAAAGGAATCTTTCTGAATTGTTTTGCCTAATAGTCACACATCCCAAATTTGGGAGGGAAATTATTCTATGCAGGACTGGGGAGAGTTTGTATGAAGATCATGGGGGAAAAATGTTTCCAGATAGCTACATGATTTGTGTGTGTGTGTGTGCAGAACTGCTGACTTTCGTGCAAAACACAGCAATCTTGTACCTGTGTGTGTGTGTGCACACATACACACACACAAACACACACACACAAAATGGCTATTTGAAAGTAGACTGTGTATATGAAATTTATATTTTTGCATGAAAAAATACACATTTTTTCATGCCAAAAATGCTATTTCCAGAAACTCACGTGGGATTTTGAGGTACAAAATTAGTGGGGTTTGAACAGAAAACATTATTTTTGCCCAGAAGGCCTCATGTGAGTTTCGGAAAAGAGTGGGGATTTTTGCATGAGAAAATGTGGAGCTTTTAAAAAAAAATAATAAAAAACATGATTTTCATGCAACAACAATAAACCATGGGTATTTTTTTGTAAAGTAATTTTCCAGAACATTTAAGGAAGTGCAATACATAGTCATGTAGAGACATGGGGGTGGGGGTGGGCGATTCGCTCCAGGTGGCACGTTTTTGGGGGCATCCCAACCCATAGCCACACCCTCGTGCACCCTGACCATGCCCCCATGTACTGCAGCCACACCTCTGTGCACAGTGGCCATGCCCCTTGTGCCATAGCCCCTCCCCCTCCCCCCTTCAAGCTCCACCACTGGCAATATACTGGAAGAAAATGGCACAAAATTCTCACCACTGTGTCTGTTCTTCCGAACAAGGTTTCCTGAGTGTCACTGAATATTCTTTCCACCCCATCCAACACCACAGCAAAGTTTAAGCAGGATCCCCAAGCTTTCTGTGCAGGATTTTCAGGGACGGGGAGCCTGTCATAGAGAGAAGGGGAAAAGAAGTCTGATTACGAATACTCAAATCTAGTTCAAGACCATTTTCCATTTTTAACAGATCAGATTTGTGGGTTTTCACTTGAAACATACTTCATCTTGAGAAGCTGCCACTGGTAAATTTGTCTTTCTTCAACCTGATTCTATTTACTACCTGATAGCAATATACTTCTATTCTGATATCTGGAAGGATATTTAGATTATTCAGGACAGATGCTCCTGGACTTCATCTCTTTAAATTTTTTGTGCTTTCCTCATCTGTGTTTGTCTGTATGCGGCAGCATAAATACAGTATGCTATATGGAAAATAACTCAATTAAAATCCAATTAAACTAAACATTCCAGCAATACCACACTTTGTATGTACATGTAAGTGTCTTCAAGTTGCCCATTGATTTATGGTGACCCCATGAATTCCATAGGGTTTTCTTAAGCAAGGAATTCTCAGAGGTGGCTTTGCTACTTCCTTCCTTGCAAATATAGTCACCCCTCCACATTTGTGGGTTTCACTTTTGTGGATTTGATTATTCACAGATTATTTGATTCTGCTGCCTCCCTATGCCCTTTCTAATAGGGACTGCAAGCCTTGTGAGACTGAGAAACTGCAAACGAGGCTTGTAAGTCCCTCTTAAAAATGATGTGGGGCAGCAGTGGAGGTGGCAGTAAGCCCCACCAGCCAGCCACTTCTGCCTCGTGAAGGAACCCAGATGCCTCAAAGGAAGCCACAGTGGGTTGAATATGCTGATCATACTTTTTTGTGTGTTAAATATGGTTTTGGGAGGTAGGAGTTATTCACGATTTTTTCACATACACGGGGATCCTGTGCCTCTAATCCTAGTGAATGTAGAGGGATGACTGTATAGCCTATAGCATCTGCTATTGATTGGTGGTCTACCATCCAAGTACTAACTAGAGCTGACCCTGCTTAGCTTCCAAGATCAGATGAGATCTTCTGCTTTTAGGGTATTTAATCCCTATGCCACATTTTATTAGTGGTTTAAAAGGATGACCTTTACAGTAACTTCAAAACTGATACAGAGCTTGTACTGGAAGCAACTGGCTCTTACATCATGATGATGATGATGATTCATTTTAATCCGTCTTGCAGACTGAAAATGCCAACAGTTAAAGAATCATGAAGATGGAGATTTTCAAGGAAAAGGAAAAACTGGCCCAAGTGGGTTGACCTAAACTTCTAACTTTCTCACTTTCTGTAAACCATGTCCCAAATTCATCTACCATTGTAGTATATGATTCAGAGGGTTTCTTTTCTTTGCTACTTAATCTGCTCAGAAACTGCTCAGTGATGAATAAAATGAAAAGGGCAACTAAAATATAATAAAAGAAGGAACTAATCCTTGCTTTGAACAAGAACTAAGATAAACAAATGCCAGGTAGTAAATGTTCCAGTTTGGTAATTTTAAAGCACTTCCAGCCAGGTGTGATTCAAATGATATGAAAGACAAATTAAATGAAACAGCCCCTACAGAGATATCTGCAGTGCTGATAGAACTTTCCATTACCGCTTTAGCTTAACCACCCAGGCATCCCCCTCCAAAAACAGCTTGTTTTCTGTTGGTTGCCCAATTTTTTTTGCTCAGAGTATTCTTACTTCAGGATCCAATGCAGGATAAAACATTTTTGTTTTGGTTTTTTGCAAAAAAAAAAAAATCTTACTCAAAAGCCATAGGATGCGATCTTTCTATCATAAATTGTGAGCTATAATGGTTGGAGATATCAACAGCTAAAATGGTAATAAAAATTATCAGAGCATCTGTGTGTGGAGAATTAATATTCTGGAGCATTTTAAAGGAAAATAATTGTTTTCAAAATTTTGATATGCCGCCACTCCCAAAAGAAGTCACAATAAATTTTAAAGTACATTGAACAGCTTATTTATTACATGAGTGTAGGGGTGCTGTTCAAACCTTGCTTGGAAAAAAGAGACATTAATAACAATCCAATTGATTTTTTTAAATTGCTTACAATGTAATTGAATGTGAACTTCTCTCTTGTAATTACATACCCTCCGTCCAGAATTGGGAAAAGCAGTCCCAATTAATCCTCTGTAGCCCCACTTTATCAACTTTTAAAATGTAGCAGTTTCTCTTGCCTCCTTCCATTTCCCCCTTTGTCTTCAGCTAACTTCAAGTGCTGCAAACTGAATTCAAAATGTGAAAGTGGTTTGAACTCTATAAACTCAGCAGGAGGGAAAGGAGAAGAAGGAATGGTGTCTTGCCCTTCCCAACAGGCTCAGGCAAAAGCAAACTCCTTCAGCCCTTTTTAGCTTGTCTATTTTTCCTCATTAATCTTGGCCACACTTTGACGTGGCTTAGCCACATGTGTCCTCATTTTCATCTGTGAAATGTTGGAAGGTATGTAATTAATTATGAAGTTATTGTCCTTGCCCTTCTCTTATTTAGAACAAGAAAGAAGAAAAGAGACAAAATACTGAAATCAAAGGGGAGGTGGAAGCCTCAAAGGCTCGCAGGAAAAAAAATTATACACTTTAAGCATTATAGGTTTTCCTTGCCATAGTACTGATCAATTTCTTTCAAAAAGGAACCAAAGCTGGCTACCATACCATTCCAGATTAAGATGATGTGAAAGATAATTTTAGTTTCTCTTTCAAAGATCATGACTGGAGACTGCATCCAGGGTTACAGTTCCTAGAACTACCCAATAATTGCATCAGTAAGTGATAAGCAGAATTGTCATGTTCCATCTGTACCAGTCTGTGACAGAACTGTGGATTGGAGGGGAGCATTTTGGAGCTGAACTCACATTCATTGTAACATCTGATGAGCCCATTTGTTTATTTTTAATCTATCTTTTAATTGGAGCAAAAAAGCTTTCTCAGTTGTCTTTTTTAAATAGAGAGAGGAAAACACTAGGCTCTCAGCAATAAAATCCAGGTCAGCAAACCCATCCAGAGTCAACTTTTAGATGCCATTTTTACCCCTTAACTAATACCTGGCAGCAAGCAGTTCTCTTATAACCCATTGGCAGCATAGTAATGATGGGGACAAAAGCTGCATAGCTTTTTTTGGGCTACAACTCCCAGAATCTCCAACCATCATCATTGGGGTGTGGAATCTATAATTCTCTTGGTATTAATAGACTAGAATTGTAGAACTATAGAAATTGAAAAGGACCTGCTAGTTCAACTGTCTGCCATTCAGGGATACACAGATAAAACACTCCTGAGTGATGCGACCCATTGTCTGTTTAAAGATCTTTAAAGAAGGAGAGTCCAATTCCTCTGTCAAACGTCTCTTACCATCCAGAATTAACTTTCTCATCATCTCCAAGCTAAACATACCCATCTCCCTAAGCCATTCCTCTAGGGCCTGGATTCCAAATCTTTTACCATCTTGGTCACCCTCCTCTCCACACCTAGCTTATCAATATCCTTCTTGAATGGTGGTGCTCAGAACTGGATACAATATTGCATGTGAGCTCTGAGCAAAGCAGAATATTTTGCTTGATCTGGACACTATACTCCTGTCATCCTATCATCCCAATTTCTCCTGTAATTTTGATGCTGTTGTACTTGGTGTCTCTCTCTGCCTTCTAGAAAACTGTTCCCATCCCCCCCAAAATAACTCAGTTTAAAGCCCTTCCGATCAGGTTTGTGAGACTCTTAGTAAACACATTCCTATGGACCACTGTGATGTACAACCCTCTGGCTACTTGTTGTTATGCGCCTTCAAGCCATTTCCTGCTTATGGTGACCCTGAAGCAAATCTATCACATGGTTTTGTTGGCAAGACTTGTCCAGAGGTGAGTTGACTTTGTCTTCCTCTGAAGCAGAGAGTGTGTGACTTGACCAAGGTCACCCAATGTGTTTCCATGGCTGAGCAGGAATTTGAACCCTGGTATCCTCCTTAATGAAAGCACAGACCACGGTCCAAGAAGCCAAATCTTTCATGATGACACCATCTAGAGAGCCCAGTTGTTCACATCCAGAATTCTTCTTTTCCTTCCTGGGCCACGTCCTTCAGGAGGAAAAAGTGACAAAATAGCAACCAGTATTCCAAGGTTCTTTGACTTCCTACTCAGTTTCATAATCCCTTGAAGTATGTTCAAGGCTGTATGTTGCTTTATCATTTGTTCCCGTACCAGTTAGTAGGAGGAGGTAACAGTTGGTGGATTTAGCCTTTCATAATGAATCCTTGGCCCTGGAAGACAACACACCTCTTGAGACATCCTGTTAGGCTTATGCACCACTGACTCTAGTTCTCTCAGCAGAGAATCACCTACCACCAGCACATGTCTCTTCTTCCTCTGAGAACTAATCTTTTCAGCCCACAGAATCCTCTAAGGTCACCTCCATGTTCTCTGGGTACTGAGACTGTTGTCTCTTTTCTTGTATTTCATACTTGTTGATCCAAGGGAGAGTTTGGAATTGATTACGTAGTGCCAGACTCACAGCATAGTTCCTGGTAGTTCTCTTCCTGTGTGACACATTCTTCTAAGTATATGCTTCCTATGTTTGTGAATTGTCTTTGTCCCTACAGGTATTTCCTGTGTATTGTCCTTTCAAGCAAGTCTGCTCTGCTCTGCTCTGTCCAAAAAGGATTCATCCTCCCTGATAGTTTTAAGTGTAGATATGCAGGCTTCACACTGTTGCATTCTTCCACTAGTGCAAATGAGCTTGCACTTGCTGCAGATTCTATAATTCCCAAGAAACAGCCATGAAGAGAGGGACTTTATGGTTGATAATGCAACGATAGCTGGACAATCATGCATTTTCCATCTCGGTATTGAGATGCTAATTCTCATTTATTGCCTCACTTGGCCAGGTAACCCCTAGCATCAGGAATACCCAGAAAATATTCTCCCTATATTCTCCATATGATAACTTCATAGTCCCCCCACCCAGCTGCCCATGGTCAACCCATAAGACCAAATGTCCAAATACATATTTGTCACTCAGGCAATATGACAACCACACTCAAATTCACTGCCCATAAGACTTTGTTTCTACCCTACCTATCCTAGCACCACAATTTTGTTCCTTCTCTTTTGGTAGATTCGAATGTTCCTGCTTGTGGCTAAATGTTCTGCTTAGAACTGCATTACTATTATCTACCAAAAACCTGAAGTTAACTTAGTAATATTTCTCCTTCTAATTGGTGATTGTTGAAATTGGGGACATTGCTGAATAAAGAAGGTCTTTGGCTTGCCCAGGGCCATGCTGACATGTATTTGGTAATTACTGTGGGAGCTGTTTTGCTGGCTTGGCAAGAATGCTGTTTCAATTAATTTCTTAGGGAGTCATTTATTTGCTTTGTAAAGGCTGTTTTGCCAAGGAAATCCAGGTAGGCTGTTTTGACTCACCACATATTGTCTCCGTATCCTGGCCAAACTATATTTTACACAAAAGATCTCTGAATGAGTCTGCCGACTTTTAAAATTTCCTCTTACTGAAATTCAGTAACTAGTGTGCAGAAGAGAAGGAATTTGTTGGACAGTAGCAGGGCAGAGAAGTTAAACCATTCTTTTCTATACAGTTTTCCAGTCAGTATCAGTCATATCCTGTCACTAAGGGTAGGAGACCATTGACTGACTGACTGTTTGATTGATTGAATGAATGTATTTATATCCTATCTTTCTCTCAAGATGGGATTCAAGGCGGCTTGCAATAATTTTAAAAATGATTAAGGTAAAACATTGGTTTACAAAAATTAGAAAAGAATTAAACAATAATATTATTTAAAAACATGATTGAAAACAGTTAAAGACATTTAAATGTATTTAAAACATAATTTCTAACAAAAGGTTTAAAATACAGCACCACCATGTTTTACATCACACTTTATTGCTGCATGCCTTCAAGTTTTTTCTGACCTTTGGTGACCTCAAGGTGAACCTATCATGGGGTTTTCTTGGCAAGGTTTATACAGAGGGGGTTTGCCATTGGCTTCCTCTGAAGCTAAGAGAGTGTGACTTGCCCAAGGTCACCCAGTGAGTTTCCATAGCTGAGCAGGGATTCAAACCCTGGTCTCCAGAGTCATAATCCAATGCTCAAACTGCTACACCACTCCATATTTAAAATTCAAAGGTCTGCCTGAATAAAACATCTTCATCTACCAGCAGAAAGAAAGCAGGGAGGGGGCCAACTGCACCTCCCAAAGAAGGGAGCTACACTGCCTGGGAGCAACCACGGAGAAGGCTGTCTCCCAAGTCATCACCAAACACACCTGAAAATGCAAGACCATCGAAGGTTCAAGTCACCCTGGCCAGGTATTCAGTAGGATAGGCAGGGAAGGGAAGGCAATGATGATGACATTCATATCTGGTCAACAAAACAAATGACTTTATCACACACCAGAATGTTTGAACCCTACCTTTTAACTGTATGTTGATGTTTTTGGCTCACTTGAGACTGTCAAGGTTGCTGTGGTGAACTGACCTTTTAAATACCAAGGAAAGTTCAGATATCTGGCAGCCTGCCTTGACATTTCTAGATGAGTGAAGAGCAACTGCATAAAGTAGCTTTTCCAGTAGACGGGAGGGAGGGTGTTTACAATAATAGAATTAGGGGCATTGAAAAGATCAGATAGACAAAAGCTTGCCTTATATTTGTTGTTGTTAACTGCTGTCAAGCAAGCGTCTGCTCTGGTCTTGCAGACTCCAGGCCATGGCGTCCTTGACTGAGTCTAAAAAAGACAATAAGGCCATTTGCTATTCTCTCCTAGTAGTTTGATGTCTTCTGCATAACTTAAACGGTTGGTGTTCCTTGCTCTAAATTTCACTCCTCCTTCCTCCAAGTCTAATACATATGATATGTTCAGTGTACAAGATAATCAGACAAGATGATAAAATGCAGCCTTGCCCAGTCTCCTTGCCAATTGGAAACCATTCAATTTTTCCATATTCTGTCTAGACAGGAGACTCTTGCCCTGAGTGCAGGTTATGCATCAGAACAATCAAATGTTGTGGCATACCAATTTCTTGAAGAGCAATCTATAGTTTTTCATGATCTGCACAATCAAAGGCTTTGCTATAATCTATAAAGCACAGGCTGATTTTCTTCTGAAATTCTTGGTGCATTCCGTTATCCAACACATGTTTGCAAGATGATCCCTAGGGATTCTTCTTTTCCTGAACTCAGCTTGGACATCTGGCATTTCTCAGTCCATATGTGGCAAAAGTCTTTGCTGTAAAATTCTGAGCATCACTTTGCTTGCTTGGGAGATTAATGCAATGCTCCTGTGGTTACTGTAATCCCTGGTGCCCCCTTCCTTGGGGATTAGAAGGTATATTGAGTATTTCCAGTCTGTGGGCCATTCTTTTGTTTTCCGTGTTTGTTGACAGGTTTCAGTTAGAATTTGTGTGGATTCTGCCTCCATGGCTTGAAGCAGTACTATTGGTATGCCATCTGTTGCAGGAGATTTATTTCTTCCAAGTACTCTGAGTATAGTTGCCATTTTACTTTCTAAAATTGTAGGTTCATCTTCAAATGGTTTTTCCTTGAATGAATTTGTCATCCTTTCATTTCTTTTATACAGTTCTTCAACATATTGTTTCCATCATTTTTTTATTTGCACTTGGTCATGTAACTTGATCCCCTGCTGGTGGTAGAACATCAAGGTTTAAATTTCCCTTTGATTTCTCAGATCATGTGGAAGAGATCCCTCACTCTTCCTTTTTTGTGGTCTTCTATCTCTTTGCATTGATTATTATAGTACGTTTCTTTGTCCCTGTGTGCAAATTGTTGAGCAGTTGCATTCAGGATTCTGACTTGATTTCTGTCACCTTTTACTTTTTACTTTTCCTCTCTGTCCTTAACTGCTTGAAGAGTTTCATCTGTCTTCCATTGAGGCTTCTCTCTCTCTCTCTCTCTTTTTTTCCCTTTTTTTCTTTTTTCTGTTGTTGACTGCACATAGTGCCATTTGGCATTCCTCCCTGGCAATGTCCCTGACTTCAGTCCAAAGTTCTTCTATTAGGCTTTATAGTGCAAATTTATTTTTTATATTATCTTTAAATTTTATGAGGGTGTTCTGGGGATTATATTTTGACACAATGGTTGTTCTAGTGTTCTTCAGCTTTACTCTAATTTTTGATATGAGGAGTTCATGGTCTGTGACACAATCTGCTCCTGGTCTTGTTTTTGTAGGGAAGATGGAGCTTCTCCATCTTCTCCTTCCAATTATGTAATCTATTTTATTTCTGTATTGGTCATTGATGACCATTAATTCAATCACCTCTTTGGTTGCTTGAAGAATGTGTTTGAAATGAACAAACTGTTGGCTTTCCAAAATTCATTCAATTAATTTCTTGATCCCAGGCAAAATTTTCCTGCAATTTTTGATTCTGCTATGTTTCTCCTTTTGCATTCCAGTCACATATGATTAACAAGTCCTGTTTTGGTATGTCATCAATTTCCTCCTGGACTCCAGCACAGAATCTTTAAATGTCTTCTTTTTCTGCCCATGTAGTTGGAGCATAAACTCAGATTATGGTTATATCAATGGGGTTTCCCTTAAGTCTTATTGATATTATTGTCGGACTTTGCATTATATCTTTTGATTGTTTTTGCTATATCTCTCCTCACTATTAATTCCACCCCATTCTTCTTAGATTTTCATCTCTTGGGTAAAACATTATATAATATCAAAATATTACTCAAAATATCCCATTCCTATCCACTTTGGCTCTTCACTCCATGTATTGTGATGTTTATATGATTCGCTTCTTGTTTTACTATGTCTAACTTCCCCTGATTCATGGTTCTCACATTCCATATTTCCATAACATGTGATATGTACCTTCAGACTTTCCTTTAACCTCTGAGAATGAAAACAGGTGAACATCCTTTTGGCTTGAGTCGACTTGCACCATTAACCACAGTACTACCTTTAGTGTCCTCTGCTATACTTCAGTAACTCATTGAGTACCAACTGACCTGGGAGTTTCATCTTCTGGAATCATATCTTGTTTCATTTTAGATTGTCTCATCATGTTTTTTTTGTAGTAAAAGACATTGGAAAGAGATTTACTGTGCCTCCTTCTATGCAGTACAAACAAGTGTTAGCTAGGGTGCCACTGTTGCCTCTGAAAGATCCTCTGCCAGTGTCAGCTCTCACTACTGCTGCCCAGTAATTGTTTGGCATATTTAGCCTGGCTCCTCAGCAAAAGCCTGTTTGACCAGGGAAAGCATACAGGGCCTTGCAAGAGCATACAGTCCCACGACTGTGGAAAGTGATCACATATTTCAACATCACCTAGTGGAACTAATCTAATCTCTCCTTGGAAACCTCCAAGGGAAGATATCTCACAGTATCTGCAGACTGAGCCAATTTGGTTGCTGCTTATTATTAGTTAATGAAAGCTTAACCTAATACATTTTCCACTAGTTGAAGCTTAGTTTCTTGTCCACTTGATAGATAAATAATTGTTGCCCACATCTTTCTGATGGCCTCAAATACTGAAAACTTTCCATATTCCTTCTTATCTTTTCTTGAAGACACACCAAGTTCTTCCTGCCTTTCTTTGCACAATTTGTTTTCTAGGTCATTTATCACTCTTATCATGGTCTAAATCTTGTCAGACTTGCTGACATCCTTGTTGGACTGTGGACTCCAAATCTAAAGCCAACACTCCAGATGAGTTCTCATACAAAGTTAATTGATAACTACACGTTACAAATAAACACAGCTAACAAACTCTGCTGGCTGGTTGTTGCTGGTGGGTGGTGGTTTGACATGAAAGCTACTTAATTCTTTCCCTGACTGCTGTCTGTATTGAGAAGTGCACCCCATATGGCTTCCTTTCCTCATAACCTTTGAATGTTGGACTTACATGTACTTTCAACACCAAGGAAGAACTCAGGGTGGGGTGAGTTAAGATATGGCGGGACAGAAAAAGAGTTCAGCACACATTCCCCATACTGCTTTCCAACATCAGATATTGTTTAAAATAAATCTATTAGGGCTCTAGGATACAAATTTGTATGGAATCTGTAGCTACCCTTAAGTGGTACTACTCCCTATGAAACAATGCTTCAGTTAATATGTATCCCAGAGTGTCATAATGTCACTCTCTCCATTGATCATGGCCAGTTTGTTATCCACTATATTCACACTAAGGCGAAATCCACCAGGGTTGCTCTTACACAGGTCCTATTCTTCTCTTCAGAATTTGTGCAGGAGTATTTTCTTAAGGATTGTGCCCACTTAATCTTAAAGAATCACTGCTGTCTCAGTAATTACTGACCCTTCTTTCCCCAGGACTTCTCTCTCAAGCATATATCCACATTACTATTTTTTAAAAACAGACCTGAAGTTTCATATTTCAGAATGATGAATTGGTGGTGGACAGTGGTGGTCCTACTGCTATGATACCAGACATGAACCTGAATTTAATACCAGGTTTTTGAAATCTCTATTTAGTATCAGAACACCACTGAAACATTAAGGATAGCACAAGCTAGCCTATTGTTAATTATAGGGGCTCATAGATGCAATACAGGGAGAAGACAGACAGGGCGAATGTTGTGGGAGGTTGAAGCATATGTAACTGTAGTTCTTAGGGGGGTTGGTTTATTGTTTTGAAGACCCAATAATGTTTTTGTTATTCCAAACTATTTGCTGGCAGATCCCAGCAGCAGCTGCAACTTTGATTTCCCACCCTCCAATGGGTGTTGTTGTTTTTCTAAAGAAATATCTGAGATATACCAGATTTAAAAAGCCTCAAGGGGTATGTCTGCATTGGTTGTTGTAATGCATGCTGAGGTTCTGGCCACTCCCCCAAGAAGTGCATCCTGATGTAAGCTACATCTTTGCATATGGATGGTTTTAACATGGATGGTAGGAAAGGTGGTTCCTCTTTTATCTTTATCCCCCCCCTTTTCTCCATTAAAAAAAAAAAAGAATTATAGCATCATAGTGCATGACTGCATCAGTAAAATAGTGAAATAGCACTTTTGCACTGAAATTAATTTAAAAAAATACAAATCAAAATTTAGAGACAAGACCATTTCACAACATAAGATGACACCCTAACCTCAGCAAACCATGTCCCCAGTTTAAAAAACTTTCTAGTTTGAATCCAAGAAATTGCTATTGCTTGCTGACACACACACACACCCAAATTAAAGAACAGAGCCCACTGATAGGAGAAAAAGGGGGAGTGGAAGCAACAACCACTCGCAATACCAAATAAATAAATAAATAAAGGCTCTATGCAGCAAGAGCTCATACTTCTTTAGACCAGTCTGGAAGAGCCCATAGGCAGTCTTTCTTAGGAGCTGAATGTCCCTTTTTAAGTCTTAAAACCTTGTAAGTAACGTTATAACCACAATTTGTTTTCTTAACCACTTTCCAAAGCGGAACTTCAGACGGAATGTAAATAACCCTTAATCCTTTTATCCGCTTGTGGACTGTGCTTAAGTTTTTAAAAAGACACAGAAGAAATGCCTACATGTGGTGTCCAGTGAATAAATACACATAACATAAGTACCATGTCCAGAATTACTGATTTTTAAATGCTTGCCAAATGTTTGTATTCACGAATAAAATACTTCCAAGAGAACAATGTAGTTTTGTCCACTATTAAGAAACATAACATAGGCATAAAGCTGAATCTGTTCTTCATGATTTCTACACTAACCAGAGCTCAGATGTTATGGGTAAACATCTTAGAGAATATTTGCAGATGGTTAAGAAAATAACTATTTCAAATTTTTGGAAGATATATTTATTACATTTATACTCAATTTTGGTCTCCTGTTTTTCATGATAGCACTCATAGAGTTCACATGTTGTCTCTATGACTGGTCCACACATGCTGACCAGACCCATACATATTCAGCTTCAGCATGACTATTTAACCCTGAACACTTTCTGCAAATACAGAAGATTCTCCCCAACCCCACTGGTTTATTTGTTCTTAACTGCCACCAACTTGATTTCAATCTATGACAACCCTATCAATAAAAGATCTCCAAGTCACCCTATTATCAATAGCCCTGCTCAGGTCTGGCATACTCATGACTGTGGCTTCCTTGATTTAGTTCATCCATCAGTAATGTGGTCTTCCTCTTTTTGTATTGCTTCCTACCTTATCAAGCATTATTTTCATTTCTGGTGAATAATGCCTTCTTACTATATGGCTAAAGTACAACAGTCTGAGTTTAGTCACCTTGGCATCTAGGGGAGAATTCAGGCTTGATTTGCTCTAGGACCCATTTATTGGTCTTTTTAGCAGTCAACAGTATCTATAAAACTCTTCTCCAATACCACATTTCAGATGAGTTTATTTTCCTCCTACCAGCTTTCTCTGCCGTCCAGCTTTCAAAACCTTAAACAGAAATTAGAAATACAGTGGCAGGGACAATCCTAACTTTAGTATTCAATGACATATCTTGACACTTGAGGATCTTGTTTAGTTCTTTTATAGCTGCCCTTCCAAGTCCTAATCTTCTTCTGATTTCTTGACTGCAGGCTCCATTCTGATTAACAACTGAGTCATTGTATGAAATTAATCTAGTGGTTTCTACAAGCATTACATGCTTTGAAGACCTCAGCAGTCTTTGCAAACTCCAGCCAGCCCAGAATGCATCAGCCTATCCATCTGTATTGTGGTCTTCTTTTCCTTCTACTTTCCATCTTACCAAGCATTATTACCTTTTCTAAGGAGTTGTCTGCTATTGTGTGAATAGTTGCACCAATGTCACGTGTACCTTTTGCCCTAAGTCCATAAGATAACTCCATTTTTCCCATGGCACCCATTTCCTAAGCTTTCTCTCACCCTATACTTGGGCACTTTCAAAATGAGGTAGATGCCAGGCCAGGGTGAATGGATGGGTAGAACTGATGCTGCCTGGGCTATTATCCTTTGGATGCATCCTATAGACATTTTTTCATGTTTGGCTGGGAAATAAGGAAAAACCCTTTTCAACTATTGTGCATTTAAGGTCATCCATGATAACCTAAAATGTTTTCAATCATAAGAAATTTCCTCAAGCTGCTGTGATAATAACCATTTTTTGAAAATACTAGACACAAATTGTATATGTTCTCTGGTTTCCAAGGCTGTTAAATATATGATTATCACATTTTGAAGATGTCATCCCTGCCCTCATGCCTACAAAGAATAGCCACGACAGTTAAAACAGGATTTAATTTTTTAAAGGTCAAATTACAGTCTTTAGATTAAGCTTGTAGGCAACACTAACAGCTTCAGAGAACAATTTCGCCTTGCCTTCCAGCAGAGAATTAAGATAAGGGCTACAAAACAACAATAGTGACTTGACAGTCTCTGTTTAAACAAGATGAATTTATAGGGCTGAGCTATGGATTTCAGATCCTGCCCCAGATCCAGCCCCACAATTGAAAAGCTGTTAAAGACACCATTACAGATGGACTGATAAAATCTTTGCTTTTTTAATGCAAAGTTTTATAATCATTCTGTGTTTATGACTTAATTAAAGCAGGCAGCTTAGTTGAGCCTATGTTATTGTTGTTGTTGTTGTTGTCTGCCTTCAAGTCATTTCCAACTTTTGGTGACCCTAAGGTGAACCTATCACAGGGTTTTCTGGGCTGAGAGTATGTGACTCACCCAAGGTCACCCACTGGGTTTCCATGTCTGAGTGGGGGATTGAACTCTGGCCTCCAGGGTCGTAATCCAATGCTCAGTCCAATGCCACCTTGGGTCCCAATTTTGAGAGAAAGGCAGCTTAGAAATACAACAAAATAAATAAAAATAAATAAATAAAACTACTAACCACATTGGCTTTCAGAAATACAATTAAGGTATCTCCTACAGTGAGGATAGGGAAACTTTGGCTCTTCAGATATTTTGGACTTGCCTCCAAAAACTCCATCCAGCATGGCCAATGGTAAGGGATCATGAGAGTTGTAATCCAAAACATCTGGAATAGCAAAGACTCCCCACTCCTGCTCTGATGATACTGATGGCATACAACTTCGGGAGCACTGCCTCTCGTGTTCACACGGGTGAAAAGTTATTTTAAAAACTATTACAGTTGTATTTTGAACTTGTGGTCTTTCTAATATGTTGGGCTTCAATGCTCAGAAGTCCCTGTCAACCTGACCAATGATCAGGACTTCCAGAAGTTGGTCAAAAATATCTGGAGAGGCCAGTGTTCAATTATTAATTAATTAAGTAATGTTTGTTTGTTTGCTATTAAAATATCTATATTCTACTGTATATCCAAAAGATCTCAGGATGGCATAGAGTAAAAATAATTTGAACAGTTTAAAACAGTAAGAATAATTTAAACAGATTAAAAAACTTATTAAACAGTTGAAACAAAACGTGACCCAATCACAGCAACATTTATTCAGAGGAAGTTTGCCATTGTTTTCCTCCAAGGCTGCTGAGAGTGTGGGGGTTCCCAGTGGGTTTCCATGGCCAAGTGAGAAAACAAACTCTGGTCACCTAGAATCCTAGTCCAATGGTTCCCAAACTTTGGTCCCCCAGATAGTTTGGACTTCATTTCCCAGAATTCCTATCTGTTGGCTAAGCTGCCTAGGGGTTTCTGGGAACTGAAGTCCAAAACAGCCAGAGAATCAAAATTTGGGAACCACTGACCTCGTCCAGCCCTCAGATTACTGTACCACACTGCTCTAGGGGATATCATGGTCCTTGTTCATTTAAAAAGCCTGGGAACACCGTGCTGACACAATGCTAATAAGAGACCTGACCCTATTACGACACTACCCTCACCACCAAAAGCTGGGCAAATAAAGAATGACTTTCTTATTTTATACAATCTGTCCTCTGAAAGAAAAAAGGCAGTTCAAATCCTTTAAGCTTCATTCTAAAAATCCCAATTAACTTACCTTAGTTTTGCTGAAAACAATTATTGGTCTGGAAAGAGGAGGGAAAAAACATGAAATAAACCTTAATCTAAGTTCCTTCCCTACCTTTCTTTCTTTAAAGATCTATTTAGATATAAAGACAGTATTGCTAGCACTAATCTTCCTAAGAGAAGCAGCCTGGCAACACATTGATAGCACTAGGAAATCTCAGGCCACGCTTTGGTCAGAGAGTGGGAAGAACATATACGCTGCTGCAGCTGCTGTCCCCTTCCAATCATTCCTGAAAACAGGTGAGCAAGGAGCCAGTGGCAAGTAGAAGTACTGTATGATCTGACAGAATCCACAGTCAACTATACAGAGAGTTCTTGTTGTTGCGTGCTTTCAAGGTTCATTTAAATCATCAGACTATAATTACCAATAAAAGTCACATTGATTTCAGTGGGTCTTCTCCAAGTATGACTAAGGGCATTTCCGCCCTGCACTGTTACAGTGCTATTATTCCACTTCCAACATCCTATGGAATCCTGTGGTTTTCGATTCAGGGAGAGCCATTTATAATTCTCAGCCAGAGAGCTCTTTGGCCTCAGTAAACTACAAACCCCAGAATTCCACAGGATGCTGAAAGCGGAATAATGGCAGGGTAGTGCAGGAAGGCCCTTGGTCTGTATCCCAAATCTGCTGGCTGGCCTTGCTCCTCACTTTCTCTTCCCACTCACTCTTAGGGCATATCCGCACTGTGCAATTATAGCAGTGTGATACCACTTTAACTGTCAAGCCTCTATTCTTTAAAATCCTGGGACAGCTTGGTCTCATCCATATATAATTGTTTAAATATGCATATATATGGAAAAACACTTAGTCTAAAAACAGTCTGGACGTCAGACTTGAAAATCACAATTCCAGGGAAAGACAAACAATTTCTGGTTATCATTACCATTTAAATCCTGATACGCACTAATAAGGGAACATGCTTTTAAAACAATCTACAATTGGTACCTTACACCTCTTAGACAGTCAAAGATAGGAAATAATATTTCACCAATGCTGGAGAGGATGTAAGGTTATTGGTACATATAACCATATGTGGTTAGAATGCCCTAAAATCTGTTTTGGCAAAGGGTTATAAGACAAATGATGATAATCACAAGATGAGATATTAAATACTGTCCCAGATTTTTATTGTTGAACATTTTTCTAAAGACAACAAACAGCTTGAACACAAGACTTTGATTGTAATTTTTATCACGGCTGTCCGAATGGAAATAGCTAGATGCTGGAAGACTGGAGATGTTTCTCTGGAAGCTTGGTGTGGAAGAATATGAGATTCATGGTGTTCAGAGAAACTCTCAGACAATATGCAATAGAGGAATGAAAAGGAATGAAACTTTTGATGAAACATGGTTTCCATTCAATGAATATATGAATGCAATAGATGATTTACAAGGTTATCCCAAACTCTCTATAGAATTTACAGACATATGATGAGATCCTTAATAGATAATGGTAGGCATTATACTTGAATTATGGATGTAAATTACTCTTGTAAATTGTTTGTCTTACTTTTTTACTGTATTCCTGTGTACTTGTGTCATTTTATGTAATAAAATATTAATAAATAAATAAATAAAATAAAATCCTGGGATTTGTAGTTTGGTGAGATAGTTACAATTCTCTTATTCATACTCCTGTGAACTACAACACAGATCTCTCTGGCAAAGAATTCTTAGTACCTCATGAAACTACAAATCCTGGAGTGCCTATGATAGAACCATGGCAATTAAAGTGGAATCAAAGCACTGTAATTGTGGTATAAATATTCCTAATGTCTCTGCTTTCACATCTCATCCTCATGCCTCTCTCTTTCTTGCCCTAGTGTCTGCTTCCTCCCCTTACCTAGTAGGTGCATTTTTCTCCTATTTCTTTTCCAGGATGCTGCAGTTATGTCCGGTATCTAGATTTGACCAGAGTGCCTCTAGCAATCAAATGGCTAATGTGAGGTTAATAATATCAGCCCTAGCCAGTGTAGTCAACAGTGAGGGATCACGAATGCTATCAGTACAACAACATTCAGAGCCTCTGTGGAGAGATGAAGATGCGACCAAAATGGTGAAGGGTCTGGAAGCCATACCCTACAAGGGTCCAACCGTGGGCAGGGGGACTTGATCATAAAACAAAAAAAGAAAAGAAAAAGAGGGAATGAAGGAAGGAAAGGAAAAATGAGAATGAGTGGAAAGGACACACTCACTGGTGCAGCAATTTCTTTTTAACTGGGAGAAAAAGGACCATCTAAATCCTCCATAAATGTTCAATAGTCACTTCCTGATAGGTGCTTGGACAGAGTCTTTCTTGCTAGCTAGCTAATCTGTATTTTAATTGGTTTCATGCACGATGTAATTTGCCCTTTTGTCTCAGGATTTTTTCATTATCTACTGTGACAAAGAGCTCTACTTTCTGTATCATTAGCATGCATGCACACGGGTTGCTTCACAATAGGCACAAAGACTACACACACACACACACACACACACCCCTCTCCCAAGCTTTTTTTCTGCAGTCTTGATCACTTTCTACTCAGATTTGTACTCCACTGTCAGTGCCAAGGGTGAAGAGGAATCTTCTTAGGCACAACCACAATGGATTAAGTCCAAAATTACATGAGAGAACCACTATTTGTGCAAACAGAGATTCGCTTCCTCTCCTCGTCCTGCCCTGCAGTCCCTTTTCACATATTCCACATGCAGCCTGATTCTTCTGGGGTAGATTTGGATGGATGGAGGGAGAAGGGTGATTTAGTCCCATGAGGGAGTTGAATAAGCAGATGGTTCCTCCACACCTGCAGTTCAAATGCAGGAGTGGATACAGCCAATTTTAATCAGTAAAGTGTTTTTCATTCTCATCATAGCAAGCTAATGAGAGTTCCCATGCACCATTCTGGGTCCAGAGCATAATGATCCTTTCAGGACCCAAAATATCTCAGCCAAATGAGACTGTGCTGACACAATGCTAATAAGAAGGCATCATACGTCCATTCCCATCACTGTCACAGAAGAGGCCCTGGCTTGAGCTCTAAACAATGTTCAGTCAACCTGATCCTGCATCTTCCTCTAGCCATGCAGGCTATTTCCCCAAGTCAGAGACGAATAAACTGCAACAGGCCTCTCTACAGTGAACCACACTAAGTATGTTTTCTGTAGAAGAACAACTGAAACCTGAAAGTGACTAGCTAATTTGCATTTCCATATTTTTCATATGATTGTTAGCTGATTTGCTGGATTTCCAGGACATTTGGGGAATTGGGAGTGGTTTTCAAGCATTGAAACAGAGTTTGGGGCATTTGAGAAGCAATTTTTTTACAAAAAAAAAAATCATTTTATGGGGTGCTAGGATTTGGTGGACCGCAAAAAATGGAGTTGAGACCTTAATGTGGTGCACAACACACCTTCCCTACCCCTGTCCTTAGTGTTTGATTGTCCTTGGTGAGAGAGAGAAGATCTGACTGGTGAACAATTCAAGGCAGACTGAAGAAAGTACTTCTTCACATTATGCACACTTACTAATTAACTAATGGAATTCATCACCACATAGCTGAAATGACTAAATAAATGTATACAGGGCAAGTCTGTCAATGTCTCATAAACTCTGAGTGGCTAATATACTCAATATGCCTCTGAGCTCCTATTCCTGGGAGGAAAAAATGGAGAAGGCCATTCCCTTGATGTGCTGTTTGCAGTTGAATATTGTGGAAAACAAGATCCTGGACTGGAATAGTGATGCAATCATTGTAAATTTCATTATTGCAATCAAGAATATTTTACCCCTTTTTTCTACTCATTGTGAAAAAGGTGCTGAAAACTGTATAGTTTTCAAAGACTATTCACACACAGTCTGGGACTTAACATTTTTTTGTACAAAAAAACAGCATTTTCTGCAGAGAACATTCCTGCACAGAAAACAAGTTTCCTGGCACTCCTGCACCAAAAAAAGCAGAATTTGCAGAAATGTTATTAAAAATCTGCAATTTTTGTGCAGAGTAAGTCCTGAACTGCAAAGGCTTTTGCTCATCTAAGATTCACCTTGCCAGAGTTTAGTTTCTCAATACTTTAGAAATCTGTTTTTCAAGCATTTTTTCAGTATTTTGAATATTCTTTCCATCCTTAGACTAGAAAAGCCTTTGGTCTGACCGAGCAAGGATCTTCTTATGTACTTAAGATCCCACCCATTATTTCTGCTCTGGGAGCATGCTATTAGTTGCTGGAAGTAGAAAGAAGAGATGTACACATTCACAGCATACTCACATACACAGACACACACACACACATATTATTGTATGTAACCTGGCCCACCTTTATTCCTGGAGCAGTGGCTCCATACTGGATGGATGAACCTTTAAAAAATATTATATTCATTTAACTGTTCAGAGACTGTGTGTTCTTTTTCAGGGACAAAATATATGTCTACTCTTTCTTTTAATAGCCAGGTATCCTAAAGGCACCAGATCTCATTTGATCTTGGAAGTTAAGCAGAGTCAGCCCTGGTTAGTACTTGGGTGAGAGACCAGCAAGGAATACCAGGTGATATAGGCTACATTTCATAGGAAGGAACTGGCAAAACCACCTCTGAGTACTTCCTGCCTAAGAGAATCTTATGAAATGAATGGGCTCACCGTAAGTCGACAGGCCATTTGAAGGCAGACACACACGAACACACAAAACAGCACTGGACTATTCTTCCCACCCCACATGTGGATATCATGCTGTTGATTTTGAATGGGTGGCAATCTGTGAGATAATAGTGTGTGTGTATGTGCCTTCAACTCCAAGATCAGATGGGATACAGAGCTTTTTTAAAAAAGCATTTAGAGCCTGCATTCACTATTCATCTGGATAAGTTCTCAGCATTTTCACTTCTTTCAAGACATCATTTGAGCTTTTGTATTCTCTCAGCATGAGCTCTGAGCCACTCAATACTGAAAGGTAGAAGTAAAAAAGCAGATGTGGTGTCTGGGAAGTTGGCCAACAACAAAGGGGGGGGAAGTCTGAGATATATTATTTCTAGAGTTGCCACTTTTAGCCTAAACCCTTTTTGTCTAAGTGTTGCCAATGGCAGAATATGGTAAATTCCAACCGTGAAAGACCTAAAACTACCAGCTCCTTCTGTGCCCTGCTTGCTCTGGAAAGCCACACACCTTTCACTAGGAAAAATACATTCAGGTGCAGGTCTAGTGTTGTATTAGAGTCCTTCATGTTTATATCATAGTGGAGAGAGCAACAGTAAAAAAAAGCCCCTTAACCCCTATAATGCTAAGACTGAAGCTACACATGGCCAAAGATGGGAAGCAACTAGTTATAAAGAATAAGTTACTTGTAATAATTTGTTTTCCTCACTGATAACTGGTGTATAACTGGGTTGCACTGCAATTGTTATATAACAGGGAGGAACAACTTCACTTCCTGAACAGTTTTAACTCTAACTGATTTTAGGTAGTTTTCTAAATGCAGATTGCATGCGGCCTCACTAATTAGAGATGTTCTGTATCACAGGCTAGCAGCTTGTAGCATCCAGGTTTTTCAAAAAAAGTAACTTAGATATAAAATACTATACTCATTATATTAATATTATATTATATATTATATATAGAGTAACTTTTTAAAACTGTAAAAATGATAGCAAATAAAAGGCAGCTGGAACTAATTTTAACTAAATTACTTTTAAAAGTAATTTTTATAAGCTTTGGACATGACTCATAGATTCACATGACTTTCTTTGCAAAAAATGGAATGTGAGTGTCGGGGAGCAAAGGTAAGGATGCTCAAAACTTTCTGTGGTAGTTTTACATTGAGAAATCACATATATGCTGAAGGTGTTTATGATGGAGCTGAAAAAAATAAATGCCACACCTGCAACCACCCCCACAAAAAAAGGTAGGCAATTGGATTATCTAGAATTGCCTAAGACTGGTATATTTATGTACACTTTTAGAGGCAAAAGGCAGCATTAGAACACTTTTATGTGAAAAGCTACAAATAAAGAAAAGCAATTTGAAAACAGTTGGTATAATCTTAACAGAAATAGTGACCAGGCCATATGTAGGTCTAGTCAGTCTGCCATACAACTGCTAATTTGATCCTTAACTTCAAGGTCTCCGCTCTGTCTTCTCGTGGTTTTTTAAGCTGGATTGGATTGAACAGCCCTTCAGACAGAGAATTTCTTCAGAGTACTGTCGTCTGAAACCATGCCAATAGTGAGGCCCTTGTCTAAAAAGTACAGGCCCAGCGCTGATGCTGAGGGGCATGGAAGCGACGGTGCTGTGTGTACCACATGATGAATGTTTCAGCCCTTCCCCAAGTTACATGGCTGCTCTCTGCAGATGCTGCCTTGTCAACACTGCTGAGTAACTGCAGAGGGTGGAGATCATGCTCTAAAAGCAATGCTGTTACTCACTCACACACATTTTCTTCTTACAGTAATAAGCAACACATTGCTTTTTTACGGTAATAGATCCAAAGCTCTGGTTGAAGTAAGATTCATCTGCCAATCTGGTTTGCTTTTGTACATGCCATGAGGAAAGCGCTATTTTGTCCTTGACCTCAGACAGCAGTATGTTTTGGCCATCTTACAGATAATGCAGTCACCTTGCAAAAAGTTAAGCAGATAACTTAAGAATGGGAACATCGTGAGCACTGCTGCCTGGACTGCCACAACAAAAGGCAGGATACTGTGTTGCCTGATTAAGTGGAGGCATGTCTTGATTGAGTTAAAAAGAAATATTCAGTTCATCAAACTGATTAATCAAACACTGCAGCCTACAAAACAGCAAAGAAATAGTCCACAGCATTCTGTTGATTTCTCATAACATTACACCCATCTTGCTCTCCACTACTTGTGATCAGAATATAGTAATACTACAGAGAGCCTTTGGTCAGCTGGATCTTTTGGACTACAACTACAGCTCCCTAACATTGACCATGTTTTCTGGGGCTTCTGAAGGCCCAAAGTTTCCCTATGCTTGTACTGCAGCAACAAATCAGATCTGTGATTGTGTCCTTTCAGAGGAAAGAACATGTTTTTTTAGCTTACTTGAAAAGTACACAGATACATCTGATTCTGAACAAAGCCTAAAATGATACTTTTATGAACTACAGCTCCCAGAACTCCCCAGGTAACAAACATGACCATTAGCTAGGCTAGTGGGGGTTTTCAGGAAGCAGTAATCTAAAAAGGCGATGTTTCCAAGCTCTGGTTTGGATACAAGTAAGCAAAAAAGCAATGTGTATAGAACAAGTCACACTTTTGTAGTATATAATGAAAACTCTCTGTTTCCTCTGATATGTTTGGTTCTTAAGTTTGGTTTGGTTTAGTGTTTTGTTTTTTAAATGTTTATCTGGAAATCCCAACTTGGGCCTTTTTTGCATGCATACATGTTCTTTGGTGAAAAAACACCTTCATGAACTGCCAAAATGAAACAACCAGTCTACAGACAGTTACTTATACATTTTGTTGCAAAAGGTTTAATAAGTTGTGTGAGATTCATCTCTCTAATCTTGCAAAAGTGATGCAGAGGATGAAACTCGGTCAAAATCTTAACAATGACTACACTTAGGCAGAAAAAATGAAATGCACAGATATAGGACAGGTGACACTTAGCTTGACCACAGTACATGTGAGAAGGCTCTAGGAATCTTGAAAAACTACAAGTTGAACATGAGTCAACAGTGTGATACAGCAGTTAAAAAAACCAAAGTGAATCTGGGCTCCATCCATAGGAGCATAGTGTCCAGGTCAGGTAAGTAATAGCACCATTCTATTCTGCTTTGATCAGACCCCGGCTGGAGTACTGTATCCAGTTTTGGGCACCACAATTCAAGCAGAATATTGGCAAACTGGAACATGTCCAGAGGATGGTGACCAAAATGCTAAAGGGCTTGGAAACCAGTGATATAGACTCAAGTCAATTGACTCTGACTCAAGTCAGACTTAAGTCACTTCAGTGACTTGATCTGGACTTGACTTGGCAAAAATTACACACTGACTCAACTTGAGACTTGCATAATTTTAGTGCCTGACTTGCTGCCCTTGGTTCAATAACATAACACATTCCTCCAGAAACCTTACAACTTACTGGTCACATGAGGGTCTGTTTCAAGCCCAAAGTGTGGAAACACTTCTCAGAGGAACAGCAAATGGCTTAGGCAATGGACTTGAGGAGGAAGAGTCCTTCCTTCTAAAGCTCTTGAAGCTTCAGTAATGGGGAATAAGAAGGATCTTATTCCCCACTTCTGAAAAAGCCTCCAGCTTTGGAAATGGGAAGTAAGAAGAATTCTATTCTCCACTTCCGAAGCTGCAGATGGCAAAATCACAAAAATGGAGAGCCGATTCTACTTAAATTGTTACAACTGACTTTATTGACTCTGCCCAGAAATTCTGGAATACAGGTTGGAGTATAAACTTGGCTCTCAGATTTGAGACTTGAAGGTAGACTTGAGACTTGGAGTAAAAGACTTAAATACATCACTGCTGGAAACCATGCCCTCTGAGGAGCTGGATATGTTTAGCCTGGAGAAGAGGAGATTAAGAGGTAGCATGATACCCATGTTTAAATATTTGAAGGGATGCCATATGGACAATGGAGCAAGCTTGTTTTCTGCTGCTCCAGAGACTAGGAAATGGATCAATGGCTTCCAACTACAGGAAAAGAGATTCCACCTAAATGTTAGGAAGAACTTCCTAATGGTAATAGCAGTGTAAAGGTGTGCTGGAGTCTCCTACCTTCTTTGTAGGCTTTTAAACAGAGTCTGTATGTCCATCTATTGGGAGTGCTTTGATTGTGTATTCTTGCATGGGGTCTTTTCAAATTCTAAGATTCTATGATTCTATGTTTCTATAATGATCCTGTAAGCAGAAATAACATTTTGTCACTTTCTCTGCTGCCACAGGAGTGATTGTAGATTTGCTCTTGGACAAAACACCAGGGATTTTTCTGAGTCCTGCCCCATGGCAGGCAAGGCAATAATGTACACCAGATTTAAAGAAGCAACAACCCATATAGTATACTTTATTAGCAATTTAAATAGGTGAATGGGCATAGATCATCTGACCCCTTTATTGTATCACCAGTAAGGAGTTTCACTGCCACGTTCTTTAACAATGCAGTTCAAAGTGATGCTCATAATTATCTTTAAGGCCATGAACAGCTTGGGAACAATCTCCCTTATGGACTATCTCCTTCCAGTTGGGCCTGCCTGTCCCTTAGTCTTAGCTGATGCATTCTCTTCCATCCACCCTTGCCACCACACACACAAGGGGGGGTTTCCATACATGATACTGTGTACCTTAAGAGATCAGGCCATATTTTTCTTTTCATATTTTGTCAGGAACTTAAGACTACTATTTTTGTAGTCTCCTTGAGGAATATCTTTCTGTAGGGAAGAAAGTAGGAGAGATAATCTTAAGGTAAATAGAATTACAAATATTGACAAAGTTCTGTGTGTGCACATGCACGTGCGCACACATGTGCTAAGAACAACAAATAGCTTGCTGGATCAGACCACTGTAATAAGCAATTGTAGACTTCCTGAATAAGGCAACATCAATACATGCAGATATCTTCAACCAACACTGTTTATTAAAATCTTCTAGAACATAGAGCAATATCTGACTTCAAAGAAATGTAAAGATGGACTGAATGGAACCAGGACTGAGAGATCCGAAGGAGGGAAAAGAGGGCTTAACTCCTGCTAGTGGCACTCCCTTCTGTTCTCCCACAGGCCCAGCCAGCAAGACCAAATCACCATGTTTGCCTTTTAAAGAGTCAGTACACAAGATTTCAGAGGAAGGAACTAACAAAACCACCTCTGAGTATTGCTTGCCTAAGAGGACCCTATGAAATTCATGGGGTTGCTATATGCTGACAGGTGACTTGAAGGCAGGTATGCATGCATGCACGTATGCACACACAGAGTTATTGCCCTTCATGCATTTGCCTATTTTTGCTTTATGCTGGGTAAAATAGTGGCCCTAATTTCATCTTGTGGTACTATAAGGTGGATAATGCAACGTTCTGATACTGTGTGAAGGAGTACTCTTTTTCTGCCCTTATCACCCATGCTTTTATAAACATCTAATCCATATAAATATATATTGTTGCTCATATTTCTTCTAAAAACTTTACCCTCACTCCCTGACATTTTGAGCTCTCTCATGGACAATATGCTCAGGAATCACATGTGGCTTCTTGCTCAACCATGCTGATATGAAATATTTTGCCTTCGCATAATGGATAAGAAAGCTGTTCCAGCTTTTCCACTTGCAGTTAAGTGCCCTTTCAATTACTCCTAGTCCTTTCATTACTTTTCCTATCCTACCTATTTTACGTGCACACATTTTCAAGTGAGTGCACCAGCTAAAATATAGATGTATTTCTTTTATCCTACCACCACACTGGTATTTCCAGGCATGGTATAAATAGACTAATCCATACTCATGTCTCCCTACACTGGTATGGAAAAAGAGAATCAGTGAATTAGAAATAGGAGAGCAAGAAAATGAACCTAGTATATTGTGTAGTAAACTGCAAGAGTGCCATCTTGTGTTCAGTATGCAAGACAATGATCTCAGCCACCTGCATCCCAGATACATGTACGTGTCTTCAATTTGCTGCCAAACTATGGCAACCCCATGAATTTCATAGAGTTTTCTAAGACAAGCAATACTCAAAGGTGTTTTTGCTATTTCCTTCTTCTGAAATATAGCCTACAACACCTGGTACTCATTGGCAGTCCCCCATCCAAGTACTAATCAGGGCTGACCCTACTTAGCTTCCAAGATCTGATGGGACCTGGTGCCTTTAGGATATTTATAGTTCTCTGTTCTCTCTGTAGTTCTTTGCTGATATTATTTATAACTGCTGATCCTTGCTCCAGCTACACTTTAAGGCAGGGATAAGGAAAGGGTAGAGTGTGGTCCACTACTGTGTTCCTAAGCAACAATGCTTACCCAGGGTCACTTAACATGAATCATTCATACCAGCCTTTTCAAGAACTTAAGAAGAGCCCCACTAGATAAAACCAAAGGTCTATCTAGTCCAGTCCTCTACTTTGTCAAGGAGATGCCAACAGGAACCTCACAAGCAGGACACAAAGGAACATTCTCCATCTTGTATTCCTCAGCAATTGAAATACAAAACAGCACACTGCCTCTGATACTGGATGTGGCACAAATCCATCCTGAAGATCCTACCTTCCATGAATGTGTCCAACTTATTTTTTAAGGAATACATGTCAATGTCACTACAGTACAATGTGTGAAGAAATTATTCCTTTTATATTTCCTCACTCTTTCTCTATTCAGTTTCACCAAGGATGGTCCTACTGTTAGGACATCAACCCACCTAAGTCCCAACGTCCTTTCCAAACAACATGAGGACTCAAGTTGAATACAAAAGGATAAAAGCTATATCTGAGATTTTGCACGAGAGGAATTTGAGTAGCAATTACTTTCAGTGATCACTTGCCTGCAGCTTTCATGACTATGCTCCTTAACTCACCAACCTTAAGGGACACTGGCCATCACTGAGTTTCAATAATAAGCCCAGGCTATAGTGATATCAGAGATAAAGAAAAGCTCTCTAGCCCATGCATAATTTCGTACACCTCCATCATGTCTCCCCTTACTCGCTTTTTCTGTAAACAGCCCCCTAAACAGCCTCAAATTGTATTAACATTCCTCATAGTGGGATGTACAAAGACCCTTGCTTTGTACATTTAAGAAACTGGTGAACCACAAGAACCACTAGTTTTTAAAAAAAAATCCTACCCCTGCCCTAAAGACACAAGGGATTTCATCAGCTCAGCTAGGCAATTATTTACAGCTTCATACTGCAAACCCTAGGGTACAGAGCGTGGACTGAAACAATTTCCAAGTACAAATGAACATAGTCATTTATTAATGGCATGCTTGCATGCAAGTTACAGTTTTAATGTACAGAATAGACCCCACATTGTTTAATACCAGTTATGTTTTTTATGCTGATTAACTTTAATTTGTTCTGTGCGTGCTAATATAATACAGCATGAGTTCTTCTTAATGAGACTGGATATATATTTCAAAAACATCCATTCACAGGAAGGGCAGCCAGTCCTTACCAGCTCATTGCACATGTACATTTAGCTAACAAAACCTATCGTTTATACATTGATTTTCACAATTACACTATTCAGGAGTGCTTTGCCCTTGGAATTTGCTACAAATACAAAATAGAGATACAGAACTTATGAATTGGCTGGAAGCAGGAGGTCTATGCAATATCACTGGATTACATAGAGGGACATACTTCAATGATACCAGCGATCACATCTGGAACATTAGAGACTGGAACATTAGAAAAGACTGGACACGTTTTGTCCATTGCTAGTGAGCTCAATAATGTAATTTGTTTGCATTAACATTGGGTGGCTGGATTTTGCATTTTTAAAAAATTAAATAAAAGTTAAACCTTGCAACAGTAAATTTCGTATAGAAAAAAATCATGATAACAAATGGGAAAATTTTTTACATGTTCAGTTGCCATCATGTTAATCATTAGGCTTAACATTCAAAGCCATAGGATTGCAATAGAAAGTGGCACTGACACTGTCAGCCATAGGTAACACTTCTTGTTGGCTCCTTCGAAAGTAATTTTTGTGTAGCTTGGGGGCAACTATTCATAATTTAATTATATGTTAACTTTTGTTTAATTATGTGGAATTTTATCTGTACCTAGCAAATTCCAGTTTTACTCAACAATCCCTTGGAATACCTTAATCAAACTAATACTTTAAATCAATTTCCACACAGCCTCGACTTGTTGGAGCTCCAGTTTACAAGTTTAATGTTGTCTTAGCCTGCCCCTATCCTAAATGTTCAGGTTAGATTACAATTTCCAGAGCAGAAGAATGTGAATATTCTTTTCATTTAGAAAATATATTGCTAGAAATATCTGAGTGAAATCTCCAGACAGCTGCTTATGTCATTTGTCAAGAGATGACTGAGAAAACTGAGATGTCACCAGTGACTGTTCAAAAGTGGAAATGGTTTACCTGGGCTGACTGCTCTATATGCAGGCTGGCTGAATGACATTTATAGATACTTCAAATAAGAATCCATAATCATTTCTTTCTATGTGGCTTCTGTCGAAGATGACCTGAAACATGAATCAGATTTTGAAGTCACAGCCTTTCAGAACTGGAATAGGACATGAATTGTGTATATGTGGCTACTCACTCCACCCTCTCATGTAGCCCCATTATATGACGCCCCCATTCCTCTATCTCCTCGACTTTGCCATATCAACAAAGTCATTTTAAGGTGCTCTAGCTATGAAATATATTGTATTAAGTGAACCCTGTCTACATCTTGTAAATGAAGCTTTGCCTATGACCATGAGGTCTGTGTCTGAGGAGGCTGGCTGTGTAATTACGTAAAAGGTAGGCCCTGTCCCACCATTCCTCTTTGCGTCCTTTTTCAGTCATGATTGATATTGCCAGCTTAATCCAATTTAGGAAGAGATTATTCGACAGCTAAAGTTTCTCACAACTATTTTGTGAGAAGAAAACATGAACACCTTGGGGAATATGTATGAGAATGGCCTAGACCAGTTCCTCAGTATGCAAACCCAGCTTTTCTAGCAAAAACTGAATGTGTGAGGTCAAGGCCTTTAAGAAAGTCTTTTGATATCCATCCTATTGTTTGTGTGAAGAATTTAAGGTTATTGATAATGTAAATATTGTAATTTGTTGAGATGTTTGTAATTTGTTGTTAATCTTAATAAAAATATATATTTAAAAAAAAGGGGGAAGGGGGAAAAAGAAAGTCTTTTGATATAAATTCTTTCCTCAAAGATTACAGGAATCATTATAACTAAAAAAAAATGTGTGAAAAGGCTGACAGCTGAATTTTGGATTAATCTACTTCTTAAAATGGCAAAATTTCTATCAAGTTCAAAGGATACCCAGTTCTGGAGAATGAAGCCTTTTGACTTCTAGAACAGTTATGCAGGAGAGCCTCATCTCTTCCCTGAGTTTTCCCCATTTATTTTTAACCTTGTGAAACATCCTTAGAACCTAGGCTTAAGCCAGTGTATCCATCTTTTCCAGAGGAGGTCAAACTACCACAAAGTAAGAGTTTACATAATGCAGCAGATTGTTTTCCAACAGTTACAAGGTTTTAATATCAATTAATATCAATACAGATACACCAATTAAAGGGTGCAGAAATGCTGCTTTAATCCAGTAAGCTGCCGCCCCCCCAAAAAAGTCCTGTCATTCTAAGACTGTAAGAATGACATCTACTGAGCTAATACCCTGAAACTGCCCTGTGATCTACTTGATGAAGTCTACAATTGTATCAGATTTCAAAGCAATCCAATAAAATTGCCAGCAATACAGCAAGATGGGAAATCGATGTTTTTATCATTTTTACACCAATTTTCAAAGAATATTATATCATTATTTCACATTTTGGTGGAAACTATTTCTGTGTTTTATTCTTGCCTCTCAAGCAAGGCATCCTAGGACTGCTTTGATGAATATCAGGGCACCTGTCTTTCCTGGTGTCTCCTGCTGTACAACCAGGCCTGGCTGGGAGCACAACTGTCGGCCTCAGCCTGCCACTCACACCTGAAAGTTCTTGCTAGACAAAAGCTGTGCGAGGGGATTGGTTGATGTTCTCTCCTCCAGTTAACATCTGACCTACACAATTCCTTATTTACTCTCCCTGACTCTTCCTCCTTCCAGTTCTACCACTTTCCCTCCAAATCCACGGACAAAAGAACTCCCCTCAGAACTTCCCAGGACGACTTCTCATGACTAACGTGTAGTGCTCCAGGCATTCTGCAGTTTACCTTTCTGTTGTGTGTGAATGTGTGTGCATGCATACATATGTTTTACAGAACACTATATATAATAAAATTGCTTTTTAAAAAGAAAAGCAAAGAAATTCGGTGATTTTTTTTTTAAACTTACCTTGTTGAGATCAAACTTACGGCCACCACATTGCCTCCACAAACCCAGGAAGTTGTATGCTAAAGCCTAATGCCTCAGCTTTAACAAATGTGTTCCATGATCATTAATAAAGTTCTATGATGTCAAAAATCAACTTGCGTATAAATTGCCCTCCATTTGTTCATACATTTCCTTGATGTTTAAGTCCCAAATTCAAATAAGGAGAATTGTCTGGAACCTTGCTTCATTCCTAATCTCTGTACTTCCACTCCTTCCTGCAGCCAGTCTTGCGGGAACTATAAGATGCCTGTTTTATCCATATAACCAAGATGATGTGCAATTTTGTTTAAGTCCTGCCCTGTAAACTGAAGTCTCAGATTGTAATATGATGGAGGAAAGGGGTTGCTTTCTACTTTGAAGGCCACCAGCAATCTCTAATGGTCCAAGACAGGAGAGAAAGAAGCACTTTGACAGGTAAGCTATGAGGCATGCTAGAATCCTAAACAGCTTGTGACCTTTTCCAAAATTGCTCAAGGATAAACTTAGGTATGGCTGTATTGTGTGCATCTTTCTATTTTAAAATAAAAAATAGCATTAGGGACCTACATTTTGTAGAAAAATCACAGTAGAATTAAAGGGAGTACTGAACTCTTTCCCCACTAGGCAATTTTCTGCTCAAAAATATTCAACAGTGTTTTTTAACTCACGTATAAGAAAAATTATATAGGTACCCACATATTCTTCCTTGCAAGATGAGAAGCAGTTGGAAGCTTTTTTAATGGACTAGTTATGGCTGGAGAGAAAAGTTGTTTTTGATTTAAAAAGAGAAATGCACATGATGTGTCCCATCTAGTTTGTCCCTTAGTCTTCACATCCCTACATACCTTTTTGATGCCAATAAGATATCGTAAGCCTAAAGCAACAGAAACATCTGGTTGGTAGATTATGTATTTATTTATCACATCTCAGCCTATCAGCAATCTTGCAGAAATGCACAACAGATAAAAATATTTAAAAACAAATCAAAATAGTATTTTAAAGGCAATTTCAAATACACTTTAAAAAAATATTTCTTCATAACCTTCTAGAAAGAAGATGTAGTTCAGCAATCCCAACATTTGGACTGCTTATTAAAAATAAGTTCTCATGTTAACAGATGTTGTCCAACAAAGAAATAAGAACTTCACTCTTGCCAAGCAAGAAGTATGTGATATAAATAATAGTTTGAATCTGGTTTGTGGATTTAAAATTCTTCTACTGGTAATAACTTGTTTTATATCTTAAACTAATTTCAACAACTAATTTCACAAATTGGCTTAAGTACCCAAACACTTGGCAGCATGCACAAGAAAAGTCTGAAAGTAACGCCCAACTCCAATGACTTTTCCATTCCAGCTACAGTCATGAGGGAAATCCTATCCATTCTTAGGCTGTGAATCATCAGCTAAGTTTTGGCATGTAAGATCTAGCTATTCAATAAAAATAAATGATGATGTCAAAAGCAAAACAGTAATAGGAATGGCTCCTTAAAAATACAAACTGGATCCTGCAGAGAGAACTGTGCATAAGAAACAACTAAAATACTGAAAATGGAAATAATTTTCTGAGAACAGACAAAACTATTATTAACAGCCCTACTTGAACAGTGGAAGTTATTAATTGGAAAAGGAATATATTGCTATGAATGTGATCATTTCTCTTGACAGGAAGAACTTTAACACTTAATGGCCTGAAAAAAAAGCTATCCTATTAGAAACAGTAATCCCTTTGTTTTGAGAAAAATAACAAAAACTATTGCTGTTCTTGCTCACTAATCGTTAGCTCTGGACATCCTTAAGCAAAGCAATGAAACAATGGCATAAGCTGTGGTTGTTACCAGAAAACAGAGTATGATTGGTAGTATATGCAGATTTTTCTGGTGATGATAAAAACAGCACTGTAATTCTATTCTGACCCATCTACTCTGAAAAGCAGGAGTGGGGAATCTTTGACCATCTAGATTTTTTGGTCTATAGCTCCCACAATCTCTTATCATTGGCCATGCTGGCTGGGCCAAAAACCCAGGTGCTGAGGTCAAAAGACCTCTGGAGGGCCAAAATTTCCCCACCTCACTTTACAAAATGGATGGATCAGAACAGGATTACTCTTTTCCCATCACTTTCAGTCACAAACAATTAGTAGCTTTTTAATGCCCACAGGGATAGGTGGCTCTATGACAGATAAAAAATACCAGTCATCTTTCAGGACTTCTCTTGATTGCTTTTGCAATACCTATCAGAGAAAAGGAATTCTAGCATTAACCTGTACTTGCAGTAAAGAAGTATGAGATTGTGTGGTACAAGTATGAACAGATACATCTGAACCAGTGAATCATAGCTTGACATCTGTGCTTAACTACAAAGCTCACCTGGTAGCTTTGGACCACTCATTATCTCAGCTTAGGCTACATTTGTTGTGAGGGTTAGATACCTACAACTCTTTGGAAGCAAGATGGCATACAAATAGATTACAAACTTAAAATGGCTGATTGAATTTTGGATTAAAAGCACAGATGTGCATATCAAGATCCACCAGATGTTGTTAGACTGAAGCTTTGATCAGTCTTAGCCGGCAGAGCTACTGTTTAAGATTTGGAAGGCCACAAACTGACCATACTGATGAAGAATAATCCTGCAAGACGAAGGATGGGTAGCTGCTAAGCTTTCAAATTAGCTGCATGGTGACCTAATTGCACTGAGATTATAATGAGGTAAGGCATCTGGTGGAAGGTTAACTACAGACAGAAAGACACACAGAACAAGACAGACATACGTACACAACACAGAACACACAGCATCAAATGAGGACATGAATCTTCTTTCCTTCATGCACATGGACCTTTCATATTTATTTCAATATTTATTATGAATGGATGCTTTATCTTTCCGTTCCCACATTAATGTTAGGATGATTTCATAAATTCCCAATCTGACTGAGTTAAATAGGGAGATTTTCCACATCTCCTGAACTACACAAAATCCAAGCTGCTGAGTATGTGACACAGTACAAAAATCAGTATGTAAGTAAGCCTTGCATTGGTTTAACAGGAAGTTACAATTTGTGATCACTACAGGGATGTAAAAAAGACACCAAAACACAAGTGTGCGTTTCATATACATATTTATATATATTTCATGTACAAAGTTACATTCTGAACCCCCAAGGATTCAATAATAAATACTGAAATAACTTCACTGCTATATGAGCTTTCTAGCTCACAGAAAAGAAGCCTCAAGTTTTAAACAGACAGCAAGTTTAATGCTGCAGTATCCATCTCAAGGTTACAGAGGCAAGTAAAATTCAGCATAAAGTGTCTAGACAACATTTTTCAAAAAATTAATGACCATAAAATGTTTTAAAACATGTTTAAAAGATTAAGATGTGTGCAGTAATGAAATTATTAGAGGAAAGGAAAAAATCTAGTGTACAGAAAAACGTTTTGAGGTGCAACATAGGTCTGTTACAATATGGCATAACCCTGTTAGGAAAATGAAGTCAGCATCCACAAAGAACTGTGTTTTTCACTCTGTCGTTTTTACAAACTAAGGATCTTTACAAGATCCTTTACACAGGGTCAACTGCAAGAGTGCCAAGTCAGTATCAATCCTTTGGTAAACTTTCATAATACTCACATGGAAATAAATATTCAATTAAACATTTTCTTCAGGACACCATGTTCTTTAGAACAGTTAGCAATATTAGAAGATTATAAAATGTTTCTTAGTTACTAAGGCAGCCTATGATAAAGTGTCTACACTCTGCCAGCTCTAACCAATCCAACGAAGGAAGACCTTACAAGAAATGAACAATATGGCAGGATATATAAACTTCATTTTACCTTTTTCCATGCAAGACACATTTACCCAGACAAATCATGTGCTGCATATTTTTTGTGCTTGAAATGTTCTCTCAAACTATTAACAAAAGCTGTTAAATATAAAGAGATTCATTCCCACTCCTGATTTTAGAACTATAAGCACGTGATACATATGACATTCTCAAAACAGATTTTTTTTTTAGGCAACTATTTGATGCATGAAATTTAGTGAGCTTTATCACCTACCATTAAAAGTGCTCTGGAACAGGGAGTGTATAAATTTCAGTGAATGGTGAAGACACCCACCTTCTAAATCTGCTATTTTTAGGATGGGTAAAACTTTAAAAATGAAGAGGGAGAGGTGAATGTGTGCCGGCCCCTTCTTTACATATGTGATAGTCTCTGTTAAACTCTTTTCTAATGTGAACCGCAACTGATTCAATGGGAACAGAATTGCAGTTTACCCAGTACATCTCGCAAGTCAGTAAATGTGCTACCCAGACACATCTGTTGTCTGACAGCAGTGAAGCACTTCAGATAAATAGTTCATTGATTGTTTTAAAATAAAAGTTGTGAAAAAACTGTGAAAAAAAAACAAACATTTTTTCTATTTTCCCCCAAGAATGCAGATGTGGCAATTCAACCACTCAAGAAAGATCTGGAGAATATGCTCCAATTAAAACAAGGCCAATGAATTTACAGAGCCCAACAGGGGCAACAAAGGTGATAGGCTCATTCATCTGTGAAGAGATAACAGGCATTTCATCTGGACATCCAGTATTACCAGCGGGCACAGCTCAGAGTACAGAGAGAACATTACAGAATCATGTATCTTTGACAGTTGTACTTTAGGCACATGCAGTGAAGCTTTTACTGTTTTGTTCTTTCCTGAAAACCCCTACCAAATGATTTCTTAAATTCTCCCATGCTAGAAAGGGTACACCTTTTGCATATGCACATGCATGGGGCACAATTTAGATAACAGAGATTTTGTAAAAGTCAGAAGCTTCTCTGGACCTTCCATTCTGCTTTTAAATCACAGTTCATTTTCTTAAGTTTTCTAAAGTTAGCTAAGTCAGTTGAATATTTTAAATAAAACTGGGATCACTTATCACTTTTGGCATATTGGAGGGAAAGAATCTACTGTCAAAGAATTAGACTTTCAATCATTTTAGCCACAAAATTCATGACCTAAATACATACTTAGCAGAACATATCAGTTGTGTATAAAATATGGTGCTTAAAAAGCATTTATACATATAAATCTATAATGAACAGACCTGAATTGAATTTCACTGATTTTTTTATCATGTTAAAATGCTTATTTTTTAAAAAGCTGCCTAAATAAATATTTACACAATAGATCTCAGCTCAACATGATTTTAAAAAAATTAATATGTATATTATATATATATATATGTATATATAAATACATGTTTTCTTGACAGATTTCAAACTGCTTCTATTGCATAAAAAATTTTAGGCAGTTTTTCAAGATGGTATCTAGTGTTTTTCAAGTTGTTATTTGAAACAGTTTTGAAATTTTGCTATTCTGTCACTTAAATATTATCTGGTCCCACGTAACGGGAATAATCCAAGTTTCTTGGTGGGCAACACCCAAATGTTAGAATTTTAATCCATACTTTCCAAGAAATTAAAGACTAGTAAACTGATACACCTTTTAAAGAAATTAAAAAATAGCATTCAAACTTTGTTTGCCATCAAGTGGATAATAAAGTTCAAAGGGTGACACTCAATTCAAAGTTATAGTGAGGAAACAAAATGAGCATTTTTTGAAATTATTTCATGTTTTCTCACACTTAGGGTAGATTCTTAGAACCTTATATAGTGGTGCTGTCCCCATTAATGTCAGTGATACATGAATGCCCATGACCTACAGCTCCTCTTACTAAGTCCACAGAAGAAAAATCTCTCAACATTTTCACTAGGTAAAGGGGCTATGAAATATATTTTTAAAGGACATAATTGGAAATTTTTTCCTTCACTGTTACTTCTCAAGTTAAAGCGCTCAGCTGTTTTGTTCCCTGTTCGAGTCTCTCTACATCAAGTGCCATGAATCTGACCAGCTAAGGTTCAAGATGATAGGGATGCAAAAGTAATGTATCTTCTGTTCAAGGCATGTAAGAGAAAATAGCAAATCATTCTAAGAATGTCAGTTGGTATTAATCAGAACGTTTCTAGGAATTCTCAGATAAGGACACGAGAAGAATTTCTCCCACAAAATACCATAACTGGCATAAGGACAGTAGTTTTCATTTTAGCCTTATTAGCAATTAAACATGAGACTTATCATCAGTGTATCTCTGTATCATCTCCTCTTCACCTCAGGGATCTTGATATGAGCAAAGGACATTCAATATACCAAAGTAAACAAGACTGGAAGGATTTGGAAACGAAAAAGTAAAGACAACTTATTTTAGCCATCACTACTAAATGCACAGAATATAATGTGAATATAATTCATCTGATATTTTTAAAATGCTCTTTTGGAAATAACTTTGCTGTTTTACTCAATAAATGCTGTAGAGAGGAATTGAAAATATTTGTTCTGAAATCTGACCTACAAATGTGGTACAAAGTAGAAGGAAATGAATTCTGTTACAGATTGCAGTGGGAGGTACAGGAAGCTGCATTTGAGAGAGTAAATACAGTATTTCTCTGTCTGGGGAAACTGATTTGTTCTTGCTATGTAACACTGATGCAGTAGAACAGCATAAGATAATTCCTGTATTGTTAAGGTCTGAGAGGTTTGTGATATAAAGTAAAATGGCAAAGCAAAAACTTTATGCAGTGAAACGGGATCCACAAAAATAAAACAAAATCCAAAGACATGCAAAGGCGTTTGCCATCACAAGCCATTTTCCAGGGGCTCATTCACTGCCACACATAACTTGCCACACTATAAGATGACTCCTCTCAGCTTTGGCTACAGAAGGCTCTAGCTGCAGTGCCTCTCCAAGGAGTTCTGATTCACCAACTTCATCACCTAAGGCACAAGACAAAATAGTGAGGTGAGCAAGCTGACATACCTAGAAGAAATTATAGGAAAGGGTGCAATTCCTTATTAACATGTTGAGATCAAGGGGAAATGTATGCACCTGCCCAAGCACTGAGATCTACCAGGAGGTGGGGCTCAGCTCTGTGTTCCACCAGTAAGGGAAATGCTTCATTGTGGAGGGACATGGAAAACGGCCTTTTCTTCAGTGCCATCTTATTGTAGCTCTCTGGAGACCCAACTGGCACCAACACTGGGATCACTTCAGTACCAAGTTGAAACCTGACTTTTTACTGAAGTGTTTGAGCCTAATTTTATCCAGGCTCCATATATCTCATGGTTTACACTATTTAAAATTGTTTTAACCAGATTTAAAATATTTGTTTTTTAATTGATAAACTACTTGATATATTTGTAATCTTTTAAAACTATGGTTCTTATTTATTCTTTTAAACTGATTTCACTGTAAGCGACTCTGATATCTTCAGATGTAAGGTGGGATATAAATATTTTAATACATAAATAAAGTAACTGTCACCTACTCCTTGGGTACAAGAAAATGCTCAATTCTCAAAATACACTGAATCATAGGCTCTGTTTATAAAAGCTCACATTCTTAGCATTAGTTGCTTCCAACCCCTTCCTGCAATGAGTTGTTAAAGAACACGTACCAGATAACAAAAGAAAATTGCCTCTGGTTTAGATGAATTCTCCTTAGAGGGTGATTTGGAAGTAGTCAGCCCTCCACATTTGCAGGTTCCACTTTTGTGGATTTGATTATTCATGGATTATTTGCTGTTAGCTCTGCTGCTGCCCTATGACATTTTTAATGGGGACTGCAAGCCTCATGAGACTGAGAAACTGTGAACGAGGCTAGTAAGTCCCTCTTAAAAATGGTGTGGGGCAGCAGTGAAGGAGACAGAAAGCCCCACCAACCAACCACTTCTGCCTTGTGACAGAACCCTGATGCCTCAGAGAAATCCACGGTGGGTTGAATATGCTGATTATACTTTTTTGTGTGTTAAAAATGGTTTGGGAGGGCCTAGAGTTATTCATGGTTTTTCCACTTTCATGGGGTCCTGTGCTCCTAACCCTAGTGAATGTGGAGGGATGACTGTAACCCTAAATTAAGAACTTTCTAAAGAAAGGAGTGTAACAAAATTATTAGATAAAAATAATTGTCTAGGTAGTTCAACAAATAATAACTGTCTAGGTAGTTCAACAAAAACTAATTTATAAAATGGGAAGTTTTCAAACAATCACAACCTTGAACAGACAGGATTTTTTTCTTCCTTTAAAAGTTGTATTAAGTTATTGAGAAGGGATTTGATATTATATTTCACAGTATCATTGATTATATAAAGCCAGTTTCTGGTCTTCAACTCCACCTCACTCTAAAATAGGGACAGGCAACCTGTGCGTTCTCGCTACTTTGAACTAAAATTCACATAAGGGCCAAACAACAAGGCCATGACGAGGGAATCTGGTAATTGTAACCCAAGACATAGGAAGGGAACCAGATTGCCTACCCTTGCCCTAGCAAGGCAACAGAACCTAGGGAATAATGAAGCAGGAAGCGGGGCAGGCCTATACCAAGATCAGCTCAGTTTCCAAAAGCCTCATGGGGATAATGTAAATTGGTTTCATGGGGATTACATTCTGAGAGTGCAGAGAGTAGGAGGGAGAAAAACTCAATTCCTGATTATAATATCTGGCCACACCTTGGGCTTGGGCAAATTTTAATCCCTTCAAACATGCAAACAATTTGTTTTTACAGTTTACACTGCTGCATGCTCAGTTTTCTATAAACATGAACAAATACAAAAATATAGGTAAAGAGAGTTTAAGGAAACCTCATATTAATTTGCATTTCAAAAGGAAAAGAAAGAAATCATAAACCATATTACTCTTCAGGAGTTTTCAGTAGTTTTACTAATCTAATAAACACGACGACCACTCAGCCTCTTTAAGATAGCCTACCCATCCTGAAGTCAATGTATCCTTCTCCTCCACTTATCACCAACATAGATTTTAAAGGAGCCTGGCTGTTTGATTCTTGTGTAGAAACAGTAGTTTTATCACTGGACAGTTCTGGGCCTCCTCCTGTCTGGGGACAGATCACCTGACCTAGATGTGAGAAAGAAGATCAACAGGATTGCATTTATAGGGAAAAAAACCTGAGTCTCCCAAAGTAATTAAGTAGATGCTTGCAAAATAGGAAGCACAAGCAGACTTAACGTTCCTACAAAATTAAACTCTCCTGACAATACAAGAAACTGAAAAATTTAAAAAGTATCTGCCTCACTACTGGAGATTTTCTGATGGGCAACTACTGTAGTCTGTTGCAGCAAGAACAACAGACAATCTTGAAGGACCTTAAAGAGGAACTACAACTACTACTATAATTATAATTATTATAATTATTTTATGTAAGCTGATACAGACTATAGCTCACTTCTTCAGATAAATCAAGGCCACTGTCCATGAAAGCTTATGCCAAGTAAAACTTGTCAGATTTTAAGGTACCAGAAGACTCTTGGTTGCTTTTCTATTAGGTGTTTGATTTTTTTGGTGAGAGCCTATTAACCATGCTTGCGAAATTAACATCATCTTTAAAAAAATAAATTATATGCCTTGAAACAAAAGCTTCAAATTACAAAGGAGCCTACTGCATTTGAAACAGGCAGGGAAATGACTAAGCAAGTACAGAACTAAGGGCTAGTTTAAATATTTGACATAGGAACTGCCTCTCACTTGGTAACTCCCATGATGCTAGAACAGGAGACAGAGCCTCTGCCCAGAATACAGAAAACAACTGAATAATATGGAAGAAACATAGGAGTGGCAACATCTGTCCTCCTATGGTATAATTCAGGCCCACATTTCAGATGTACAAGTATTCCTTAGTGCATTGTTACACCCTTAAATTCTGCATTGTGTCATAATTAAGTTAAAATAACTGCTGTTAATTGTATGGAAAAAATAAAAGAGATACAGCAAAACTAGCTGCCACGCTTCTCTCCTTCATTAAGCATTAGCCCAATGTATCTGGTTTATTAATGGCTGGAATTTAAAGTGGCCTGGAAGGATTAATAGCTTTTTTGAATGACACCTTGCTAGTATAACTGGTTCAACCAGTCAACATATCTTTTGTTGTTCCAACACAGTATGGTTTGTTCTCATATATAAGATTATTAAACTGAAAATCTTGCCAATGCTGTAGTCATTTCTTGTCTAGACTTTGGTAATCTCCTCCCTGTTGGCTTTTCCAATGATTCAGAATATCAGTGGTAAACTTGTGCATTAGATGTTCTCCTGAACATCAGTTTCAAGCTTCTGATTCTTACTACAAGTCCTCCAAAATCTTTGCTAACAGGACCGGGGAACCGGAAACCCTCTGCAATGTTAATTCCTATCAGTCCTGATAACATCATTTATGGTATCAGTCTGACAAACGGAGAGATAAGATAGCATTAGTAACTACATCAGCTTCCAGAGGGGTAAAGGTTCTTCGCACCATCAATATAATGTGGTATTTCTTTCCCACTCCACCATAATACTTCTTGCTTCTTCCTGCTACCTGTTAACAATATTCTGTTGCTGCCCCTACCCTATCTTCTCAGACTTCTAAGCGCGTGCACTTTGCTGTGCTCCCTGTAATTATAATCAGTCCAATGGGTTACACATATGAAACTGTGAGTTTCTGCTTTTTCTGACAGCATCCTTTTTGAATTCTAGGCTGCTTGGCATATGCCATACTAATTCAGGACAAACCTCAAAATGCTTTACCGCATATGCAGAGCTCAGCACCAACCACGCTAGGCATAGACACAACCACGACCCCCACTTCTTGGGCCTCTTTGGCCTTTCCTGAAGTCCGTATTTCAGACTTGTCTTATCTTCCCTCTCACATGACTCTCACTTAACTAGTAACATAGTTTCTGGTCCCCTGTTTGTCCTCTTCACTGCCCCGTATCTTGCCCAGTGTAGCCTACAGGGAAAATGACTTGTGCCAGTGACCAAGAGTTTATATGTTTTTTTTGCAGTATGTAACTCCCTGCTAGTTCTAAATAACAGTCTGTTTGATGCACTTGTTAGAAATTGACAGCAAATATCCAGTTTGGAATAAACCATGATGGTAGTGTGGTGTATAAGAGAATCCAAAAGTATGTTCCTCTTAATAAAACCTTGAAGATGAGAAAAGTATTGTGCAAGAATTTCCTCTCAGCAGCTGGAAGGCCTACTGTAATAGATTCCAAAGGATGAAGAAACTATCAGGATGCTGAATTCAGGATTCGATAACAGTTTCCAGGTCAGCATGAGACAATGATTTCATTCTATCACAGGAGCACAGCACAGCTGGCCTTGAAATGATATTCCAAGGACAAGGCAATTTGCGTCACATAGACAAGCATGCTAATGAAATTTTGCCTCAGAATGTTTTCTTTAAAATTTTCCTATTGTATTAGTTTTCGTTAGTTTGCTTCAGTTCTGCTGGAGAAAATATGTTCATGCCCTTCATTTCAGCAAAGTAAACAACCCTCATTTTTTTTAACTGGATCAATCATGAAACCTTTAGGGCAGTCCTCTCTCAAAATTGAGACCTCCAGATGTATTGGGCTATAATTTCCATCATCCCCATCCATCATAGTGGCTAGGGGAGCAGGGTTTGGAATTGTTCTCTAGTACATATGAGATGGCACCAGCTTGAGAGAAGCTGCTTTAAGGGTTCCACAAAGATATCCAAGGGAATACAGTTAATTTCTTCCACAAACACCAAGCTAAGCATATAATCTCTCCACATTCAAAATGTAGGGAAAGAGTTATATCCAAGCTTACCAGGTACTGCAACAAAAAATTTGACAGCATCACGATGCCCATGGAAACAAAGCTGTGCATGTGCCATTGAGCAATATGGTATGAAGGTTCCAGGTGTCACTTTGTCACTGTTTTCATCACCATATACACGTATTACACTGCCTGGACGGTTGCCAGAACCAGCTGCCGCTTTGTTAGCTACAACGAGAGGAAGAAAATATTTTCCACTTGAAATTGCTAGCTGCAAGAATGATCATTCATCAAGAAACCTCACGGTACCATTCTAGAAGCTAAAGCCAACTTAGATAAATGAAACAGAAGGGGCAACAAAATGCCAATTCAAGACAGAGCTGGAAAGGAACAAAAGACAGCATGCGGTAGTTATCTGAAGTACCTTTAGGAAAAAAAATGGAGTAGATTGCTAGTCTAGCATAAGTGGACAATTTTTACCAACCTGCCCTCAACTTCACAAAATAGCATGCAAATAGTTTTTGTTAATACTGAAGATATAAACTAAGAATATCAAGTTAAATACCTCAAAATAAACCATATTTATGATTTTTAAAACACAATTCTAGGGGTACCTATATTAATCTAACACATACCACAGTCCCATGACACATTAAAATAAGTATGTTCATTGTGGCATTAGTTGTTATGGACATATCGACATAGGCTTACATTGCAACAAATGTAGTGCAAGTTTAAAGCATCACTGGACTCTGTTCTTTTTAAAGGAAGTCCTCAAGCAGCTATGAGTCTGGGATCTCATAAGCCAAGAGTGAGTTCACTGGGTGAAAGGAAAAGGCAAGAAACAGCCACTAGTGGTTTCTGAGGAGCTGTTGCATTTCAAGTGGGTTTTTTTTCCCCAACTCCAGAAACTGATTTTAAAATCTACAAGTCTTCCTGGAACTTCATATGCTAGACACACAAAACTATCTCCATTTCAAACAGTATCAGAAGAGAGAAAGAAACATGATTTGTAACAAGAGAAAATGATGTGGATTAATGACAATTACAAAGTTATGGTATCACAAATGGCGCTGGAAGAAAAACAAGAAGCCGGCATGAAAGTTCAGCTGCAACAAAATATGAAGGCGCTAAACTGCTGAGCAGGATTGGTGATCATTTAGCAAACATAAAGTACTGCAATGCAGGTAACTGCAAGTGAAAAAACGGATTAGGAACATACGAGGGGGAGGAGGAGAATTTAGAAAAGTGGGGAACAGCCTTAAAGAGGCTATTAGAGAAGCCTGAGAATACAGAATTTTTTTTGTTTGGGATCAGCACTTACCCCTCAGCCCCAGTAAACGTCCCTGGTGGAGGATTACAGCTAAAGTAAGAAAGGAGGAAAGGGGACAATGGACAGGTGTGACAGCAGAGGAGAAGGATTAATGAGAACCCACCACTCGTGTTCTGGTGCTTAATAAGAGCTTTATATATTAGCTCCTAACTACAGAAGGTACAATTAAGTGAGTATTATAAACCACGTTTTCAGCTTAAGTGGGAAAAAGCAAACAGTAACACTGTCAATAATGTGATGCATTGGCAAACTGTGTTTCCCCTTTCTCTCTTTTCTTTCGAAGGGCCTCTATCAAATTTGACAGGAATAAAGCTGTCATTTCCTCCTTCAGGAAAAAAAAATCTATCAGCCCTACACAATGAGCACTGCCCATAAAATGCTAGTTTGTGTGCTGTAGGGAGTTCGGCCTCTTTGAAACTTGCCTACTTTTATGCCCAACAGCACAGGACAGAGTCTTGAGTAAGGAAAGGGTTTCGATCCAGGACCCCGCTCTGTTGCCCACTCATACTTACCTAATTCTTTGCAGCTCTACCAACCTATGCACTCTTCTCAGGTCATGGGGCAGTGTTCCAAACATTACCATAACAAACATATGAGCTCCTTTTACAGCAGAGGTGAAAAACCTGACACCCCCATGCAGATACTGCTGGACTGCAACTGCCACAGGCCTGTACCATTTGCTGTATAGGCTGGTTGAAGTTGGAGTCCAACAACATCTGGAGGGCCGCACCTTGCCCACTGCTGTTCTATGGGGACATACTAACACCTGATGATCCGGAGTGGTAAGCACCTGCTGCTAAGGTAAGGCAGGGATGGGTGAAGAATAACTGCAAAGCTCAGCAATTCCTGCAAACCACTGCCTATTTTCAAAGAATCTGGTAAAAGAACGTTAAAAAAACCCATTCTCTCCCCCACATCCTATAAATAATGTTCTATGCATTTTAAAAATCCTAAAAATAATAATTTCAGAAGCATTTTTTCTATTTAAATTTTTTTTTATGAGTATTGGTCTTAACTGAATACACGTATGCAATGCAAAACCAGACATTTAATGGATGATCAATGCAATGGCACAGCATGAAAAACGATGTACATGGTGTTCAAAGCAACTAATATGAAATAATTCATTGCTAGCATTATCTTCCAACAATTCAATATGCTGTAACACTCTACAACAATTTGCCCCATCACATTACCAATACTGCAGAAGTGAGAAAGTTGTGCGTTTTCTCAGCCTGGTGAGAAAAAATCTATATAGATTTAATGTGATTAATTATTCATACATAGAAGCTCCAAACGAATCTTTCAGCAAAGATTTATGAAATAAATTAGGTTGAGAATTAGACAAAATAGTGCTAAATCTAAAACAATTAACATTCTTGCACTCAAAACAGAAGCTTTTTTGTCCCTACATCTACTTTTTTCCCCAGCCAGATGCTGGGACTGTAGAAATCAGAGAAGAGAAAGTGAACACTTCTGTGATCTATCAGGAATTTCATAATAAGCTGGGGAAGAAAGGAGAAGCATTACAGTTTGGGGAGATAATGAAAAGGAGAAAGTGACATAGAAAGAAGCCAAGAGGGAGGACAGGACATTGTTAGGTAAGTACCTCACCACCCACTCTTGCTTCTCAATTAAAAACCCTTCCTAATGAAGACGTTTAGCATGATATCTAGTTTAACTCTGCACCACTCAAAAATCTGCTTCAAACTCTGAATGGGAATTCTTCATGGGGCCCAACTGTCACAGATGAAGATCAAAGCTGCAATCCTAGATACACACACAGAATTGGGCTGTAAGATCATGAATTCCCTGAGTTCATAAGTTTCCTCACAGTTCTATAACCTTGTACCTGCCAAGTTTGCAACAAGGATGCCTTTGTATTCGTGTGTGAAGCTACCAGCCAGACAACACTGGCCCACACTAGAGTCTGCCCTTGGTATGAAGTCGTTGCAATTCTTGCCGTTTATGAACTTACTTTCTGTTAAGGGTATGGAGATGATGACACCATTTCCTGTCCCGACCCACAGCCGATTACAGGATACCATAAGAGCTGTGATTCTCACAAAGGAAAATCCTAGTTTTCCAGTACCTGGAACAGTGCAGCAACATTGATTAGAAATTAAAAGCAGATATTTGTATGGAGCGTAGGAAGCTTCTATTGTATAATTTCATGTTTTGTGAACAAACAAAAAAGATTTGGAAACTATTTTAAAGAGGGTTGCTGCTAAAATCCCCCAGAGTTTTTCAGCTGTTATTTTGAAATTAATGCCCTTTACATTTGCTGAAGGGACTGAGATCCAGCAGAGATTCCTGCTGTGGCTATTAATCTATGCCCCCTGCAGCTCCTAGCAGCACCTCCATGCTACTTGGGGGTTCCCTGACTCTCCAGAACATCTTTTGGCAAGCACAAGGCGCTGCATGGAGAAATGCCCATCTTCCCCCCAAAAATCACTTCCCCGCTCATTCCTCCAAGTAAGAGAATCCTATTAATAGAACTGTGTTTATACGAACTCCAGATTCAAACCAAGATGTCCCACTGAAAATCACATTTCATATCTGACTGACTGTCTCATTGGAGGTAGGAGGTAGGGGTAGTGCTGTACTAGCAAGGCATTATGAACAATGCATCAAGATCCCATCTAAAAATATTCAGATACAACTCTGCCAGAAGAAATACACCAATTAACTGAATATTTAGAATGGGCAGCACAAAGTTTGTATTGGCCTGAATTTGCACTGGCCTATTTAATGTGCATATTCACAATGGAGAAAACAATGTATAGCTCTTTGCACTTAATTCAATGTATTTGACTTCACTAGACCGTGGGATGCATATCCAGGGTTTGATCATGACAACACACTTTATCCATGATCACTACGGTAAATAAAATCCATGCTACAATCTTCCCCTGAAATCAATGTATAATTTTGAAAACATACAAAGGATTAATGGTGCATTCACTTTTAACAGAAGACCTTTCTTCATGCTTAAGCTGAAGTAAAATAAATTTTAAGGGTCTCTAAGCTGAAAATCAGAAAGACATATCTCTTTTAACATCTGAAATTGAGACATGAACAGAAAACCCTCACTTAACAGTAAAACTATGGATCTGCCCATTTTCTCTGTCTCATTACCACCACAGGCTTGCTTTCCCACCTTCTGGAGCCCCCTCCCATGAGAGGCTAGGCTGGCCCCCTCCCTGCTTTCCTTTCACCAGCAGGCAAAGACCTTTTTGTTTAAGTAGGTTTTATATATATATAGGCACTCACAGAGAGGATTCTTATTGGGACGTTTTGTATGCTTTTCAAATAATTTTACAATAATGTGATGATTTTAATTGTTTTTAATATTTTATTGTCAGGTTTTAATTGCTTCCTTTTGTGAGTTGCCTCAGGCCTCACTTCAGGAGAAAGGCATCAAATAAATTAAACAAACAAGGCATCTAGATTTCCTATTTCTTTGTTCTCAAAAATGAGAATATTTCTCCATTTCAAAGGGAAAAAAAATCAAGGTCTTTACTTTGTACTGATGGCCTTTCCAGTGTCATTTTCTCACTAGTAAAAGTAAACAAAACTAGACACGATGTTGGCTTTTACAAACAGCATCATGTGTCATTGCCATGTACAAAAGTGATACAATGATTTATTGTATTTTTTAATAGCAACACTATCCCTTGTATCATTTCAGCTTATCTGTAAAAGAAAATGACGATTTCTTGGATTCAGGACTAAATGACTTACCTAGCATTTTGCTTACATAGGGCTCAATATCGACATCTTGCAGATGCTGGTAAGTGTGCGCGTGATAAAGACGGAGTGTAGAATCTAAACGAATGGACACCCAGACTCCATCTCCCACCCAAGCAAGTTGTCTGACTTGGCTCTCCTTCCTTGGGTGTGCATCAAATGATTTCTAAGATAAATTATGGCTTGATTAAGACTTTGCAATCAAATACTTATCACCATTCTGATTTATACTTAAAAAAATACATACAGGTGACTGCTAGTCCTCCTTAAAAATAAATATAAGGCCAAATACAGGTTTACTCTCTTCAACAGCATCAAAATTGTGAAAAAAGTGTTTCTTCCCAGTATCTATTATTATTGTGAACTTGTGGATTTCTTTCAATGGACTAGATTCAGATGTTCTGTTAAATTAATTATGTTTCAGTATGCTTGCAGCCCTTGGAAAGTGCTATTTTTAAAGAATTGACTGATGTATTTGATTTGGTACCTGGTTGCTTGGTTGTCACTGATATTCTCTCTACGCCACATGATCTCACTTTTCTCTAATGCAGTTATCATCCAACGCCTTCCCTTCGTTCTTAGCCAATTGAATCTAGGGCCTCACAAGAGGCAGAACTGATTTGCTGCAACAAAAATTCTACGACTTGGCCATCCTCTAAACACTGAGGCCTAAAGCAGCAGCCATCAAAATGGCCATGCTGCCAGATTATTTCTATCTCCGTTTGTGTCCACCAACACGGAGACACGGTGACGGGTTAACAAATTGTTTTCTGCTGTTCTTCCCATTCTAACTTTTCTAAATATTCCTACTTAATGGGACTGACACAGATTTGTATTTATACAAGAAACAGAGCAATAGATAGGCAGCACAATAGAGCTTGCATCACAAGTGTGTATTGTGCTTTGAAAAATAAAAAGAGGAGATGTCTTTGCCCCAGGTGCTTATAACCTAAAATACACCACAAAGGGAAAACAACAGAGGAAGGGCAGGAAGGCAAAGCAAAAGTAAACATGTTCTTAGGTTAGTTACAGGCTGACTTACAGTAGGATGTGGGAACTAGTATAGGTTTTAACGAAGGACTTGAAGATGCAAGAACACACATTTTTGAGGCAGTTCCAAAAATTGCAGGTGACATGGGAGACAGGGCAGACTCTTTTGAAGAAGCAGGAAATCTTCAAATGCTATAGAATGGTATAGCTGGAGGAGCAAAAATCATGAACGGTGATGTATAAGGATACAGAAGCAGAGTGATATGTTGTGGATTGTGAAGGGCTTTAAATAAAAGGATAATGGGCCAGTGCTGGATGAGAGCAGCCAATGTAGCATCTAAGGAGGAGCATCACATTTCTCAAATTACTATATCAGAATAGTATTTTATTAGCCAAGTTGTGCTTCAGTATTAATGGTGTTTATCATGGATACTGAACACTGCTCACAGACAAGTACCTGGCAGTTTATTCCCTGGTTTTATGGCTTAAATAGAGATCGAGAGAACAGAAACACTTTAGTTAACCAATCTGATGACGCACAGTTTCAACTTGCCTCTATTTTCATGGCTTTTGGCTGTACCACATAGATTTTGTTTCTGTAGCCACACCAGACTTTATCATGTACCACAGTCATGCACCGGATGGAATGATGAGGTCGGCCCAGGTCCAGAAGGTGATAATTTGTCAAATCCCACTGTCCATCTTTAAAGGAGAAAAAAATGAAGAATCAGAAAAATTTTATTTATAAATATCAAGTTTGTACAGAACTTGGAAGATTACTTCTGAGGACTACAGCTCCCAGAATCTTCCAACAAGCATAGAGAGCAACCTTGTTATTTGAAGCACTCTAGGAGTTGTAGTCAAAAAAGGAACCTCTCCAATCTCTAAGTTTCTGTACCTGACTACTAAATAATTACAGAACTGTAGAGCTGTAATAACTGTAGAGCTGGAAGGTGCCTCAAAGATGGACAATGCAGGAAAGCCAGTACTGCAAAAGAACATTTACTCAGATTCATTAATTACAAAGAATCCATGTTCAACTGAACTGCATGAACATGCAAAATAAACAGCAGATGCTTAGAGATCAAGAAGACTTATAAGAGCAGTTTTTTAAAAAAAAAGAAAGAAAGAAAACCAGACAGTCTGTTCACATTCAGTCATCCTTCAAATTCTGTTTGGAGCATCACTTTTTAAAAGAAGGTTCCACACAAGCCAATGAGTATCCACTGATCTATCAACAAGGTGTACAACAGTGAAAAACCCCAGAGTATTTGCATTAGCATGGTTAATTTGGGCCTTCATATTATGAAGACAAACAAAACCGAACAGGAAAGAAAATTCACTTTGATAAAATACATGTAAAAATAGGTTCTTGAGACGGACATAATACAGCTTCATGGGCTGCATGTGGTCCCTGAAGTCCCCACTGGTCTCTTAAAGACTATCAACTTCCCATTTAAAAAAAAAAAAAAGATAAATTTTTGGACAATTCCTCCCTCAACCACACAGAAAGCTCCACTAAGCTCATGAAAACCAGCAAAAACAACAAGCAGGATGGAACCCTTCCTGTTCCCACTGACAGGAAATGATGTGACATCACTTGCTGCTGCCATTTTGACAGGGACTACAGAGGAAAACAGAGATATTTGGGCTTGTAGCTGGGAGGTCTGGAAAGGAACTTGGCCTCTGGCTCCCATGCAGTTTCTCAACCCTGTCTTAAGAGCAAATAGACAAGCTATGCACTGACTGGAAACAGAACGGGCAGTCATTTTTTAACACTATCACAGTAACTACAAAACTTTTCACTAAATAAACATTCTCCAAAAATAAGTAATATTTGCAATGCCAAAGCCTTTCAGATGCACATCAAAGACACAAATATATGAAAGCCATAAGTAGAACACTTACCAACTCCTCTATGAAATATTGCTAAAGTTCCATCTGCGAGTGCAACTAATACTATTCCTTTCACATGCCTGCATAAGAAAGAAGAGGCAAAATGTACATAGTGAGGGAATTAGAAGTGCAGAAGTAGAACACTGTGCTTCTTAGGTCATTTTGACATCACTCTCACATCCTACCTACAGCCAGGGTAATGAATATTCCAGACATTGTTGGAATGCAACCTCCCCATCAGTCCATCTAGCACAGTCGATGGTGGGGAATGCTATAAGTTGCAATCCAGCATCTGAAAGGACACAAATCAACAGCACTGATTGCTTGTTACCCAATGGCAGGAGCGATCAGAGTGCACAATGCATACCATCTGTCTAAAGTATCCATTAAAATTCTTCCTACAATTAACATCCTCAGAAACAGCATACTATTCAGAGTGCCTCTTATGTTCTGTACAATTTATGTTGGTTCACTATTCTATGGTGGGACAGTTTTCCAGTTTTGTAATACAATATGTTATTCCATTAACAAAGCTCTTTTGTTCCACAGCTTCAGCAGGAACATCACTCCCACACAGTGCACACAAGTGAAGTGTGCAGCCCCTAATGGCTACTCATCACATACTCTGGGGGTTAGGGAAAGGTATCATACAGACAGCACCATTTGATTCTTGCAACGGTGATAGATCAACATAAATCTCTCTCTATCCACAGACCTGCCCCGCTGCATTTTTAAAGTTCAGTGGCCCCTCCACTTCTGCAAAGTTTTGGGGTGCAGAACCCTCATGAAAGTGGGAAAATTGCAAATAACTCCCCCCTTGCACACATCCTCCCATTTCCTTGCCTTTTACCCTAGTGCATGTGCCTTCCTTCTCCATACCTGGGCAAAAGGCAAAGGAATGGAAGGAGGGAACACCATGCGCAGTGAAGAAAGCCGCACACGTGCCTTCCTCCCATTCCCTTGTCTTTTGCCTCAGCACACTTTCTCCACATCAGACCAAAAGGAATGAGAGCAGAACCACCCAAAGCAGAGAAGGAAGGTGCCTGCACACGCACACCTCCTCTGCCTTTTGCCTGGGCACACTTGTCTTCCTTCTCCATGCTGGCAAAACATAAGGGAATGAGAGGAGGAGGAGGAGATACACATGTGCCTTGCGAACAATCAAATTCGTGAAAGTCAAACAAACAAGAAAATCTGCTTGTATCCTTTTCCCTAAAAAGGTTCGGGAGGTATCTTATCTAGGCAATAAAGTCTCAACTATGAACATCTTCAGGAAGGATCCTCATCTCACTTTTATGGTTAGAAAAAAATCCGTTTTGAGTTCCTTGTTGACGAATGCCAACTCATTATTCTCTACTCCAAAATTTAATAACAATAGCAGTTAAAAGGAAGTTAAAGAGAGAAGCAGTGCCGTGTAGTGCTTTGAGTGCTGGACTAGGATTCTGGAGATCAGGGTTCAAATCCTCACTCATCCACAGAAAACCACTAGGTGACCTTGGGCAAGTCACACTCTCTCAGTCTCAGAGGAATGCAAAGGTAAACCCCCTCTGAACAAATACTGCCAAGAAAACCCCATGACGCCTTAGGGTCATCAAAAGTCAGAAATGATTAGAAGGCATACAACAACAACAACAACAACAACAACAGGAAGTATTTTTATTATTTTTCATTTAGGAAAATCTATTTAAGTTTAACAGAAATGTCATTATGAAAATATGAATTGATTTTGTAGCAACTTACACTATACTGAGTATAGAATCTTTAAGTTTAATTGCATGAACGCATTTTCTCCACTGAGCCACTGAAGAATGAACATATAAACTGCAACGATAAAAGCAGAATGAATTAAAAATCCATCACCCCCAAATTCACATTAGCATTTAAAAATCCAATCTAATTTATGGATGCAAGTATAACAAAAACTACAGCGATGGAAGACAGGCTGCAAGTTGGCTAAAATATTTCTGGCTTGTTTGGTCAGCTTTAGATTCTCCCAGCAGCTTCTCTACATCTTTGCTGATGCCTTATCAAAGACTCTTCATCTCGCTTTTAACGCTTAATTATTCCTTCAATTTACACTGCAGATGCTTACCATGAATGTCATTTGTGGTTTGATACATGGATATTCATGGACTTCCTCCCTCTCACATGCACTTGCCCATGAGTTAAGATGGAGTTTGGAGACTTTTCTTCAGATGCTGAAGAGATCTGGCAGATGACAGCCATGAAAAGGGCCCTTTCTGCCATGATGCCCCATTAAATGGAACATTTTCACCAAGAAGACATCCTTGCTCTAACTCATGTCTAACTAGATTTTTCTCTAACCCATGCTGCCATCTGCTGGCCTAAGTTTGAAAAATATATATATATCACCCTCATAAAATGGCAGTGCATCCGTGAAGAAATCTTGCAGTAACCGTATCACATGCTCCTTCTGTTTTTGAGGAGACAGTAAGCCACAACTCAATGACGTCTCCACACCGAACTGAAAATCATGCTGCTGTGGCTCCACATTATCTTTACTACCTCAGTAAGAACCCAAATCTCCATAACATAAAGCCTCTTATCCAAATTGTATGCTCAAATGCCAGCTTTAGTTCATTGGATCCCACATCACTGACTGCACATGCAGAGCACTGGTTGCCAACATGGATAAGTGATGAGTGAAACCTTCTGAGTAATATTAATGAATTGAAAACTACACCTGAACCCATACTTCAGGGAAGATGTCAATGTTCATGTTTCATTTAAAAAAAATAGTCTTAGGAAAAGAAAAACTGAACTAATCACTGAACCATTTCTACGAGCAAAACATTTTGGAATTAAGGTTCTTGCTTTACCATCCATTCTGTGCTCCAAGCCACATAGTGGGTAAAAGGCTGCTCATTTTCTGCGCTTCTTCTCGTACAAGATCCTGTTCATTTGGCAATACAGCAACATCTTTATACAAGTCTGCTTCATTACTGATTGGGGGGGGAGAAATCAAGTAGATAAAACTTTATGAACAAGTAATGTTCAAATAAATTAATCTGCACAATCTAACTACAAACTGAATGCAATTGCACATGATGGGTAGTTTGGCAGTGATGCGCATATAACATTCCATGAGTTGAAATTTAAAAAGTTTCCTTTTAGAAGTTTCTCTAGTTAATCAATTTGAAGCTTTCTATCTGTCTGAAAAGAACTTGTGATCTCATAGTTTAACAAAATCATCATTAGAATGTTGAATTGCCTTTAGTTTGCTTAAGAACTATACAAAGAGTTCCTTGCACGAAAACTTAAAAAACTAATTCACAGGGAAAACATTTTGGGAATGGCTGAAACATCATTTAAACATCATTTAAATTCAACACTCCTGCATATCTGTGTGCCGTTTAAAATCTGAGAGTTTTAAATGCTGGACCAATACAATACAGATGAAAAACACATTCTTAGTAAGCATGCAGTGTGACCTAGCTTTGCCTTTATAAGATTACATAATCTGGTTAATGAAAAGATCAGGCATACCTAGGTTGAAATGCTGGAGAACCCTCTACAGTATCCTGAACTCCCAAAGGATCTGTGAAGACGTGCTCTGTGTAAACTCCAGTCTGTGCAATATCTGCTACTTCTTCTCCTGAGCCAGCATTCTCTGTCGCTTCAGTTGCTTCCTCTGCTGTCTGAACATTTTCATCTACTGCATCATTTTCAGCTGCAACATCTGGGGGTAGATTTTTCACTACAGATGAACCTGATCATTTAGCTCTCATGTACAAAGCATGAACATGCGTTAGTCACACCCAGCTTCTTCTCATTTGCTTTTACTAACATGACATATTTAAACTGAGAAGATATGTGATGTACATAGTGGACTCAAGCAACAGAATAAATTTCCATTGTCTTGTTTCCTACACAGCATCACTGCATTCCTGCTTTACCTTCATCACAAACAGGACATATTTTTCTCTAACAACAACAAAAAAAAGCTTAATAATAAAAGCATGTTGCTTATCCCTGGTCACAATGGGCTTTTTCACATGCTGACTATATAGGAAGTAATAGGCTACGTTTATAACATCATTAACACTCTCTTCAGGTATCTAATCAGGCTGGAAGTCTGTTGGGGAAGAACCGGTTGCTTACCTGTAATTATGGTTCTTGAAGTGGTCACCTGCGAATTTGTGCACATAGGTTATTCTGACCCTACACAGAGCTGGGTGGAACCTTCTAAAGCTAGCTGATGCATTTTGGTGGGAGGCCCACTCCCAGAACACACCCGCACACTTCGACTCTGACCCAAAGCCCAAAGCATTTTTCTCTCCATTACATCAGCAGCTTGGGAAGGAACCTCCAGCTTTTTACTTGAGTGCTTGCATTTCCTTGTCCTTTTTCTTCATCTGTTTCCATTCTTCAATCTACAACTGCATTTCTTCACATTCTCACAGAACTACCCATGTGTGTGAGTCACAAGAGACCACAAAGAACTATGTTGATGTAAAAAAGAAGAAGTTCCACAAATGACTGCACTTTCTCAGACACTATGTAAACGCCATCCCTATCATGCCCAATTATTCCACAAGCACACACATAGCCCTCTCTCCCTTTTTTACTCTCTAAGTGGGGAGCAATTCAGCTGCTACGCAACTAGTTAGCTCAAGTCTTTGGCACCTGTAGCACCACCATGGAATCAATATAACTAAGTTAATATGCACTTACATTATCTTTAAAGTGTATAGGATCATAGGCTGAGCTTGTTTTCTCATTCTATACTGTTCTACCCAATATACTTCAGTGCTTTTAGGAAAAAAGTATCCACACCCTTTCAGTTCACCAACTGTTATTTACTAATAGAACCTGGTTTCCCTTTCTGATTTCTTCCTCCCATTGAAATGCTGCATACCTGTCAGGATGCATGGTTCCTATCATAAGTATCTGCTGGATGTGTATTAGAACAAGTGAGGTAGCCAGCTTGGGCATTGCCACAGTTAGATAGAGTGCTACGAAGTACTGAATGCCAATTGCTTATTCCAACAGTGTATCAGTTTGAAGCTTGCTTGTGTATTCCAATGTATCAAATGGTTTATTGTTTTATTGCCCATTGCTACAATGTACCCAATAGAGGAGGAAAAGATCAGAGCAGGAGAAAAAGAAAAAAACCCAAAGGTGTTGTGAGAAATAGAAATACTCACAGATAAGCAACAGGAAACACATTCCTGCTTCAAGGATGAAAGAGGGATAAACAACTGAGAGTCTGGTCTAACTGAGACTCTGGGTCTAACATTGTGGGGTGATGCTTAATCGATGATCCTCTCCAATCACAGCTTTATGTGCTTAAATTTGTATGCAATGGCATAAAACCTGTGAACACCATGTATGCTTCAATCTCAGCAACTTTGGAAGAGGTGTGCCATGCTGCTTGCTTGTCACAAATAAACACTGCTGTCTACCTCAGAATGGAGTTTGTGTATTGTGAGTTATCCAGGGCATAGTTAACCCCAATGATATTTTAGAAGACTGCCACTTGACAAGTACATCCTTTTATCTCAACCAAATAAGCTGTGTTTGGATGGGCTACTGGGTTATGATTTAGCACTAAGTGCTAAATTTGCTTCTATTTTAAAACTTATTTAAGGTTTATGTATAGGTGCCTCCAAACATGGACAAGCGTTAGCTAGTCTTAACTACAGCATATGGAACCAAGTCAAACCACGGCTAAGATTAACCACAGTTTGGGAAAGAATAAAAGGTAAAAAAGGTAAGTTCTATTCACAAGAGGACAAGTAAGCATGGTCTAAGTAGCAGCAGAATTGTTCAGGACTGTATACGTACAATTCCTCTCACTTTGTTCAACGTAAATTCTGAAGTGGTAAGCTTCTTGTACTCCCAGAGGGTCCTAGCATTAGACTCCAGACCCTTGAATGTTCACTTTCATTAAGGTATCATTAACGCACCATCTATTGACTATCTTGAATGAATTGGCCAAAGTCAATTCTGCATTATATCTGCTAGAACTTCCACATCTTTGATAGGATGCAGAGGAATACGATTTCCCTTCATATATACTTCAGCCCTCAGACTGAAGAGGGGAGAATTTCAACAGCATCCAGCAATATGTGGATTAGTCCAAGCCCATTTCAGTCTGGCTTCAGGCCTGAGTTTAGTAATGGAACCACCTTGGTGCCCTTTTTGATTACCTTTATCAGCAGTGAACTGGGGCAGGGGGGAGAGAAGGATAATTTTCTTTGCTTCTCAGCAGTTTTTGAAACCTTTTTGACCATAGTACTCTCATGGAAAATTTCTGTGGGATGGAAGTGGAAGGAAGCACTACATGCCAATACATCCATTCTTACTTCTGAGGCTGTTCCCTTAATATAGCAATTCCTTCTTGGTACAATGGGATTCCTATTTAGCACAATGGGAACTGACTTGTGGCATTCAGGGGAGGGGGTCATATTGTTCCCCATGCTTTTTAGCATCAATACAAAGACACTGGGAGCTGTCATTAGAGGACATTGAGTGAGGTGCTATGACTGTGTTGATGACACTCAACTCTCTCTGTCTCTGTTCCACCTGGCTCAGACAAACCAATTCAGATGCTGGGCCATTCTCTGAAGGTAATAAGGGACTAGATACGCACCAATAAATTTAAGACAAATCTAAACAAGAAACTTTGTTTTGAACTCTTGAGTCAAGGAGCTGGTGAAATGGCCTATGCTCAATACGGTTGCATTCCCTTGCAAGGAACTTGGGGATACTCCTTGATCAGATGTCTTCAATGACTAGAAGTGCCTGTTTCCAGCTCTGGCTGGTTCACTAGTTACAGCTCTCCCAGTTTAGGCACAGTTTCACCACTGTGAACCATGCTCTATTAACCTCCAAACTGATCTACAACAATGTGAGGTTGGGAGGTGGGCTGAGGACAGTTCAGCAGCTGCAACTGGCAGGAAGCATAGCAGCTCAGAAACTGACAGACAACACCAACAGAACCTGTTACTCTAGTCCTGATGAAACTACACAATGCTAATTTGCCTCCAAACCCAATTGATGCTGGTTTCAACATATATAACCCTAAATTACTTAGGTCTCAAATATCTGAAAGGATACCTCCTACCCTACAGACCAACTTGAGTCCTAAGGCAAGCAGAAGAGGCTTTGTTACCTAAGCTGCTACCTTCAGAAATTTGTGGGGAAGAGCAGTGCATGAAAGAGCCTTCTTTATCATGCCCCCTTGGTTATGGAACTCCCTCTTCTTTGATGTGCATCCTGTGGTTCATTACATGCATTTTGTCAGCAAAGCAAGACACATACATGCCTTTATCACTGTGCTGTTTCTCACTCGCAGTGAAGTTCCGTATGGAATTACTATGGTTTTATAATGGGCTAAATATAGTTTTTAATCCCAGCTACACAATCAATGTGAGACCCACGAATGCTGATTAAATTCCATGATTGAATTACTTTCAGTAGGTCTACCCAGTTGGGACCAGTGGACTATACACTGAAAAACATAACTGAACAATAATTCAGAAACACCACCAGTATTTACTAATTATTAATAAATCCATACTAATGCTGTGTTACTTGGCAGCTTTTTAGGTTACATCTAGCTGCATTTTGAATAAAACGGTGAATATTTTCCTACCTGGCTGTTTATTTGCCTCGGGAGAGGCACCATTGGCACTGTGGGTAGCAGAAGGCCCCGTAATACCCTCTGCAGTACAACCAACTACTGTGATTCCTCCTAAGAGACTGTCTGTTTCTGCTGAACTGTTGCTATTCATACTGCTACACAAGGATGACTTGTCTACCACGCCCGAATCTGGTTCTTGTGACCCTTCTTCTCCTGTAGGATAGTCAGTTTCCCGAGCCCCTGAAAGAAAACAATGGGTTACTTTCAGTAATGTAAACACAGTTAACAGTTCTGTGTGATTTTGCGGGGTGGGGAGGATTATCATAAAGCGTTTGCAGTATGGGAGTCAAACATAATTTCTCATTGAAATCAGAGTATTATTTCACCTGGGTTGCATACCAATGGAATGCTAAAGAAGTAAATCTGAAAACCAAGCACTAAGGAAAGGTAACAACGACATCTCTGATTACTTTAACATAAAAGTACAAGACTGTTCCTAACGCTTACTCATTTAAGTTTACTGCTCTCATTAATAAGAAAGTCAATGCAATTAAACTGTAATCCTATTCCAGCCTAAGTGCACAAATCCCATTTAATTCAGTGTTGAGGATGGATGGGACTATAAATTTTAGTTTCTCTGTTTTTCATTTTGTCAGTCTTCAGTTCATTCCATCCTAGTTCCATAGTTTCCAACTTTCAAAACATTCAGCACAGAAACTTGTTTGCAGGTTTTGATCCATGCCTTTTTTGCATATTTGCATGAATTTATGTACTTCCATACACATGTTCCCTCAGCAGACATGCTTCTGTACACTTTTGGTTGAGATAACTGCACTAAAAAATGCTGAGACGTGCTGAAGCAAAAAAACTATGTCCTGCTTCATATTTAAATGCAGAAGCATGAATTTGGTAATGCTCTTGTCAAAATGCAACCAAAATGAAATTGTCTCCATTCTTGCTGAATGGAGGTTACCTCTGAGTAGATATATAAAGCCAGCATCTTTACCAGCAAAGGATTCAAATGTGAAAGTCATGGTAACATTGCTGCAAACAATGTAGGATTTTCTTCACTTGAATTTAGATTTCAGCCACACTGTATGCAGACTCAACTCCACAGATTCAGAAAAGCCAACATGTACCCTTCAGATGTTGTTGGGCTATAACTCCCAGCACTCTTACCATTGGCTAGGACTGATGGGAGTTGTAGTCCAACAGTATCTGAAGAGCTGCATTTCTCCCATCTTTGCCTTAGATGAAAGACAATGTATATCACCAAAAGATGCAAAGAGAATTATTGAATTACACCTCTATGCTTCCTTTTGATTAACAACTCCACCACTTGGCTTTTTCTAAAATGTCATCCACTCTGTGGAGAATTTTTGCTCTTTTAAAGCAAGTTAAAGAAAACATAAAATTCTGCAGCAGAATTTGAACTGGCCAAGATATATATTAGCTGGCCATCTCAAGATTATGACTGCTAGAAAATGGCTGTCTGGTTGAATAAATAGAAAGTGGGATTCTCCAGCATTTTTTAAACAGGTAAATAAAATAAAATAAGATAAAATAAAACAAAAATATCCAAACCCTCTGTTAACTCTAACAAATGTTCCCCTGCACATCTTACCTGGAACACTAGCTATACAGAGTACATGAGAATTGCAAACAATGAAACTGTCTAGGATGTTTCCTGGCTGGTTAGCATCTACAATAATAACTTTTGTAGCAGAGTGTGTACTAGTACAGATCCAAACAAGGCTTGATAGTTCTTCCTGATTTTTCAGCTCCTTCTGCTGATCCTATATAAGGAAAAAGCAAAATCATTTTAAATCTACAGCAGAGAATATAAATAGTCTAACTCTAAAATGTGCTATATATACCTCCATTTTACAGGGATGATCATGTATTGAATTGCCGTATGTACCTGTCATAGGAAATGTCCCAAACAGAACATAACACAGAAATGTACATACAACCAGAATTACTGGATCAGAAGAATGCTACAAACAGGTTTTTCACATCCAGTATTGCCCACAAGACTTGCATAACCATGTTAAGTGTTATTCAGAATACATTTTCAACAAACTCAACTGAACAGAACAGATATTTTACTGCTGTTCAACTGTTCAAGGACCATGCCGGTTTGGAAATACAAAGCTCTTTGTGGAATCTAGAAAGTGATAAGATTGACTCAGTGCAACAACATGTTGTGAAACTGAATGAATAAATCAGTCACTGAGCAAGTCTATATAAGAAGCAGTGTTAAAACCTAACAGTTGTTTGCACTGTGTGTGATGTACCCTCTGTGAATATGCCCAGTAAATCATCAGGTTCATCTTGAAACATGTATCCAAGCCCTCTGTAGCTCAAGTGTCAACTAGCTGGTGAACATACTTGAGCAGAGCGGCTTAAGGGCACAGTAATAATGCTCCTTTACCTTTTAACTAGCATGAATACTCCAAATCCTTCAGTGAGTTAGTTATGGTATTCAAAAGTAAGTAAAAAGGGAGCTATACATTTCAGGGGGGAAGGTAGAAAATTGGAGCCAATCGTGTCTGAGCCAGACTGGATGCCCATGCATCACATTTAGTATTAGAACATTAAGCTATTTATATTTATTGAACATCCAAGAAACATTAATATCATGCTTGTTTAAATTCACGGCCATGAATTAAATATTTGTATTTTAAAAATTATGAACTCAACACTGTTTTGTATCATTTGCTTAGAGTACTAATAAGCTTTCAAAAATGTTCCATATTTTTTTTTTATTTATGGCCTTACCTTGAGCTCTTGATCTAATCTGTCCAAACTACTCTGAGATGCACTTCTCTGTTTGTTGTTCTCCACATCTACAGTTGCTACATCATTGTAAAACACACTGGCACCAACTACTGAACCTCCGTCTCTTGTCTTCCCTCCTGATAAATTCACTCCGACAGCACACCACAGCTTAAAATGAAAGAGTTTCATAAAATGTTTAAGTATCATGGCACTGCCTCTTAGGAAAGTAAGTGCTAATAAGACATAAGAGACAACAACAGTGTCTTACAGTGGTCAATCACATGTGTGTTCTTAGGGAAAGAAAAACAGATACCAGCATTTAAGGGTCAGAAATCCTTTTAAATGTTATTTTATGAAGCCAAATCAACATGCCAAAGAATACTAGAATTACTCTGAATCTAAAGATCTCCATATAAAAGTGATGCATCTTGCCCACACAGTGAGAATAAATTTGAAATCAATGACTGTGGTCCTCTCATATATACACATACACAGATTTTTTAAGCAGGAGATTTAAAAAGGAAAACAAGTGTACCTTCATAGATGTATCCTTCTCATCAAGTGGTCTCAGGTAAACAGGCACAGGTAAATTCTTCATTTTGTTATCACTCTGACCACCACCATTTACAGACTAAAAATTGGGAGAACAAAATACTTGTCATTGGTTCTCCTCGCAAAGTCTACAAACAGTACTTCAAGGGCCTGTCCAACCACCATGTGCACTATCAAAGATAATATGGCTAAGGATATTATGACTAAAAGTGGCTTTTCTTTTTATTAGGCAGACCAGAACTATCTACCCATTAAGGACTGCATGAAAACGGAATATTCCTCATTCCTGATCTTCTCTTTATACCTCAAGTGAACACTTACTTTAATAGTTTAAAGAATTCACCCTGTCCTCATTCTGATCTGTTTCATTACCAGTCCAAGCAGGTTTGGGTAGAACACTTCAGACCTGCAACCATCACATAACATCTTTCAGGTATGCTGACCTCATTAGATTCCTTACACTTTATCTCCTATACCACACCACCTAACACCTCATTTTACTACAGCAACAGCCATTATGTCAGCCTTCCTCATTAATGCTCCACCAAAAAGGCTCACCACAGGCAAGATTACACCAAACTCTACAGAACAGACACTTTTTATCTCCAAAGGTGCCTTTGTAAGAAGAGCATTCACTGTATTCTTCCAGACTCTCCACAGTCTCAACAATTTTATTCCACCCTAGATGGAGAGTAGCACTTATGTATTACACTCTCAGGTGCCTCTTTATCTTAAATGAAGCATTGACATCATAAATGTTCCTTCGGGTGTCCTGTGAAGGAGAGATCTAAACCAAGTTTAACTAATTTAATAGCTGACACTCAATATTTATAGCCAGATCTACTTAAACCAGCACCATTTCCTCTTCTATCTTCTGAGAAGCAGAGTGGAGACAGGGCTCACTCAACTCCTCTGCTCCAACAGCTCCACTGGCTTGTGGTCTGTTTCTAGGCATATTTTAAAATGCTGGTTATAACCTATAAAGTCCTACATAACTTAGGTCCAGGCTATCTGACGGCCCATACCTCCCTCTATGAGTCTGCCTGAACCCTGAAATCTGTAGGAGAGGTCGTTCTCTCAGTTCCACCACCTACACAGGTCCCTTTGGTAGGAACATGACATAGGGTCTTCTCAGTGGCTGCCCCTAAACTTTGGAACTGCCTATCTAGGGGGGGCTGGAATGGCCCTTCTTTGCTGTCCTTTTGTCAATAGGCGAAGACTTTTATTCTATTCAGACAAGCTTTTAGAACTGATGGCTTTTCTAAAAAGGGTTGTAAGACTCCTACATTATTTTAAACTGTACTGTTATAACTTTTAAAAAACTTTTTAAAGCGTATGTTTTAAGTTGTTTTAATATGGTTCATAGTTCAATCCTATTTTTATGTTGACATATTGTACATTTTTAATTATATCACAATCATTTTAATTTCCCAGTCTGCACCAAGCTTAGTACTAAAATCTACGTCACATGATCCCTGAGTATCTTGGATGATAGGAGGAAATAATACACTGTAGGATGCCTCCAAGGACACAACCAACAAAATTTTAGACTTATGCCTCAGCAAACTTTCATTTCATGCTACTTCCACATTGCTCATATGCTAGAGAAAAAAAAGGCTTTTAAAAAAGAAATACTAATAACACTGAGAAAAAGAAATACTCCAAACATGTGTATTTTTGAGTTTCAAAATAAGATAAATTATGTTTAGAGGAATAAAATGAAGTTTGCTTCTGCTATCCAGATATTACATATGTTCACTTAAGAAACTACCCAAATTTGTTGTAGAAAAAATCTAATACTTATTCAAAGCAAAAATACAAAGATGAGTATTTGTATTTGTACACACACTTAAAGAACTGGTGTGGTATAGTCATCTGAGCACAGAACTATGATTCTGGAGGCCAAGATTTGAATTCCCACTCACCCACTGGGTGATCCTGAGTGAGTCACACTCTCCCAGCCTCAGAGGACGGCAAAGGCAAAGGCAAAAACTTCCTCTGAACAAATATTAACAAGAAAACTCCATGATAGGTGAATATCTTAGGGTTGCTGTAAGTCAGAATTGACTTGAAGGCACTAAACCACAACACACACCTAGCCAGCATTTAAAATTCTGTAGCAAACAGTAACAGCCCTGGTGAACTCCAGCATATGCATGCCAAGGCATCTAATGATACCAGTCCTGTTTGCTGAAGGTCTCATTACCTGCCACACTCTGGGTGGTCATTTTACATTGTGGAGTTCTCACCTTTGGCCTCAAGGTGCAATGCTTGTTGCATCAATGGAAGGGAGCAAGACTATTTACTTTGCATCAAGGTACAAAAGTACTTTTTCCTTGTACCACAGAGAACAATTTATTACACACATCTCAGAGTCAAGAGTCTGATGGGTTTGGCAAGAGGACCAGCACAACAGGCTGCTGGGAAGTGCAATGCAGGGAGGATCACAGATCCACTTTGAGTGGGACAGCATCAGTATCTTGTTGCAGAGTGCCTATTACACCAGACTAGCTAATAATAAGCTTTCAATGAAACAGGCACAGGAATGACATACAGAATATATACACTATCATCTGCTTAGTTCTTTTGATTAGCTCTCAAAATATTTTGCATACCAAGTATACAGGGTAGCGCATAGGCTTTTTAAACTTCAGGAATGTGCAGCAAGAACATTCCATTATTAAAAAAAAGTCTATACATGCAGTTATCCTACACTTCCTACAGCTAATGACCTTTCAATGCTGGCTTTTTCTGAACAACAGCAGTTGTGTTTAAATGGGAAAAAATGCTGGTTTTTCATAAGCAGGAAACGAAGCCCTGATTTCTTAGCTCTGAATAGCTCTAGATTTCATGTTTAAAGCAAACATGACAGTCGCACAAGATTATCGTTTTGCAAGTATTTTCAGCTCTTCACTATGTCCCTTCAAATGTGCAATACTACTAGTACCGGAACTAAAAAAAATAACATTAGGTTTTTGTTCTGTTTAACAGGTTTTAAAAAATTTTGTAACCCCCTGCTTAGTGTATTAGTCAGCACAAGGGTTTGTGTAATACTATTTGTGGTCAAATCAATATCCACACAGATCTTTAGACATATTTTCCGTGACTGATTCCACAGGTGAACACCCCTCTGGTAATCAGGCCTACAAACATCCCAATGTTGACTATTAAAATAATACAAGCGTAAGAGTCTTCCTTCTTTGCTAGAAGATTAATGTTTGAAGCACATCTTCAGTTCTCCAGCCATGATACCTGCTTATATTTCTGAGGAAGACTCCAGCCGAAAGCTTGTATTCTGCCATCTTCCTTTTGAACATGTGCTTTCACTTGACGGTATTGTTCTCTCTTCTGTTCTCTGCGTGAGGCAAGGCTAGCCTCAGACCTGGGCAGAAAAGAAAGAAATTTATGTCCCAAGTCATTCTATTTCCTTCCAGTTCCTATTTGTTCAAATATAATTCTTCAAAGCTATAGAGCTGTGCCATAGTTAAAAGGAAGTGTTTTTTCAAGCTGATAGATACAAGACAATGATATTCACCTATCTAAAAATTAAATCTAAAAATTATCTAAAAATTAAATAAGGCAATGCTCTCTATACAAGGTTGCTTTTCAAAACTGCACAATGGCTTCCATTAAAGTTGCACACAGGGTACAGAACACAGGAAATACATTACAACAGCCCTCTGAGGTAACTCCATGGTCTCATCCTTCTTTATTTCCGAGCACAGCTCAAGGTGTTGCTTAATTCTGTCCTAAGTATCCCTAAGCAGCTCAGAGAGACTCCTTCCATCCACCTTCCCAGTTTTGAAGAACAGGTTGCTTACCTGTAACTGTGGTTCTTCGAGTGGTCATCTGTGCCATCATACACTAGGAGCTTTAGCGCCTGCGTGGTAGCGTTCGGAAACTTCTAGAGCTTGTTCGCTTGGCGGGAACCCCTCCCCCACGCCGGTACTGCGCATGCTCCTCCCGCCGAGCAACGGTCTCTCCTCAGTTCTGTCGTCCGCCGTAGAACCTACAGGGACCTGAGAAAGAGGGGAGGAAGGGCGGGTGTGTATGATGGCACAGATGACCACTCGAAGAACCACAGTTACAGGTAAGCAACCTGTTCTTCTTCTTCGTGGTCTCTGTGCCTTCATACACTAGGAGACTGTGTAGCTTACCGGTCGGACGGCGGGTCAGGTCCTACAGCACGGAAGCCAACACCTCACGTCCAAACCGGGCATCTCTGCGCGACCGGCAGTCGAGCCTGTAGTGGCGCACGAAGGTCGATGGTTGGGACCAGGTCGCCACACGGCAGAGTTCATGCAGGTCAACTCCTCGCAGGAAGGCCGCAGAAGTAGCCACCGCTCTGGTGGAGTGGGCTCGAAGCAGGACTGGCGGAGGCTTCCTCGCGAGCTCATACGCCAGTTGAATAGTCCGTACCACCCACTTGGAGAAGCGCTGGGTGGACACTTTAAGGCCCTTCCGACGTCGCCCATAGCAAACGAAGAGATGCGGCGTCTGTCGGAAGGAAGCAGTCCTGTCCATGTAGAAGGCCACGGCCCGACGCACGTCCAGGGAGTGGAGGGACCGCTCCAACGGTGTCGTCGGGTTCGGGAAGAAGGCAGGCAGGATGATGTCCTGGTTGAGATGGAAACTGGACACCACCTTAGGCAGGAACGAGATGTCAGGTTTCAGGACCACCTTGTCTCTGTGGAAGACCGTGAAGGGCTCATCGGATCGAAGAGCTGTGATCTCGCCCGCTCGCCTCGCTGAGGTCACCGCTACCAAGAAGGCAGTTTTCATGGTCAGGAGCCTATCATCCGAGGTCGCCATCGGCTCGAAGGGCGGCTTTGTCAGCTGCGAGAGCACCAGCGAGAGGGACCACGGCGGTAGCGGCGGCGATACCGGCGGGTAGAGATGATGAAGTCCTTTCAGGAACCGCTTAACGGTATCGTTCCTGAAGAAGGCCGAGGCAGCCGATCGTGGCGGTTGGTATGCCACGATCGCGGAGAGATACACCTTCAGGGATGGAAACGCCAGACCCTGTTGCCGGAGGTGCAGGAGGAAATGCAGGACGGTAGAGAGCCCCGCGGGCGATACCGGCTCACTCCTCTCGTTAGCGAAGGTCAGGAAGCGTCGCCATTTATATTGATAGTTGCGACGGGTGGATTCCTTCCTGGCCGCGACGAGGACGGTACCGAGCACGGGATCGTCTAGTGCGATATCCTCCAGGCATGGAGGGCCAGGCGTGGCAGGTCCGGATGGAGGACTCGGCTGCCGGAGTGGGAGAGCAGGTCCGGTGTCGGTGGCAACCGGAGCAGGTCGTCTCGTGCGGCTTGTAGCAGGGGTGCGAACCAATGTTGCCTCGGCCAGTACGGGGCTACCAGGATCGCGTCGGCTCGGTCGGCGAGGATCTTCGATATCGTCCGGCCGAGCAGCGGGAACGGCGGGAACGCGTAGAGGAGTTCCCCGGTCCACGGAAACTGGAAAGCGTCCCCGATGGAGGCACGATCGTGGCCCGCTCTGGAACAGAATCGGCGACACTTCGCGTTTTCCCTGGTCGCGAAGAGGTCGATCGATGGTTCACCCCAGCGGTCCCGAATCAGTCTGAACGCCTCTCCGGAGAGAGACCATTCGTGATGGGATGAGGTGTCCCTGCTGAGGGCGTCTGCCGTGGTGTTCTCCTGCCCGGCCAGGTGAACTGCCACGGGATGCGTATGCAGGCGAATGCACCATTCCCACAAGTCGAGTGCAATGTTGAGCAGGGTTGTGGAGTGAGTCCCTCCTTGTCTGTTGATGTAACAGACGGCGGTGGTATTGTCCGTCAGAACCAGGACCGTCCGCCCCGCTACGACGTGGCGGAACGCCCGTAGCGCTTTCAAGACGGCGAGCAGCTCCAGCGCGTTGATATGGAGAGCGGTCTCGTCGTCGGTCCATCTGTCGCGGACTCTGAGATCGCCGCAGTGGGCACCCCATCCATACAGGGAGGCGTCGGTCCTTACCGTCACCTTCGGTGTCGGCTGTTGGAAAGGCATCCCTGACATGAGATTGCGTCGCGACTGCCACCATCCGAGGGATGAGCGGACGTCTTCCGGCAGCTGCAGTCGGAGTGTCTGTTCGTCTCGCAGGGGGTCGAATATGCGGACGAACCAGTGTTGAAGAGGTCTCGCTCTCAGCCTGGCGAGATATGTCACAGCGGTCGTCGCAGCCATGTAGCCCAAGAGCTGCTGGACGCTTCTCGCAGATAACGTCGGGGCCGTACGAGCGTGAGCGGCGGCCCGGATCAGGGTTTGGGCTCGAGACTCTGGTAGGTACGCCCTGGCGGAGGTCGAGTCGAGCGTCGCCCCGATGAAGTCCAAGATCCTCGCCAGCTGGAGGTGGGACTTCTTCGGATTCACCCGTAGACCAAGGCGGGTCAGGAGTGACAACGTCATGTGGACGTCGTGGTAAAGTCTCTGTTTGCAGGACGCCACCAACAGCCAATCGTCGAGGTAAGGGAAGACAGAAGCACCCTTCGTCCGCAGCAAGGATACCACCGGGGTCATGCACTTGATGAAGACCCTTGGGGCAGTCGAGAGTCCGAACGGCAGCACCTTGTACTGGTAACAGGTGTCGTCGACCGCGAAGCGGAGGTACCGTCTGTGCTGCGGGCGAATGGCGATATGGAAGTATGCGTCTTGGAGATCGATGGAGGCGAACCAGTCCCCTCGATGTAGGAAGGGCAGGATCGACGGGATCGTGACCATCTTGAACCTTTTGGGGCGGATGTAGTAGTTCACCCCTCTGAGGTCTAGGATCGGCCGGAGGGTACCGTCGGCTTTCGGTACCGTGAAGTACCTGGAGAAGAAGCCGGTGGTCTTGGCTTCTTGCGGGAGCTGCTCGATCGCCCCTTTCTGGAGGAGGGACTGGATCTCTTCCAGGAGGGCCGGACTCGACGGCGTGGAATAGTAAGCGCCTCGAGGAGGAATATCGAGAAACTCGATGGCGTAGCCAAGACGGACGATGGAAAGCACCCAAGAGTCCGTAGTGACACATTGCCACTCCGCGAGATGTCGAGCCAGAGTCGGTCGGTCTCCGAGCGCTGATGGTAGGCTGAAGAGTGGGTATTGGTAGGTCCTGCCAGGCACGTCAAAACCGAGACTTTGTCTCGGAGGAGGACTTCTTGGACGAAGCCGGGCGTCGTCTAATCGTGCGTCTGGCCGATGAGCCGGAGGATGGTCTCGACTGTCCAGACTGGGCCGAACGCTGGAACGACGAGGTGGAAGATCGTCGCCAGGATGGGCGGAAGGTGGAGGCCCTGCGGGCTTGCGTGGCCGGCTGTAGCCCGATCTTCTTGGCGGTCAGCCTCGCCTTAACGAGATTGTCCAACGCTTCGTCGGTGGACGAATTGAATAGGCCCTCACCGTCGAAGGGGAGATCTTCAATCCTCCTTCTGGTGTCCTCCTGGATGTCGGCCGGCCGCAGCCAAGCATGGCGGCGCAGGCCGATGGATCCCGCCATGACCCGGAAGGCAATCTCCACTGCGTGCCTGGAGGAGGCCATCTGCTGCCGAGCGATGGAGATGGCCTCGTTGAAGATCACGGAGGAGGCTTGGCGGATGTCCTCCGGTACCGCCTCCATCGCCGGTTGCAGGCGATCGAGCACCTTTTTCAGGTATGCCGCGAGGCAAGCCTGAGTGTTGGACAGCCTGATCTGCAAGGAGGCGGCGGAATAGAACCTTCTAGCATAGGCGTCCAACTTCCTGCCCTCTTTGTCCGGCGGGGTGGCGTGTTACCTGCCGGAGCCTTTCGTCTGTGCCGACTCGACCACCATAGAGTTCGGTGCAGGGTGATTAAAGAGATAACCGGCGTTATCCTTCTGCACCCTGTAGAGGTGTTCCAGCCGCTGCGGTATCGGCTGAGCCGAGGCCGGCCTATCCCAGGCGGCCTTCACCAGTCTGGATACCCGGGGCAGGAGAGGCAGCGGGGCCGTGGCAGGTTGCTTCCCTTCAAAGACGGAGAAGACTGGATCGTCGTCCTCCGGCTCCGCATCGGCGATCTTCAGGCCGAGGGTAGTGGCCATGCGGAGCAGCATCGCAGAGAACTGGTGGACGTCCTCTGGAGCAGAATCTGGGATCGGGTCCCCGAATCCCAGCGGAGGAGACTCCTGGGAGGCCGCCTCAGACACCTCTGATTCCGCACTCGAGTCGTACGACTCTGAGGTCGGTGAGTCCTCTCGCCGCTCGCTTTCCGGCTCCTTCGCAGTCGCCACAGGTGTTGCCTTCCTAGGCTTCTCTGCAGCCGGGGCGGTGGTAGTAGCAGCGTCCCGCTTGGGCTGGCTGACCACTGACTTCACCTTCTTAGTGGTGACAGGGTTAGTCTGGCAGGCTGACATCGCCGTAGCCCGCTCAGTCACCACCGACTCCGTAGGGCGCGTCGCCGTTGCCGTGACCCTAGGAGGTGGCGATATCGCCTGATACCAAGGTGAAGGCTCCCTCGCCCTATGATATCGAGGAGAGGGAGAGCGGCTGAAGGAGCGGCGGTCCGACGGAGATCGGCTTCGGTGTCGACGGTACCGAGCCTCGTCCCCTCTAGGCGAGCGCGATTCACGCTGTCGACGAGGTGACCGGGACCTCTGGTAGGTCTCCCAGTGACTCGGGCCACGATGGTACCGATCCCGGTACGATGGCGAATGTGACCGATAAGAGGCCGGGTGCTCTCTCCATTCAGATTCCCTCGCGTACCTGGCCACGTAGGACGCCGAGGTGTATCTGGAGGCAGACGAGCGAGGTTGTTCCTCTCTGTCTCCCTAGGAGGCGGCGAGGCCACCGGACGCTCGGAAGAGCGGGACCGGGACCGGAAGGAGGTCGAACGCCGCTCCGGAGAAGCAGAGGGCTCTCTCTGCTGCAGGTCGGCCGACCTGCGACGGCTAGGAGGGCGGTGGCGCTCCTCCACCAGGGTTGGAGGGTCTGCCACAGGCGAGTCCGGGCGCTGTTGGGGAACGTCCTCGATCTCATCATCCAAGAGATCGACGGACTCGCCTCGCCCTTTGGAAGGCTGCTGAGTAGGAGGAGGAGTAGGAGGTTGAACGTCCCCAGCCGGGGAGCGCTTCTTCTCCTTCTTCTTCTTCTCCTTCTCCTTGCCCTTGCCTCCGTCCGGAGCAGGGCGCTTTTTAGGAGGCGTCTCCGTCAGGGGAGCCTCAGCCTTCCTCGCCGTCGAGGATCCTTTCGCTGACTTGGCAGCCGCCGACAGCTTCGGGATCCTCGGTAACGCCGAGATCGGCGTTTTCGCCGGTACCGAGCCCGATACCGACGAGGTGGACGGAACGGCAGCCGCCGATACCGTCGATGGCGTGGTCGTCTTCTTGTCGGCCATCTTGGAAGTGGAGGTCTCGTCTATCGCCCGCAGAGACTGTTCCCAACAATAAGACTTAAGTCTCGCGGACTGGTTGCGGAGAGTTTGGGGAGTAAAATCCCGGCAAATTGGGCAAGTCCGAATGTTGTGGGACTCACCCAAACAGAAAAGACACTCCTTGTGGCCGTCGTTGAGGGCAACTTTGCGCCCGCAGGACACGCACTTCTTGAAGAGCGCGGACATAAGACGAAGAACGCCAAACTGCGAAAATCCGAAAAGACCAAAAGCCGAAGGGGGAGTCCGAAAGAGAGGTCAGAGACAGTCCAAAAGTCCGTAAAACCGTGAAAACAGCAAGCCAAGCACAAAAGTGAGAGGAACAAACCAAAGAACCTTCCGTACGCGACGGCGGACGAGAAAGAACTGAGGAGAGACCGTTGCTCGGCGGGAGGAGCATGCGCAGTACCGGCGTGGGGGAGGGGTTCCCGCCAAGCGAACAAGCTCTAGAAGTTTCCGAACGCTACCGCGCAGGCGCTAAAGCTCCTAGTGTATGAAGGCACAGAGACCATGAAGAAGAATATTGAGATTTCGTTAAGAGAAATGAGTCAAAGACAACAAAGGTATCTGATTCTTAAAAAACAAGCAAACAAAACCACTTTTTGAAAATATATATAAAAATAAGACAGCGTTTGGGACAGCATTTGAGAATATTTCAGAAGGAGGACCATGGTTTCATAGAGAATGGGAAACAGCTATGTTCCTTTTAAACACCACAAGCTGCACCTACAAATATTCACTAAAATCAGCATCAGCATTCAAAGCTCATGTAACTCTGCAGTTACAAATGGCTGAATTATATAAGGCTATACTCCACTTTTCACAAAACCTAGTGCCCTGATTTCTTGTGACCTCCCTTCAAGAAAAGTGCTACCTGGGCAAAACATATGCAAACTGTGTGCTATGAATGGGAACAATCTCAAAGGGGAAAAAATGTTCAGAATGGCTTTATGGTACTTTTGAACAAAAATTAAACCAGAATCAAGCAGCACAGCAGAGGGCATTATACATTTTTTTGTCTGTTGTCGTGAGCCTTCAAGTCATTTTCAACTTATGGTGATTCTAAGCAGAACCTAACATGGGCTTTCTTGGCAAGGTTTGTCATTGCTGTACTCTGTACTCTGCTGTACTCTGAGTCTGAGAGGGTGTGGCTTGCCAAATGTTACCCAGTGAGTTTCCATGGCCAAGAAGAGATCTGAACCCTGGTCTTCCAGAATCCAGCACTCATACTGCTACACCATACTGGCTCTCCACTTTACTGTGCATGATATGAGCATTTTGCATTAGCATCATGAAGGAAGGAGGACACCACTTTATTGTGGAAAACCTGGGCACTTTTCACAGGAATCATATTTGCCATATTTGTTAACTAGACAGGAAACTTGATGAAGTCACAAAAACATAGCAGCCAACATCTGACCTTGGTGCTCCGTTTTGATACTTTTTTTTTAAAACAAAGCTGGCTCAATCTGGAGATAATTTTGATACCTTTACTATTACACTCCCTCAATCTGTATGCTGGCGCTGCTGATTTATTTTATAACTAATGGCCTGCAGTTTTATTTTACAAGCAAAAGGAGGCTTACTCTTCACCGAGGAAATCAAAAGCTTTTGATTTGTCACTTGGTAGCTGAGATAAAGTGCTGCTTCTTTTCTTCACCGATGGAGTAATGTGTGAGGTTGGTGCATTGTACTTAACATTAACTGGCGGCTCTGGCTTCTTAGCAGTGTTGCCTGATGAGCTGAATAGCCGGCTAAAACTGGAAACAAGTTGCAAAAAAAAAAAAATTAAAAAAAATCATATGAGTATATAAGAACACCTAACTTCACTTTTCAAGTTTCATATGCAGATATGGCAATCCACACAATGCTCAAAGCAGTAAGTAAGGATAAGTAGCAGGAAAGGAACAGGCCCAAATATAGTACAGCACAGCTATGGTCCCACAATACTAGTATATTGTTATAGCACTCATTAAAATTATTACATGCACTTCCAAGCCAAAAGGATAGGGAAATCAGACATTTATATAAAGGGGATGAAAGTCAGCCAGGTATCTAAAAATATGATATTAAAAACAGAGACTATCTTCTCTATAGATACAGGCCTGGTACCTAAAAGGACATGCAGACCCCTAGAAAGTAGATCTTACTACCAAAACTTTGAAAACACTTTTCAGTTAGACATAAAGCAAATTTCTATCACATAAGTAGTAAATGCTTCCATAATTCAGAGAGCCTCACTCTTTGATCCTGGGTCCACAGCAATATAACCAATTAATAAAATATTGATTTTTCAAAATCTAACAGTGTACACTCTTTATTGATAAACATCCAAGCTGGCACACTATGGTGCTTAAAGGTATGTCCTATGCAATCGAAGACACTCATACCATAGGAATTACTGGGAATCTCAGGGCAAGGCATGCTCTGTGCCTCATTTTAATATGGGGATAATATCAGCCTATTCTGCATATATAGTTTGCTCAAAACACATGGCATTAATTCAAGTGCCATCATGTATATGCAGGCTCCCTAGATTCTATCAAACAGATCAGATACAGATGATCAATAACCCAATATATTCAGTTCCCCCACAGCAGGAAAAAAAAGTGGACAACATAATTAGTTTAACTTCAGAATGTAAGCTGCAATACATCTATGAAGAGAAACACAATCCTTCAAAGGTCCAAGTGAACCAGAAACTGAGCAGGCTAGCTCTACATTTAGCAGTCCAATCCACTTTCATCAAGTGAATAAGAACCAAAATATTCCTGTATTCTTCACAACAAAGTCACTAAAGCTCCAGAGATAAAAGACCATTAAAAAAATCACTAGTGTACAGTTTCAGTAATTTATCATGTTCTTAAGCTTAGTAATCATTTGAATAGTAAGATTAAATTAGAATTTCACAAGTTCTCACCCGCAAAGCTTTGGTAAACTGAAATCACACATAAGCCACACCAAAAGCTAATGAAATTTCAGTTTATTTTAACAATCAGAGAACAAGTGCTACGCAAAGCTGTGAATTACTGTATCCTATTTTTTTTAAAAAAATGGCACAAATAGCTTAGGCAATTACATTTCTCTGCCAAGTATATAAATATGGCAAAATGCAGCTTACAATACAATTTGTCTTTAGGATGTGTCTTACCCAGCTGGCATACTAGATAGCAAAAAGAAAAGGAGGTTTATGGCTATTAGTCCCTTTGCTCCTGAAGAAATAAAAAACACAAGTACCTGACTACATTGCAATACTTACAACTGCCAAAGGCTTGACCGTTTCTTCTCTTGCATGGCTGGATTTTCTCTTGATGCCCTAAAGGAAAACATACAAACATCAATTAGTGGAGCAGCAAAGCAACCAATGACCTAGAATACTCAGCACCGTACTTTAAAGTAACAAATGGTTCATCTCTGATTGCAAGTCACCATACTATGCAAAATATGAAGATTTGTAGAGGAGTAAGGGTGTGTATTTTATAAATAGGGCCTCAGTAATACTTTATTTTCCAAAATATGGATTCTGAAGGACCTGACACCACAACAGAATTGTACATCACTACACTTCATGCATGAAGATGGATAATTATTTAGCAAAACCAATATTCAGTAATACTGATATATATAATTCAATTACATCTCCTGTTAAAAAAAAAGGGGGGGTAAAGAATCTTCTAATACAGCCAGGCATTTTATATAATCTTCCTTCAGAGAGAAGGAACAGTTGAACTTTTTTTAAAAAAAAGAGCACAAAGGGTGCTAGCTTAAGGAAAGCAAAAGCATATGATGCAGGGTGTGGTGAGACACAGAAAAAGTTACAACCTTCTAAAATTTATATGTACGATGTTTATCCTGTTCTCACTGCAAAGCATGCTGGCATTTAGTTTTCAGCCACCCTTTGCCTATTGCTGAAGGGGTAATCAGAGTAAAAGCAGCACAAGATCAGCTGTTGGACAAGAGTGATATTGTAAAAGCTGTAAATAGGGCATAATACTGCATGGGTGTTAAGCAGATGATGTCTGAACTTCCCATAAGAACATCAGCTATTGCCTGAGCACCATTTTGATCATCTTGTGCATGCATTAGGAAATGAGACTAAGATGCTCCAAACAGTCCACGGTAAGAAGAACAAATGCCCCCAGTTATGGCTGCAAATATTATACCAGCTGCAGGTGCAGCGAAGGGCAAACCTGTCTTACTCTAGAATGTGGCTGCGGGTCTGTTTCAAGCAAAATAATGCACTTGGTCACAAAGAGATGCGCAAAGTCTAATTATTGTTATCTTATTTGTTGTAACTAGTAATTACATCAGGCCAGGAGATGGAAGCAAAATGGGGATGCTATATACAGGCATACCCTGAGAACTGAAAAGGGCCAGACTAACAAGACAGTGAGAAGGAGGGAGGGATTCTTAAAAACAGCAGAAGGCCATATGTATAAGAAAGCACAGTATCCTTCTCCTAATGTGCAGGTCATCTCCCTGGAATGTATCCTATCACACACGACCTACAATGTAACATGTGTGTCTGGCTGAAAAACATGTTTAGAAAGGAGATGAGCCAAGCAGAAGCATTCTGTCCCTGCCACATCAAAAACAGATACACACACACACACACAGAGGTACATTCACTTTCAACAGAGACTGAGGCAGGTTCATGTTCAACAGAGACATTATCATGCATAATTTGGTCCTATAATATTTTGAAATTCAGACACCTAGGAAAGGACTCTCAAGTTATTCCACAACTACCACCAAAAAAAAAAAAAGATGGCCAGTATTTGTACTTATGATATGTATAAGAATTGAACGACTGCTGTTTATACATGCATGCTTCAGCTTGGCACACTCAGAAATACATCACTGACACAGTGAAATGTAAAAACAAATAGTAAACTAACATATGCCAAGTTCACCATTCTCTAGAATAAATAAAGGAAGGTTCAACAGGACTTCCAATGTATGAGTAGCCACAAACCTTATAGAGGTGCAGATTTCACTGCTTCAGTACCAAGTATCCACACCCCGAAGTCAACTATGACAAGGGTCACCTCACCCTCCATCCTGCACCTTGACCAATATCCCAACCAAAGTAACGCCTTGCTTGGCCTAAAATTCTCACAAGCTGCTTACATACAGGCAGTCTTGCATGCCACGCACAGCCCCCAAATCCAGGGCGTAACCCATAACTAACTTAAACAAGTTGGCATAGAAATCAATTTCAAAAAACACCAACAGCCTGTAGACCAGTCCTCTAGAGCTGGCACTCTATTTCATGGCAGTTTTTCTATTGAGAGCTCTAGTACATACTGAGAACCCAGATCTCACGTATGACTAAAATTTGTCCCTTTCATCCCAATATAAGCTATGTCATCCTTTGAACAAATAACTAAAGAGTTAAGGAATCCAGCTAAATAAAGTGATTTCTTACTCTCACATATGCAAGGAAATTATGGGAAGAGATGCTGCTGGAGCTTTTGTTACCTTACCCTTACTTTCATCAACAAACAGCAACACGCAAAGCTATAAAACATTCTTATTTTATATATATAATACTTCCTTAATTATTACACTTCCTACATACCTGTAGATATACAATGCTCAGACTGACACAATACCCTTGGAGATGTCTGGATTCTTAAGAAATTCATTTTAAAAACTTTCAGAAATCCTCACAAGGTTATCTCTTTAAAAACTTGTCTTTAAGGTACCATAAGATTCTTTTGGTACACAGTCTTTAAAATGGTAGTGCACTTTAGTGCAAGTGGATGCTCTCTGAAAATGATTTACTTCAAAGCAACAATGGATTAGGTAAATTAAAAGGGTTCTATCAGTAATGAAAAGTAAATTACTTGGGATTTTTTGAGGCTTAGACAACAAGAAGTCTTTAACTGCTTCACTTGTGATCCACAATGCAATAAAATATTTACAACATTTTAAAGTAATTGAATTATTTTTCTGGAATGCACTATTAGAGAGGGGAAACTGCTAGACAATGAATTCATCTATCAGACACAGTACCTCAAACACATCACAAAAACAAAGTGCACTTGCCGTATCATCTCAGTCCATCGCACTGCTTCCTGGAGCTCCATCAGCCTCTCTTTATACTGATTTCTTTCCATGAGGACACGGGCCATCTCAACCCGAGTGAAGCGTTTCCTCTGGGCAGTAGGAATATCACTCTGCACACCGGAGGCACGAGGGAGAGAACAAGCATGTTTAATATACTAGATTTGAGAGTACATTTGTTTGAGGAAAAGTTACATTGTTCCATCCTCAGGAAACCACTCATGACACCTGACTTAGAAGAATTCAGTGGCCTTTAGAGCTACACAAAAAGTGCAGTAATAGATAATGCAATGGAAGCAGCCTCTCCCCACCCCACCTGGCTATAAAGAGGGCAGTGCTTAAGCAAATTAAGCACATGCCCACATACCCAAAGCCTTTATTTTCTCTCACAAGCACTCTCCAATTTCAAAACAGGTTCCAGGACAGCATACCCAATGAAGAGTAAGCATGCACCTTTCATCAACACACCCACAAGATCAGAGTATTTAGCCCACTTTAGAGCAGTACTGCAAACGCCAAGAAATGATTATGTAAAATGTAATGTCAATACAGTTACATACATTATCATCCTCCTTTGCTTTTTGCCTTGCTTCCTCTGCTTCTGCTCGGGCTCTAGGTAAGATGCAAGAGGTATCAAAGAAATTAGTCACAAAATGTCCCTCAGCATCCTCTCCACCACATGCAAGCAGAGCACAGAACTCACTTTCTAAGTTCCTCTTCCAGTTCTTTATTCTTTTCCTCCAGCTTTTGCTTGGCATGTTTTACAGCTTCCAACTCTCCTTTCAGCACATCCTTCTCACAAGTTAGTTCATCTACTTTTGCTATTAAATCATTCTTCACCACATTCAAGGCATTTCTAGAAACAAATATCACTGCAGTTAGTTCATTTCTAGCACTTCCTCAGCAATTACAAAAGAACTGTCACTCATACATTTTACTTCTGACATAGGAATTCATGCAAAAAAGGAGCCTTCCCCTGACCATCACCACTGATTTCGTACAAATCACTTCCCCTGCTAATCATTAGTAGTGAGGAAAGAGCTATCAGTATCAACATTATTGGTGGAAGGAGTGCAGAAAAGGTTCTCTACTCCCCCCCTTTATTATATAGATTTCTCTTTTCTCACTAAAAGGAATGGTCCGCTTCAGGATGACTAGGGGTGGATACAGGATGCTTCTGTCCCTCTCAGTAAAGAAACAGGACTGCTGACGTACACATGTATATGTGTATCTGTGTATGTGAGTTTGTCAGTTAGTGTGCTTGCGCGTGCATACCCCACCCTGCTGTAGGCCAATATCCCAACAACTGGCTAACCAGACCCACTACAATAATGATAGGATAATCCAAGTCTATGCCCACAGTAGCTTCAGGACCTTCTTCTTACCCTTTCTCTAGAAATCAACTGCAGTAATCACACCATTTTTAAAGGATGCATGGAGGACTGCAGAAGGGAGGGACTGAGCTTTCCCTCTCCCACAGGTGGAAGCACTCAGTATAATACTGGTCACTGCATTGATTAACCGACCTATCTCATACAATATGTTAGCATATATGGAACAAGCATTTGGTGGGGAGTTATACCCTTTATCAAACAGGAGCCCCCTAAAACATCATGGCTAATTAAAGAATAGGTGAGCTGAAGCATTTCCAAATTTAACAACTGACAACTGGTTACTCACTTGGTTTCTAGCAGCTGTGTGTTTTCTAAGATGAGGTTTTCAACTTCACGACCCATTCCTTTCAGAAACAGAACAGAGCAAACAATTTAAAAACAGTGAAACTACCACTGCAGGCACTAGATATCAAACACGTGCAGCCTGTTCAGTGTGTTTACTCAGAGGTACACATGGGGCTATTGAACAAGTAGGGTTTCACATTCACTTCACTGTAAGCAAGTGAGCTACACATACAAGTCAACACAGCTGTGTGTTAACTCCCTCCATTGCAACAGAAAGAGGCAAGTTTTGAGTCTACATCCATACATATGACCGCTGAACTGACAGCAATTTTCAATATAACTACTTTTTGCTGTCAAGTTTTTTAAGGATTCAAAATATAGGCTTTTTGAAGCCAGAAAGAGAAATGCAAAACCCGTTCAGTCTAAATATCCAATTCCTTCTGTTTAACTGTATTTTGAATTAAATTATATCAAAGTTTATAACTATTGCAAATTAATGCATGTTCTAACATTACACAGTTGATACCCAGACATGTTACTCATACCACACAGAAGAGATGCTGAACATGAAAAGCTCAACAATAATGCAAAGCTCTTGCAAATGTTTCCCAAATGAGATGAAACCTTACCAAAGAAATTATGGTCTTTAAAGCCCATGCATCCCATGAAGAGCAAAAAGAAGAAGAAACATTTCACATGAGGAGAAGAGTATAGATGATGTACAGTACAAAACTAGAGATCTGTGAGACAGGCATGATTTCAAAAGCAAAGTCAACACTAAATGTTTAAAGCCAAATATGTTCTGGTTTTAAGAAAGCTGATAGCAAGACAAACAGTTAAAAGAGGATACCGTCATAAGATCGTTGATAACCAAAGTGCAGCCTTGCTGGAATGGTCCAAAGCTTGGAAAAACTAGTTTTGGACTATAGCCCCCATAATTCCTTAGCCAGCACAGCCATGCTAGGTGGGCAACTGTGGCAGTTACCCTCCAAAAGAGAACAATGCTCTGGATTTTTTATGTCCAGCAACACCTCCCACCAAAGCCTACAGGCAAGACATGAAAGCACCAGCTTCCCCAATAGCCAATATTCAGAAATGTAATATTCAAGGCAATGAAGATCCTATCTAGTTACCATGGCTGACAGATTTACCTTCCACAAATGTGATTATTTTCCTCATTCTCCCCTGCTATCTCTCCTGCTCTTGTAGCTATAACTCCACAGCTTGTGGCAGCGCATTCAACAAAATGATTGTATAACATGCTCTTTGACTCTGCTTAATCCTCCCCAGAATTGATTTTTTGAATGACAGTATTTATTTCCTTAATAATAGTTCCCATCAATTTTACTAAATGATTCCAAGGCCAATAAATCCATACATAAAAATCTCTATCCAGTTTCTCCAACCCATGTTTACTTTTATAAGCCTATATCATTCTGTCCCTTCTTCTTAACTAGAAAGCCTCAAATGCTTTTGCCTTTCTTCATAATGGAACATGGTCTTGACCTCTGTAGTTGCCTTGTTCTGAATTTCTCCAACTTCACAGTATTGTTTTGGAGACGAAAGAGTCAAAACTGTATACAGTTGATCAGAATGAAAAGTATTAGGAAAAGTGACATTTAGTACTTCATCAAATGTTATGGTGAAAGAAATTTAAACCAACAAATTCCAAGACTTAACGTTTTTAGCAAGATGGCAGAAACACAGCATCATACCTACCAACAAAAACCCACTCTTCAATCATGCATCAAGTCTTATTTCTGCATTTACTGCTCAAGCTGCAAGAACTCACTGCTTCCATTCTGCCAGGATAGCAAGACTGCACTCAATTCTTTACAGCTTCCATGGCTACATGGAAGGGGTTACCATCCTATAGTATGTTTGCCACAGGCTTAAGGTTTAAAGAAAATAAGAGAACTTTCTCTTACTATCAAGAAATCGTGAGCATAATTTCAGAAGGATCACTCCTAGTCCTGAAATTATTCTTCATCTCTTCCCTATGTTATCGATAGTTTTCACATGGAAGACTTTGGACCACTGCCAACATTCAGTGAGGCAATGTTACTTTGAACTACAACTCTCAGAAACCCCAGCCAGCCAAGCCTGTAGTCATGCTGGCTAGGGATTCTAGGAGTTGTAGTCTAAAACCAGTTTTCCCAGGCTCTACAACATATGCACAAATGAAGGATACTTTCTTCTTCAATAACTGCAGGTTTCTAACAATACTTTTTGGCAATACTTTTACAAATGCTGTTCAGGACAAAAAGGCCCACTGTAGTTATTTCCACTACACTTTTAACTGCTGGTGTCTCTAATAAAGAAACAAGTATCAAGCAAAATTAAAAGAAAAAAAAACATACCAAGCAAGGCACAATATATGTATGTATGTATGTAGAATATATGTTATGATAGCAGCAGCCAAGAACACTGAACTTCAAAGCAAACTTTCAAATATATATAATAATAATAATAATAATAATAATAATAATAATAATACACACCAGAATATTCCCCTGGGTATGCAGCCCAAGAGAAAGCAGATTGGAAAATCCCATTTAACTAATTATTGTGGAATTGTGCACCATAAGTCAAATAGCCAATACACAATATATCAAACTACTAACACAAAGTAGTTCTTTATAAAATGCACACTTGTTTCAAGTTAAGTCCCATTAAACTAAGCAGTGTTTCTGTACAAACACGGTAGGATTGTGTGGTTAGTTCCAATTACACCAAATGCATTACCAAAAACAGGTCTTCAGCAGAACAATGGTTACAATAGAGCAGAACCACAAATGGTAGAATGACCAAAGTTCTTCTCTTATGTCTTTGCAAAATGTTATCAACATTCTTAATTCATGTGATAACCAGCAAATATTGAGAAGTGGACAAAAATGTGGCAAGCTGTTGGTCACATTCCTTTGCAGGAAGTTCTGCTACATCTGTTAACTTTTTTTCACTGTTACTTTCTCCCTTCTCTCCCCTCAGTTCCTGAACAATTGTTAACCATTTTTGTGGTCTGGAGAATGAGATGTCTGCCACAGCTGTATACATAAGAATAGCAGAAGGAGACTGGTGCCTTTGTGGCAGCTGTCGCCATAACACAAAGCCACACCACTAAGTCATGGGAACATAGGGGGCTGCCTTACACAAGGACAGACCACTGGCTCATCCAGACCCTTATGGTCAATTCTGACTGACAGCAACCACATAGCAGAGTTTCAAGCATGCTCTACTGAGAGATCCCTGGTAACCCTTGGCAGATTCCGGGTACTCACCACATCCAACCCTGCCTAGCTTCCAAAATCAGTTAAGTTTGCAGTGATGTGGTTGTCCAGACCTCTCTGTTCCTTTCATTTCCTGAGGTCTAACTCTCGATGGTATAATGCAATGGGTAACTGTAGTGGGTCCAGAGCCCAATTTTTTGCACCAGCACTCCCCAGGGCTACGTGGACTGATTTAAATGCTCCCCACATCATCAGAAATGGGACTTTTTTATTGGTAAGCAGAATGGAGGGAGACAACTTTGCAAGCAATTTAAAAATTGAACTGCATTCCCCCAGGTGGCAGAGTATTTGGCAAACTCTCTCTCAAGTGAAGGGCTAGAGGTTTCCCAAACACAATTCAATACTTTCCTCTCCCTCTTAGCTTTCATATGATTCCTCTCATTCAAAAAAAAAAAAGCCAAGATGAGGAGAGCAGAAAGAAAGACAAACTCACAGAGATACTATACGGAGAGTACTACTATTCAACATATGTCAGTGGTAATCCATATTATAATGATACACAGCCTCTCAGGTTCAAAGTGCCAAGACTTTTTGATTAGCAGGGACAATGACATGAACTGGCACTCCTGTCAGGCTTCCCTGTTTCCTTTGAGTTTAGCTTAATCCTCACAGCACTTTTGAGGTGGGATGATTTCCACAGCAATCCAACCTCTGCCCCAGTTACAATGTAAAGGATTCTCTGGTGGTATGCTCTTAAGTGAGCAATTAAGACCTATGAGCTTTACAAAATACCTGTTCCTGATGGAAATGAAAACTTCAAGAACAGCATTACTGACATAGATTGACAGAGTTAACTGAATTTTTGGATTTTACTTGACTACATGGCTATTGGGACCATCATAAAGAGCATATACACTTCAAATTTTACTACTACTCCACTGATGATGCAGTACAAGTTTTAAGCCTATAAAAATTAGAAAAATCTCATCATAATGGTCACAAGAGCAGCTTTTCTACCATATGAGTTTCAGCTGTAAGGCTCATAGACATTCAGAAAAGTAGTTTACAATGGGAGTTTTGACCAATGTGCATTTGTTTGTTTTTTAAAGAAGAATTAAAACTCTGCCTTATTTTGTAATTTTCTTTTAAATGTTAAATGTTCTAAGGTAACTTTTATCAAGCTGGTGCCCTCCAGATTGGTTAGACAAAAACTACCCTTCAGTTCCCCATGCTGGGTAAGATAACGGCAGTTCCAACCTAATATATGAAGTAGGCACGGGGATGGAAAGCTCTTGGCTAAATTAGCTGTTTGCTTTCATTCTTAAAACGGATATTCTAAATTAGTGTTACAGAGCAGTCAGCTAATCAACCTGAGGAAACGACAATGCAAGATGCAACCTTTTCCCTTAGCAAAGTGTTTCCCAGCAGTTAACATCATCCAGTATTTATGACAGAATTAATGACAGACACTTACAGTATCTGGTTAATTCTACTTTAGAGGAAAAAGAACAGAAAAGTTTTCCAGTGAAATTGTATAAGCTATAAAAAGCCAAACAACAGTAAGATTTTTTTTTTTAAATGCCAAGATCAAGTGATAAATGTTCATATCGTTCACTTGAAAATACACTGGAAAATATAAAATGTACACAAACATCTGTTGGCAACAAGTTAGTTTAGCTAGGCCTTCATGTGTAGTTTTGCAACTAAGAGTGCTAATTTTAAATCCGAAAACTGTGGCATTTGGACTGAGCCAGCAGATAAAGCCTGCTCAACTCCTTCAACAGAAGAACTACTAGCAAAATATGGTGAGTGCATTTGGCACATACTGTTGTTGCTGGTGTTATAGCATGGGGGAGGAAACTGTACAGGAAAATATAAATGTTACATGGTTCAGGCACGTACACCAAATGAAAATGAGAATGCTACTCAACTTGAAAAATTCCAGCTGTTATTCCAGTTCAAAATTCTGACTCTGGCACACAAAATTCTAGCACCTAGCTCAGAGGTTTAATACAACTTGAAAGTCTTTCTTTTCTCATCAGTTGGCAACACTATTTAAAACACTGCTTCCTTATGAGAGTATTTTAGAATCTTCTGTTATTTAGACTAATGAAGCCTCACTTTGAACTCTGCAAATAAGAAACTCTGCTGTCCTTGCCTTCATCTTAATTTCCTCCTTCCTGCAGCAGGCCTCATACTCCATCTTACAATATTCAGGAGGACTCTCCAAGCCACCAGAGTGGCTTTCTGGAAAGCAAAAAAGGGGTGAAAAGAAAGAGGCAAGTCCTTTTCTGTTCCTTCCTTCCATCCATACATTCATGGTTCTCATGATCCTATACTTGACCATTTGTTGTGTCTGCAGTCAACTAGAAATTTAAGTTCATCAATCACACCAATATGTGAAATAAACCACACATGTCAAAAGTCTGCTTTTTTTGTTAAACAGCCTTGTCTTCTTATATGTATATATCTTTTGAAAAACAGCTACTCACCCAGCAAGTCTGCTCCTTCATCCACATCTCCAATCAGACCAGAGCCAGCAGAAGATAGCTCTTCAAAGAGAGACTCTGTATTACGATCAAACGCTTTGTTCTCTATGCCTTTGGTAGGAGTGCTGCACAAGTAGAATATGCATATCAGGACAAAAAGTTTTAAAAGATCTCTCCAGTTTGGAGAACATGCAGTATGTCTGAATTATTCAGAAAGCTTCATGTATGCACACATGTGTATATATGTATACAATGGACATACTACCATTCAGATATACAACTGGGCTGTAGCTTATAATGGCCTTACATCACAATAAACTAGTTATTCCTTTAGGTACTATATGCAGGGATGGCTTAAAAAGTTGGGGGTAAGAAACTAGAAAGTACAAGCAGCTGGTAAGAGGCAGAAGAATTAGGCAATCAAATCAAGGAAACACTTCAAACACGCACGCACTCTGCCAACACACACATCACAGGTGCCCTCATCATTCTCTCATCCACAGATTACAATCTTTTACCCTGCCTCACTTAATCTCTCCCCACTGCTTTTGTGTACGCTTAGTCTTGCTTATCTTCTCCTTCCTACACATACTATGAAGGCCTTTGTTCTATTCTGAACATTCAACAATCATAAATAGCACAACAACCTGTCACATTGCCCTTAGCTTCCTGGAAGCCATAAGCACAGGGTTAGCACTGAGGCACAACGCACAGCTTTACTCTCTTGGCCACCCAGGACTTTTTATTTTCAGGCAGCAAGGAAAGGTCTCAGTAGGAAAGAGACCTTAGTACTGATTTTCCCTGAGCAAAGGGGCAATAGCAGAAAGTTCTTCTGGTGGGGCTCTTCTGGCCTCAGAGCTCTGACATTTCTCCACACCCACTCACAGAGGCAAGACAGTTGTGGGCTTTGTATTTCTCCCGAGCATCTGACCGAATGATTGTTTGTCAGCAAATACCTTGAACCTTTATATCCACTAAGGTCTTTATCCATATCCAGCTCTGGGGTGGATTCAATGATTGCCTGAACTTCCGATTTGTCTTCATTTTCATTAGAACCTTGGGAAGAAAGTAGTAAACAATATTTCAAGAGCAAGACAGAAAGAAGAGGGGAACTCTGCTTGCAAACTATTGATTTTTAACAGTCAGAAACAAGGCTAATTGATAAAGCTCCTAGATGATATAATACTTCAAATTCAAGAATCAATTACCTTTTTGCTTCCTCTTCTCCACTTTCAATTGCCTAAGGCTGTAGTCTTTTAAATTATACATACGACTTGGGTATAATGAAACTTATCAAAAATTAAGAACTGCACTGGAGATGAAGCATCCCCTAAGGAAGCCTTTCTCAGATGGTGCCCTCCTGCTCTCCTAAGCCCTCAGGAAAATGTGCACTTTTTACGGGTAACTACACTGAACAAAAATTAGATGGTCTTGAAAGAATTTTGTGATGTGCAAAGTGACCTTCAGACAGAATATTAACTTGGGATTCCCATGTATGTTGGCTAAGGAGAACAAAACATACTATCATCATTCCAAACAAATTACGCATGGAATTCAGTTTCACAAAAAACAAGACAACAATGATATACATTCGGAATCAAGGTGTTAGTCCTTCAAAGGTCTGCTGGCATCATCACATCTTAGCAATGATTCTAGATGTCATCAGATCCTCATAAGCGAAATGTATACTGATGCTGCCTTGCAATACTACGAGAATAAATGAGGTAAAGAAAGCTAGGCACATGGGTGAGTCCTCATGGGTGAGTCTATCACTTATAATGGTATTATCCCAATGACTTCAATAATAAAATTTATTCCTTTTTCTTTTTTGCCCTATCCAAGAGCTTAGCTGGATTACTCTATATCCATATTTTATTTTACTTTTATTTTTGTAGCAAACTAGTGGGCCAATGGTTACGCTACAGGACAAAGAATTGCCCAAGATCATGCATCTGATGAAGCAGACTTAAACCTACAAAAGCTTAAGCTACCAACTTCTTTCTGTCTCAAAAGTGCTGTAAGATCCCTCTACACCAAGAGCACCAAGGCTGTAGCTAAATAGGGGATTTATGGTTGAACAGGGATTTGAGGAAAAATATTTCACAGCCAAACCAATCTCACTGTCTAGTGAATACTGCTAGACAGTCACTAAACTGCATCTTAAAATTACAATATAGTGGACCCTTAACTTTTGTAGGGGTTAGGGGTACAGAATCCCACAAAAGTGGAAAAAATGTGAATATCTTCAGGCTACCCCAACATGCATGCTAGAGACTCTGCTGCTGCAAAAATCTCTTTTGGTGTTGCCATCCTTCACAAAGAGAAGGAAGAGAAAGAGGAAAATACTGAGGGAGGTTTTTGCTGTAGTCACCATGACAGGGGGCCGCTCCTCTCAGTCTCCTTTCCCACTAACATCTCCGCCTGTTACTACCTTTGCCGCTTTGGCACCACAAGGCCTCCACCACCTCAACTAGTCTCCAAGCCTTCACCGAGAAAAGGCCCCAGATTCTCACAGGATGGAGCATCTCTGCCTTGCTCCAAAGCTGCCTCTGCCAGACTGCCATGGCCTCTCCAAGTCTTCCCCTAGAAAACATGCTAGATCATTGCAGAGCTAGGCCAGCAGCAGAAGCTCATTCACCTCCTCCTCTCCTTTCCCACCAAGAAAACACATGAGTGATGCTGGCAGGAACTGAGACAACCCCAATCACATGTTTTGTCACTCAGTGTGCTTTGTATCTCTGGGGGGCAGAGTTATTCAAAAGTCCCTTTGTGGACAGTGCTTGTGATCCTACACTTCAGGGGCGCAAAGTAATTGAGGAGTTGGTACTTACATGAACGATCATTCTGGGATGACAGGAGGATCAATCCACCACGCATGGGTTTGATCCTCGCGCCAGCCTACTCAGGAGTCGTCCTCAAGCCAAATGAAAGTCTGTTAAATAAACTCCTGTCCCTCTCCAGCCAGTTTCCTTTCTCTAGCGTACCTAAAATCGATCCTATTTTCCTGCACCACTCCATATGTGCATCTTTTCCTTTTCCTTTTTAAGTGGTGGGCATGGATTGCTCCTCCTGTCATCCCAGAATGATCGTTCACGTAAGTACCAACTCCTCATTCTCGGGCTGACAGGAGGATCAATCCACCACGCATGGGACCTTCCCAAGCTGACTGATGGGTGGGCTCACTATATAACTGCCTGCAGCACCCGGCGCCCAAAAGCTGCCTGGGCCGATCTGTATTTATCAAGTTTATAATGTCTAATAAACGTAGACACTTCCTTCCATCCAGCTGCACTGCAGACATCCTCCAAAGAACAGGAGGAACTGTAAGCAACTGATGTTGCCATTGATCGAGTAGAATGAGGCCATACATTCTGTGGACGTGGCTGCTTTGCATAATCATAGCAAATGTATATACAAGTTATGATCCAGGCTGCAATGACTGCCTTACTTGTCCTTTGATCCAGCGTCTTTCGCTGAAACGACAATAGTAATGCCTCTGAGTGACGGAACTCTTTAGTCCTTTTAATATACACCTTCACTGCTCTCCTGACATCCAACTTGTGCCACTTTTTTTCCAATGGGTGAACTGGATTTGGGCAAAAAGTCGGCAAATGAATTGACTGATGTTGTGTAGCTGAAGTCATGCATTTAGGTAAGAAAGCTGGATCGAAAAATAAAGTAAGCTTATCTTGCTCGAACTTACATAAGTTCTCATTCATCGACAGAGCCGCCAACTCTGACACCCTTCTAGCTGAAGTTATAGCCAGCAGGAATGCCGTTTTAAAAGACAGCAACCTCAAAGATGCTTCTTTCATAGGTTCAAACGGAGGTTGTGTCAAAACATTCAATACCAGATTGAAGTCCCAGGACAGAAATCTGTGTACGGTCGGAAAAGATGATAAAGTAGCTCCCCTTAGAAAACGTTTGATGTGAGGGTGTTTCGTATAGGACTCACCATCCTCCGATAGAACTGATGACAATGCCGCCACTTGCCTTTTCAATGTATTAGGGTGGTATCCTTTTTCCAAACCGTCCTGAAGAAATTGTAATATCTGTGGGACACCCACATCCGATATTAGAATGTTATTCTCCTGACACCATCTACAGAAAGTCTTCCATGTCCTGTCGTATATACTCCGCTTGGACTCCCTACACGAACCCAAAATAGTGCCAACCACTTTATCTGAGTACCCATGTTGCGTTAGCAACCTCCTTTCAATAGCCATGCAGCCAGACTCAACCATTTTGGGTCCGGATGATTCACTGGACCCTGTGTTAATAGGTCTGGCCTCACTGGTAACTTCCACGGCGGGCTCTGTGCCATTTCTAACATCAAGGGGAACCATGGTCTCCTTGGCCAGTGTGGAGCAATGAGCACCACCGATGCTCTCTCCATGTGGACTTTTAGCAGCACTCTCTGTATGATCCGAATTGGTGGAAAAGCATACTGTGTTCCACGAGGCCACTTTACTGACAACACATCGTGTGTGTCAGGAACAGATTCACCCTCAAACGTAGCAATAAACTTTAGTAGAAGATTTATTGAAACATAGTGAATGATACTGTCTATCAGACGTTAAAGCTCGAGAATGGAATGCTTTCCCCCGCCTTACACTTAAACAGCAAGTTTCTCCTGAGATAGTTGTAAAAGGACGAACGTCATCATGCCAAATGGTTCCTTTGAAATTCCAGCCGGAAGGAATGGTTGGCACCTGGGAAAGTTAACAGCCTACTATCACTATTTCCCCAGGCTACTGCTATCCTAAAACAACAAACATGGAGGACTCCTGACATCCTGCCCCACTTTTTTTTTAAAAAAAAAATTCATATACATATAGATACGCAAAACAAGTAAAATATTACAGAACAACAGAAATACAAGAAACCCATGCAGTAATAACAAAGTCAATCGGGGCGTTGAGGAACATCAGTCGGCGAAGAATCCAGCGAAGGGGCTCTCTTCAGCAAACTGGAATGAAAGACAGGATGAATTGCCTTGAGGGAAGAAGGGAGATCCAGTTCAAAAGAAACATCGTTAATAGCTCTTTTCACAGGAAAAGGACCGAGAAATCGAGGGGAAAGTTTTTTAGAAGGAGAAGTAGACGAAATGTGCTTAGAGGAAAGAAAGACCAGATCCCCGGGTTTGTAAGAGGGGTTAGGCTGCCGTTTGCGGTCGGCAAAGCATTTGTGAGAAGCTTTTGCAGACGCTATAGCATCCGAAACGGATTGCCAAATGCCCGAAAATTTAGAGACCCAAGCAGAAACAGAAGGAGGAGCAGAGGAAGGGAGGGTGAGGGGGGGAAAGGAGAAGGAAGAAAGCCGTAAACTATTTCAAACGGGGGTTTCCCAGTAGAAGCATGAACAGCATGGTTTACAGCAAACTCAGCAAACGGGAGAAGCGAAACCCAATCGTTCTGGTTTTCAGAAACAAAGCACCTAAGAAATTGTTCAAGAGATTTGTTAGCACGCTCAGATTGGCCATCTGTTTGGGGGTGATAAGCACTGCTGAGTTTCTGAGTGATTCCCAGGGTTTTCAAGAGGCAGGTCCAAAACTTGGAAGTGAAAATTGGATCCCTGTCCGAAATAATCACCGAAGGTAGTCCGTGAAGTTTCCATACATGATGAACGAATAGGTCAGCAAGTCGTTCAGCATTGGGTACTTTCTTTAGAGGAACAAAATGACATTGCTTGGAAAAGTGATCAGTAACAACCCAAATAACATGAAAGCCATGTGAAGAGGGGAGAGAGACGATAAAATCCCATGCGATAACCGACCAGGGGCTACAAGGAGCAGGCAGAGGTTGTAGGAGCCCTTGAGGCTTAGATGTGGGCGATTTAGAAACGTTGCAAGTAGCACACTGTTTAATGTAAGTTTGCACGGAGGAGTTTAGTCCAGGCCACCAAAAAAGGCGGCGAATCGCATGCAATGTCTTCAAAAACCCAAAATGTCCAGCAGGTTTGGAATCGTGATGACGATGAAGTACATGCTCACGGGCAGCAGGGGGGACGTAGACCTTGGTGCCATAGAAAGGGAGATTGTCAACCCACTCAATTTTGTCCTTATTTGCCGGGAGCCATGAGTCGGCATGCGCTGCATGAACGATAGCATCGCGGAGAGCGGAGTCACAGAGGGAGGAGGCAGAAAGCCTTGTTTTTGCTAATGTGCGAGTAGTTACTTGAGAAGCCAGGGAGGAGGCAGGAAATAAGGCTTTGGAGGGGGGGACGTAGCAGAAGGTCCCTCAAAACAGGGAAGGCGAGATAGAGGGTCCGCCAATTGGTTGGAACGGCCAGGTTTGAAAACAATTTTAAACCGGAACCTCTGGAAAAATTCAGCCCATCTCGCCTGCTTAGGGGAGAGTTTCTTAACCGACTGCAAGGCTTGCAAATTTCTATGATCAGTCCAGACTTCAAAGGGGAGTCGGGCCCCTTCAAGTAAATGTCGCCAAGTGGTCAGCGCAAAATGAATAGCCTTGGCTTCTTTCTCCCAAATAGGCCAATTAGCTTGTTGATGAGAAAATTTCTTTGAAATGAAAGCACAAGGCTTGAGTGCTCCCTCAGAGTCATGTTGCAAAAGAACAGCGGCCATGGCAAAGTCAGAAGCATCTGTTTGCACAATGAATTGCTTAGCACTGTCGGGGAAAAGTAGCAATGGCTCTGTAGTGAATTTAGATTTCAAATGTTCAAACGCCGACTGACATTCAGGGGACCAACGAAGTTTGTGCGACTTACATGTAGATTCGCCTTTAGGTTTCCGTAACAGGTTAGTAAGCGGAAGCGCTATGGCTGCAAAATCCTCGATAAAGTTCCGGTAAAAGTTTGCAAAGCCAAGAAATTGCTGCAGTTGCTTCAAAGTTTTGGGGACGGGCCATTGCAAAATAGATTTAAATTTTTTGAAGGGTCCATTTTAAGTGAACAATCTTGAATCCTATAACCCAAGTAATCAAAGGTTTGGGTGTCAAACTGGCACTTAGACAGATTAACTACGAGGTTATTATCTATCAGCCGTCGAAGCACTTCCCGAACCAATGATACATGAGATTCCATGGAGTCTGCATAAATTAAAATGTCATCCAAATAAATCAGAACCCCCTGATACAATAAGTCGTGGAAAATGGTGTTCAAAAACATCTGAAACACAGATGGTCCAGATTGTAATCCAAAGGGGAGAACCGTCCATTTAAAATTCCCCAGTGGGGTTGCAAAGGTGGTGAGCCATTCAGAGTCTGGGTCCATCCGAATCCTATGAAATGCTTCTTTAAGATCAAGCTTAGTGAAATATTTTCCTTGAACAAGATGGTCTAAAACGGTCCGTATCAGGGGAATGGGATAACAATTGGAAGAGATAACCTGGTTAATAGCAGAGTAGTTAACTATCAGCCTGGGAATCCGCCCCGGGGATCTTTTCTTTTTCGGAAGAAGACAGGACTCGCCGTAGGGGCTGTAGAAGGCTTGATAAAGCCACGAGCCAAATTTTTATTAAGGAACTTTTTGAGGGCAAGGAGTTCTTGCTGGCTCATGGGGTAGATTTTTGGTTTAGGCAGCGAGGCTCCGTCAATCAATTCCAATTTACAGTCAAATTCAGTGTGGGGGGGCAATTTGTCAGCCTCCCTCTCATGAAAGGCCTTCTGTAAATCACGGTAGTGCGAAGGAATTTGTTGCAATTCTTCATGGCCAATAGAGAAGCTTGCCTCGGAAGAGGATAGAGTGCCAGCGGTCCAGTCTATTTGGGGATTATATTTACGGAGCCAGTCGATTCCCAAGACCAATTCGAACTGCACCGCCTTGGGAACTAGGAACCGCATGCTATAATTATTTTGGTCCATTTGAAATGAGATGGGCATGGTGATTTCGCTTATTGCTCCTCCAGTCATTGAGGTCCCATCCATTTGAGTTAACTTGATGGGGCGTTCCAAAGGCTCATATAGAGTTTTAAGGGTCTTGGCCAATTTGGGGTGTAACAAACTTCTGGAGCAGCCAGAGTCAATTAGTGCCCTATGTACATGCAAGGTCCCATCTCCGCCAGTAATCGTAACCGTGGTATAGAAATGGGGAATTTTAGGAGTACTTACAGCTGTTCCCGCTGCTTTCAAACCGCCACCGTCGGGTTCAGAATCCCCATCTGTGTCCGAGGAATACGAAGAAGAGGTTTCACCGTCGGGAGCGGAGTCTCCTGTCGCTGCTGCAGGGTCCTTATGAGTGCGTCTGAGCGGTTGTTTGATGGCCGTTGTCTGACGTGTAGATTCTTTATTCCTGGGGTCTGCTCGTGCTCCTTTAGTCCCCACCGTGGCTTGGTTACTGGTGCAGTTGTTGGCAAGGTGACCCGGTTTCCCACAGGTGAAACACATGCCCAAACGGAGGCGTTTTTCGTTCCTCAACATTGAGGAAGGTGGGACGGCGAGGTTGTCGTTTGGTTAAGTCTTGTCGTTGTCGGTTCAACTGAACAGTGTGGGTTATACCCTCCACTTCAGTAGCTAGTCTGATCCAACCTAGCAGGGTTTGTGGGTTGGCCTGCATTAGGCACCCGTGTAAGATATCAGGATCTAGTCCATCTTTGTATAACTCGATAAGAATCTCATCATTCCACTGCACTTTGGTGGCCAGGTTTCTAAATTCACGCGAATATGTTCCCACGTCGTTCCTGCCTTGTTTCATTTGTTTTAGTTGATATTTAGTTTTTTCAGTAGATGGGGGTCTTCAAACCGTTCACGCAAATGGTTCATGAAGAGCTGCAGATTTTCGGTTTCGGGGGCGCGGGTGTCATATAGGTTCGCTACCCAGTCAGCTGCCAGTCCTTTCATTCTCTGGCTGAATATCTAATTCGGGCTGCATCATCCCGAAAGAGGTGGCCATGATCGACCATGAAATTATTTGCCATAGTCATAAAGAAAGAGAGTTTCTCACCCTTCCCGTTGAAGGACGCTTTCAGGTCTCCCACGTTTCTGAGTAGCGGTGGCGCTGGAGCTTGCCCTGCTGGTTGCTGGGGCGGACCAGGGGTGCCTGCCGCTGGCACAGCCGCTCGTGGTTCGCGTGCTGGTGTTCTCAATGTCTGCGAGGGACGGATGCTCATCTCACGTAACATGGTCTTGAGTTCGAGTATATCCTCATCTTTTCTCTCCAGTTCTGTTTCCATTCGTGCCATTTCCGCCAGAAAGGAAAGGTCTTTGGCTGATGTGTCCCATCTAGCAGCCCTTCTGCGTTGTCTTACCGACATAAGCGGCTTCTCTCCCCAGACCCAGGTTTGGCCGCTTGTGGGGGTTTTCATAGCCTCGCTCAGCGGTAAATTTGCCTTGGTATCCATGGACGCTTCGGTCTCTGCAGTTCCATCAGATTCTGCAGATCCTCGTTCTTCTTCAGCAATTAACTGATCCACTACTTGATGCATTTTAGGAAAAAAAAAGATTCTCGAGCTTTCTGTCAGGAACAGATTCACCCTCAAACGTAGCAATAAACTTTAGTAGAAGATTTATTGAAACATAGTGAATGATACTGTCTATCAGACGTTAAAGCTCGAGAATGGAATGCTTTCCCCCGCCTTACACTTAAACAGCAAGTTTCTCCTGAGATAGTTGTAAAAGGACGAACGTCATCATGCCAAATGGTTCCTTTGAAATTCCAGCCGGAAGGAATGGTTGGCACCTGGGAAAGTTAACAGCCTACTATCACTATTTCCCCAGGCTACTGCTATCCTAAAACAACAAACATGGAGGACTCCTGACAGTGTGCCTCTGCTCCGCTCTCTCCAGTAATGGAAAAATATCTTTTTAATTTGGCATTCCCTCCAGTGGCAAACAAGTCCACTTGTAAAGGACCAAAAAGTTTTTCTATGTCTTGGAACACCTCCCTGTTTAGGGACCATTCCCCTGGATGCAGCCAATTTCTGCTCAGGTAGTCCACCTGTGTGTTTAACTCCCCTTTCAGATGAACTGCTGTAAGGGATATTACATTCTGCTCGGCCCATCGAAAGAGACGGGTAGACTCCAACACCAGGGCCCCCAAATGCAATCCCCCTTGCTTGCAAACATATGCCTTTACAGTCATGTTGTCCGTAAAGACTTTTACATGACGGTTTTTCACCAATCGGCAGCATTTCTGAAGAGCCAAACGGACCGCCTTCAACTCCAGGTAGTTGATGTTGAAGCGCTTGTCTAAATCCGTCCAACATCCCTGTACCGCATAACCTTCGCAGTGGACTCCCCATCCTGAAAGGCTTGCGTCTGTTGTGATACGTACCATGTCCTGTTTCTGAAAAGGTACACCCATATTCACATTCCTCTCTTGCAGCCACCAAGTCATTTCGTCCTGGATATGACGCGGAACCTCCACTCTGTAGTGTTTCCTTACCGCTATTGCTAACTGATGTCTCATCAGTAGCCTCTGTAGTGGCTTTGTGTGGAAACTCCCCCACTCCACCAATTGCGTCGTGGAGACAAGGAGCCCTATCACATTCACTAAGGTCATTAAGTCTGCAGACTTGCTGTGTCTCAAACTGTGAACTTCCTGGTATAATTTCTGTAATCTTTCTGTTGAAAGGAGCAATCTCCCTTTCGAAGTATCTATTATCGCCCCTAAGTGCGTCAGCACCCTTGTCGGGGTCAACATGCTTTTCTCGTAATTTAGTAGGAAGCCATACTTCGAAAGAGTTTGAATTGTTAAATCTAAATCCTTTATCAGCTTGTCCTGCGAATGTGCCTTCAGTAGGATATCGTCTAAATATGGGTAAAGAGTTACCCCCTGCAGCTGCAGGAAGGCTATCAACGGAACTAGCACCTTGGTGAAGACCCGCGGTGCCGATGCCAGACCAAAAGGTAAGGCCCTGAACTGATAGTGACCCTCCTTGTAGTTGAATCTTAGGTATCTCCGGTCGTCTAAACACATGGGGACATGGAAGTAGGCCTCCTTGAGATCTATTGATACCATATAGTCCCCCACCAACAGGTTGCCTCTTATTGTTAACAAAGTTTCCATCTTGAATTTCCGATATTCTACGAACCGATTGAGATACCGAAGATTCAATACCGGTCTGTATTTGCCGTTTGGTTTTGGCACTACAAAGAAAACCGAGTACACTCCCTTGTACCACTGATCTCGAGGAACCTCCTCCATCACTCCTATTCCTAATAAATGTCTTATTTCTTGATATACCACCTGTTCCTTGCCTTCCTTTTGAACAGGAGATGGAAGATATCTATCCGGTAACCTTGCGTCACCACCTTCAACACCCATTTGTCTTATGTTATTCAAACCCATTTGTGTCCAAAGTCCAGAAGTCTTCCTCCCACTTTCTGCTGTTTGTCAATATTGGGTCTTTCCTCGCTTGGGGTTGCCCCCAAGCTTTCCCTGTCCTTGCCTATTGTTCTGATACTGCCTCGAGAACTGAGGTTTCGGTCTGTTCCACTGGAATCTTCCTGCTCTATATTCAGAATTCCTTCCTGACCATCCATAAGATCTTCCTCCACGAAAGGAGTAACTGTTGTTTCGGTAATACTTCCTTTCTACCTTTTTCTTCTGAATTGTGGGCATTACCTGCTTCTTCTCTTTTGTTTCTACTAAAACTTTCTCTAAAGTTTTTTTTCCAAATAGCAAATCTCCATGGAACGACGAAAGCCAAGTTAGTACACGACTTCGGGTCTGCCTCCCAGTGACATAGCCAGAGTGAACGTCTCGCTACCGTCAACATATTGATGTTCCTCACAGCATATTTTGCTGCATCCAGACCCGTGTCTGCCACATATTTTAGGACTCTCTGTATCCATTCCACTGCCTTCACCAATTCCTGCATATTCAAGTCCTGTGTCTCCAGTATATCCTGTGCCCACAGGACGCCCACTCTAGCAAAAATTGATGCAGCGGTGGATGCTTTGATCACCACCACCACCGCCTCATGTGCCTTTTTAAGGGATGACTCCGCCCTGCGTTCATCTACCTCCTTCAACTGAGTGTTCCCCTCCCTAGGGACAATGGCACCAGAAACTAAACCAGCAATTGGAGCATCCACCAAGGGCACTGTAAGGAAATCTGCCTCCCCTTTCACGAAAGAGTATATCTGTTGTCTTGCTGCCCAACCTCTCTTAGTATTTCCTTGATTGGACCACTCAGCCATGATAGCTTCTTTAAACAGTCTTGGCATAGGGAATTCCCTACTCTTTGTCTCCTTCTTCCTAATTACTGCTGCCACTTTACACTCCTTATTATTTCCCTTGTCTTGTGAATCAGTATGACTATCTAAACCTAATGTTAAAAGTACTCTTCTCAAAGTGCCTTTAAACAATTGTGCTTCAAACATTCTTTCAGTATCAGAGCGTTCATTCTCCTCATCCTCTGAATATTGACTCTCTTTATCCTGCCATTCTAATCCTTCCTCCTGAGCCATCTCCTCATCCGTAAGAGTTAGGTCCTCCGTGATGGGCTGCCTCAATTCCCTAAGTGGGACTGAAGACCCTTCTTTTGCTTGATCTTTATTCCTACTTGTACTTGGTCTCTCATCCTGATCGATTCTTCTCTTTTTCTGTTGATGTTGTTCCACAAAATCATTTTGCTGTCCTGTTCTCTTATTTGACCTCTGTATATCTGTGCGCTCTAACTCGCCCCCTACTGGTTGCTGTGGACGAACTTGGCCATCAGTCATCAGAGTATTATTCACTATTTGCCTATTCCAATTAATTAATCCATGCACTGCTAATTGATCTCCATAGCCAGTAGGGTTATAACTGATTGGCACATTTTGACTGATCATCTTTGCCTGTAATTGCACTGTCACTGCCTCTTTTATCATGTGCTGGATCTCATTCCTGATATCCTCCAAGGATTGTTGTCTCTGACTAGATAACACATTGTGCCAAGCCTCCAGTGGCTCATTTACTGTGTCCTGTCGCTGCTGTGGGGCATTAGCTAACCAGTCTGCCATAAATTGAGTAAATTCGAATGGCAAACCTGTCTGTCCTAGCTTATTAGCTGCAGGACCTAGTGTACTCGGCTCCACCGCCGCGGTCACCCTGCGCATGTCCGTATCTGCCACCCCTTCGTGCAGCGTAACAGTGTTCCCTTGCGCAGCCACACTCAATATGGTGGCTGAACTTTCTGAAGGAGTGGCCACCTCTCGCGACACCATCTTAGAATCCCTCCTCTCAAGACGGCGGCCAGAACTCTCCACGGTGAGTTTCTGAGTACCTGGGACTAATTTCTGAGGTGGTTTACCCCAGATTTGTCCCCTCTCCTTACCCTTTTCTCTGATTTTTTGTTTAATGCCTTTTTCTCTACCACCTGTTTCACTGTGGCTACTCTTGAGCCGTCTGCCTCGCTTTCGCTGGAGGTCAGAAATATCTTTTTGAGCTCCGCAGAATGGTCGTCCTCTGTGAACTGCTGCGTTTTATTTTTTATGGCCATTAGCCCCTTTCTCCTCATCCGTCACACGCTTGCCAGCGGTTTTAGGAATGGGAGTCACTTTCAGCGTGTCCGAGCCCAACATCTCTGTGGTGCTACGGATCACTTCATTAGGCAACGCCTTGCCTTTACCATTCTTTTCAGAAACCTTTTCCGAAGCCATTTTTCCTTTTTTCCTGCTCCAATTTAATTTCTTTCCCCTGTAGTGCCGGAGAGGGACGAACTACGTCTTGCTAGCACGCAGGAGAAAAACAGAACTGGCTGCAGAGGGACAGGAGTCGGTTTAACAGACTTTCATTTGGCTCGAGGACAACTCCTGAGTAGGCTGGCGCGAGGATCAAACCCATGCGTGGTGGATTGATCCTCCTGTCAGACCGAGAATGACTTCCATGTACATAAGTCTTTTCTGGACAGTGCTTCATGATCCTTGCTTCTGGGGAGCAGAGTTATTGACTTCCATGTGCACAAATCCCTTTTTGGACAGTGCTTCATGATCCACAATACTAGGGAGCAGAGGGCAGAGAGGTCAGTGCCAAGCGATAAAGACCAGCTGAAAAAACCTCCTTCAGTGTGGTTGGGGAGGGGGTGGAGGGAAGAAGACTTGGAATCAAGGAACATCAGCAGGAGGAAGAGGAGGAGGGAAGGAGGCACAGCCAGCACTTCCTCCACCCCAGGGAACCACCACCCATCATTACAGTACAGTACTATTAACACCTGTACCTACAGTTACATTGCTAGTTAAGCAACAGCTACAAACTCATGAATAATCAAATTCAGCAAAGTTGAACCCACGGAAGTCGAGAGACAATTGTTTATTATTAAGACCAATAGTCAAATTGCCCATGTCTATTCTGGAGTATTTCATACAGGAAAGAATGCAAAATTCACCTCTCTTAGAATCAACCACATATGCATAAAGTTGTGGGCAAGCTTTTGAAATTTCCAGAATTCCCTACCAAACAAGCTATTATACTGTCTTACAGCACATTGATTCTTCAGATATGACTATCATAAACATTTATATTTTACTCACTGGATTTGGAAACTGTGGATTATTCTGATTTCTCAAATGTACCCCCGTGAAATGCATTTGTGTTCAATTGTGTAAGAGCACAGGGACAGAAATCTCACAGTCAGCCCTCCACATTCACAGGTTTAACTTTCATGGATTTGACTGTTTGCAAGTTTCTCCAACCCCTGCCCCCAGCACCTCAAGCACTTCTTTTCTAGCAGAACCTTCCCTCTTGGTGGCTCCAGTCAGACCACACAGAGCTTTAGGAATTTGCCTCTGATCCTGCTCTTCCTTCTCCTGCTACATCAGTAGCTGCCTGGAAAGCTCACAGCCTCAGCAACATGAAACCTTTCCCAATGCCCCCCAACACCCAAGGAAGGATATGGGCAAGAGAGAGCAAGTATAGGGTCACCATGCTGACCCGCTCCTTTCTATCTTCTTTCTATGACCTGGTTTGGACCCTGGGTGCCTGCTCTCCTTACCATGCGTCAGTCCCCTTCCCACAAACACACACAGATACATTTTGATATCTGCAGTTTTCCTACTTCTGTGGGAGTCCTTTGCCCTTAACCTCGTCAAATGTGGAGGGCTGACTGTACAGTGAGCCCACCATATATGCAGGGATTCTGTTCCAGGAACTCCAGCGTAAAAGAAAAAATACAAAGCGTAGCATCCCACTATAGTCAATGGATGCAATGGGTGTGCACCTACTGTGTCCACTGACTATAATGGGACACAACGCTTTGCACAACCTCACATTCATCTGTGTGGAGGTTCTGTGAGAGGAGGGTCCACTGTTTCTACATCAAGTTGGTTCCCACATATAATCTGTAGATTGCTCTATATATTCTGTAACTATTTCTCTAGAACTCAGTGTGCTTATATACCGATTTCATAACACAAATATGAAATTTGAATAAATCAAAATACTATCTCTAGACAAGCAATCTGTTACAACAGCTTACCAATGGATACACTTCTTGTTTCCTGGGCTACTTGGACTTCAATGTGTTTGCTTATATCTGAGTTACTGTTTTCAGTTTCAGAGTTCTTCACAAGTCCTTCATTGTCTTCATTCTGGAGAGATTCAGCAGGTGCAAGCACATCTGAAGCAGCAGTTAAGACCGGTGTAGTCGACTTGGAACCTGCTTGGCTAACATCAGAAATTTCATCCTAAAGTGTAGAGAAGTTTGCAGTAATTACAGGTTTACAGTAATTACATTATATAAACACATTCCCTGCCCCTGGACAGATAAACTTTCTTCCTAGCCAGCATGTGCATATTAATGCTTGGAAATGCAATGCAATTTGAAACTTTATTGTTCCTAAAAGAGGTGCCGCAACTGTATGCTGGCTATGTATCGTGGCATTCTGTTGGTCAAATGTTCACAAATCACTCTTGTGACCAGTTACATTTGAGGGCCAAACAGGAATTTAACTGCTTGTTAGTAAACCAGTCCAGAGCCAAGCAATGATATTTGCTCCAAAGAAAGTTCCCCTTTCTCACACTGAGCAATGTTTTACCTCTGGAGGTCTCTGCTCCTATACCAAAGAGCACAAGTCTTCTTCATCCCTCCCTTTCCCCAGGTTCCAACACTTCAGTTCCTTAGTTTCTTAGCTGGTCAGTTACCAGCCCTATTGAAAGGAAGAAGGAGGAATTCATGGGAAATCAAATTAGGCAGTCCCCAAACACGCTTGGTTTCAGCAGCTTCCCACAGGAACTAAGCAGTAGTGTCTGGCTACCTGCCTAGCAGAATTTCTCCACTCCTTTCCCTTCCACAAACTTAGCTTACATCAACAACACAACCAGAATGTATGCAATAGTTTAAGCATGTTTGTGCATGGGCTGTTTTACCTTATATACTTCCTATCTGTATATCATGCCATGTTTTATATATATTCCGAGCACAAAGTCTTCTAGGTTCTGAAGAAGATGGTTGTATTGACTCAGTGATTTTTTTTAACCAAGTTCTTTCACAGGGGCACTACGAATATAAAAAATAAGAAACTATACTACGAATTATTGATTCTAATGTTAATAGTTAAATATAACAAAACCTAAAATAACTTCATTTTTAAATAATTAACAAAGCTTTGATATTACTTCTTTATTAAAATCTACATAAATCACTCACAATACCGTTTCACATTGTTCATATTCATGGCACCCTTAAGAAAGACATCAATCTGAAATGGGGCAGGCTCAATTTTAATTAATTAATTAATTAATTAATTTTTAAAAATAGCTTCTGCGCCTGATTGTCTCCTTATTTTCTTCTTTCTTCCTGAAACTGGTGCCTTCCCATGTTTTTGCTTTCTATGAAAGATCTGCATACCTAACAAGCTCTCTTTTGATCATATACCAACTCACAGGAAAATATGAAAGGTTACACTCACTAGAGACAAACTAGCCATGAGGGAAGCATCCTTATTTGTTTATTCATATGGGCTTCTTTCACACAAAGAACAATGAGAAGGATGATATTTTATTTAATCTTTTCCACCATATCGAAGAGAGATCGAGGTGGCTGTTACAAACATACTACACAAACAATGGGCGGTTGCTCTTTTGTACCACCAATGGCAAAATGTGTGATTTATCAAAAGGCTTGGAATCACACTTTTAAGGACAGAATGTTTCTACTATCTTGATATCTCAGTTACACAGACCATGGGAAAACTCTACTTTTGAATGAAAAACTTCAGTCTTAGAAGCTGGAAAGCAAAGATTTAGATTACGATAGATCTGGGCAGATATGTATACATGTACACACCACATCACTTCTTTTTCCAAGTTACAACAGTTTGAGTTTAAAACAAATCAAGACAACAGACATATTAACAAGAGATTCAGTTGCAAAGAAGTTCTCCCCATTTCTTTACCTCATCACAACTGGAACTGTTAGTAGACAAAGTAAGTTGCACCGCAAAGCATTGCAATCAGAAAACATGGATTTAGAAGGTGTTTAGAATCAGAAATAGTGTTTACTAACTAAGAAGCAACACACACTCCTCCCACGCATGAAGGTATGAAAAACAAGCCAAGCCAAAAGACTAATGAAAAGCTCATTTGCATTTTATTGTGTGCAGAAGTCTTTGTAGTGTTCTGATACACTCTTTACAAAGTGAGAAAACAGAATACTGGAAAAGATTTCTTCAAAATCAAATCAATGTGTATTGTTATTACAGTGCACGTTTAAACTTCAAAGCTTTAAAACACTTGCTTAATGTTTGCAGAACATGATTATTAAAGTAGTGCTTCTATCACATCCATTCATACTCGCCTATGAAAATGCTGAAAATATCAATTTTGAGGCAACTATGAGAGGCAAGAAATTGCCAAGAAAATTTCAAGAATATCTTACACTCACTCACAGGTAGGTACACACCCACACACATCTGAAACTAAAAGTCAACTCCATCAATAAAAGTCCTTGAGCTAGATAGTATGGCCAAACTTGTACATGACAAAAACAGACCATGTCTATAAAATCACCTCTAAAAATGGGATAGCTGTACACACACAGCTTAAAACTCAAAAGGAACATAGGCTGAGCTTACTTAACCTTTCCTCTGCTTGTCGCTTCCCCACCACCCACAAAATCTGTCACTCACGTTAATTTTCCCTCATCAAGGCTCCTCATACCTCTCTTGAAATTTTAACTGCATCTCATTTTTACACCTGAATGAAAGATATGCCGATCTAAGGATACTGACTTCACCTGTCATCACACATATAGCAGTCTCCCTCAACAGGATATCCACAAGATGTTCTGGACTTCAGCTCCCATGTATCTTCAACATAGACCATGTTAACAGGGACAGATGGGAGCTGCAGTTAGAGGGCAACAAGTTGGGCAAGGCTGACCTACAGTTTGGTTCTAAGAGCACCTTGTGATGGGCAAACTTCAGCATTGTGTGATCTATTTTGTTTTTTGTTGACAGCCTCAAAACTTCCCAGTGGGAGCCAAGTACAAAAGACACAATAAGATTTAAAGAATATAAAGTAGAGGAATTGTTTCTGCATGTCAAAATGTAATGACACCTTTTCCAGAACACAAGCAACTTCCGGTTACTACCCTGTACCAAGTTTTCTTCATTTCAGTAGTATAATTGGGGAAGAGGAAAGAGTTATTTTGTTGTTGAACCAGAGCCAGAAACATCTACTAAAAATCACCAAGATATCTATCCATAGGTCTTGGCCTACATTCTGCCCAGCTCCAATACAAACTAGACAGGTTGCAAAACAATGGAACATAAGTTTAGTTCACCACCATGCAGAGTTCTGATCTGAACACAAGATTCTACCAAGAAACTGATGGAGGCAATGGCCTGAATCCTACTCTTAGCCTTGATTAGAGCTGACCCATTGAATTAAGAGAATTTAACAATGTGTTTACTCACCATTCAGCAACAGATTCAATGAGTCTCCTCTTGGTGGGAGTAACCAACAGCATTCAAGTCAGTAAGTCCAGGATAGTATATGCCTTTGAGGCAACATTATAATTTTATGTGCAAATACTTGGGCCTCACCTGCATGTTTGGCACTTTTGTCAATGGTGAACCTGCAGCATCAGGGAAACGTTTGTACCTGCTGGCTTATTTTGCTTTACAAACACCAGACTGGTTAGCCTGCATATTCTTCTAGCTTTCCTTTTTCCTCTTCTCCTTCTCAATCAAGTAGCTGCCTCTACAGCATTCTCTCTCTGAATCATACCTGTGCTTTCCTTTTTCCTGTCTAAGCTTAACTGACTCCAGTCCCTGAACTTCCGTAGCTCTGCTTGTGTTTCTAAAACAGGGAAACTTTCCCTGGCTTCAGAACTTGGGCCCAGTACACTAAGCCACTTCAATGAAATGTTTTACACTTTAAGGAAATATCTTTCCAGACTAAATGTAGACAGAAGGCTACACACATGCTTGTTCATATCTTTTCACCTTATCTTCAAATATCTTCCTGAGTTTAGCTTCCTTCTAGACCACTCAGGAAAACAGATTTTACTTCATGCATTTTCATGGAACTCAACATTCCTTCCAAAATTACTTACAAGGAGACAGTGTGGATGTGACAGTGTAGAATCTACATGTATTTGGAAGCCCTACTATATTTAATGAGACTTACTATAGAGTAAATGCAGTTGGAATTGCACGCTCAGCATCAAGTAGAGAGAGCTGAAAGCCATTTTCATAATCAAACTTGATAAAATGCTACTTAATAAAAATGTCTTTTAAATAAACTATTCACAGAATATATTGGGGAGGGGGTGTTGAATCAGGTGGATTGAATTTCTGACCCGAGATCACCAATTAAAATGTTAAAAATAAAATCTGAACTCAAAACAGTCACATTTATATCAATTGTCTATTCAGCCTACCTACCTCGGCCATCACAATTTAGACAAAACAGAATGGCTTTACAAAGCATAAAAAGCAAGGTAAAAACTGCAGTAGTAAATTAACAGCAAATACCTATTTTACCAATAGATGTAGACAAAGCAGGGAGCCTTCCCTGGCCCATATAGGGAATGGACATTTGCTGTATGTGTGTTCTATTTTGCTGTGTGTGATATCTTACATGTCAATGAAAATCCAAGGCCTGTGAAAGGACTCTCTTGAAATGCTCATTTCACTGCAGCTTGAAGCACACTTACTCTTAAAGAGGTTGACATGGAAGAGGTAATGGAGTCATTTCATAGGGTTGTAGTACTTGAGAAAATGGCCAAAGTCTTGTCCCATTACCTTTACACAGCCATTTATATTTAGCTAATGGGCAGGTAGATACACTGAAGTTCATAGTACAGCAGCAACTACATCATAGCGTGCCACACACTAGTTCTGTTGCAAGTATAGGAGGTCTCTTGTATGCTGTCCACATGCCAGTTGCAGAGACCTGTCATTGTGCCATCATATCTCTAGGGCCAAGCCCAGAAGACTTTAGGCCATGGAACATCATTCATCTTACATATTTTTCTAAAGCATTCTCTGCACTAACCATATAGAAAAACAAGGTACATTGGGCCCTCAGTATCTGCAGGGGCTCAGCTCCAGGACCCCTCTGAATGACAAAATATGCAAATTATCACATCTCATACTATTAAATGGCAGCAATGTGCTGCAGATACATCACTGCATCCATGGTCACATCTCTGCCATTTTATGTATAGGCTGTGATACTCTGCAGTCACTGGAAATCACAGATCCAGAAGTCACAGGTATGTAGGGTCCATTGTATACCTAAAGGAATAAACACAATATTGAAGGAAAAAAGCAATAGAATTTGTGTCATTGACACTTCTTTCTCCCTTTGACGGTTGGTTGGTTTCTGAAGTCCTATGTTGCATTACAAACTGCTTTTACAGTTAATGTATTTGTATATTTTTGTAATGCCGCCTCGATCCATTGGGAGAGGCGGGATAGATAAATAAATATTATTATTATTATTATTATTATTATTATTATTATTATTATTATTATTATTATTATTACAATTCCTCTCAGTTCCACAACCCTTTTTAGTACTGGATGGGAGAAGGGGTCCTCTGATCAGCACACTCTTGGGCAGACTGAATGAGCTAAACAAATTACAAGATCTTGCTTTAAGATTGCAGCCTTCCAGTTCCACGTCACTGTTTCCCATTACCATGCTGCCAAAGTACTCTGCCAGTAGAATCACTCCATACTAGAGGAATATAAACCTATATGGATCTTCATTATGCTCTGCCTATTTGGCCAGGAAACAATAGGACTGCCTATTATTATTCAGTAACATGCTTCCACATGCTGTTCTGGCAAGGTACTTGAAGAAAAAGTTTTTACTACACTATTGAGGACAACTACTCCCCTCCTCCCATCACTGAGTTTCAGATGCTCATTTCCACAACTACCTCCCATCCCCCCAAAAAAAATCCAAAATAAACAAAAACCCCAAAACTCTTCAGCAATGTAATTCCAACATCAGCAAATAATGTATCTTCCAAACAACAACCAACCACTCACAAAAAGAGAGGAAACCGCAGACTTATCAAGTGAATCCAGAGCAATCTGCAATCGCTGAACAAAAACCTGGCTTTGTTCAAGCATTTCTCAGCCTCTGTATTCCAACTGCATCCACAAAAGAATGCAGCACACAGGCCACTGACCTTAGCAGACAAAAAGCTCACTACAAATGGCCTGACTGCCAACAGAAAAGGGCCAAGGAGAATCTCAGAGCTTACTTTCAACAGCTTAACAAAAAACAGACTAGCTCAGTTTCATAATTAGAATTCTACTGATCCACAGCCATTGTTGCATTTCTGCTCCTGCATTTGAAATATCATACTGTCTGGAAGAATATTAGCCTGTTCAAAACTGCCTGAGGATTTCAATGAGAAAGTTATGAAAGATATCTTACTAGTATCTGAGCCCTCTGTGGTTGGCTCATTCATATCCTTAGTTTTCCTCTTTCCTTCTCTCTGAACCCCAGCTGTTTCCTCTGTGGCAAGAGGAAAATCATGTAGCATAGACAGAAAGCATGGATTAGCAGTTAAAGCTAAGCAATAGAAAACTCACAGAAATGTCAGTTATTTTCACCTGTTAGGTTTTTTCCCCTGCCGAGGGCAGCGAGAAAATAGAATCTGGAGAAAATTAAAATATAGTATTAAACCTAAACTTATTTTACTGCTTTAGCAAAATAAAATGCTTCATTCCTAACTTAGCATCTAAAATGTAGTATCTGCCATATCTGTAAAATTGAAAGGTATAAAAGCCTTAGTTTTATACAAGCAAAACTGGAATACACTCTGTATCTGCACAGGCAGATGTAGTCTGTGGTTCTTTGCCAGAGCTCAGTTCTTACACAAACTTTCAGATTTTCCCTCTTCTGTGTTTTTTGATGCACCTTCTCCTCTCTTTTATCATTCATGAAGGCAGGGCAAGAAGGTATTTGTTTCCCAGTGTATAGTAGAGTGTCTGTATCACAGTCATTTGAGTGGAGTGGTGAAAGGACTGACTGGGGCCAGCTCTAAAGAAATGTATACCCAGGGTACTTGTTTCCACTCTGCCTCTACCAAACTAGAGTACAGGTCACCAGAAGAAGGCAAGCAATTAAAGCCCCCTTCCCTCAGTATGCTTCTCTCATGAAGAAGGCAGCACCTATGAGATACAAAAATGTAGAATGGATATGATTGCTGTATATGTCTGCAGCGGCAGGAATCACATTGTTGGACTGCAACTCCCACTGTGGCTCACCCTTGGCTAAAGCTGCTGGGACTTGCAGTAGAATAATATTAGAGGGACACATGCTTCTCACCAATGGTCTACAATATATACAGGAATTGTTGTTCCTTAGTTCTGCAGGCTCTCTTACACACAAATCTTCACTTTATTCAGTTCTGAGAGTAAAATCTTGTCTAAAAACCATTTTATTCATTAAAAAACAGGAAAAAAATTAATTGAAGAGTTGGTACTTACGTGAATGATCATTCTGGGATGACAGAAGGAGCAATCCACGACGCCTGGGTTTGATCTTTGTGCCAGCCTGACGCAGGAGCCGTCCTCGAGCTTTATGTTGACAACCTTTAAACCGACTCCTGTCCCTCTCCCAGCAGTTTCCTTCTCCAGCGTACCTACACTAACCTCTTAGTCCACCTATGCCTACTATTCTCTGTTTTAGTGGTGGGTGTGGATTGCGCCTCCTGTCATCCCAGAATGATCGTTCACGTAAGTACCAACTCTTCATTCTTGGGCTGACAGGAGGATCAATCCACAACGCCTAGGATTTTCCCAAGCTGACACCTGGGCGGGATTTTAACTAAACCACAGCTTGCAGCACTCGATGGCTGAACGCCGCCTGGGCAGACCTATACTTGTCTAACTTATAGCATTTAATAAAGGTGGTAGCTTCTTTCCACCCAGCCGCATTACACGCATCCTCCAGTGAGCATGTTGAATCGTATGCCACTGACGTGGCCATAGACCAAGTTGAATGTGGCCACACATTAGCTGGTCTCGGATGTTTTGAGTAATCATAACATAAGAAAATGCAATTCTTTATCCGTGCTGCAATGACTGTTTTGCTCGCACGCTGACGCAGCGTTTTCAGTTGGTATGATAATAGCAAGGCTTCTGATTTTCTGAACTCCTTTGTTCTGTGTACTGCCCTTCTTACATCTAACGTATGCCACTTCCTATCTAGAGGATGGGTCGGCTTTGGGCAAAATGTTGATAAATGAATAAGTTACGTCTGTGAAAATGATGACAAACTCTTGGGTTTGAAGGAAGGGTCAAACCCCAACGTCAACTTATCCTGGTCAAAAACGCACAGGTTTGCATTGATTGACAATGCAGCTAATTCTGATACTCTCCTAGCAGATGTAATAGCTAGGAGAAAAGCAGTCTTTAAAGATAACAGTCTCAACAATGCCTCTCTCAGAGGTTCAAATGGTGGTGCTGTTAGAGCATTTAGCACTAGATTCAAGTCCCAAGACAGGAACCTATGTACTGTTGGGAATGACGACAATGCCGCCCCTCTTAGGAAACGCTTAATATGCAGATGTCTTGTGAAGGAGTCCCCATCTTCCATTGGAATCGCTGACAACGCTGCCACTTGCCTCTTTAACGTATTTGGTCTAAGACCTTTATCCTAACCATCCTGTAGAAACTGTAACAGCTGTGTCACAGTCACTTCTGCCATATTAAAGCCTTTCTCTCCACACCATTTTCTGAAGGTATTTTATGTTCTATCATATATTTTCTGTGTTGACTCTCTATGGGAGCCCAGGATAGTTTTCACTACCCTCTCCATGTATCCATGTTGAGTCAGGAATCGCCTCTCAATCTCCAAGCTGCCAGACTCAACCACTTCGGGTCTGGATGGTACACTGGCCCTTGGCTCAACAAATATGATCTCAGAGGTAACCTCCACGGAGGACCATGAGCTAACTGTAGAAGCAGAGGGAACCACGGTCTCCTCAGCCAGAATGGATCTATCAATATCACTGAGGCCTTTTCCATTTGAATCTTTGTCAGTACTCTTTGAACAATTCGTATTAGTGGAAATGCGTAATGAGTCCCTGGGGGCCACGGCGCCGAAAGCGCATCGTACACTTTGGCACTTCTGTCGCCACACATAGAGAAATACCTTCTTAATTTTGCATTCTGTCCAGAAGCGAACAAGTCTACTAGTAAAGGACCAAAAAAGCTGTCTATTTGTTGGAACACTTCCACATTCAGGGACCATTCCCCCGGATGCAGAGCATGCTGGCTCAAATAATCCGCTTGAATGTTCAGGTCTCCTTTTAGGTGTACTGCTGTTAGTGACAGCACATTTGCCTCGGCCCATTTGAACAAACACGTGGACTCCATCACAAGGGGAACCGAATGCAACCCCCCTTGCTTGCATATGTAGGCTTTTGCTGTCATGTTGTCGGTGAACACCTTTACATGCTTGCCCTTCACGTGGCGCATGCATTTCTGCAAGGCCAGGCGGGCAGCCTTCAGCTCCAAGTAGTTGATGTTGAATCGTCTGTCAGCTGCCCTGCACCAGCCCTGCCAGCCCTGCACCGACTGCCCACTGCAGTGGGCTCCCCAACCTAAAAGGTTTGCATCTGTTGTTATGTGCATTGGATTTCGGATCTGTAATGGAACTCCTGAGGCCACATTCCTCATTTGCAGCCACCAGGACGTGCCTGTTCGGATGTGCCACGGGACCTCCACTTTGTAATGCTTTTTCCTTGCCACTGCCAACAGATGACTCATTAGCAACCTCTGTAATGGTTTCAAATGAAAGTTGCTCCACTGGACCAACTGTGTTGTTGATACCAGTAGTCCCAGCACTTTCGCTAACTGCATTAAATCCCATGGAGCTGCTCCTCATTAACATGCGAACTGCTTGGCACACCTTCTCTACTCTTTCGGAGGAGAGGTACATCCTTCTCTTCACTGTATTTATTTGCGCCCCTAAATGATTCAAATTCAATGTTGGGCTCAACATACTCTTTTCTAAGTTGAGCAGGAACCCATATTCTGTCAACATTTGTATAGTCATATTCAAGTCTTGTTCTAACTTGGCCTTCGAGTTTGCCTTTAACAGGATGTCATCCAGGTATGGATACAACTGTACCCCTTGCAATCTCAGAAAGGCTATCAATGGCACCAGGACCTTCGTAAATACCCCTGGTGCTGACGCCAGGCCAAATGGCAAAGCGCTGAATTGGTAATGCTTGTCCTGGTAACTGAACCTCAAGTATCTCCTGTTATCTCCCGCATAGGTATATGCAAATACGCTTCTTTTAAGTCTATCGATGACATGTAATCTCCTAGTATCAGATTCTCTTTGATAGTCTGTAATGTCTCTATTTTGAATTTTTGATACTTGACAAACTTGTTTTTTGAATTGTTTAGATACTTGAGGTTCAACACCTGCCTGTGCTTGCCATTTGGCTTGGAAACTACAAAAAACACCGAGTATACTCCCATGTACCTCTGGACCTTTGGTACTTCCTCTATTGCTCCTACGTGCAACAGATGTCTTATTTCTTGGAGTACCACCTGCCTTTTGGCCTGTTCTTCTGGCACTGGTGATGGAAGAAATCTGTCTTTGGGTGTCTCTTCGAAAAATATTTTGTAACCTTGAGTTTCCACATCCAATACCCAATGGTCTGTGGTCACTCGAGGCCATTTGAACCCAAAAGACAGAAGTCTTCCCCCCACCTTTTGATGGGCATAGTCAATACTGTTGTTTGCCTCGCTTGGAATGATTCCCAAGCTTACCTTGTCCTGGTTTGTTGTATTGGTATTGCTTGGAGAACTGAGATCTAGGTCTGTTCCATTGATAATGACCTGTTCTGTATTCTGAATTCCTTCCTGCATAACCATAAGACCTGCCGCCACGAAAGGAATAGTTGAAATTTCTGTAATTCCTCTTGTCTGCCCTCCACTTCTGGAGAGTGGGCATAACTTGCTTTTTGTCTTTAGTTTCTACTAACACCTTTTCTAAGGCTTTTGCTCCAAACAGTAGGTCCCCCTGGAAAGGGACATGAGCCAAGTTGTTACGTGACTTCTGGTCCGCTTCCCAATGGCGGAGCCATAAAGACCGTCTCGCCACCGTCAGCAGATTTATATTCCTAGCTGTGTAAGTTACCGCATCTAGGTCAGCATCTGCCACATATTTAAGTACCCTCTGAATCCGCTCCACTGCCTTCAATAGGTCTTGTGTATCCAGATCCTGGGTCTCCAGACCACAGTACTACTGCTCTTGCGAACATGGAAGCGGCTGCTGATGCTTTAATAGTAGCAGATGCTGCTTCATGTGCTTTCCGTAGGGAGGATTCTGCCCTATGCTCGTCCATCTCCTTCAGTTGGGTGTCCCCCTCTCTGAGGACAATGGCTCCTCGAAACCAATCCCGCAACTGGGGTGTCCACAGGTGGGACTTTTAAGAACTCAACTTCCTCTTTTAGGAAGGAGTACAACCTAGAATTGGATGACAAACTTTTACGCGCATTCCCTTGCGCAGTCCACTCTGCCATAATAGCATCCTTAAATATGTCAGGCAGAGGAAATTCCATATTTCTCGCCTCCTTTCCCTATGGCTTCCTTATCACTGTCCAATCCTAACATTTGAAGCACCCTTCTTAAAGTTCCTTTAAAGAAGTCGGCTTCAAACATCCTATCCGTTTCAGGTCTATCGTCTTCCTCCATATCTGAGTATTGACCTTCACTTCCTTCCATAATCATCAACTCGTCTTGATCTATTTCCCCATCACTGATCTCTTCCTCCTCTATTACCAATTTTCCAGCCTCTGTATGCTGTGGTGAAATGGCCATTTTGGCTACTGATTTTCCATTAGAAGCTCCAGGCTTGTCTTTATGAATCCTGCGTAACCCACTACTTGTAGTTGGCCTGGCATCTTGTTCAATTCTCCTTCTCTTTGATTGTCTTTCTTGCCCTTCCATGCTCTCTGGGTCACCACTTGCTGCCTGTTTTCGTGGAATTTTTTGGTTATCTACTGATTGACTGTTGTTATCTTGTCGTAGTAACTCATTCTGGCTCACAGAATTCATCAGTCTGTGCATGGCCATTTGCTCAGATAAATCATTTGCCGTATAAGCCATTGGCAGACGCTGAGGCACCAGAACTGACTGGAGCTGCGCTGCCACAGCTTCCTTCACCATCTGCTGTATATCAACTTTTAATTCTTCTAGAGTGTTTTGCCTCTGCATCCCCAGGTCACCCCTCCGCACCTCCATAGGGCTTTGTTGTGATCCTGGGCTAAGCTGCGGTGCACTCGCTAGCCAGCTTTGCAGAAATTGCCTCATTTCTACAGGGCAGAACATGTAATCATGCCTCTGTAAAGGTAGTCTGGTTGCACTGCTCTCAGCTCCTGCCGCCATGTCAGTTGTACGATTGGCTGCAGCTAAGTTTGAGGCGGAGTTAGATGACACGCACGACGCCACACCCAACATGGCATCGCCTGTCTTTGAGGCGGAGTTAGAGGACACGTGCAACACCACACCCAACATGGCGTCGCCTGCCTTAGAGAGATTCACTGTTTCCCTCGGTGCCATCTTAGAATCCTTAATTCCAAGATGGCACCTGGAACTCTTGTCAGTGAGTCCCTTCGCACCCGCTTTCACCTTTGTGCTACTTTTCATTACTTTGTCCTGTCTTTCCATCTTTTTCTCCGCTCTCTTATCCTTCTTCAACTCCGAAGGCCCTTTAGTGGCAGTTATTTTTATTTCATCTGCCTCACTCTCAGTGGAGGTCAGAAATATCTTACGGAGCTCTGCAGCGCGTTCTCCGTCAGAGGGGCGCTGCGAACCTGCTTTCTGCCCATTTGCTCCGTTCACCTCGTCCGATAGCCGCCTTACAGTGGTCTTCTGGACGGAATTTTTATTCATAGTGTCCGAGCCCAAGTCACTGGAGCTTCGGCACACTTCGTCTGCCAGGGCCATTTTTCCAGCCAGAGATCTCTCAGATGCCATTTTTTTTTTCTTTTTGCAGCAATCTTCTGTATTTCTTCACCTCCCAGCTAACAAGCTACCAGTATCTCTTTCTAATTTGCCGGAGAGGGAGCAAAACATGTCTTACTGCACGCAGGAGAAATTTAAAACTGCTGGGAGAGGGACAGGAGTCGGTTTAACGGTTGTCAACATAAAGCTTGAGGACAGCTCCTGCGTCAGGCTGGCACGAGGATCAAACCCAGGCGTCGTGGATTGATTCTCCTGTCAGCCCGAGAATGGTTATGTTCCCCAAAGTTCTAGCTTTCATACCCCCAAAAAGTGAAAGTGTGTGTTGGGGGGAAAAGCAGGGGAAATTCATCCCTCCTTACTCCTTCTTTCTTCCTGGGGCCCTTACATGTCTTCTTAAAACTGCCAAACTGCAATGGTGGGAAATCTTCATTCACCTGAACATAACTCACAGGATGGTGGCCAAGACAAAATGGGCAGTGGGCACATCAAGCAGACCACCATGAAGGGTAGGACAAATATGTAATGCATTAAAATGCTGGGCAGATATCAAACAACTCTGCAATGTGTTCATGCATAGATTTATTAATATCTAAACTGAGAGATGGGAAGAATTCTCCTCTGTCCATCCTCACCATTTAGCTTCAAAAATAGACTAAAGTGTGGTTGTTTTACTATCATGTTCAGTAAGCTACAAAACCTTCATTTGATTGTACATTCTAGTCAACTGTTCTTCATGATCTCTCCCACCTTAACATATTTATATGTGATGCAAACAATGACAGAAAGGCTAAAAATTAGGAAAATAACTTGAGAAAACTCATGAGCAAGTTTAGTGATGATTTTTAAAATATGTTTATTTTTATTTACAACACTTCTACCCCACTGCATATTTAAAATCTTTGAGAGGTTTACAATAAAATTATAACAAAGGTTAATAACTGCTCCAAAAGTAAGGAACACTTGCCTTCTGTATCATACTTTCTCTAAACTGTAATAACCATGCAGTTTATATGAGACTTCTAAGCCCCCTTCCTTGCATGTACAATCCAGTTTAGATTAATTGGAAGGAGATGACTTGAAAGACTTGATCACGGACCACACCATATTCAGTTTAAGAGATGCTGTGAAGGGATGAAGAATGCAGCTTCACAAGCCTAATCTAGACATAGAACAACTGGCAGCTTTAGAGTTGTAATGAAAGGTTACAGGATAAATATCTACCATCTGTTTGGAGGCATACTTTTTCTCTGTTTACAATATTTCTAGCTTTTCTTTGCAATATTTTTAATCTGCATTTCAGCATCCAGCTATGCAACACCTGAGATAAGAGTGGAAAGGGTGAACCTTCACCAGACTTGCACATAATCCACATAGCAGAACATACAAACATGGAAGAATGATCAAGGAACACATGAGAAACCAACCCAAAGCGATAACAACTGCTCAGAATTTCAGTTTCCAACAGACTAAAGAATTTAAAAGAAAACAACTGTAAGCAATCTGAGACCATTTATGAATGCCTGCTAGGTGGACAGAGCACAATCTAGAAGATGACAACGTAAATGTCTCCAGAGGATACAGTGCTATGGCCTTGATAGACCTGTTTGATGAACGGAGTCATCAAACAGCATTCATATTTTTTAAAACAGATATCTTAAAAGTACTGTTTAGTTTGAATGAAAAAAACCTAAACGTAACACATTGCTCTTGTCCTATGCATATTCATTTTCTTGAGGGTCCTCCCCACATAAAGCATAGCCCTGACCTCACTGATAATCCTACAGAAAAAACGTTGCTTGAAATATTAATTTGTAAAGGCATTACACACAGGTCTTAGAAAGCACTCTATCCATCCAGAAAATTTTTAAAAGTGTATCAGGAAAACCAGAATGGAGGTCCTGGCCTTCCAATTTTCCCCAAGTGAATAAGATCAATTATCAAAACACATGAAAGGAAAAAAAGACTCACCTTCAACTTACCTTGGAATGATTTTCACTTAGAAGTATAGAAACTAAAGAAAGACAGTTCAGGGTTTAGGTTTCAATCACACACATAACACATTGTAAGCAACCTATTACTAAAAATTCTCTACATATGAAAAACAAAGCACTAGCTCACCTTTAGGCTGGTGCGAGAGCGTGGCTGACTTATTTCACGGAACTTCCAAGTGTCTGATCCAGGAGTTTCCACTGTTCCTCTCTGAGTGTCCGGTGTCAGAATCGCATCTCCCGGAGGTAGTGGGAAGATGCCCAGTGATATAGGAGGCTCCTTCCTGTATAGAAGGGGGAAAACATTCATCTGTTGTAACTTCAAACATTGGCTGCATTCACACATAGCACCAAGTCAGGGTAACTGAACAAATCTTAATGATAAGTAATGTAAGCACAGCTAACTATTATTTATGGCTAGTGTCATCAAATAACTAGCAGAAATAAAGAGCTATAATAAAGAGCCCATGTGACTGTGGATGGGGAATTTGATTTTGTTTACTGTTTTGGCCCCTTTCCCCCTTTTTTTCTGCTGATTTGGCAGGAATGTGCATTATCAACTGTATGTATTATCTGTGTTTTTTGCAAAAGATTTTAAGGGGCATTAGTGGGGGGGTTATTTTGGGGGCCGAAACTGTTTGCAGGAGACTTCAATTATTTTGGCTGTGCTAGTTGCTTTATTATGTTGTGGGTAATTGTAGAGTCGGCGACTGTGGGCTTTTGTGAGGGGGGTTGTGCTCTGTCTGTGTTTGTTTCTGAATCCCACCAGTTTGATTTGTGGGTCAATTACATGATTCAGCATTTAGAGGTAAGACTCTCAGCTCTGCCTCATGTTTAGAGAGCATCTAAGTGTGAAAAGAGAACTACTACCTCAGAGAATGAGAAACAATGAAGAGTCTGAGGATAGGAAGCAAGCAAAATCACCACAGTCTGAGAGATATTTCCTTTTTCAGCAGCCCTTGACTCACATATCTTTGGTTTTGTGTGAGACTTGTGCAGGCACAGAAACAAACCAGGAATAAGCCAGAACTGGGGACAAAGTATAAGGACAAATGATAGCTAAGGACAAATCATAGCTAAAACAAGCCTAACCATCTTCAAACCATGGCTTCAAATTAGAGTTTGCTGCCAAAACATTGTTTGGTATCAGGTATGGGCTCAAGCATTCGAAGAAATCATACCTAGGCAAAACAAATCCTGACTTAGTGTTATGTCTAAGCAAAGTTTGTGTACGAGCTTTTGAATCTCACAGGAAATAGGACAGGCCAATATTAAGAAGAAATTAAACGTTATAAAGTACATGCAAAACAAAACCGTCTTACATGTTTCCACATGTAAGCAGTGCACAAAATGAATCATATTCACTCACTTTCTGGGAAGCTGTTTGGAACATTTTTTTGCAGTGATTTAAGTTGATTATCAGTAACTATGGCTGGAAGATTTTCATTTACAACAATACTATGGAGATGATGCACAAATTTACCAACACAATGGAATCAGGGCAAAGTCCCACACAGTCAAGAAGGAAATAGAAGAACTAGACATCACATTTGAATACAAACAAAAAATGTTGAAGGATATGAAATAAAAGCATTCTGTCTTGACTAATGGGTTACTTGGTAGTTGGTTGCAAGCAGTTTTCAATGATAATGTATAGCTAACCAGGACTGCAAAGGGAGTATTTAACAGTGAGTTTATAACCTATAACTGTCTGCAATACCAACATTTGTTTATTAGGAATGAATTTTTTAAGTCTCTAGTTAGAAAAATATCTAGTATTTTGAACTTATACTGGAACAGTTCAGAGCATTTTCAGGCACCCACTTCCAAGAGATGCAGTCACCACTGATAAATTAAAGAGGTCTCTTTTTTTTTTAATGTTTACACAAGTCTCACATTTTTAAAATACCACCCCACAACACTGGATTTAGTTTGAGAGTAGTCACCTTCCTTCTCCCAACATAAGCGGGCTTTCATATTCCTCTTCCAGCAGATTCTAGCCATGAACAACCCTTAGCATGATACAGCCTGTCCTACAGCCTGACTCTCATACAAAATGGATAAAGATCAATGGTTTTTTTAAAAGAAAGTAAAACACACTGAATTTAAACATTTTTTTAAAATAACCAACACCCAAGTTTCTGCTAATACTAAATATTCTAGACATAACCACATTAGTCCTACAGTTAATTTGTAAATCAAACTAATTCTTCTGCCACATATATGGATCTAAGGAATGATCAATCTGTGACCCTCTAAATGTCGTTGGATTTCAACTCCCATCATCTCTCCCCACTGGCTATGCTAATTATAGCTGATGGGAATACCTGTACCACAACCTCTGGACTGCCACAGTTTTCGTGCCCTGATGAAAAGGAACAACTAATAAGACTATTTCTCAGATGTGAATATTTTTATACTACCTATCCAACAGGAGCATTTATTTCATTTTCGACTGACAAAAACAAGAGGCTCTAGCCTACACAGTAACTATTTGGCCTAACTTCTAGCTATCAGTCATGGATATTATATTGTCACTTTGCTTTTGTGAAGATATAGCCAGGCCAAGGAAGAATGAAGCACAAAGGTCACAACAATGGAAAAAAAGATGACAAATATGTACAATACACAAGCTGTTATATTTCATAATTAACATCACAGAATGCAATTGGTGCTGTTCATAAGACTGTACGTGGGAAAAATTTAAAGACATCCCTTATACAGTTAAAAAAAGAGAAGCATGCAAAATGCTTACAGAAATGCAAAGGTTCATTCACTGTAAATGTGAATTACAGCAAATAATACTTCCTCTAGCTGTAAGTTAACATAGTTTGGTGGTCACATTTTCAACAATACTTAGGAAGCACATGAAGAAGTATCAATGGAAAGCTTGATTTAAATCGGACTTTTTTCTGGCCGATTTAAATTGTTGATTTAAATCTCCTTGATTTAAATCAGTCTACCCTGGTCTGATAAAATTATTGCTAGGGAGAAGTAATACCTGTTCAGTGTCCTTACTACGGTTGGCATCGGACTAATGATAAAGAACAACTTAGTTAATTTCTTAGTTAACTTAGCCAATCAAATCTGTATTTAAACAGTAACTTATTAGAACTTAACCAAACAAATAGACTAATTACAAGAACAATCTTCCTGAAGACTCCAAATTACAGTATATCACTTGTGCATACAAAATGGGAAGTTAACGGACAGATATACTGGCATATGGTGGAACATAAGCAAAGCAAGATGGGTCGGTAGGCAGATATGCTGGTATTAATGGCAGGAGAGAAACAGTCCAAATTACACCTTTATGCAGTGGATGGTCACGTACAGCAAAGAAAGATACATTGAGCAAATAATCATAACTGTACCAAGTTCTTAAAGTAAAATAGCAGCTGACCAATGAACTGCAATAAATGGAAACCTAATAATCCATATGAAGTCTCTAGTTAGAAAAACTCTTGAGTATTTACCTCTCATTGCATATACTGGAAAAGAAGCTCTAGCAAGACCAATGAAGATTATCATAATCAATTCCCTGAACAGTATTTGGAGTCAATACTAACTGACAAATAACCAAGGGAAACAAAATGGAAAATGCCCATCCACAGGAACAATTCACAAGCGCACTAAATGTACAAAGGAAGAGTCTTCTCCATGGCAGTGTCCTTTCTACTGGATGCTTTCCCTGTTCACGCTTGTCCAGTTCACTGAGTCGATTTACGAAAGGCATTTAAAACTTCCCTTTGCAGGAAAGCACTTGATGCTTCTGCTTTAATTTGTTTTATTGCTGGATGTTTGATTTGGTAACGATGTGTGCTGCCACAGGAGCTTTGGGCTGAATGGTGGGATAACATTTTCAATAGGTAGGCATGAATGACTGAAACAAATCACCACATCAGTGAAGGTCACAGCACTGCAGACTTTGAGTATAATGTGAAAGTGACCATTTTAATAGAATAACTGCATAACTAAACAAACCTTTTGATACAAGGGGTAAAAAGCATTTAAATCCTTTCAAGTAGTTTATTTAGTATTCTCACATTTGCAAAGCCCTGGTGGGGCACATCAGAGATAGAGAAGAAGAAGCTTCACTTACATTTGCACTACTGATGCCTTCTTCAAGGTTTCCAATAACTTTATCAATATACAACATTTTAGGCTGAAAAGAGCTGGCAAGTTATTTATGTGTGAGGGGGTCCTGAGTGAGAAACTCATGCCCTTTTTGGGTAAAAAATTATCTGTGTTTATACCAGGATATAATACCAACTTCTGTACAACAGAGTGTTAGACAAAGCCAAATTGCTGCCAAGGCTTTCTAACATATGAGGAAAGACAGACATTTCTTGCAAAAAAACAACAACAACAAAAACAAAGCAAGCTTACGTTTATAGAAAGGACTCAGGCACATAGAATTACATTTACCTCAGATTGATCATACTACTCAGTTCTGTTCACATTATACCTATCCAAATGTTTAATTTTGAATCAAGCTGAGGTGAAAAAGCCTTTCAGCTTCATTTAAAATGAATGTCTGTGTATGTGATACAGAGGAAGTTTGAGAGGCACAGATGAGCATCTGCCAAGGTGTAGAATCCAGGACGACCTTGGAAAGATTTTCAAGTTGTCTGCATGGCTCTGTCCTTTCCTCCATAGCTCCAATTACTGTCTTTGCCACTTTAGCACTTTAATTATAAATATTCTGAATTCTGCAGACAAGTAAAGACTGCATACTGAATACTCAAAATAAGCAAATATGTAAAAATTCTTTTAGCCTATACACAGAATTTGTACTTCCTTATTCTGACTGCTACACATCACAGCTGAAGCCCTAGCATTGTAACAAGATCATTAAGACACTTGAGAATTTTTCAGGCAAACAGCACATGTGCTGCATTGGTTACCAATCAAATGACATACAATCTTACCAGATCGTAGTATGGTCAAATATACCATGAAACTGATCCACTTTGAATAGGTGGCAGCTACAGCATAGCATCTACCCACAGCCCTGCAGAAGTCAGAACATGCACATGTGTGCATACAAAGGTACATGCCTATATTTTTCCTTTGAAGAGGAAGCACTCCCTCCACACTACTAACAATTGCCAAAGTTAAAAACTGACCTTGTGACCTTTTTAAAAAAAACCTATATGAAGAAACCCTCAGTTCCAAGAACAAAAATTAAAGAATTCTGTTTTCTTGAATACTGTATGCACATATTTATTCATTGTTATGTGCCTTCAATTCAATTTTGACTTATGGCAACCCTATCCTAGAGTTTTCTTGACAAAAGTTGATTCAGAGGAGGTTTCCAATCGCCTTCGTCTAAGACTGAGGGGGTTTGGCATGCCCAAGTTCACACTCTTGTCCACTGGCCTTCCATGGTTTAGCAAGAATTCAAACCATGGTTTCCCAAAGTCCTAGACTAACCTCCAAATCACAACAGTATGCTAAAAATCCTTTACAATTTATTTTCATTTCAAAACAGTTAACCAAAGGAGTATTAAAACTGGGACCTATCTGCCACAATTCTACCAAATATTTTAAACACTTGTTCATTATTTGGCTATGTAGCCAGCTCACATGCAATGTCAAACCACTGTCTGGCACATATCAGGACGCAGTTTCATGCCTGTATGCTTCCTCTTCTTTCACATCACAAACACATAGCTAAGAAAAAACTAAGTTACAATTATGCTAGTGTCAGACGCATACTGTATGTGGCCTGAAACAATGTTTCCATTAGCTTAATATGCCAAAATATTTAAACACCAAACTACCAAAATATTTAAACATACAAAGATACCAGAGGGTTACACATTAATATGGAAACACTGCTATTTTTGTTAATAATTATTTTACAAGGTTAAGTCATTGCTTTGTAGTCACTTCTGAGTCTGTGAATTTTCTTCAACTATTACATTAAATCTAGCCAAATTGGGTTCTTAAGATTCCTGTGGTGCTTCCAAACACTTCTAGTCAACTGTGCACTTCCAGGATAACATGAAGTCTAATGTCACATGGGAGAAGCCTATATTGTGTCTCCTCCCTCTGCCGTTATAAATTGAACATTTAATGTTTAATGTGAGGACAATATTATGACACGTGCTTTTCTGGTCATGTTAAAGCTCTGTGAAAGACATGCAAACAGCTCACTCAGTTTTTATACTGAATTTTTAAAAAGTGGATGTCACTAATTACAATATATGTAATATGAAAATCAGCTCTTAAAATTACATCATGCAGTGTATTCTATTCAGAAACCAATGTTGATCAATTTTAAAAAGTATACTCTAATGTATGCCTTCAAGGTGAATTAAAACATATAGTATATGATGTTGTTTTGTGCTGTGCTAAGTTTTTTAAAAAAGTTTTCAGTTTTGTTTTGTTTTTTGTTTTGTTTTTGATATGTTATAACCTCACAGGAACACAGCTTTGCAGCCACATAGGACATTAAGCTGTTTAAATACAGGAATGAAAAAGACAAACGGCATGTACCATGCAAGAGCATACCACTATACACATGTTTATAACTGTATTTGAATGCCCCTTTTTTTTCACTTTAGTATACTAAAAATGCCTTTGTATCTCAGGAATCTATTTACAAACAAGATGCAAAGACACAACGGCAATAGTTTGCATCCGAGAGACCACCCCCCATCAGATTCTGCAGAATTCTCTGAGGTAAAATACAGCCTGAACAAATGAAAGGCCTAAGCTACAGCAGAAGCAAAGCTGCCCAGCATCAGTTGAACGCCTGACAACAGAGTGAATATAAGCTTTGTCCATAAAATGTTCACTCAGCCTTTCTTCTTACTGTATTATAAATGGCACAAAAGTGCTAAACAGATTTCTCAAGATTACAACTGAATTTGTAGTCTCAGAAGAAACACAATGGAAATTTCATTTTATGTTTTACAATCGGCATTTCTGTTATTTTGAACAGTCAACAAATGCCAAATTTGGACTTGAGATAAGCATCACTCCACAGTACCCTCCCTCCCCCACCTTTCCCCAAGGACAGAAATAAAAGGGAGGCTAAGAACAAAGAACAGAAAACCAGCAGAGGTTCTACGGACTGAGTACCTGAGAATCCTTGGTAGGTTCTGCGTCAGAGCTGGCACGCCAGTGGATATAGAAAAGTGCACAAGCAGCAAAACAGAAAGAGAGACTAGTATAGCTGAATTAATGACCACCGCCCCGCCAACGAAGCCAAACACAAATAGCAGCATGCATCCAGGACTCATGGCGCTGTGCTGGCATGGTGAAATGCAATAACCAAGGCTACACCGGGGACAAGGGAGTATCTTTGTAGTGAGAGTCTGTCATTCAGAGGCTGCCACAAAAACAATGCCATCGGCAGCAGCTTTCTACTCTCTTCCGCAGCAGCTCCAAAGCAAAATGACATCACCTCACTCTCCTCCCCCACCTAACAGGGGAGAAAAAACCACCAGAGCTGCTTCTCCTCTTGCTGGGATCGATGCTGCAGCCTAAAGATACAAGCAAGCTTGTTTGCAGCTTTCTCATCCCTGCTACTTCAAGCCTTCCTAGCTTGGTTCTAGTTCATTGGATGGGAAGCAGTGACATTTACATAATATAGAAAGCTATAGTTAAAGATGCTGCCTTGTGAACATGTGCCCCAAAGCAGATGCAATCGTGCAAACTTAATTCAATTATTTCAAATCCTTTGAAAGCTGATGCTTTTCTTGCTGCTTGTGTCTTAGTTTTGAGAACAAAAAGGAAAAAACTTCCCCTACCAGACCTGTGTGAATACACCCTTCAGCCTAAAGAAGGTAGCAGATGGGACAATTCAAAGCTAACAGTAAAACCTGTTCCAACTTCTATTTACTCTTTAGCTCTCTAACAATATATAAAATTATTCCAGTGCAGCCTCATTGTTGTTGAAGACAAACAAGACACAACACCGCAGAAGACAGAAATTGTTAGGTTGCCTTCAGGCAAAAAGGAGTAGAGCTTACCTTATCCTACTGTGCATGATAGGCTCTAGCTGATCGCCCCCCATCAACTGGTGAAGTTTGGCTCTTTCCAGGTGCTCCATGTAATTATGAATCATCTGTTATCAAGAGGAGGGGAAACAAACCCAAGAATTATTTTTTTAAAAAACATATCTATTTAATAAACATACACTCTCCACCAACCTGGTATAAATTTCCACTCAGGGTACTAGATGCATCCTGTTTTACAGCATATGAATTCAATTCAGTTTATGAAACATTTTACCATAGTAGTTAATTTTATTCCATATAGTGCCAATGTTATTCTTCCCCTCCCAGCGTACACAGCAACTTAACCTTAGCAACCTGCCATTATAAATCAATTAACTGATCATCTACTCTAACACAGGCACAACCAGTTTCAAGCTTACTTTTTCTGTGTAAGCTGTCAATTGTTACCTTAAAACCTATATAAAAATGTATAGTTTCAACAGAATATACAAACAGTGTATCATCCAAGTGCAAATCAACAGAATAAGAAGTCAAGAGACAGAATTAGTGGATGCCACAGCCAAGTGAGAAAACCTCCACAAATAGACACCTCATGTGTCTACAGACAGAAGTTCAGTTTAGACAAAACAGCAAACCCCAATTCCTAGTAGATGAGTGAGCCATGATGGGTCTCAGATGCTCTCCTTCCTCCTTCAACATCTGTGAGATGATCAGAAGCTTTCAATTCCTAGTTTAAGCATTTCACAGTTTCCCATTAGTACCTGAACCTGTGAAATTAAGGTTTGTTCTGAAACCATTAATACAAACAAATCACAGTTGCTTGAGTTTAGACCAAAAGCAAAAAATCTCTTTCAGTCCCATTGTTAAATTCAATTTCAGAGAAGTTCTCAGCTTCCAGTGGTGGGCAAGTCAAAAGTGTGGGACAAAACATATTGCCATATTTTAGCTTAAAATTCTCACTACCAGTAACTAAGCCACAGGAGAAGCATCGTAGCCTTTAAGAATGGGGAGGGAGGAATCATACAGAAACATACAAAAGCTAGGAAACCACTAAACAGCCTCAGGGGCAATGGGGAGTGAGCATTTATGGAATTCCAGAAGGACAAGTTGGAAGCCAAGGTTTGAGGTCTCCTCCCCCAGTTTAGACATTACATTACATAAACATTGTTCCCAACTTTCAGCACTTCTGATGTTTTAGACTTCAACTCCCTGAATACCAACCAGCCCTGGCAGTTGCCAGGGATTCTGAAAGTTGATGTCCAAAATATTTGAAGGGCCAAAGGTTAAGAACCAATGCATTACAAGGAACTATGGCCTATTTAAAATGCAATCTTGACCTCTGCCATGCAAAAGAAGAAAGAAGGGAGTACAACACTACATTTGACCATTGAAATATGTAGAAAGCCACAGCTGCCTCCCTTGTTCTACCAAGAGAAATCAGAGCCCAAGTCCAACTCCACACGGAAGTAGCTACAGGATCAGCCCCCATCTTGCCTTGGTTTTTAAAGCAATAAACATTTGCAATGGGGAAATAAAAAAAATAGTGTCTTAACCAGTAGCCAAATTCATTCTCAGTGAATTTAGCAAGCTCTTTATCATCTGCTAACTCATCCTATTGCTTTCGTGTGTGACAATCTCAGTCATACTAAACCATTTCCAAAACAATTTCCCATAAATTACCCTATGAAATTCCACTTCACTGTTTTCTACACTAAAACATCTCTGTTCCACAGAAAATTGGAAAGCATGGGGAATATATTTTTAATCTCAATAAATAAACTGAAGTGGAATTAAGAGAAACATAGGTTTCTCCCACAGCAGATTAATCTGCACAATTTCACAGGGGTACACAGCTATACACTGTTGGCCCATATTCAATGTACAAGAGGCTTATATTCTTCCACACACCCAGATTTTCTCAGAAAATACAGTAACCTTTTCTCCTGTATGCATGAGGAGGGTTAAGGAAGAACAGGTTGCTTACCTGTAACTGTGGTTCTTCGAGTGGTCATCTGTGCCATCATACACTAGGAGCTTTAGCGCCTGCGCGGTAGCGTTCGGAAACTTCTAGAGCTTGTTCGCTTGGCGGGAACCCCTCCCCCACGCCGGTACTGCGCATGCTCCTCCCGCCGAGCAACGGTCTCTCCTCAGTTCTGTCGTCCGCCGTAGAACCTACAGGGACCTGAGAAAGAGGGGAGGAAGGGCGGGTGTGTATGATGGCACAGATGACCACTCGAAGAACCACAGTTACAGGTAAGCAACCTGTTCTTCTTCTTCGTGGTCTCTGTGCCTTCATACACTAGGAGACTGTGTAGCTTACCGGTCGGACGGCGGGTCAGGTCCTACAGCACGGAAGCCAACACCTCACGTCCAAACCGGGCATCTCTGCGCGACCGGCAGTCGAGCCTGTAGTGGCGCACGAAGGTCGATGGTTGGGACCAGGTCGCCACACGGCAGAGTTCATGCAGGTCAACTCCTCGCAGGAGGGCCGCAGAAGTAGCCACCGCTCTGGTGGAGTGGGCTCGAAGCAGGACTGGCGGAGGCTTCCTCGCGAGCTCATACGCCAGTTGAATAGTCCGTACCACCCACTTGGAGAAGCGCTGGGTGGACACTTTAAGGCCCTTCCGACGTCGCCCATAGCAAACGAAGAGATGCGGCGTCTGTCGGAAGGAAGCAGTCCTGTCCATGTAGAAGGCCACGGCCCGACGCACGTCCAGGGAGTGGAGGGACCGCTCCAACGGTGTCGTCGGGTTCGGGAAGAAGGCAGGCAGGATGATGTCCTGGTTGAGATGGAAACTGGACACCACCTTAGGCAGGAACGAGATGTCAGGTCTCAGGACCACCTTGTCTCTGTGGAAGACCGTGAAGGGCTCATCGGATCGAAGAGCTGTGATCTCGCCCGCTCGCCTCGCTGAGGTCACCGCTACCAAGAAGGCAGTTTTCATGGTCAGGAGCCTATCATCCGAGGTCGCCATCGGCTCGAAGGGCGGCTTTGTCAGCTGCGAGAGCACCAGCGAGAGGGACCACGGCGGTAGCGGCGGCGATACCGGCGGGTAGAGATGATGAAGTCCTTTCAGGAACCGCTTAACGGTATCGTTCCTGAAGAAGGCCGAGGCAGCCGATCGTGGCGGTTGGTATGCCACGATCGCGGAGAGATACACCTTCAGGGATGGAAACGCCAGACCCTGTTGCCGGAGGTGCAGGAGGAAATGCAGGACGGTAGAGAGCCCCGCGGGCGATACCGGCTCACTCCTCTCGTTAGCGAAGGTCAGGAAGCGTCGCCATTTATATTGATAGTTGCGACGGGTGGATTCCTTCCTGGCCGCGACGAGGACGGTACCGAGCACGGGATCGTCTAGTGCGATATCCTCCAGGCATGGAGGGCCAGGCGTGGCAGGTCCGGATGGAGGACTCGGCTGCCGGAGTGGGAGAGCAGGTCCGGTGTCGGTGGCAACCGGAGCAGGTTGTCTCGTGCGGCTTGTAGCAGGGGTGCGAACCAATGTTGCCTCGGCCAGTACGGGGCTACCAGGATCGCGTCGGCTCGGTCGGCGAGGATCTTCGATATCGTCCGGCCGAGCAGCGGGAACGGCGGGAACGCGTAGAGGAGTTCCCCGGTCCACGGAAACTGGAAGCGTCCCCGATGGAGGCACGATCGTGGCCCGCTCTGGAACAGAATCGGCGACACTTCGCGTTTTCCCTGGTCGCGAAGAGGTCGATCGATGGTTCGCCCCAGCGGTCCCGAATCAGTCTGAACGCCTCTCCGGAGAGAGACCATTCGTGATGGGATGAGGTGTCCCTGCTGAGGGCGTCTGCCGTGGTGTTCTCCTGCCCGGCCAGGTGAACTGCCACGGGATGCGTATGCAGGCGAATGCACCATTCCCACAAGTCGAGTGCAATGTTGAGCAGGGTTGTGGAGTGAGTCCCTCCTTGTCTGTTGATGTAACAGACGGCGGTGGTATTGTCCGTCAGAACCAGGACCGTCCGCCCTGCTACGACGTGGCGGAACGCCCGTAGCGCTTTCAAGACGGCGAGCAGCTCCAGCGCGTTGATATGGAGAGCGGTCTCGTCGTCGGTCCATCTGTCGCGGACTCTGAGATCGCCGCAGTGGGCACCCCATCCATACAGGGAGGCGTCGGTCCTTACCGTCACCTTCGGTGTCGGCTGTTGGAAAGGCATCCCTGACATGAGATTGCGTCGCGACTGCCACCATCCGAGGGATGAGCGGACGTCTTCCGGCAGCTGCAGTCGGAGTGTCTGTTCGTCTCGCAGGGGGTCGAATATGCGGACGAACCAGTGTTGAAGAGGTCTCGCTCTCAGCCTGGCGAGATATGTCACAGCGGTCGTCGCAGCCATGTAGCCCAAGAGCTGCTGGACGCTTCTCGCAGATAACGTCGGGGCCGTACGAGCGTGAGCGGCGGCCCGGATCAGGGTTTGGGCTCGAGACTCTGGTAGGTACGCCCTGGCGGAGGTCGAGTCGAGCGTCGCCCCGATGAAGTCCAAGATCCTCGCCAGCTGGAGGTGGGACTTCTTCGGATTCACCCGTAGACCAAGGCGGGTCAGGAGTGACAACGTCATGTGGACGTCGTGGTAAAGTCTCTGTTTGCAGGACGCCACCAACAGCCAATCGTCGAGGTAAGGGAAGACAGAAGCACCCTTCGTCCGCAGCAAGGATACCACCGGGGCCATGCACTTGATGAAGACCCTTGGGGCAGTCGAGAGTCCGAACGGCAGCACCTTGTACTGGTAACAGGTGTCGTCGACCGCGAAGCGGAGGTACCGTCTGTGCTGCGGGTGAATGGCGATATGGAAGTATGCGTCTCGGAGATCGATGGAGGCGAACCAGTCCCCTCGATGTAGGAAGGGCAGGATCGACGGGATCGTGACCATCTTGAACCTTTTGGGGCGGATGTAGTAGTTCACCCCTCTGAGGTCTAGGATCGGCCGGAGGGTACCGTCGGCTTTCGGTACCGTGAAGTACCTGGAGAAGAAGCCGGTGGTCTTGGCTTCTTGCGGGAGCTGCTCGATCGCCCCTTTCTGGAGGAGGGACTGGATCTCTTCCAGGAGGGCCGGACTCGACGGCGTGGAATAGTAAGCGCCTCGAGGAGGAATATCGAGAAACTCGATGGCGTAGCCAAGACGGACGATGGAAAGCACCCAAGAGACCGTAGTGACACATTGCCACTCCGCGAGATGTCGAGCCAGAGTCGGTCGGTCTCCGAGCGCTGATGGTAGGCTGAAGAGTGGGTATTGGTAGGTCCTGCCAGGCACGTCAAAACCGAGACTTTGTCTCGGAGGAGGACTTCTTGGACGAAGCCGGGCGTCGTCTAATCGTGCGTCTGGCCGATGAGCCGGAGGACGGTCTCGACTGTCCAGACTGGGCCGAACGCTGGAACGACGAGGTGGAAGATCGTCGCCAGGATGGGCGGAAGGTGGAGGTCCTGCGGGCTTGCGTGGCCGGCTGTAGCCCGATCTTCTTGGCGGTCAGCCTCGCCTTAACGAGATTGTCCAACGTTTCGTCGGTGGACGAATTGAATAGGCCCTCACCGTCGAAGGGGAGATCTTCAATCCTCCTTCTGGTGTCCTCCTGGATGTCGGCCGGCCGCAGCCAAGCATGGCGGCGCAGGCCGATGGATCCCGCCATGACCCGGGAGGCAATCTCCACTGCGTGCCTGGAGGAGGCCATCTGCTGCCGAGCGATGGAGATGGCCTCGTTGAAGATCACGGAGGAGGCTTGGCGGATGTCCTCCGGTACCGCCTCCATCGCCGGTTGCAGGCAATCGAGCACCTTTTTCAGGTATGCCGCGAGGCAAGCCTGAGTGTTGGACAGCCTGATCTGCAAGGAGGCGGCGGAATAGAACCTTCTTGCATAGGCGTCCAACTTCCTGCCTCTTTGTCCGGCGGGGTGGTGTGTTGCCTGCCGGAGCCTTTCGTCTGTGCCGATTCGACCACCACAGAGTTCGGTGCAGGGTGATTAAAGAGATAACCGGCGTTATCCTTCTGCACCCTGTAGAGGTGTTCCAGCCGCTGCGGTATCGGCTGAGCCGAGGCCGGCCTATCCCAGGCGGCCTTCACCAGTCTGGATACCCGGGGCAGGAGAGGCAGCGGGGCCGTGGCAGGTTGCTTCCCTTCAAAGACGGAGAAGACTGGATCGTCGTCCTCCGGCTCTGCATCGGCGATCTTCAGGTCGAGGGTAGTGGCCATGCGGAGCAGCATCGCAGAGAACTGGTGGACGTCCTCTGGAGCAGAATCTGGGATCGGGTCCCCGAATCCCAGCGGAGGAGACTCCTGGGAGGCCGCCTCAGACACCTCTGATTCCACACTCGAGTCGTACGACTCTGAGGTCGGTGAGTCCTCTCGCCGCTCGCTTTCCGGCTCCTTCGCAGTCGCCACAGGTGTTGCCTTCCTAGGCTTCTCTGCAGCCGGGGCGGTGGTAGTAGCAGCGTCCCGCTTGGGCTGGCTGACCACTGACTTCACCTTCTTAGTGGTGACAGGGGTAGTCTGGCAGGCTGACGTCGTCGTAGCCCGCTCAGTCACCACCGACTCCGTAGGGCGCGTCGCCGTTGCCGTGACCCTAGGAGGTGGCGATATCGCCCGATACCGAGGTGAAGGCTCCCTCGCGCTATGATATCAAGGAGAGGGAGAGCGGCTGAAGGAGCGGCGGTCCGACGGAGATCGGCTTCGGTGTCGACGGTACCGAGCCTCGTCCCCTCTAGGCGAGCGCGATTCGCGCTGTCGACGAGGTGACCGGGACCTCTGGAAGGTCTCCCAGCGACTCGGGCCACGATGGTACCGATCCCGGTACGATGGCGAATGTGACCGATAAGAGGCCGGGCGCTCTCTCCATTCAGATTCCCTCGCGTACCTGGCCACGTAGGACGCCGAGGTGTATCTGGAGGCAGACGAGCGAGGTTGTTCCTCTCTTGTCTCCCTAGGAGGCGGCGAGGCCACCGGACGCTCGGAAGAGCGGGACCGGGACCGGAAGGAGGTCGAACGCCGCTCCGGAGAAGCAGAGGGCTCTCTCTGCTGCAGGTCGGCCGACCTGCGACGGCTAGGAGGGCGGTGGCGCTCCTCCACCAGGGTTGGAGGGTCTGCCACAGGCGAGTCCGGGCGCTGTTGGGGAACGTCCTCGATCTCATCATCCGAGAGATCGACGGACTCGCCTCGCCCTTTGGAAGGCTGCTGAGTAGGAGGAGGAGTAGGAGGTTGAACGTCCCCAGCCGGGGAGCGCTTCTTCTCCTTCTTCTTCTTCTTCTTCTCCTTCTCCTTGCCCTTGCCTCCGTCCGGAGCAGGGCGCTTTTTAGGAGGCGTCTCCGTCAGGGGAGCCTCAGCCTTCCTCGCCGTCGAGGATCCTTTCGCTGACTTGGCAGCCGCCGACAGCTTCGGGATCCTCGGTAACGCCGAGATCGGCGTTTCGCCGGTACCGAGCCCGATACCGACGAGGTGGACGGAACGGCAGCCGCCGATACCGTCGATGGCGTGGTCGTCTTCTTGTCGGCCATCTTGGAAGTGGAGGTCTCGTCTATCGCCCGCAGAGACTGTTCCCAACAATAAGACTTAAGTCTCGCGGACCGGTTGCGGAGAGTTTGGGGAGTAAAATCCCGGCAAATTGGGCAAGTCCGAATGTTGTGGGACTCACCCAAACAGAAAAGACACTCCTTGTGGCCGTCGTTGAGGGCAACTTTGCGCCCGCAGGACACGCACTTCTTGAAGAGCGCGGACATAAGACGAAGAACGCCAAACTGCGAAAATCCGAAAAGACCAAAAGCCGAAGGGGGAGTCCGAAAGAGAGGTCAGAGACAGTCCAAAAGTCCGTAAAACCGTGAAAACAGCAAGCCAAGCACAAAAGTGAGAGGAACAAACCAAAGAACCTTCCGTACGCGACGGCGGACGAGAAAGAACTGAGGAGAGACCGTTGCTCGGCGGGAGGAGCATGCGCAGTACCGGCGTGGGGGAGGGGTTCCCGCCAAGCGAACAAGCTCTAGAAGTTTCCGAACGCTACCGCGCAGGCGCTAAAGCTCCTAGTGTATGAAGGCACAGAGACCACGAAGAAGAAGCATTACTAATTTCTAGCCTTGATGTAGGGCAAGATGCCACCTATTACAACATTACAGGTCCAAAGGTCTCAGAACCACCTTGAAAGGGCTACCAGGTTTAAAATAGTTAGACACTAAAGATAAAGAAAATATCTCTCAACTTCTTTGTCTACCTGTAAAGGAATACAGGACCTTAACATTAAAAATATAAATCTTTAATACAAACTCTTCTAGAGATGAAAAAATAAACAGAATCCTGTACCCAGTCCAAATATATCTTTACACTATTTATAGCTGGATATACCATCACATCAGATTATCTCACACGGTAGTCACTCAATATGCCACAACATTGTTTTTCCACCCTTCAGGGCCAATTCAGATTAAGCTCTAAATTGATGAAAAAAGCTCTTCATGACCAGTACCCCAATAAGAGAAAATGAGAAGAAAACACATTTATACCTTTCTTAGTAACTGCACTGTTACACAAATGCCTTATTTTGTTGGTGATACTGTAAGCTTTTGTGGGCACTGGCTGTCAATTAGCATATTTTAATGATTTATGAATATCCTGCATGCCAACAGAAGGCATAGCCTGTGACTATCTTTTATTCCCCAACAAAACACCATTACATAAGGGGTAGAGGAAGACGTAAAATGAGGTTTCTCAATATTTATATCCTACCATTAAATATATAAATCTGTCCAATGTTGTTCATAGGCAAAACTAAATTAAAAAAGGATAATTAACATAATATCAAACCTGAAAACACTACAGCCAGATTGCCACATGGCAGTTCCATTGACATAACTGCTGCTGTCAGCAGAACTTGAAGGAAGATCTTTTTTCCCCCTTGCCCTACGGCCTCCAGGCCCTCAAAACCTGTTCAGGAGAGATGGAGATTTTTCTGAATTATCAGGGGGACAGACAGTTGCAGGGAAGGGGCGAAGGGAATCAAGTACTCTTGTGTTGGAAGTCAGGTGCTAGTGCAATGCTGGGTTTAGCCCTGGTAATTTTCCCCCTTAAGGACTGACCAGTGGGGCTACTATACATATGTATGCCTATTTAACTCTCCACTATTCCAAGTCATCTAGCAAGTTTACATGAGGGCAGCCTTTTTGGTAGAGGGAGGTATACATTAAATATTTTCTTTTTGGCAGATTGCAAAGGGTGTTTGAAGGACAGCCCTACAACTGTGGTTTCCTTCTGTAACCTTCTGCATACACAGAATGTTATACATTTTATTTTTGAATGTAATTTTTACTATCACTTTTGAGCTAAGTGTGCCTAGTCAGATAGAGGGAAAGGAAGAACTAAAAAAAAATGTAAATTTTTGACCCTACAGAAGTGTGCCATTAGAGACTACATGCAAGGAGAAAGGTGCTGTTTTCTGTTTGGAGAAACACTGATAGCTGCTTGCTGTTGTCCTCCAACTGTTAATAATTTCATATACAATGTCTTATATTACAATAAGACTAAACTTGCTTTATATTGTTTATATTGCTTTATACAGTTTATTGTTTAATATACTTAAATTATACATGAATTCTACAAAGTGCCACAAAGTGACTTACAACCATAAAACTAACTATATCTCAGTTGAAACTATATTAAGTATTGTCCAAAAAGCCACTACTTAAAAGCATTTGATTGTAGCAACAGATACTTCTGATTAAGTCACAACTGTTTAAAACGAGTTAATGTGTTCTTAGGTTAGAATGATTTCTTTTACAGGCACTTAATGTTGTTCATCACCTTATATAACAGAACATTTCTGTCCATGAAGTTTAAAAATGACTTCAGCAATGCCACAGTCACAGGGGATAACAACATGTCAAGAGCTATGTTTCATTTCAGTTTTAGCTAGACAGATCCAACTGCTTCAGACTGAATAAGCTACATATTAGAACTCAGATTTCTGGTATCCTCCCCATTCCTCAAAATGGTGCTGCCCACAATCTTCGTTTTACATGCCATTCCATTTTATACCCTACAGATATTTACTGCATATGCTCATGTATAATTCACCCTCATGCATAAGTCAAAGGCCAAAATTACGAATTTTGATATGACTTGTGGATAAGTCAAAGGCCATTCGAAGGAGAGGGGAAAGTGCCAGCACCACTTTGGAAGCCAGCCACCCTGACTGCTGTGGCCATTCCTACCACTCTCCAGGCATTCAAAAGGGCCAGAAGACCACCATGGTAGAGAGAACAGAGGGGGCTCAGTGCTTCTTCTAGGTTTTCTTGGGATGGAACAAGCTCTTGCCTTTTGCCACTCTACTCGGAGACAGATCCTTTTTTTGATAAGAGTTAAGTTACAGTACTTACACTGAGCTTTGGATAAGTCAACCCAGGTTTTTGGGGTTGATTTTTTTGACTAAAATTTCTAGACTCATATATGAATATATATAGTATGTACTCTGAGCTGCAAGTATCTCTAGGTTACCTCTGACATTAACAAATAGTCATACAACCCAGAAAATTTGTATTGTTCCAGTAAAATCAGTCCATGTTCCAGCTTCATGTGTAATAAGTATGCTTGTCTAGGGGCAAACATCTTCATGATTAATGCAAAGAGGTCTGTTCTCCAACTGCCTTCAAAAGCCATGTATTAGTGGATATAAGATTCCTGATGTTATCTAGATCAAGCAGCAAAACAAGTAGCCATATAATTCAGAACAAATTGCTTCTCACAGTAAGATGTTAGGTCTATGGCTGATAGTCACTTGAAAAAAGATGAATGGATGTGAATCACTTCTTTACTGATTTTAATAAAAGCTCAGTGTCAGTGGTACCCTCGTCTTTACTTTTTTAAATAAGTCCAACTGTATGCCAGTGATACCCTGAAGGACTGATGCCTCAGTTTCACTGGCACAATCAATAATGAGTTATTCTGTTAATAACTGTACTTCATTCTTTAAGACCATATGCTAAGTCAAGGAGCCTAGAAGAATTTAAAGTCTTCTCAGCTCTAGTCAGCCTTGAAAGTCCACCAACATGTCAGAGTTTGTACTAGAGAACTGAACCAATGTAAGATAAAGTTAGTGATCAGATATTTTTTAAAAAATGCTTGATGCATTGTTCTATTATAGATTCTTGTTCATTTTTCAGAATAAATATGATCTTCTCAGAGATTGATCATATCAATAAACAATACATAAATATTTATCTCTTAGAGCCACAGAATTGCAGCTGTACACAGTAATTTTTCCATTACTCTTCTCCAGTCTTAATGCTTAACCAAGGCAAGCAAATCTACATCCTCAAACAATTTTTGGTATTTCTCTGAAGCTAAGAATGTATGTTATACATTTAACATTATGAGAATCATCATCAAAATGCTAGCATGGTCCATTTCTGACAAGATATAACCAGATTATCCAAGACAGCATTCTCATGAGTGATATCATTCTGCCATTACAATAATTTTATGTCAGCCTGCTCTTTGCTGGTTTTAGAAGTTACAATGGCTCTCCTATACAAGTGCCTACTATTTTTTACCAACTGCAGATTACATATCAGAATGTCTGTTTACTCAAGTGAAATGTGTTTGTGCGTGTGTCTGTGTACATGCTTTCATGTCACCTCTCAACTTATGGAGTCCACATGAATATTCAGAGGTGGTTTTACCAGTTCCTTCCTCTGAAATATAGTCTACAGCATTCGGTAGTCACTGGAGGTCTCCCATCCAAGTACTGACCAGGGCTCACTTTGCTTAGCTTACAAGAACAGACATGATCTCATGGCTTCAAGGTACTTAGGCCCCTCAAGTGCAAAGTACACAAAACCAGTCTAAAAAGTCTTCAGATCTTTCCAAGATGTGTTCTTTGGGGCACTGATCTGATCAACGTAATCCAACCTACCTGGTATGTGAGTTAAGCAGCCATGAAGTCCACATGTAATGCTTACAATAGAAGGCTCTATGATATTCAGTTATACAGACAGTATGTCAAAACTACATTTTGAGCATTTTTAAGTATCAACTCACCACATGAGTTTACCCCTCCAAAATGTATAAAAATATACAACAGTATCTTCCCCCATCTCCACTCTCCCGAACACAACGTTTCTGGGTCTTACCTTACCAAATAGTGACTAGAAATGGCATGACCTGTTACCATTTTGGCCAGGATTTAGCTGAAGAAAGGGAGGTACAATCAGCCCTCTACATTTCCAGGTTTGACTTTCATGGATTTGACTATTTGAGAGTTTCTTCAAACCCTCCCCCTCCCCTGACCTCAGGTACTTCTTTTCCAGGAGAACCTTCCCTCTCAGTGGCTCCAATCAGACCACAGAGCCCTTTAAAAACCTGCGTCTGGTCCTCCTCCACCAGTTGCTGCCTGGCCAGCTAAGTACAGCTGGCAGCCTAATTTCTCAGCTCCATAAACCTTCTCCCAATGCCCCTCACACACCCAAGGAAGGAGATGGGTGAGAGAGAGGAAGCATAGGGCCACCATACCGACCCAATCCTCTTCTCTCTCCTTTCCCTGATCTGGTTTGGATGCTGGGTGCCTGTTCTCCCCACCATATCTCAGCCCCCTTCTCACAGACACACACACACACACTTTTTAATATTTTTCCAGTCTTGTGCCCCTAATCCTAGCAAATGTGGAGAAGCAACTGTATTTTTGGACATGATTGTGATGGATAAAGTTGTCCCAATCCACTGCTGCCATATCTGATTTAAACAGGTAAATATCACAGTCAATGTAGTCTGCAAAAATTTCCCTTTAAAAAAAAAAAAAATACAGTGGAGCAAGTGAGTTTTGTGTTGTCTGGCCAAAAACTCCTTATTATTCATAGATAGGATATGATGAGCAAAAGTAAAGCTCATTCAAAGATTAACAAGGACTCTTATTCCAAACTGGTGATACATTTGTACAGCAAATGCAAACTAAACTGGCACTTGATGCCTGCTAGTTTATAGCGAAGCTTACTTTCTTTACTACAGCTTGACTTATCTATGCTACTTTAAGCATACGTCTGATCAGTGAAAAACACAGCAGTGAACCAAAAAGATTTCAAATGAAGTTCTTCTGGACTGGAAATGCTTTTAAGTCCAGACGTACACCTCTAGATTGGGCAGCTTCCTTAACTTCAGGGCTTTTTTTTTTTAAGTGAACTGTTATTAAACTCCAGTGTTGCCCTTCAGACATGCTGTCATATTAAGATTCTTCCATCACAGTAATCTCCTCCCACTTGCTAAATTTTATGGGGTCTTGATGCAGCAGCATCCGCTACCTGGAATCCTCTATTCTTTTTTCCATAACTACCTCTGTCTTTCTTCTTACTGAGGATAATCCATTAAAGAGATGGAATAACAGCACAGTGCCTTCTAATCACTTGTATAAGGAGTCTTCCACATGGATGTAACCTAACAATGTTATTTGTACTTTTTAAAAGCATAAAAACAAGGTTGTAAGTGTATCCATTACTTATGAAAATCCTACAAACCGTCTAATATAATTTCTGTTTAAGTACAGAAGTACTTAAGTACAGAAAATCCTACAAACAAACTATCCAATATAATTTCTGCTTAAGTACAGAAGTACATTGTTATTCTATTCAAATTCTATTCAATTCAAATTCATCTTACTAAAGATTTTAAAAAGTCACATTAAATAATAAAATAATACATTTAGAAAGATACCTGATAGGATACCAATATGCAAACAGACACACCTCATCTAATTCAAATAAGAAGCAGATGCAAATGAATGCAAAGAATCTCCTTCATTTCCTCAAGAAAGAAAGTCATAGGCAGGATAAGGTCTACAAGGAGAGTATTTGAATACTGTGGTCCCCACTCTCCCAAGCATGGCTCTACAGCCTTGGCCCCTCTAACTCTCACATGTCCCATAAATACACCCACCCAATTTTTACACACTACACAGGTCTGTTTATACCATTCTTCAAGTCCTTCTGAACCTCACTATCCCACCCAAGCAAGTTTCTCCAAGGAGCAAGAGATCATTTATCTTACATACATAAAATATTAAGGATTCTGAAACTCACCTTATTTCCATATTATCCTTTGCAGAAAAGTTTTAACTTAGCATTTCCTACCTAAACTTTGCCAGACTATTAAAAAGAGAAATAAATCTTGTTCAAAACAGCATGGAAACAGGGAATTCCAGATACTTCAGGAAAGCATCTCCTTGGAACAAGAACCAGGATCATGTTTTTGTCACTGCTCCACTATGGGGAGGAACATCTCTTCCCCCAGAGACCAGAGATAAAAGAACAGAAGACACCAGCTCATTCTCATTTTTAGCTCCATTCTTTTTCCATACCCACCAATGGAATGTGGCCCCGAAAACCTCTCTGAAAGTTAATTTCAGCCTTGGGCTGAAAGAGATCCCCATTCTTGCCATAAGATAAGCTCTTTTGACACAATGTCAAAATACTAAGAGCAACAAGGAACAAGAATGCAAAGGGATCTTTAGCACTTTTGAGACTGAAAGAAGTATATAGCATAAACTTTCGCAGACTGAGTCTACTTTATCAAATGCATGTTTTAGAGGTTTGAAAGCCTCCCTGAGACAGATAGAAACAAGTGGTTATTCCCTCAGTTTTAGTTTCTTTCTCTCAGTTAGGGCCTTTCACACTACATAACTATTCCAACACTACATATGATTCCACTTTTAACTATCATGGCTGCCTCCTATGGGATCCTGAAGTTTGTAGCCTTGGGAGGTACTGGAGCTCTCTGAATTCTAAATATCCCTCCCTAAACTGCAAATCCCATAATTCCACAGAACGGAACTGTGGCAGTTAAAGTGGAATCACAGTGTAATAAATATGTAGTGCAGAAAGGCCCTTAATTTCAAATGTGCCACAAGTTCAAGATTCAGACTAACCTGGCTATGTCCTTGAATTCTATCATCATGGAGAACAAAAATGTTTATCGCTCACATGTTCATTCATTTCCCCTGGCTCCCAGAAGGCATTTTAGATCTTTCAGGATGTACAAAACAATGTAGTCAGGCAGGACATCCAATCATACCAGATGTCTTATTGTACCAAAATACTCTGCAGCACATACACAACAACCAATATTTGCTGAGAGGAAAATGTAATATCTCTAAGTTGTTTGGTAAATGTGAAACCCAAGACTCATACTGCAGCACTATAAATTCCATGCTGTACAGATCTTAACCATGCTCTCATATAAGCCAGGGCAATAGTCGCTAGGTCATGTTTTAGCAATTCTAAAAACAGTTTTTAAACCTTAGAGCAATATATTGGCTAAATATATTGGCAAAGTTCCACACACAAACTGCACTGCCACACTTTCTTCCTTGCCACTATGTCAACTGGCATACTTTAAATCAGAACCACTCAACTTCTGGAGAAAAAACAAATACAAGAGGAGCTGGCAGAAGAAAAACTATCTTACTGGTTGTCTTGGACCTCTCAGCAGCAATTGGTGCCCATCAACAGTCTGTCTGGATTATTTATCTAGAGAGTGCCCAAAGCAGGCAAGATTATTCAGGAAAGCTTAGGAAGCAATTCATCTCAGGAGAACGTCTGTAACAGCCCTTGACTATTGATCTACAGCAGGAGAGGAGCAGCATGCAACCTTGCCTATGTTTGGCCACAAAGATACCCCACCAGTGGCAATGCTAATAAATAAATAAATAAATAAATAAATATTCCTTGCCATTTGTCTTTGAAACATGAAGCATTTGCTTTGTTTCCATGTTGATTAATGATCCCAGAGGTCTCATGGAAGTCCTAATCACCTTGTTAACGAGGACCAGATGCTTTATTCCAGGGGTTTGTTTGTTTGTTTTTTTGCATTCTCCCACTACTCAATTTCATCTATTAATTAATCCCAGAAAGGCTGTGGAAACTATTATTTGGAGGCAGTTTCAATTTGGACAAGGAGAGAAAGACAGACAAGATGCCAGTACTGTGGGTAAAGAAGGCTTATAGTGTCTACATTACCAGGCTCTGTACATCTGACCACTGGACTAAGATTAGAGACCAGAGTTCAAATCTCCACTTGGCCACTGATACCCAATGGGTGACCTTTAGCAAGTCATACTCTCTCAGCTTCAGAGGAAGGCAAAAAGAAATTTCCTCTGAACAAATCCCCAGGACAGAGTCATCTCAGGGTCACCATTAAGTCAGAAACAACTTGCAGGCACACTACACTACAGAGAAGATGGCGAACTACTCACAGGGCGGAGAGAAAAGGCAGAACTACTTAACACCTTCTTTGCCTCTGTTTTTTCCCAGAAGGATACAAGCACTCAACCTGGCGGTTGGGGAGCAGGGGAGGAAGCAGAGAAAATGAGGCACATAATAAGTAGAGAGGTGGTACAGGAATACCTTGCCACATTGGATGAATTCAAGTTTCCAGGGCCAGATGAATTGCATCCCAGGATATTAAAAGAGCTGGCAGAGGTCATTTCGGAACCGCTTGCTATAATTTTTGAGAAATCTTGGAGGACAGGAGAAGTTCCAGCAGACTGGAAGAGAGCAAATGTTATCCCCATCTTCAAGAAGGGAAAAAAAGAGGACCCAAATAATTATCGCCCAGTCAGCCTGACATCAGTACCCGGAAAGATCCTGGAGCAGATCATTAAGCAGTCAGTTTCTAATCATTTAGAAAGCAATGCGGTAATCACGAGAAGTCAACATGGATTTCTCAAAAATAAGTCATGCCAGACTAATCTTATCTCTTTTTATGATAGAGTTACTAGCTTGATAGATGAAGGGAATGCTGTGGATGTAGCATACCTTGATTTCAGTAAGGCCTTCGACAAAGTTCCCCATGACATTCTTGCAAAGAAGCTAGTAAAATGTGGGCTGGATAGGGCTACTGTTATTTGGATTTGTAATTGGTTGACCGACCGAACCCAAAGGGTGATCACAAATGGCTGCTTTTCATCCTGGAGAGAAGTGACTAGTGGGGTGCCACAGGGTTCTGTCCTAGGCCCAGTGCTGTTCAATATTTTTATCAATGACTTGGATGAAGGAATAGAGGGCATGCTCATCAAATTTGCAGATGACACCAAATTGGGAGGGGTTGCTAATACGCCAGAGGACAGGATCAAAATTCAAAATGACCTGGATAGATTGGAGAGCTGGGCCAAGGCGAACAAAATGAAATTCAACAGAGAGAAGTGTAAGGTCCTACACTTAGGTAGAAAAAATGGAATACAGAAATATTGGATGGGGGACATGTGGCTGGATAGCAGTATGTGTGAAAGGGATCTAGGAGTCTTCATAGACCACAAGCTGAACATGAGTCAGCAGTGTGATGCGGCAGCCAAGAAAGCCAATGCAATTCTTGGATGCATCAATAGGAGTATGGTGTCTAGATTGAGGGAGGTACTGGTACCACTCTACTCTGCTTTGGTTAGACCCCATCTTGAATACTGTGTCCAGTTCTGGGCACCCCAATTCAAGATGGATATTGACAAGCTGGAGCAAGTCCAGAGGAGGGCGACCAAAATGGTGAGAGGCCTGGAAGACATGCCCTATGAGGATAGACTTAGAGAGCTGGGTATGTTTAGTCTGCAGAAGAGGAGGTTAAGAGGGGACATGATAGCCATGTTTAAATATTTGAAGGGATGCCACGTAGAGGAAGGAAGGGCCTTGTTTTCTGCTGCTCCAGAGACCAGGACAAGGAGCAATGGATTCAAGCTGCAGGAAAGAAGATTCCACCTGAACCTCAGGAAGAACTTCCTGACAGTCAGGGCTGTCCGGCAATGGAATCTGCTGCCTCGGAGTGTAGTGGAGTCTCCTTCCTTGGAGGTTTTTAAGCAGAGGCTTGATGGCCATCTGTTGGGATTGATTTGAGGGTGTTCCTGCATGGCAGGGGGTTGGACTGGATGGCCTATGTGGTCTCTTCCAACTCTACATTTCTATGATTCTATGATTCTACAGCAATGTCTGCTAATCTCATGATGGGATTTGCCAGACCAATGTGCAATGCCCTTATTTTTGAAATATGAAATGGGAAATGGAAGAAGAAAAGCAGAACGAAGAAAAGTTGCTGGAAGCTGGTCCATACTCACTCTTACATTTGTGCCTGAATCACCTGGAAAGACATCACAATTTTTGTGGCTCTTTTAATTTTGGGGAAGTCATTTGTATTATGAAATTGAGAAAAATGGACTATGCTCCCACACACGCCTTGCTACTAAAGCAGACTGCAACATGTGCAGAGACATCCCCTCTGTCCAGACAGCATCTTCTCTCACTTCTAAGCAGATGCCTACGCTTTTCAACTGGTTACGTGCCAAAAGAACAGCCATCCCCGGACCAAATCCAGAGTAACTCATGGACACTTTTTTCTCTCTGTTCTGTTCTTTAACTAAGACCCTTCCAGGGGAAGTTACTATGTGGCTGCCTGATGACTATAGCCCTCTCAGGGGTAACACTTGCACCACTATAGATTTAGAAGGGAGATCATTTGATTATGCTGTAATGTCAGCATGCACGTTGTCCAAGAAAACTGAGGATTATTCCAATTTATGGTGCTAGAGCTGAGGTTTGAGCAAACAGGGTAATACTGGGAACAATACAGGAACCAAAATCTCAGAAAGGGTAACTGCTGATCCCTGGCCCCAACCGCACACATCTGTTAATGGTTACAAGGAGGCTGAGAGCCAATTATTTGATTGTATCTTTATCTGTGCAGGATCAGATATTATTCTCATTTCCTAGTAACATTGTGACTCTCACCAGGAAATGTCTTTATGCATGCAAATATCCATGTCTTTTCCCACGAGTGTTCTAATGTCTTAATTTGTGAACCTGAGGGCAGGTCCTATGTCTCTTTTTCATTTATGCCTAAGAGCTTGCCACCCACACTATACAAAATTATTAACACGAGCCAGTAGGGAAGACAACCATTGTGTGAAATGCAGGATTAAAGTAAATATAATCCCACACAATACCCTACAGAACAACAAGGGCTCACAAGAAACAATGTTCATTGTGAATTTCAAATCGTGAAACGAGGTATGTGAGTGGGTGCGCACATGCGCATGTACACACCATCTCCTCACTCCAGCTTTCAAGGATAAAAGCTTTCAAATACTTACTCTCAGAGATCTTCTATTTTTAGTACATCCTCCTTGATTCTGCCAAGATTTGTCAGCAGGCTATTCAACATATAATGTACTTATACGTTATATATAAGGGGTGGTACGCAGGAGGGAAGAATTTGACTCGTCACTGTTATTACCAAGAATGCATGCATTTTTCTTTCACAACTTTTTAAATGGTTAAGCATTTTCCTAACAACCAGGACTTAAGCAGCAGTACTAATGATAGCACTAACATAAAACCTGCCTTACAATACTTACTGTACGTGGCAACGCTCACGAAGTTTCAACTTAATACACTTTACTTCTGTAGAAAGCCTGAACAATGCTAACATACAAGACTCTGCCTTTCTTGAGGGGAGCAGAGAAAAGGATAGGTTATAGAGATAACAGATGTAGAAACTGTGAGACAGGGATGTTTCTCTAAATTCTACACACTTCTAAACAACTGAAGCATTCAAGTGCATGGGAGTGGTTGCTATTATCTTTTAAAAGGGTAGCGTTTTTTCCCCCTACATTCATGAATCCTCCTCTCTAGTTCAACCATGTAGCAAGAAGTGCTACAACAAATGCTGAAGGCTGGCAAACTCTCATTTGACCTGATCTAGAAATTTGTTAAGTCATAAAGCCTTAAAATGACAAAAGACTGCTTGCCACTTAATACCAACAGAAAAACAAAAACATGTTACATACTGTATTTGCTGACATATAAGACATACCTTTCCCCCCAAAAAAGTATTGTTTGAAAATGAAGTGCATCTTATACGTTGGTGTGCCTTGTACGCTGGCACATAGTATTTGCCAGTGTATAAATGGAGTGCATCTTATATATGGGTTCCTCTTGTACACCGGCAAATATGGTACTTAATTAACATAGATCATGGAAATCAACTTTGCTTACTGTGGAATGTGTGTTCTCCTGGCAGAGATTTTTATTTTATTTTTATACACAGTATACACAAACCTGAACAAATTTAATTTCCTTGATTTGTTCTTACAAATATGCAAAAAATTAGAGAAAGTCTAAGTGCAGCATAATTTCCATGCTATAGAAATATAGGTAAGATTAGTGAGGTGTCAGTATAGGCTAAAAATGACTGCTCATTACTAGGTGCTTCTGTAAGAAGTTTTTTTTAAATAGAGTAGCTATCATAAATATTAAACATTCCAATTTACTTTTTTAGCAAAGAAATAGATAAAATGAACTGATCCCATATAATGTAGAGTTAACATACAAATGTGTGTCCTTTCACACACAACAGTAAGGAAGGATCCTAGCAAATTCTTGCTATTCAGCACTATTTGTCTACCTTCCCTAGCACAGTTCAGTGAACCAACTGGAATTTGAAAGCTTAATGTGATACTGTAACTGATTAGTTGCTCCCCCAAAAGCTGGGAATCTTAAGCCAAGAAGACAACCCTGGTCTACAATCCAGGATTGTATAGGCTGCAACCAGGAGCCTGGAGGGTCTCGACACCATAGGTCACTTTAAAATTCTAATTAGCTTATTCATTCTCACGAGTTGGGAGACTGAAACAACACTGAATGGGCTTGAGGCAGTTTTCAGCAGTTTCCCTCTCCCAAGGGAACATCCATAGGCATAAGAATGGAGCATACTTTACCAGCAGGTATCCTTTCCCAGCACACATTCAATCACTTCAAAGAATGTGACTCTATCCATTTTGATGACATACATATCTGGTACAGCTGCAATACTTCAATTCAATAAAAGGTATTTTAAAATATATCTGCAGGATGGGCTTCCAACAAGCTTCCAAAAGCTCAGGACAAAAATGCAAAGAAAATCGTAAGATTGATTCAGAAGAAACTGTCTTGATATCCTCATCACCAAGCCTCTGAGCTGCAACTGCCTATGCATCAAGTCTCCAACATGGCTCAGAGGAATATTTAGTTACCTACCTCTGTATGTCTTGAGTGAAGAGCATTGTACTCCTTCTTCAGTTCTGCTTCCCTCTCTTCCAGTCTGCTAACTGAAAAAGATAATTAATTTACTCAAAACAAGCATATTGCCAGCAAAATTAATAGAGGTCATTTACATTTGTTCCACTTTCAATAAACCAAAGTGATTCACTCAGAGGCCATTTCACTTTGTTATTAAAGGAAGGGAGTTCTTGCTTTCCCACCCCTTCTTGTTCTAAACATTTCATTCAAGCAAGCAATAAGCAGGTCAAGCTATGGAGCATTTGGAGGACATACCAAACCAACCCTTAAGCCATTTTCCTTCTTGTCCTTGTGAATCAGTCCAAGCTGCCCTCCAAAAATGAAAGCCCTCTGCTTACTAAAAGAATAGCACTCATTAAAGACCACTGTAAAACACAGGAAGGAGCAAGGCCTTGTTTTGCTAGGCAAATCTTAGAGCCATGCCTGACTCCTTCAGTCTTTCTGTAATAGTAGATTGCAGAAATGCATTGAAAGTCAGTGTGGTGTGGTAGTTTGGGCACTGTGGAGAGCAGGATTCAATTGGGTGCATCACAGACTCTCAGCCCTAGAAAACCCCATGATAGGCTTGCCTTGGGGTTGCCATAAACTGGAAATGATTTGAAGGCAGGCAGCAACCACAGAAATGCACTATCAGTACCAAAAATTATGAAGAAAGCTAAGAGAGGTAATATAAACATTATCAAATCAACAGATTTCCAAAATAACATTGCTAGACATATGAACAATCAGCAAGGAAATATAACACTCCTAATTTTTAAAATACTATGTTAAAGAGATAAATATTAAATGCAATTAGATACTCCCACTTGGCTTATATCTATGGAACAATTAAAATACATTTTGGAAAAAAATCTGGCTTCTATCTAGATCCTTCCCTGCTTTCTCTACACTTGGTAATGAGAAGATAACATAGTATACCTCCCTCCATTATGCTAGACACTTAAAAGTACCACATGGCACTCCCGCTCCTGGAAATGGTAATAGTTTTTTTCTTTAAAAAAATCAGGAGGTTGTAGACTAATCAGAGACTTAACAGCATTAAACAAAGTACATTTACAAACATTAGCGTATGCTCACTTCAAGCCATTTTCTTTTGTTTGCTACAAGGAAGCAGTATTAACAGATTGGTATCTCTACTTCATTTCATTTCAGTCTCCAATTCTATAACATGACTATTCCTGTCTACTGAGCCATCTGAAAACTATAGCTTCTGCTCCATCTAGTGGGCTGGTTTAACATCACACAGACTCTTGCAAAGGCTGTCAATAATCTCACTCAGATAATTTTGACAACTCTGCCTCGTAAGCAGGACTAGATGTTCTCTAGATATGTGCTTTTGGGTGATCAATCAATTAATATTTGTGTAACTGCATAGCTGGGCCTGAATTGAACACCCACTGACAGTGCTTTATAAAGTAATATCCCAACATTATTGACCAGCCACCTAAATCCAAATTCTATGCATTACCTGTCTATACTAGAGAATTAAAATGATGTGATCCTCAGCTTTTTCTTTTTTTTAAACAGAGTATCCAATCAAACTGTGACTCAGCAGAGTGGGACTAGACTGCAGGTTTCTCCAGAAGTTTTGGATTTTAACTCCCAGATGTTCTAGCCAGCATGGCTAATGTTCAGGAGCAACTGGAGGATCACAGTTTGAGAACCACTGGGCTACACCTCCCTAGCATGGAGTTCTAACAGCCTCACCAAACTATAAATTCACATATCCTGTATGATGGAACTACAACAGTTAAAATGGTATCAGACTGCTGTAACAATGTAGTTTAGACATATTGGTGGTGTTTGGTACTCTTCAAAATCAGTACTTCAGCCTCCACAGGTGAAGCTGCATATCAGGCTGAGTCAGTACTCAGCTCATATCAGGCTGAGTCAGTACTGAGAAACTACTTATGAAAGAAAATCAAGAGACATGAGTACGATCCACAGAGGCACTAGGCCTCATAATCAAGGAGGCCTGCAGTTTAATGCTTTCTTGCTAACAAGGAAACAATAACCATGGGATGGGAATTGGTTGAACACATACCCTTACTTCCATAAATAAAAAAGGAAGTCCAAAACGAGCAATCAAACAGCTCATTCTTTCCTTGGTCTGACTGTAAAAGTGGGCAGATGGAGAAATGAGCAAACCATACTGTAACAGCTGGTTAAAGTTCTTCATCAAATGAAACTGCTATGAAGAACTATGAGAGGTGGGAAACAGAAGTGAAGCATCTTCTTACTTCAGCTGCTGAGGGAGAGCAACAGAGTCCCTCTCCTTTCCACAGAAAGATTTTCCTCAAGGATGGAAAAATGGTCACTCACTCGTTTTTGTGTGTATTGGAGAAATAATACATGTGTTGTTGTGTGTCTTCAAGTCATTTTTCACTTGTGTTGACTCTAAACTGAGCCCATTATGGGTTTTTCTGGTCAGAATTTGTTGAAATGGGTTTGTTCTGGCCCTCTTCGGAGACTGAGAGGGTGTGCTGTGCCCAAAGTCACCCAGTGGGGTTCCATGAACAATCAGGAATTTGAACTGTGGTCTCCCAGTGTCCCGGCCAACACTCAAACTACTAAACAAGACATACACCACAGAATCTGTGTAATGACACAGACAGAAAGACCCACTGAATCCAGACAAATCTAGTCCAACCTGAAACATTACTTTTAGCCAAAGATCTCACAAAAGCTTCCCTGCCCTTTTCTTTAAAACATCAGCAGAAAGTGCTTCTGTAACTGAAAAACAGATTATAGTTAGGCCTCCACATTTGTAAATCTGACACTTGTGAATCTGATTTATTTGCAAGGTGCCTCCATTCCTCCCTTCTCCTCAGGTAACACAGGGAAGGGAGCAAGGACAGAAGGCACATTCCTTCTCTCCTCATACTGTTCTCTGCCTGTCATTTGCAAAGGAAGGAAGAAAGGCACACACATGCCTTCCCCCTGTTGTTTACCCACAAGGTACTTTTACCTGATAGGGGGAAGGCAGGAAACAGCACAGGGATAAAAGCCACAGACCTGTCTTCTGTCCCCACACTGTTCCCTGTCTTCCCTCTATTGTCTGAATAGGGAAATTGTGGAGATGGAAGGCACAGGCCTTCGCTCGGGTAACTGACAGGGGAATGGAGGAGAGAAGGATGGGGAGGGAAGGAATGAGTTTACATTTCCTCACTTGCTTACTTGGGGGAGAGAATTATTTGCAGTTTTTCACTTTCATGAGTGTCCTGAGCCCCAAACCCTCATGAAAGTAGGGGAGACTACTGTATTTTATTGCTCAGCTACTAAAACTGATCACCTTGCAATTAGTTTATTGTTATATTCTCTGCTTATCCTTCTGAGAATCTTCTTCCTCCTCTCCCTCCCAAGACGCACTGAGTTTACAAATGTCAGAACAAATAAGCAGACATCCATGCCTCTGTGTCAGAATATATATTCATTTGTTTAAAAGATTATTGTCCTGCTCCTCAACTGAAAAAAGACTTCCAGAGCAACAATCAATGGTACCATCCCAAAGTAAAGATCATAACTAAGAATACAGGACAATATGTGGATTTCTGAGTAATGAAAGAGCAATTTAAAAAAAAATTAATAACCTTGACACCATTTTAACTGCCAAAGCCCAGCAGCTGAAGCAAATGAGATTAGCCCCAGCTCTCCCTAATGTCCAAGCAGCTTGAACAACTACTGTGACCCCTCCCCACCCTGCTGATCAACACTATGTGACCAGACCTTAACCAAAAAGTGACCTGTGGGCAGCTGCTTCCAAGTAATGGTTGCATTTGCACAGAATAGTAAGGCAGGATTCTGGAGAACCCTGGATTCCTATGAACACACAGTACGCTAGCATTTGTAGGTCACTGGCTCTTACTCAGCTCCTCCTACCTGCATAAGTAGCTGAACAAACCAGAAAATAAAAGCTTACTGCAACATCCAAACCTAGGCTCACAGATTGCTGCAACCTTTACAAATCAGAATTCTGAAGCAGTATTTGTTCTTGTTCTTGGTGTCTGAATCCTGGCTTATTTGAAAGCAACACAGCAGGAGTTGGATGTGAGCAGCAGGTTGGATGTAAAAGTAACCACTTGATTTCTGGCTAGTTTGGTCACTCAGGAGGAGCCCACTGGGACCAAACAGGCTGCATATATTTTGGTCACAGCATATCAAAAGTTTACTAAAATCCTGACTTACCATAACAAGGTAATGTAACTAACACCAGTGGGTGTTAGCTGTTTGGAAGCAATTTAGAAAAATAAGTATTTAATTTATTTCAAAGTAGTGATATAGTTCCCAGTGCATGTCTAACTCCCAATAATATGTTCAAATTCCCAATAACATGTTCATGCAGGGCATGTTCAAAAGAAACCTGCAAAGCTGGACTATCTGTCTCTAGAGGGACACAAACAGCTTCAAACAAACCTAGCAATAAAGCAACTGAAAAAAAGCAGAAGTGAGATCTTCTGGTAAAGCAGCATGTTTAATATGCAGAGTTTCAAAGTACACATAGCAGAAATTTCTCATTTGCATTATGATGCATTATTTATTGAATATACATCTTTTGAGTCTGAGAAAGGCAAGGTAATCATTTTCTAAATACATTATTTAGTACTGTCTCAGAACTGACAGGTTTAAATACAACAAGAAAATTCCATACTTATGGTTACAGGGCAAGTTTGATTTCAGGCATTCATTCACTAGTCTTATTTTTAATCCCTCCCAGGTGGACTAACACAATAAAGGAAACCACAGCCCTGAGCTTACAAGACTTGAGCTGTTTGCTGATGGCAAAGGCCCCTGGAAGTCTCTCACTCAGAGTCATCATATGATAAAGCTAACTTGAGAGCACATGAATATTTCCAACAGCCTATGTATGTATGTTTCTTGGGACAGTGACCTTTAAAAGTAATTTCTCACCTTTGTTGTTTAGTAAGACAACCAATTAAAGAAATTCAGGATTTACTACAAGTAAACATATTATTCCTGCAAAAAATATACATTGGTGCAAAAACTCAATATTGATATGACAAATAAGTTTTTCAGATTCATAAAAAGAGCTGGTTGGAATATATTATTGCAGGCCACAGGGGACACTGTAAATAATTTTTGTTTTAGACAAGCAGTTTTGTGGACCTGAAGGCTTCTTTTCATTACAGACAAGATGTGTGCCTGTGTGTTGTCCATATTTCTTGGATAGAGTTTAGGAAAGTTGATTTTTTGGACCACTGGCTATACCAAATGTCAGATGCTGGGAGCTATAATTCAAAAGAGTAATTTCTCTTACCATTTCTAAATATATGCTAGGCAACCGGAAAATAATTTACTTTTATTTCTTATGATGAAAGGAACGTTGGTCTTATCCGTGAGACATCCAGTTCTAGTAGATAAGGGACAAACATCTTCTAGTTTGGGTGTAATTTCTCCTACTCGCTCTGATAGGCAGGAAAAAGACAAAAGACCTTCCAGAGTCCCCATGTGGAAGAGCAATTCCCATGAAGTCAATCACTAACAGCCAAAGAGACAGAGACAAATTGCTCCAGAAAGAAAAAAAAATCCCCATTTAATATTTATTAACACCAATTTGCACAGTGAACAGAACCATATAACACCATCAACACTGAAACAGAGATTCATAATAACGCTTCTCTTAAGAGAAACTGTATGCAATCAGAAGATTATCCCATCAACACTCTTGAGGCCAGGCAGGATGTTCATCTACTAGAAATGAATGTCTTGAACGTAAAATCAACATTCCTTTTCCCCATAGAGAAGGGAGGAACATCCTCTAGTTGGGGATATACAAGAGCCTCCCAGTTAGGGTGGGTGGTGCTAGTGTCTGATGCTCAAGGTCTGTTCTACCTCCAACAGCACCCTCCTGCCAAGGGCAGCTTCTGCTGAATCCAGGCTATCCTGCCCATTATGTTATGTCTGACAAACATGGAGGGCAACTTCCAAGAGGCCACTCTGCAGATCTCCACGGGCACATCACTCATGGATAAAGCTGCCAAGGTGGCTGCACTTCTTGTGGAGTGTGCAGCAATCTCCCTCTGGGGGTGGAGCCCCCAGGTGCTTGTAACAAGTCCTAATGCAGTCCTTGATCCACCTGCTCAGTGTGGAAATGGACACCTTCTTGCCCTTGGATATGGGCTGGAAGGAAACGAACATGGTGTCCAAGGAACAGAAGCTCCTTGTCCTCTTTACTGGATCCGGATAGTCCTTTGCACATCCAGATTCTCTCCAACTCTCTGGATGGCCAGGGACAGAATAATACCAGGATCTCTTCCTGTGCCTTGTGCAAGGTACAGTTCACCTTTGGAGTAAAGGCAAGTCCAACCGCAGGACCAGGGAGTCTCGCTTAATGATGCAGAGTTCCTTGGGTGCTAACAGAGCCCCTAGTCTTACACTCTGAGTACCAAGGTGATGGCTGTGAGGAATATGAACTTCCAAGACAAGGGCTTCAAGGAGGCTTCTTTTGGTGATTCAGATGGTGGGACAGTTAGTGCTTTTAGAACTGTGTGGAAGTCCCATGATGGGAAACAATATATTGTCAAAGGACAGAGAAGTGACAGTCCTTTGAAGAACTTTCAGACATGAGAGTGAGAAGACATCTTGGTCCCTTGAGCATGAGGTAGCAGGGAGGTGATTCCTGTTGACTTGTCTCTTTGTGGTGTAAAGACGTACCGGTAGACCTTGATCCACTGCATCCTGGAGAAACTCAAGCAGGGATGGTACTTCGAAGTTCATGAAGTCAACATCTGTGCACCTGCACCACCTGCTGAATACCCTGAAGGTATATTCATATATTCTGTTCTGGAGGCCCTTCTGGAGACCAGGATGGTACTAGCCACCTTCTTGGAGTATCCACTGCAAGTCAGCAAGCTCTATTCAATGCGCAGGCATGGAGCTGTAGCCAGTCTAGGTCAGGGTGAAATACATGCTCCTGAATGAGTAGATCCAGTCAGGCTAGAAAGGCCATGGAGTCCAACACCATGCCCATGATCTTGGAAAACCACGCCTTCCCAGACCACTCTGATGCGATCAGGACCTTCTCTGCGAAACTCTCACATTATCCTAGAGAACAACACCACTGGCAGGAAAGGTTATGGGTGCCCTTGCAACTAATGGAGAGATAGTGCGCTGATGCCTTCATCCCACTTTTTCTGGTACTCTGAGATGAGTCTCTTCACCTTGATGTTTGCTGTGAATGGGTCCATGTCTGATTGCTGAATCTCTTGATGATCAGCTGAAAAATCTCTGGGTGCAGGCTCCATTCTCCCTGATTGATGTCAATCTGCCTAAGCCAGTCCTCTTGAGAGTTCAGTGTGCCTTAGAGATGTTCTCTATGGAAACCAGATGTATCTCTGCAGAGGATAGAAGCTTCTGCATCTCCTTCAGGCCTGCAACTTCATCCCTCCTTTGTGATTCATTGGGTCTTCATGATCATGCAGTCCGTCCTGATCAAGACCACCTTGCCTTCCACAAGGTTCTCACAAGATAGTAGGGCTAGTCTGACAGCTCTGAACTCCAGCCAGTTGATGCTGTGCTTCTGCTCTTTTGGGTTCCATCTCCCTTGTGCCAGATATAGATTGCAGTGAGCTATCCTTCCCCTCAGGCTGGCATCTGTGGTGATCTGGATCTTAGGCAGATCCCATTTATTCCACCTCCTGTTGATTGCAAGGGAGTTCCACTTTGACTGTAGCATTTGCCTAGGAACCTTGATGGAGTATGGTCTCCCGGCAGCAATGACCCTTTAGTGTGGAAGTAGGAGACACTGATGTGTAGGGAGGCCCAACATAAGCAATCAGTAGTGGAAACCATTAATCCTTGTAGGTGAACCACTAGAGACATGCTCACCATGGATTTGATCCTGATTGCTACAACTGTGCTACTGATGGACTGTATCCTCCCCTGGGAGTGGGAGACTATCCCTTATCTTGTGTCAAGTCTTGCTGAATCTCCTTGGATGGGATGACCAGGTTTCAAGGTTGACCAAGAACCCAGGCTTCTTCAGGGAGTTGGGCACCCATTGTACTTCCATTATTCCCTGTTGGTAAGTGGTTGATCTGACCAACAGATCATCAAGGTACAGGTAAATATGGAGGTGTGCCTTTCTCCAGTGTGCTACCAGGGCCACCATTACCATGATGAACACTCTGGGTGCCGGTGACAGCCCAAACAGAAGCACCTTGACTGGTAGTGTAGTTTTCCATAGGTGAAGCAGAAAAATTGGCAGTGTGTCTGATGTACTGGAACATGGATATAAGTTTCCATAAGATCCAGGCACGACATGAAGTCCCCCATCTGAAGGACCCTGAGGATGTGTCTCAGGATTTCCACCTGGAAAAAGCACTTCCTGATGAAAGAGTTCACTCCCCCCACTTTGGTTCCGGATGGCTCTACAGGTGCCATTCTTCTTGGGCACAATAAAAAGGAAATTAACAACCTCTGTATCATTGCAAGGTACATTTCTTCTACTGCCTCTGTTTGCAGCAGAAGACTGCTGGTTTTCTGCAGGAAGTAAGTAATGCTTTTGTTGTTTCCTGGACTTTGGCAATATGATGAAGTTGTGTGGTCTGCAGGACCACACAAGGTCCAAGGTGCAGTCCTCCTACATATCTGCACACAGTCCTATAGTCTGCTTGTTACCGGCAGGATGGTGTCAGGTCTTCTGGTTCTTCTACTATTCTCTGCCTCCACTGGTGAGCTGTGGGTGGTTAGTTACATGTTGGGTCCAGGACTGCGGATAGAACTTGTGCAATCCCCAGAGAGACCTGTAGCCTCCGGAGTCCTGGAGTGAAAGAAAAAACTGAACAAGGAGGTGAAGTGAGATCTGGGAGCCCTTGCCTATTGTGCCTTCTCTCCTCCCTTCTTCTCCCTGGTACTAATGCTTCTTGTTGCCCTTGTTTTCCACAAAGACTGGTTCCAGGAGTTTCCAAACACCTTAGCCCTAAGGTAGGGTACAAGGGCAAAGTTTTGTCTGAAGTGCAAAGCAACATTCCATAAGCCAGAGCTGGTACCTTATCAGTGCAGAACCCGCCCTGATATCAAATTGAATGGCATCCTAGCTTGCATCAGCCATGAAGGTTGTTACCTTAATGAATTAATGCATGCCCTGCCTGAGCTTAGACTCAAAGGAATGAATAGCCTTCCACATCCCCTTGGCCCACAGCACATATAATTCAGTTTTTTGAAGCTGTCTTTGAAACTCATCCTCTGAAACTCCTCCATTTTAGTATTATGATGTATTACTATTTATGTAATTAATACCAATAGTGATGTATAAACATGATTTATTTTACCTGCTTTTCCTTTCTCCCCAGAAACATGAAAATGAATTTAATGAAGCTGTGCCTTGATTAAAATTTATCAGTATACTGTAAGATACTTCAATGAAATAAAGCTCTTTCTCTTGTTTCCTCTTGATTTATTCTGTTAACTTATATACAAGATCTGGTGGTGACATGACAGTCACCTTTAAATATTTGAGGAATGTCATATGACGATGGAGCAATGTCGCTTTCTGCTGTCTCAGAGATTAGGACATAGAGCAATGGCTTCAAACTACAGGAAAAGAAATTCCACCTAATCATTAGAGAGAGCTTCCTGATAGTAAGAGGAGCTCAAAAGTGGAATATGTTGCCTCAGAATGTGATGGAATCTTCTTCTTTAGAGGTTTTTAAACAGAGGCTGGATGGACTTCTGTCAAGTGTGCTCTGACTGTGTATCCCATGGTGGGGAGATGGACTGGATGGCCCTTGTGGTCTCTTCCAACCCTATGATTCTGTGGAAGCCCTTGTCATGATAGAGGCTGCTGCAGAAGCCCTGAGCACTAAAGTAAAAGGCTTAATGAGGTTTTTTTCAGAGCTGCCTCTGCCTACCTTCTGACCTCCTCAAGCATGTTCTCTCCATCCCTACAGTAAACCGCAGAAGACATCAGGGCAGAGGCATTGATTACTGGGACCCACAGCTTGGCTATGACATTTTTAGAGAATCTGCAGCACTTTTTAACAGCACCTGGGATAGATCTGTTAGAGCCCAGTTTGCTCCACTCCTCCCTAATCACTTCCATGAAATCAGCTTGGACTGAAACTTCTAAGGAGGTGGGGGCTGCTTCAGGAAAGCATTCTCCTCTCCCTTGGGGGAGATCTGGGTTCCAGATAGCGGGGTCTCTGTTTGGAGACTGAGACCTGGAGACCTGATTGTCTTTCTCAGCAGTACAGGAAAGTTCTCAAGTTGAAAAAGTCCACATCGAGTTTGGAAAGACTGAAGATCCCTTCCTTTCCTCCAAGGATAACTGCCCTTCCTCCTCTGAAGAACAGGCCCCAGAATATTCATCACCTCCAACTGATCTGCAGAGGAATATATGCTATTAACCATGCTATCCATAACAATGATATGGTGAATCCTTTTGCACTTTTGTGCAGGCTTGGGCTGGTTGACTTGATAGAAATTAAGAGGCTTGGACCTCTTCTTGAATGTGTGACTGAAATGGCAGCTGTCAGGCCCAGTCTCCACCTCCGCACATGTGGCTGACTCAATGGGGCATTTGAATGAGCTCCTCTAAGTCCTGGCTGCCTATGCCTGTCCCCTCTGGAGCTGAACTACAATCAGATCTAGTCTTTGATAGGTCATGTTGCAGTGGGCTTGGGGAAGGGGAGAGGGACCAAGTGCTCACCCATCCTCTCACCCGCTCCCCCTGGTGGCAGTGTCCTGGCCTGCTGGTGCTAGTGCAGCTGATGCAGCAATGACAGGAGTCCCCTGAGCGATTATTGCCCAGAGCCATGCTGCTAACTCCAGGGGTGGGTATGCTGGAGGAGGCCTGTACTCACTCCTTACCATCAGCTTCCAGATCATTCACCTCCTCACTCATTTTGGGCTGGGTGCTGGTGGCATGCTGAGCTAGCCACACAAAGGGATTTTCCCTACCCTGGCTGCTCATGCTGCTCTTTCTCTGGTCACTGGCACCCTGATGTTGAGTTGTATCCTCCTACCACACAGTAACGAGCAAATTTAGAGGGAAGAAAGTGGTCAGCTAGGCCAGAGATTCTCTCCTTGGGCCTCACTATCCTGGTCATCCGAAATTACAGAGAGTAAGTCATTCATTCCATGCTCACACAGAGAGGGAGAAATAGAAGAGGCCAAGGAAGGGATGAAAGTAGAAGACTGAAAAATGAAGCAAGTAGAGAAAAGAAAGTTAAAAAGTTGCTTTTTTCAATTGTGCAGAGAGAAGATGAGGGAGCTTCAACAAGAGAGAGGAATAAAGGTAGGCACTGAGATAAGCAAAAAGAGGGGGGAAATGCTAAATCTGGAGCAGCTGTAGCTTGTAGATTTAAGTCCACACGGCTGAGCGATGCAAAGAAAACATCCTCTCAGAGCAGTAGGCAAGAAGAAAACTAACCTCATGAGAGTTGCTCCACCATGTGAGAACTACAGAAGGTCTTTTGTCTTTTCAGGCCTATCAGAGTGAATGAAAGGAGCTATACCCAAACTAAGGGATGTTCCTCCCTTCTCTTATGGGAAATCCTATTTGTCTCCTATAGCTAATTACAGAAAGTCCTCAACATTACTATGCCTGGCTGCTGCAAGAAGAAAAAAAAATCAATTCAATTTTAATCAAATTAAAAAGTCATTGTAAGCACCCACTTTGTAAAGGCTTTAAACATTAATAGTTCCCCTATTTATAATCCTGCAAAACAAACAAAGAAAGCCAAAAGACAGTCCATGCGTCATTCTGAAGTTAATCCAATCCACAAAATTCTATACATGCAGACTAATAAGAAAAACACTGAAAGAAGCCTCAGGATATAACATGGAAAGAACCACTGGCTTATACATGTACACATGCACAAGTTTCAAATCCTGCACACCTTGCTGCTACCTAGAAAGAACACTCTGCGTTACTAGCTGAGAAACTATGACAGCCACAAGGAAAGATACCTTCTTTCCTTTTCTAATGTAATTTGGAAATAAACATACATAAGACATGGTACAAGAGTTACATGCATGATTAGTGCCAGTTATAGTTGATTAATGAGTAAGAGAGTTGCATATCATCGGCTAATTCTCCCACGCCCATTCTTTTATTACCAACACTGTTTAATATATTCACACTGGGAGAAGAGGTCAGCACCAATGTGCAGGTGGAGAGTAGCAAGCGGTTTCTTCCACCTGGCATTTTTTAAGTTTACAGGCAAGGATTTCTTATTCTGGATCCACAAACTAAACCACTATATCAGAATATTTTATGTCAGGGCAGGGACATAGGTGAGGTCCATGGACCACAAACATTCCTCAACAGACCAAGCTGCAGCTTCTGCCACATCCCACACCCACCAGTTTTGTTACTCTTAAAAAAATAATCAAAATGTTGCACTGCACACTCTCCAGGTGGTACATTTCCCACTACCAACTCCCCTCCAGGAGAGGCCTTTTGTGAACCAGGAAACACAATAAAAATCACTAAAGCAGCCACTGGTCCAAAATACAGTAAGATTTGCCCCATATTGCCTAGAATAATAGGGAGGATGGTGTTTTTGTTTTGTTTTTTGTTGTTTTTTTACACTCTGATTTTGAAAAAGCTCAAAAAGGGGGCAGGATGAGCTCAACCATGGTCTTGAGAAGGAGAATGCAGCGTGTGAGCCATATATTTTCCAACCCTTATACTAATTTCTAATAGTATAGTTACACAAGGCACCATAAAAATACATTTAATGCATCAATGTGTTAAGCAGTATGGGCATAAACAGAAAAAAAAAGTATGCAAAATATTGCTATCCTGCCTCCCCTGAGCTTGAGACAGCTTACAATATTTTGAAAAGCAGATTATAAAATAGATTTAAATATTTATTGTGAAAACCGGCAGCTGTCATAGAATCATAGAAATGTAGAGTTGGAAGAGACCACACGGGCTATCCAGTCCAACCCCCTGCCATGCAGGAACACCCTCAAAGCACTCCCGACAGATGGCCATCCAGCCTCTGCTTAAAAACCTCCAAAGAAGGAGACTCCACTACACTCCGAGGCAGCATATTCCACTGCCGGACAGCCCTGACCGTCAGGAAGTTCTTCCTGAGGTTCAGGTGGGATCTCCTTTCCTGCAGCTTGAATCCACTGCTCCTTGTCCTGGTCTCTGGAGCAGCAGCAAACAAGCCCTCTCCTTCCTCTACATGGCATCCTTTCAAATGTCAAGAAATATAAAGCAAAGACAAAACACAAAAACAAGAGTTTTTCATTTAATCAGATGCATCCTGGTCTTTGACACAGGAGCTGCAGGCTTCCTTATAACTATTATTACACTACAATATCATACCAGTATCCCTTAAGAGTTTACCACAGGGAGGTCTCAGCCAACCGTTAAACTCAGATTCTACTTTTAAGCATGCGCTGCCCCAATTAGTGCTTTGAGGTTTGTTGCGCTTTTCTTTCCCAATTTGTATTCTAGTCATGCAGTGTCAATTTCAGATTCAATTTCAAATGGCAATCTCATTCTAAATACATCTCATAAAAATTTAAAATATGTTTGCATATACAAAAGTAGAGGATCTAAACAAAGCAGAAGCATTAACTGAAATCATAACAAACTTTGTGTCTTTTCTTCAGATTTTGGAAACTACAGAGTCTTCAAGCTCTACTTTATCAAGCTATAGCATTCTAAACTTAAAGTTTACTACAGTAAAAATGCAAAATCATACAAAGTATGTTCTATATGAGAATATAATTTTTATGAGCTGTAAGCACACAGTAGTGCTGTATCTAAGAAGAAGCATTCTAATAAATAGACTTGTCCTTATTTCCATCTTCCTCCTCCTTTCCTGTTTTTGTCTTTTGTGAAAGATAAGCCTGTACTGCCTTTAATAGTCTTGGCAACAGATGTTAAAAAATTCCAACTCCCACCAGAATTTTTATATTCAAAAATGAACAGTCCCAAATCTGATACCAAGACTATGTAATCATGTCACAAAAAGAATCACTAAAAGAAACTGCAACTAATTCATCAGTTCCCACAATTTAGGCATCAATAGGTCCTGATGAGTTCACTGTGTTCTGAGTCAAGACCCTTCCTTCTTCTAGCACAGGGGCTACTTCTCGCTTCATTGCCTCCTGGCAGACCACAGCACTCTTTCTGGGCCAAACTAGACATGAGGGATCATCACATCCCACTGTTGTCAAAGATCAACTACTCTGAAGCATTTTCAGGAAGTTTGGGGTGGGCGATGGGAGGTCTAGAGACTGAAATGAATCAAGTTACAATATTTCTGTGGTAGTTTGTGTAGCTCTACCAAACTGGGTTAGGAAAGAGGGCTCATGCAAACTGAGGTCAGCACTTGCTCCACCTTTGTTTTAGCATACCTTCTTAGACATGTATTTCTGCATACTCTTTGGTCAGTCAGAGAAAACTGCAGTTTCATCTTAGCACCAATTCATCAACATGAATTAGATTTTCCTTGTCATTAAGACCATAGTCTGAAGCCAGTTTAAAATTTTAGTCCTATAACATGCTCCTTGGTTAAGGGGATAGGATGTTGTATCTGACCAGCCTGCAGATTTCCTGTGGAACCACAGTCTCACTTTCCATTCCTAAGAAAGGTGAAATAATAATATTCATCACCATCACCATCACCACCCTCACGCCAATTCTGAAAACAAATTATTCACTGCTGATTTCTTTTAAAAGAACTAAAAGCACACTGACAGAAAAAAGTCATCTGGTGTATTCCCCAGCTCTGTACCACTTCAAAATACAGGGGGGAGACTACATGGAGGAATGTCTTGGATATCAAAGAACCTCTGGCTGGGAAAAGTTAACATGCCAGGTTATATTTTCCCACCAAGTTAATAATATACAGTATTTATATCATGTCTTTGAGCATTCCAACCACCATATGTACTACTTATGCTACGTCTACCTTTCCATGAACATCAAGGTAGCATACGCAGCACATTAGGGTCATCCCACACACAAGTACTGAAAAGATACAAGCCTAGTGAGAATTTCAGAACTGTTGCATCATGTGTCTTCAACAGACTGCCAATATTAGTGGAAGGATTAATAATAGAATCTTTGTAAGAGCAATGCGAGTCCATTCTCCTCTCAGCCATGGAAACCCACTGGGTGACCTTAGGCATATCACACACTCCCTAGCCCCTGAAAATCCCATGACAGGTTTGTGTCACCCTAAATTGGAAAGAACCTGAAGGCATACAACAACGAGTCAATTCAATGTTATACCTGCTCTGAAACTAAGAGGAAGTGTGTGAGAAACTACACAACTGAATTCATGCTAGAAGTTAAACTTGGGAAGGAAAGGAGTCCTTGGTCTTTAGCTCTCCCTCTTCATCCCATGCTAGACCAGCACTCTCCACAGATTTAGTGTGAAAATATCACTCTCATATTTTCTCAGAAGGAAACTTCAAAGGACTCCTAAACATTTTTACTCACAGGTAAACCCTACTAAGTTCCATTGGACTTATTCTCAGGAAAAATGTGCATAAAACTGTAGTTTTAAAGCTGGAAATCTCTACTTGCATTTCAGGATGCCACAGTCCCAGGAGGGCTATGCCACACAGTTCCTCTAGAAGGGCAGAACAACCAAAGAAGAAGCTGGTTAATAGGTGACACACAGATGATGAGGGAGTTGCAGGGAAATCTGTAAGTTCTCTGCAAGATGTACCCAATGTTATTTTACAGAATAACAAAATTATTCTGTAAAATTATAACTGGACTACCAAAAAACTCTTTAACAATTTTAACAGTTCACTGAGCATGTGAACCAGTTAATGTAAAAGAAGTACAATTCATATATGAATAAAGTAAACCATATCAACCAACAAACTATCTCGGTCCAAAGCCATCAGGAGCTTTTTAATACCGTAGTAAAATAGAAATGGGCAAAGAATTATATAAGCTATGCTGTGCTTGTTCTACTAGAGTCTATGGACATTTTACTACTTACTTTGATCAGCGTAGTTTTTTGCTTTCAGTTCAAGCTGCCGAGTTTGCGACTCCAAAGCTTCCACTCTTATCTGCAGTTCTTTTTTTTCTTGTTCTTGAGAATCTTCAAATTCAATAAATTTCTACAAAGTAAAAAGGAAAACAAGCTCATAGATATATTTAAGTATACATATTTTAATAACAAAGCATTCCAGAATCAATTAACTTCTTTTCTGAAATGAGACAACTGCACAAGAAGCCATATTACATTATTTCTGTCCATACTCTTATGTTTTAGAGCAACAGCATTTATTGTGATTTCCATGGGCAGACACAGAGAAGACCACATAGACTAAGCTGCTGAGCACTCTCTTATCATCCCATGAACTTTTAAAGGGTCTATTCTTGATTTAACATCATGTTTCAAACCTCAACTATGAAGACTGTAAGATAGGAGACTGGATTCAGATACAGGTACATGAAATGAGACAGGCAAAAAGGATACCTCTGCTCCCACATCCTCAGAATAGCTCTTTATTCCCCCCAACAGCAAGTACAGAGGGTTAGGTGAATTTGATGAATGGGGTAAACTGTGGTTCTACAGGTTGGATCACCAGAAATTATATGATCTATCAACACAAAGCTGTATGCATGTTACTTGAGCTGTTGTTAACTGCCATCAAGTCGACTTCAACTTAACGTGCATACGTATGGAGTCACTAAAATCTTTTTTTCAGAAGTTATCATTGTTCTAAGTATCCTGCGCAGGTGGTCCTGATCAGATTAGTGACTTAAGAATTCAAGTTACATGCCACTATTTGCAGACCAAACTAGAAGAATTTCAGCACAAACTGGAAGTCTTTACTCTTTGCTCCTTTTTATTCACAACTAGTCTACTCAATAAAGAGGTTTCACTATTTCAAATTCTTTCCTTTGGTACTAATTTAATACTTTGGAGTCAGCAATGTAAATAGTTACATGAATTCATTCCATACTGGTAACCTTAAGCAATACTGAAAAAGACAAAGTGGAAAAAACTGGTAACCTAAGGTTTATTGCTGGTACTAAGATTTATTTAACTCACAGGGGTGAACTTCCAAGGAAAAATGTCTAAGATATCTTTGACGGTGCTGTAAATGACGATTACACTGAGTTGGTATGGACAAGAATCTGGAAAAATTACTATTTGGGACAATAGCTTCAAGAATTCCCCAGCCAGCATGGCCAAGTGCCAGACTAAATTAGATTAATTTGAACTTCTAACTTAACTAAATTGCATTGGTTTTTAGTGGGAAGTCAGCCATGACCAACTGGTTCCACTGATTTCAGTGGTAACTGAATTCAGTTCACATTCTGCATCTAATCTACTGAAAACACAGCAGCACAAACCAGTCATGCCTGAAGATATCAGACCACAGGGTTGCTAGTTTTAGAACATGGTTAGAAGAACCATGATTTGAAGGTACAAGGCGCTTCCCTTCTGGACCAGAAAACAACTTTGGGAAGGCAAGTATGCCAGGAGCACAGTATAGGAGAAAAGGACTGAAAGAACCTCCTTCCACTTACTGTAGTCTCAGTTCTGAACCCAGTCAGAACCAAAAAAAAAAAAAATACACAAAACTTTATAACTGTGGTATCTTTATTCACTACAAGTCTATCCAATCTTTCAGAGTCAGTAACATAGCAATCTGGCACATGTGAGGATACCAATTTTCTGCTAGAGACTTTACAAAAGATAGTTCTGTTGCTTCTCATGTGTAATCTCTAACATAATCTATTTTTCTCTTCTGTCTACCATCTTGTACTCCTTTTGTGTGATATCTTTCACAATGTAAACCATTCCAACATAGATATTTCTATCTCTGCATATCAGTAATAAAGAAAGACATAATTCTGGACAAATATGCCATTTCCTAAAACTTACTTTTTTCACGTTTTCCATTTACATTTTACTTACTGCAGAGCAACTCTCAACTAGAAGAAACTCCTTAACCTTAAAACCAGAGCAGATGAATAATGTTCCTTCTCCTGAATTGCTGTTTCTATTAATATAAATCCATTTATTGTCAAGCTGGTAACTATCCCCCTCCTTCCCATAAAAACAGCAAGCTTGTGAAGAAAGCTGTTTAATCCAAAGACAGAGGCCAATAAAGCCCAAGGCACAGAAGATCACATGCCTTAACTTTTCTGGTGTACAAACTCTTACAATATACCGTATATACCTAAAAATAACTATTGAAACAAGCAACTAACAGAACCAAAAGAAAATTATTCTGGCAATTGGCCATTTCCAGTGGTAGATATGTAGATACCTGCCAACAAACCACAGCCAAACTTTGCTTTCTACAGTTGTTCAGTGCAGGTCCATGTCACTTTGACACCACAACATGACTATCCAAAAGTAATGTTATCATGGTTGAATGCTGAACTCATTTTAACACTGGCAGATTCTCTGGTTTGAGGGTATCCATAACTCAGACACAAATGTTTAAAAAATGCACATATATTGTTAATGTCATCATGGGTAAAACTTTCCCATATGCTTGCAGATCTGTTTCCCCTTACTTAGTCTCTCCATAACTGTTAATCTCAGTTGGTGTTAGCAAGGATAAGGTGTTGGGGATCTTTTATATTTTGCACATACACAAGATGAATGGAGGAAACCAAAGTAATGATGTGTATCTCAATATTGACTGAAAAAATAGACAATTCTCATGATTTGTTAAGAGTGAAAGGAACCTAAGGGGAAATCTAAAACTAATACATCCCTTCACCTAGAAACTCAGCTTTTCCCAGAATAACTAAACATATGCAGATAGCCAGGAGGGGATTTCTACTGCAAATTTACAAAGAAGAAAAGTGGCCACATGACTACTAAGCAATACAATACGCCACACAAGGCAGAAGCAAAGTGGATTGCAACTATACAAAATACATATGCAAGAAGAATATTCTGTCTGCATTTTTATTTTGAAGAATTTTACAATTATTTTTTCAACTCAAATTGTTCTCATAAAATGAGGATCCAGAGAAAAGAAGTTGTTATTTAACAGTCATGTAGGCATTAGATTTTTCTCAATTTTCTGAAGGATTGCAATACAGCAAATTAACTTTCACTGTTTGAAAGACTGAAGATACTACATCTTATCAGTAATGACAAGTCATATGCAGAAAAATAAGGGTTATCAAGACTGTTGCATAAACATAGAAAGATAGGCCACACTAGCTCTTTTACCGCATATATCATCACCAAAAAGAGATAATGCCACCAATGTGTAAAGCTATAAATACCTAAGATAGAAAGATTCACTACCTAACAGAAACAGAACTACAGCAATAGTAAATACAATATAGTGGCAGCAACATTCAGAACAACATATATAGTCAAACTTATCCCCATGGTCCATTTAGCTCAGTACAACTATTGTAAGAGTAAATAGCTTCATAGCCTTCAACAACAGACACTGCTTTTGAAGCTCATTTTGACACGCACAGCACTAGGGCCCTCCGCACACAAAGCATGTGACTGGTTGGACCTTAAGTATAAGCAACAAATCAGATATACTTCACTGTAAATATGTAACCATAACCTACTAGGTGCCACAAGATGCACAACTGAGCCCACTGAAAAGAAGTCACTGTTAGCTATTTGTTTGACATTTACAAATACATTAATAATCTGTATTAAGATCATATTTTCAAAGTCTGCTCAATACAAATATGGTTTCTCCCATTTTTACCATCAGTACCGTCAGTCACATAAGCATACCCCAACAGCAAACAAATTTTTGCTACTTTCAAGACTACAGAAGCACATGGCAAAATATTAGCAAAACAGTTAGCATGTATTATATTGCCCAATTAAATTTATGAAAGAACAACAGATTACAATTTATCAACTAGTCTGCCTTCTACAGGCCTGCTAAATTCCAAATAGATAACACAACAGTAAAATAGGGGGAATGACATGGCCCACAGGCCACTATTTTGCTGCCCAGTATAAATTTAGATGCTTGACACGTGGTCAGCAGAGAGCAAAAACTAAACAGAGATCTGACTACTTAAAGATCATTTACAGACTAGTCAGTAATTGTAAACAATAAGTATCAGCTTTATGCTTAACTGCAACATAACTGTATTTTGTTGTTGTTCTGTTGTTGCTTGAAAATAATTAAATCTGATTCGTCACACATTTTACAAGCCATCTTGCAAGAGAAAAAAAAATTGAATAGGTGGAGCTTGAAAGGAGGCAGCACACCACATGGTATATTAATGAACTCATCAACAAGTACTGAAAAGACTACTTATTTAACCTATTAATTTTGATTGTTTTATTTTGGCATTTTATCGCCTCTCAAAAGAGATATGTATCTCATATCCCAACATTCTCAATGCATAACACAACCAGCTCAAAAACCAGTTTACAATCAGTTTACAAATATTTCCTACTTGTAAACATCAGAACCAAATATTTCAAAAAACGGAACAAGCAGACGGCTGGAATTTCCTGACCATATACAAAACATTTCTTTCTCTTTTCTAGGTTTCTAACCTAACTAATTATACCACAATAAGCAAAGATTACTTCTGCTTTCAATACTACAAAAAAAAAGGTTACTCAAAGTAAACAAAAAGCATGTGAAGAGCACATGAGCTGTAGGGTTTCAGGTTAACCACCAGGGACATTTAACTGGATGAAGCAGCAACTGAAAGTGGAACTGAACATATTCAAACGAGGTATCCTGTCAAAGACCAAACTACAGATGATATTAATATGTGATTCTTTTCCTTGAAGTGTGATGTTTTTTAATTAAAAGAACTATGTGAGTGACAAACTACTTAATCCTTTCTCTACTTGCCATTTGTTCATTCAAAATCTTCCCGCCACCCAAGCTGGATTTCAACCTGTAGGAAAAAGATAACAGGCCTAAGGTAGGGCATATTTGCCTAAAAGTTAGCTAAACTAAGAGAAGTTGCATCTACTGAACTTCTAGAAAGGCTGTGACCCACTATGACGGAACAAAAGCAAAGAATAACAATTTTAATATTATATGAAGTACCTTTATCTACACGATACCAGTCTCAAATGTGGTATTAAAAGCTGAATTAATGATGTGGCACTCGCCACTGGTATTTGACACCTTGGAGCTTCACCGAAGAATGCTTTTTTTTTTTTACATCACCTGATACTGTAACAAATTCGTCGAATCTGTCCACCCTGAAGACTGCCTGATTCCAGACACTATCAGCTCTACCATCTTAGGCAATCATGTCTTTCTTCAGGCCTTACAGCTGCCTGATTAACATGTGACTGTTACCCATTACAGAAGCTGTCAGGTCCTGGGGAGAAGAAGCCCGGGAAACAATAAACTGAACTTTTCCAGTAGGTTCAGCCAAGCCAGGCACCACATCACGAGATCCATTTTGGCCAGAAGTCTGATTCCAGCAGAGAGCCAGCCAACCAACCAGCCCACAGGCAAATGCATGAAAGCACTGCCAGATCTCCCTCAAAAGCGCCTTTTATCCTCATACAGCAGAGACACCAAACTCTGTCGCAGAAGCCACGGCCTCTGTGCTCCACCTTTTTCGCTTCATCTTCACCAACTTTCTTCTACCGCCCTTCTCGCAGTGTAAGTCGCCTTCACCTGAGGAGGGGGGCCTCCATCTCCCATCTCCATCTCCCCCGCCGCCGCCGCCACACCCAGATCAGCATCCTTGAAGTTCCCTCACGCCCTTCCAGCAAACACCCACCCAGCCGCCCCCCTCCTGGGACGCCTGCCCCGGGCGCCCCTCCTCTCCGGCCACCGCAACCCTTCCCCTCACACAGGTCCTCGCCAGGGGGGCCATTTCGAGGGACTCCCCCGAGGTCCCCACAACGCCCGACCCGCCGCCGCCCCCGCCCCCGCCCCCGCCCCGCTCACCCACCTCCTCGGCCTGCTTCCGCAGCGCCTTCTCCCGCTCGTACTGGGTGAGGAGCTGCTCGTTGTCGTCCCGCAGCAGCTCCAGCTCCACGCTCGTCTCCTGGCTGTGGGCGCAGACCGAGTCCAGGTTCTCCAGCACGGCCACCACCAGCGGCATCAGCTCCGCCACCACCTCCTCGTCGTAGCGCCCGATGAGCCGCTCGAACTCGCGGTAGATGGAGCCCGCCAGACCCGACACCCGCTCCGACATCATGGCCGGGCCGGGGCCGCCGGGGTCCTCCTGGTAGACCACGCCGTCCGCCAGCTCCATGGCCTCCGGGCGCGGGGCAGCAGGGGCCGGGGGGGCGAGCGGGGGCGGACGGAGGGGGAGGGAGGGAGGCGGCGGGCGTCGGAGGCTCCCTTCGGCGGCGGCAGAGAGGCGGCGGCGGCGGCGGCGATAACAGCAGCGCCTCCCTCTGCGGCGGGGCCTTGATTACACCTCAGCGCGAACAGGAAGGAAGCTGGATGACAGGCGCGCAGCACTGACCTCACCCACGGCGCCGGGGCGGGGCGAGAGGACGCGAGGCAATGGCGTCAGCGGCGGGCGGGGGCTCGAGGCGCCGGGGGACTGCCACGTCGTGGGCGGAGCATCAAGGTTGATTGACGTGACGCCGGGAAGGAAAAATAGGGCGGGGCGGGGCGGGGCGGGGCGGGGCTCGGCTCCTGGTGGGAGGGGGCGGGTGATCTCAGGCCAGAAAGCAGGACAGCGTGGGAGGCGCGAAGTCGGCGTGCTCGGTGTTTGGGACGTAGCGTGGTTGGACTCTATGGGGTTGGGCGCTCAGGAGCGGGAGCGGGAGCGGGGTTGTGCCCGTATGGAAGCGCCCCTGCGTCCCGCGAGGGTGCCTGCCGGGTAACGCGCCGGAGGCTCCGGCTGGAACCCCCGGCCCCTGGGAGAGAGGCGGCGGTGGGTGGGAGGCGGGCTTCGCGGGCGCGGAGGGACGCCGGTGGCACCGCTGGCCGAGGCTGCGCTGCTGGGCGGGAACTGCGAGTTCCGTGGGAAGGCAAGTCGGCGCTCGGTGTGGATGAATCCTCATGCGGTTGTGGGGGAGCCAGAGCTTGCGGAGGCGCTCTTTGAAAAGTTGGGTGACTTACCATTATAGATGCAGTTGTGATACTGTTTAGTTTGAAAACCGCGTTGGAACTGCTCCCCAAACTGCAGGCTCCAGGGGCCTTTCTGCACTAGCCTGTTATAGCGCGATGATTCCACTTTCAACCTCCTGTGGAATTCTGGGGTTTGTAGTCTACTGAGGCCAAGGATCTCTCTGGCTGAGAATTCTAAAGGCCCCTCCCTAAACTGCAAACCCCAGGACTCCATAGGATGTTGCAAGTGGAATCATCATGCTGTAACAGTCTAGTGTGGAAGTGGCCCAGGATTCCATAGGATGCTGAAAGTGGAACAATAGCACTATAACAGGCTAGTGCGGAAATGGCCTGTTATTCCACGAAAGGAGTTAACTTACCTGTTGTTAAGTTGCCATCAATATGTGATGTAGTTACTTTTTTTCCTTGAGTGAAATAACTGTAGGTAACTTGTTATTCACAGTTGGTTACATCTGAGTTCTGAGTGGGGCTGGTGGTCACAATGGGGTATGTGAATGGGTGGAATGGAATTTGATATTTAAAGCCTTGAATAAGTTGAAACCTGTCACCAGAGGAGTGAACAAAAAAAATAACGCCTAGTGTCACAGGTTTCAAAGAGGAAGAGCATCCTTGCAGATCTAACACAGGACACAACGGTTCGATTATAAAATTAAATTGTACTATTATATTATTTCTTGTTTTTCTTTCTCCAGGTACTTGTTTAAATACCTTATAATGTTCTTCGTGCAGCACAATCAGTGTGTATTATTCATTGCAGAGTCACATCTTAAGTTTATACCCAAAGACCTCTTTTGCAAGGAGCTTACAGCTGAATGCTGGGGGAGAAGATGGAGAAGCAAAGGCAACATAGAAAGAATTCATGTAATATGTTTTTGTGCCTACTTGGATCATTTTGATCACAGGCTTGAAACTAAGGAATTAAAACCACACTTCTTTGCATGGGGGGAACAAGGTTTCTAAATTCTCAGCAAAAAATACAATTTGTAGAATTTTATAAAGGAAATAGTTGTTGTGGTTATCTCTATTCGTATCCCACTTTTTTCCTGGGAAGGACTCAAAGCAGCTTACAATACTTTAAAAAGAACATAGTTTAAAAGCTCATGATATACAAAAGTTAAAACACAAATTAAACAATCAACACTTAAGAACAATAAGACTACCTTATGGGGGGGGGTTATCAGATGTGGTCTGATAGAATGAAGCAAATTTTACCATGTGGGGAGGGTTTGAGAATCCTTGTGTGCTTCTACGAGCTGAGAGCAGAATCTCTAAAAAGGGTCTGGGAGTCTTGATAGCCTTTTATTTAGAAAGGACGGAATGACAACAACAGAAGGTGGGGGCAGGGGAAATAGAGCTTTGTGATGTTTTGAATTAATCCCCAGCACCCCTAGAATCGGTTGTTTCACATGACCTTAAAGCAGGGGTGACACACATGCCAACTTTGTGTTTTTTGTGTTATAGTCAGACTCTGCTTCCTTATGTCAGCGAGTCCCTTGATAAATAAAACTGAGAAGTGGCAAGAGCATAATAGTTTGAACAGTTAATGCCACATTGAATTTTGTGGGATAACTGGTGAGTTCAACCATTTGCTTTCTAGAAGTCATTGGAATGTTAAGATCGCAAACATTTCCTAACTCTCCAGCTTAAATAAGGAAATCTCTTGTGAAGTCTGAAAATATTTCCAGCTAAAGGGTGTGAGAGTAAGTTTCTAGTTTGCTGTACTGCTTATTAATTCCACCAAAACCCTAGTGTCAGTGGCAACTGGCAAGGATCCCAAGAGCAGGCAACTCTTGCATGTTTAGAAAGGCTGTGGGAACATCCTTCTGATCACAGCCTCTGTGCTGCCTGACAAGCAATGCCCCCAACCAGTCTTGGGTTCACCACAAAATAAATGTGATTAGAAAATTTGAAGCCCTTTGGATGCATGTGTAATGTTCTTTCCATTACTTCCTGTATTTCCTAAATAGGTGCCAGTGTCAAAGGGAGAGCAAATATCACAGGACAAGGAGCAGGGCAGCCCACAGAAACCAATCAAAAGCTGATTGATGGGGGGCTACTGCATTACTCTCCACAAGAGAGCAGTAAAGGCTCAGTTTATTTATAGTATGTGTGTGTATGTGCCTTCAAGTTGCCTGTTGACGTACAGCAACTCTTTAAATTTCATAGGGTTTTCTTAAACAAGGAATACTCGGGATTGGTTTTGCCAATTCCTTCCTCTGAAATATAGCCTACACCACCTGGTATTCATTAGTGGTCTCTCATCCAAATACTAACCAGGGCTGACTCTACTTGGCTTCCAAGATCAGATGGGCTCTAGTACTTGTAGGGTTTGTGGTGGTGGTGGTGGTGGTGTGTGCCTTCACGTTGTTTCTAACTTAGCTACCCTAAGATGAACCACAAAGCTTTCTGAGGGCTGAAAGTGTATGTTGTGCCCAAGGTCACCCAGTGGCAGTTCTATTTATAGTATATTCCTATGCATTTTAATCCCCAAGTGTCACTCCATTCAGTAGGACTTACAGTCTCTCAGCCTCATAGAAGGGAATGGGATGCCACCCTGAACAAACCTTGCTGAGAAAACCCTGTAATTGGCTCACCGTAAGTCAGAAATGACTTGAAGGCATATGACAACAGCAAGAAGGAACACATGGAGCTCCAGTTCTGAGAGAACATTCTAAAAGGTGAAGAACCCACAGGGCCTGAAATATAGGGATGGGTTTATATAATGCACCCTTCAGAGAAATGAATTGACAGTGGAATTGTATTGAAATTACAATTTTGGTGAATAATGTTGTTTTTTTAATTAATTCTCAGCAATGTATATGGAGCGTATACAGAAGCTAAAGACTTTCAGCACAGTACTTTCCAAATGGTTTATCCTCTCAACTAGAATGAAAAGACCTAGATGACTTCTGTGACAAAAAGAAGTTAATTCCTTCCTTATAAATCATAGACATCTATGTTTGAAATGTTCACATCTATGTATATTGTATTTCCAAGCTGAAGACAAGCAGTTTTTATATAAAAAAAATAAAATACACTTGGTTCGTTATTGTACATTTTGAAACAATATGGATACAATAGGCATCAATCCAGTTGAATTTGATTGACTTTCATATTTTACTCTAAGAGGCTAAATTTAAAAGTTATTGAAGGCTAATCAAATAAAGAGATTTGTAAGTTTACCACAGATGCTTGATTCTCCTTCAACCGCTATGATATTAAAAAAAAAAACAGTTCTTTCCTTTGCTATCCATAAACATTGATTGACCGTTTCATAATATTTCCTTCTTACACTTTGTTGGAGTTATTTGTGAGAGTACTTAAACTTTTTTACATGTATATTTATTACAGCTTTTCAGTCCTTTCTGTCTCTTAATTAATAACGGCATTTCTGTAGTTACCAACTGAATTCAAAATGACATTGTGATATTCCCACGTACGTACAATAGTATTTTCAAAGTACTTATTTATTATTATTTTTATACTCTGAGTTTCTTAATTCTTATCTGTCAATTTAATTATATTTAAAGTATGCGTAATCACAAATTAGTCTATAAACAATTTTTTCCATTTCTCTCTGAAATAGTTTATCACTGGCACCCTTTTTTCCTCACTTTTCTCTGTCAATATTCCATTGATTTGACAAGTTAGACACTCGAGTTTTTTCATTTCTAAAAATTTAGTTAACCATCCTTCTGTTTCTGGAATGTCTTTGGTTTTCCACAGTTTAGTAAACAGCATTCTAGTGGCTGTGATCATATATAACAACACTCTCCAGTATTTTCTTATGAATGTCTCACTTAAATTATGCGTTATGTTCAACAAAAATAATTGTGGAATTAAAAGGAATTTTAAATGGAAAAATCTCCATTATTATTGCATGTATTTTAGTCCTATATTTCTTTGTTATAGGCCAGGTCCACTACATATGGAAGAATGAACCCATCTTGTCTTGGCATTTCCAGCACTAGTTTTTACCAGTTTTATACATTTTATCCAATTTAGCTGGTGCTGAATACCACCTGTATGTCATTTTCAAGTGGTTCTTCTACATCTTGGGAAAGTGTAAATTTATTTGTTTTTTCCCCAGCATATTTTCCCGTGCTGTAATTGAATTTCATGCCTAACATTTTGGGACCATGTAATCATAACTTGTTTAACTGTTCCTTCTTCAAACTTTCATGACAGTAATAATTTATAAATTTTAAACAGAGAATGTTTAGGTTTATCAAATATGATTTATATAAGTTTGTTCAAGTTGTGTTCCAAGTCAAATTTTTCTAGCTTTAGGTCCATTTTGAGTCTTTCTGTAAGCTGAAATATAAGGGAACCATTATGATTTAATTCCTGTCAACTCTAAATCTTCCCTTGTTTTAATTTGAATGTTTCCTTCCTGATCATAAGTTAGAAGGTCTTTATATGTTATCCAGGCTTTTCTATAATCAGCCCATCTCCCATAAAATGCTTCTCGAGGGGAAATCCAAAGTGGGATTTTCCTGTAGGTTTTTGGGTTTTTTATAACATCCAGATTCTCAGAAAAAATTTTCTGACAAAATGATTCTGGAAATCTTTGTGCACCTTTGCCTTCCTGTATCACACACAAGCATGCCAGTCAGTCTAGGCCACGACCAGAAAATTTGAGTAGTTACTGTCATCTGCCACTTGCTTTATGGTGAACTGTAAGTATACTGACAGTAGTTGAAGGAAAGAATCAGATCATCTTTTTTCTTTAGACCATACCAAAAGTGCAGCATCAGACTTATTCTGTGGTAAGTTATTATTCAAGGATATGTATGTTCCTAACTGTCTGCTGGAATGGGGGAAAGGGGGTAGGAAGGGAGGAATGTTTGTATTATTCTGTATTCTTGTTGGTATTATGTCAATTTCAGAATGACAGCAACATTAATAACAGCTCAGTCTTAACTACAGCTTATAATTCTGAATAAACTCAAACTGATTTCTGCCATACCAGTGTGTTAGGATTTGAAAAAAAGTGAAAGGGTTTAAAGGCTCTAAATCATCACCTTTTTGATATAGTTCTATTAAACACACCAGTGTAGCAAAGCTAAAAATACATTGCAACAGGACAACTTAGCAGAGCAACAGTCTGCTGGTGGGTCTTCTGAGGCAACGGGAACAGTGGTTCTTATCATAAAATCATGCTCCCTATAGATATGTGATATTCTAGCAGACACAGATAGCAGATTTGTTTTTGTTAAGAGGAATATTGGAGATAAAAAGCTGACAGTGGGGTCATGTTATTCACCTTACATTCGTCTCTACTAATATGGATTGCAGTAGTTAAAACCTTTGTTTTATTTAAATTTCTTTTTTATTCCAGACCATCACACCCTTCTGGAGATAGTTTAAGGAGATGGCAAAAGATGTTACAGAGCTTTATTTCAAAGGGCAAGAAGCTTAAATTCCCTGTCAATGTTATGTATTCTCCAAGGATTATGGATGGCCTTTCTATCCCTAACTTAGAGGTTTTCTGGGGGGTTTTCTTAGATTAAGCAAGCCCTACACTAGATTAGAAATGATGGTTCAGTTCATTGGGCTAATATGGAAGGAGGAATGCAATTTTTGAATCATAAACTGATGCTGATGGAAGAACACCCTTCTTTAAAATAGTTATCCTTAGTCATAAACCCATGTAAGAAAGAAGCAGTATTCTACTGGAGGAAGTGGACTGAGTTATTTTTTCTTTTTTGCTCTCATCTGTAAGATGCATCTTCCCATGGGGGAAGTTAGATGCTCAAAGGCTAGCAGAACAGCAGGGAACTTACACATGACAAATTATTTATCAGTTAGAGATTTATTTAATGGATTGGAAGTTAAAACAACAGTGTTGCTGAAAAGTCAGTTGTCCAATACCAAGATCACTTGGCTGGATTTGATAAGACTGAAACATATAGCCAATGACTGGGCCAAAGTACAGGGGCCTCCAAAGCAACTGTAAGAATTTGAGTTGGTTTGTACTATTCTTCAACAAGCAATAAGGCATGTGATCTCCAAAATTTATAATTTATTAGTTAAGGTTTTTAAAAAGTAAGTGTCCCTGACAAATAGATCTAAATTTACTGTCCCTCAAAACTTTTCCTATTATGGAAAGATGTTCAACTGGTTTGCAGTAAGGGGTGCAGGGAATAAGGCACACAGGTTCACATGTGGCTAGATTGCCCCAGAGTGTTCTGGGACACTGTACTTAAACTCACTGAAGATACTACAAGAGAAAAAAAAATCATAAAAAGGGGGAGAATTCCTTTTCTTTTTTTCTGGATAGTAATGCGTTGTTACATAACAAATAGTTGATTTCACAACTTCTATTTGTCATATGTAACCAAATAGCCCAAAATTGGAAATATGCAAATGATCCAAACATGATTCCAAGGCATTTGGGATTTGATATTGTATGAGAAATTGACCGTGAACATAAGGTATAGCAATGAAGAAACCAGAGAGAACACGTTTGTTTGAAAAATGCTTCCAGTTCATTGACTAATTGAGTAAGAATGGTGAACTTCGGACAATCCCATTACGTTGCCAGAAATCTTGGTAGGACTAACTGATAATTACACTAGGCTTTTTCACAGAACCTTTAATAATATTCCTGACCAACTGGACCAACAGAATCTTAAAAGTGATATTCATACACATTCTTGATGTTTTGTTCAAAGATGTTTTCAATAAGAGTTTTACAACTTTTAAAATATATACACACACACCATGAGGTTTAAATTCACAGGAACTTTCATGTGTGGAGACTCACAGCAAAATTTATTCATTGATTAAGATGATAATCACAGATCAAAGTGCTTTACAAACAGTCATTCACAAGGGCTATTTCAGGGCATTTAGCATGGATAGGTTGATCCTATGATCCCTGTGGCCAGACAGCATCTGGACCAGCTTAATGAAGTTATATTTCTGTGCACTTCCAGCAGCAGCCTGGAAAGGAAGACTGTGCTGTTTGTGAAGGTAATATAGCAATACCTTGGACCCACAGCAGTCAGGCAGCTCTGTTGTCAATTATAATGCCACTTGCTAAACACCATCTTTCCCTGTTACCCCATGCGACAACATTGCTAGTCATTCCACACTGCCAATGTGAATGCCCTGTTGATACCACAGAACATAGTCGATGGTTCTCCCCACTCCACAGAATACAGAAGCACACTCAAAGTGTAGAAAATAGCACTTTGCCTCAGGAAGTTAGACCAGAGTAGAGGTGAGCAACTTGTGGCACTACAGTTGTTGCTGAAGTACAATTCCCATCATCCTCATCATGGGCTTTGCTGACCAAGGTTGATGAAACGCTGACTATAACGTATGGTCCAGTTACCAGTTGCCTCTCTTTGAAAAAAAGAAAAAGCTTTCTTGGTGAAACTAAGAACCTCCCAGAAGAAGGTCCACATACAGGGTTTTCAAAAAAGTAGCCATGTTAGTCTCCTGCAACATAAAAAGGAAGAAGGGCAGAGAAAGGGGGAAAAACAATGTTGGAGCACCTTTAAGACTAACCAGTTTTTATTTTAGCATGAACCTACTTCTTCAGATGCAGTATGGAGTGACATTAGGCCTCCGGTATAAAGCATGTTTATACCTGTTTGGAGTATTTCCACTCATGTGATGTCAATAATATTGGTGTACCACAGTTAATGAAATAGGTGTCATCTTTGGAATTATTCCTTTAACAGAAACTTTGGTACTGAGGCCAGAAACAATGTGGAAAGAATAGGGATAGGTTCCTACACCACTAAAAACAAGAGCAGCTTGAACATGTTTCAGCAGACTTTTTGTTTCAATCTAAAGATATGCACATGTGAAATGAGACAACCAAGCTAGGTAAGCATTGCATGAGTAAACCAAAACACTTGGGAATCTTCTAGAGTGCACTTCAAGGCTTCTTCCAAAATCTGTCCAGGGATGATTTTCTTTCTTTCACCAGTCCCCCTTTTCTATATTCTGTGTTCTATAATTTATATTTTGGTGACCAGATTTTTAGATCTATGCATTTCTTTGCGTATAGTTGGTGAGGCTTACCTGCTCTCTTATTTTCTCTCTATTTTGCTCTTTATGCATGCCTAGTAAGGAATTTGAAAGGCAACTGCAGCTTACTTTGCCTGTTATAAGGAGGCACACATGGCTACAATTGGATCAGCTAGATTAGAATTCTGCTTAAGCTATAGTGCCTTGTTTACTACACTCATGATTCTGCAACCCAACACAAAATGGTTTTGTTTCTCCAGGCCTCCATCACCATTCTCCTAAAAACTCTTTTTTAAAAAAACCATTCTAGCTAGGCAGAGGACAAGGGAAACTGGGAAGAAATAAAGACTTAGGGAAGCTACTTTCTCAGAGGCTTTTCTTAACGGGTATGGCTGTACTAAAGGGTATAAAGGGAATAAGCATACTCTAACACAGAAGGAAGGAAGATTCAGGGTCAAAGAAGGATGCTTATTTCAATAGTAAGGTTGCAGGAGGAAGCAGCATCTATAAACTGGCTTTTAAGTAAGGGTGAAGCAACCAGAAGCAAGAAGCCAAAAAGTAGCCAATGCATGAAAAAAATCTCACCTCTTGGGTGTCCTGCTCAATTTCTCAATGAAAAAGAGGCAGCAGAAATAGAATCTAAACCTCTTTCTGCACAGATAGAAGGGAGAAAGCTCATGTGGTCTTCGTAGTCTGCCAGGAGACTGGCCCGTGACACATCACTCACATATTCGTAAAGGTACACACAGAGAGACCTCTGTGAGGAGAATCCAGAAGCCCAGCCTTCAGGGGCCATATTATCAAGCTGCAGCTCAGTGGAACAGTACAGACTTGTGCTTGAGAGGTCACAGGTCTGATGTCTCAGTTCAAGGAGATTTGAGCCCTGTGCCACCCAAGGGAGTATTAGTCAGGAACAGGTCACACTCTAATCCAATTTGCTGTTGACTTTGAACTAGGAGAGAATAGCTCTTCATTGCAACCAAGGGAGCATGATCCTGATGGGATTCTCACAAAATGAGTAAAGAAATATCACTTCCCAAAAGAGGTGGAACTGCTTTCTCCCAAATGAGCTATCCTCATGATGTTGTACCTCATACTGATTTGCAGCCCTGCATCTTAATTTTTTTTTAACTTTTCAAGCTGATTAGAGATGTGGGGATCTCATGAGGGAAACGGATAAATGGGGGCTTTCTCCATTCTGAAAAAAATGTTATTATTCCAATGGGGGAAAATACTTTGGAAGTAGTGCTGGAAAAAATCCCTGTGAAATATTTTTTCTTAGAATGAGGAGGAAAGTATTTTCAAAGACAATGTCTATGGGGTAAAAAAAATCAGTCCAATTTGGAAAAAAAAAGTTTGAGCAGCTTTGAGGGGCTCTGGGGGATCCCCTGGGCCACATTTACAGGTCTCAAGGGCTGCGTGTAGCCCATGGGCCAAACTTTGCCCGGCCCTGATTTGGAAGTACAATTTAGGTATCCAAAGAAAAGGGTCAGAAAGAGTTACCCAATGAAATGCAAACAGAGCAAATGTAAGAGTTGTAGTTGTAAACAATTTACAGTGACCCACTCTCTGCAGTGCTAGAAATTTAGTGACTGAAGAAAAATTTTATAGACACACACAATTATTATTTGTGGGGGCAATGCCCTCATTATGATTAATTGAATCTGTTGTTTTATTAGGGGCAGCCATTGTCAATTTTGCGAAGCAGGGACTGATTTTGGGAGGGGGTGCGCACACATGTGTGCATGCAGATGCCAATCATAGGGAAAGGGAAAAGGGTTCCTGATTCTGCTCAGCCCCCTCCTGAAGTTGCAAACAATCAATATTTTAAATGGATTCATACATTTGATCATATTATCTAGTATGACCTTAAGCAGCAGGTTCTCATTCATCAGCCTCATTTTACTAATGTGAAACACTAAGGAAAAAAGGCTTGTTAGATGTGAACTGTTGAGTCAGTAGTGGCAGAAAATCCCTCAACACGTGGCTAACTATAAATTCCTGTTTAGGCAAGTCTTTGCAAATCAGAGAAGGTTCTCATTTTACTGCCTGGGAAGAGGAAGAGACAGTGTTGATGTGGGAAAATATACCATTAAAAGTTTGCTGCTGTCTTAAAGTGTTAGAAGGGAAATATAGGTAATGGATACATACACACTTGCTAGAGTGACTTATGTTAGCAGGCATAGCCACCCTGAACTTATGCTGGCACGCCTAGAATCACAGAATCACAGCTGGGGTGTTAAAGGGCAGAGGATAAAGGGATCAAGAGTGTCCACAGGAAGAAAAAAAAAGCCCAAGGATCAATCCAATGAGAGGATTAAAGGTAGCCATGTAAGCCTGTGGCAGTGAAAACAGTCATCCTATGGCATCATTGATGTCTTAATGACCATTAGTCCTTAATGGTCTGAGTCTTTCATTAGTTTTGTTAGAGAACTGAGCAGCCTGAATACCTGTTATATAGAAATCTACACAGCTGTCTTTGAAATGAACAGCAGATGGCGTCCACTGCACCAAGTTAGACCTGCCTTTGGCAAAAAACCCAAAGAAGGGATGACACCAAAGCAGCTGTCTAATGGACACGTGGGGTCAAGCCTCCTGTCGGAAAGAGTCCAGCTGTGAGACTGGGCTTTCGCCAAACTGGGGGCTGCAATAGTGGCAGTGTTACCACAGCCACCACCGGCACAAGCAGCTCAGCACTACCACGAGCAGCAGCAGCAGTTCTCTGGCAGGTATGATGGGTGCTCTGGGGATCTGGAGGTGTCTCTGGTGACAGAAGGCATGGTGGTAGAGGCAGGAGTGAGGAAACTATCAGGAAATGTATTATGATTTGAATGCAGCAGAATGCCTACGGATGGGAGATACCGCATAGGGACTCAAACTTTGGCTGGATTTTATGTGAGCAGAAAAGATGTAGGAAGTACATGGGCATTTGAGGAGTATGTCCTGACAAATGTTAAATGATCATAATATGGCTACACATGATCATTGCTGTTGGAACTATAGGAAACTGAAAGTGCACACTGTTCTGTAAGGTCATTTGAGGTCTGAAGGTTGGTATAATTTAATAATGACAAACTGGTAGATAAATATATATGCTATTCATTCTTGATATGGCATTGCAGATAGTTTGCAGTGACATAACTTGTTTTTTTTCTAAGTTCTGTTTCTAAACACATTAACTGAATGAGATTGAAATCATCAGAATGTTTCAAAAAATTGTTTAGGATCAGGATGCAAGAGTGGTCTGGTGTGAAGACAGCAGAATATATAAAATGTGATATTAACCCACACTGAAGGATTGTCTTATATGCAGTGTAATTGCATTAGGACAATGTGGAAAATGAAGTAAAGTTATCACATTTCAACCCTGTGAACTGCTGTAATGGATATCTTTGGTCTTGTTGGGAAACACCTTTTGGAATTGTAATTTTTTTCTTAATTTTCTCATAATTTCGTTATAGGATCCTCTTGATTGTTTATGATATCCTAGGTAAAGGTTATTAAAGGATTGTTTCAGTTTCTTTGTTGATAGATCTCTATTACTATGTAACTCATTTACTGAATTATTCCTGTAGCCTTTGTCTTAAGAATATTTGCATAGCAAGAATGATTGTTATATAATCTCTGACTTATTTTTTCTCAAATGATTGCATATGCTTGCTATAGTTGTGATTTGAATATTCTGTATATACTTGTATCTCATCCATTCAGCCTATAGCTAGTTCTCAGTCTAATGCTGTAGCACAGTGCTGTGACAGACTGTGTTCTTACCATATATACGTAGCTAGACTTAATCTTCACTTTCTGTTGTCGTAGGACAATGAGCGAACGCACCTTTATAGCCATCAAGCCTGATGGAGTGCAGCGAGGCTTAGTGGGAGAAATTATCAAACGATTTGAACAAAAGGGATTCAAATTGGTAGCCATGAAATTCATGCTCGTAAGTTTTCTTTGTCAATACTGCTTCTGTTAAGATAGTGTATTACCCATCAGAAGACCTTTAAGCAAAAAATCATTTACCCAGCACTTAGCGTTGCCAGTTCTCCTTGCTTTTTAATCAGTTATTTTATGTTTTGACTTTACTATTTTATATATTATTTTGAGTTTATTATTGTAGTAATTGGTTTTATTCTACCCTTTTAATTATAAGCTGCTTTGATATTTAAGAAATGAAAGGTGTCATTAAAATGCTTGTCGGTTCATCAATTCATAGGTAAATAAATATATTGTGTACTTCTCAACATGGACCTCAAGAAGAAATATCTGTTCTTTTTCAAGGTAGCCTTAATATTTTGGAATCTTTCCAACATCTGGCAGACGATAAAGCCACATTGAGTACTCTAATTTTAGTAAGTGGTGTCCTTAGTCTGAAAGGTGTGTCCTTATTGGTAGATTTTAAACTTAAAGCTTTGACTATTCTTGGAGCTACAAAAAATGGTTTAACCATGAAACTAAGTTAAGTAGAAAGCCTCTTGACAAACAAACTAAAATAAATATTTCAAACTGGTATTAAGCAGCTCCTCTTCTAATACAGTGCTGGGACCAGTCTTTGAAAGAGAGGCATGCAATTTAAGGATTAATACTGTACTGCTCTTGTGGCTAATGTTATGTGACATAAAATGCTCTTAAGTTCTTACGCTAAGCATTTTGTTCCTGCAGGCCTCTGAAGATCTCCTGAGAGAACACTACATTGACCTGAAAGATAGGCCATTCTATGCTGGTTTAGTTAAATATATGCACTCTGGGCCTGTTGTAGCCATGGTAAGTCTTCAACAGAAGTAATTAAAAGATATGTTATTTATGTTCTTACTGAAAGCATTAAAATGAGACAAGTTGTCTAGATTACACTTGGTTTAGGAATTCTTAACACTGACAACATTTGTATATATCCTTGTGGCTGTGGAGAAAGCTATGGAAACTGTGGATGAATATGACTTTAATCATGCAGTCCACGTTCTGTTCTCAAACAACAATTTGGCCAAAACAACAGAATACAAACAAATAGTGATCATAATAACTGCACAGCTCCTTGATCCAATTGTCGCCTTTGCATCACTTCCATAAATGTGGCACCTTAAAAGTACCAGTCACCATAAAGCAATATAAGTGAGGGGATGCATCCTGCCAGTGAGGATTACAGGAATAGCTGCTTTCTCCTGTTTGTGATTTTCCAAGCTCTGATGGTGTGATTGTTGCAGAGGGAAAAGCTACATTGGCTCCTTAGAGCTAGACATGCCAACATCTCTCAGCTCTTACAGACCATCCATATGTGATAATTCACCACAGGTATGTGTGTCCATGGTTGACTGTTTTGTGATGGAGATATACAGGGATTAAAGCAAATAAAATGAGTTACCAATGGGGTCAGGCAGTTAATCTGTTCCTATAGAAGTCTAGACGTTCTTCTACATTTAGTGACTTCCTTGATTTAACAGGTTTTCTGAACTGAATATGTTTATATTTATTTTAAATAAGTTCATCTGCCTTCCTCGCATTGCAAGACAACCAACATAGGTAGAGTCCTTGGGTAGTTTCCCAGACACTGACCAAAGAATACATATTAACTAGTTGATTTATGCTCTAATAGTGAAAAAAAAACCTATTCATGGAATTAAAACCTTTTCAAAGAAATCCATAAAGACAAAAGAAAAAGAGTCAGTAGAGCTATACACTATTAAATTTTTCACCTGTCAACCGAAAGTCAGGAAGGAGAGAGCCATCCTAACCTCCTTCAGGAGAGCATTCCAAAGCCTAGGAGCAACTCCCAAGAATGTCCTCTCCCTATATAGTTTCAGAAGATAGATAGCTTCACCATGTACCCTTAGGCCAGTAAATGCTATAATTGCCAGGCAACAATGTTATGGGCCTTGCAGTTCAGCTGGAAGAGAACTCCAGGTTGGGAGAAGACAACTGTAAAACAACAACAGAAGCACTTCCAAAGGAGACAATAACAAAATGTTCTGCTGAGGGTCAACAGTAATAACCTCCATGCTGTTGTGCACAAATCGCATGAACTGGTCTGAAGACCAGCATTTTTGGTAATAAAAGAGTTAATGTCAATTTGACAAATCATACTATTTCAATTATTGCACTAATAATAACAAGTTAATCTTCCAGTCCTAATAGTTTCCATGAACTAATTAATTTTCAAGCCTAACATTCTAATCTATATGTGTATATGTAGCAAAGTTTATGTTATATGATCCTCCTTCCATATTAGCAGGTTTGATCTTCGCAAATTTGATTATTCACAAGGCAAGCATGTGCCTCCTTCTCATCTCCCCTCTCCCGTTCCCTTGCCTTTTGTCTGGAAGGCACAAGTATCCAGGCAAAAGGCAAGGGAATGGGAGGGGAAAGCAAGGAAGGAAGGCACACATGTGCATTAGCTTGTTTGCTCACTCAGGTGGGGGGGAGTTATTTGCAGGGGGTTTTAAACTTTCATGAGGGTTCTGTGCCCCAAACCCTCCCAAAAGTGGAGAGGCCAGTGTATTATAACTTAAACTTTGCCCTGGGTATCTAAAAATCCACATTTCCACATATTCAGATTAGCCTCAGTCCTTTGGTCAGGTTCCACACTGGCCCCAAAAATTTATAGTTCCTTATTTTCAGTGTTGCTATAGTAAAAATGTGATGCATTAATTAACAAAGGAGACTGCCAGTAACTTTGAAGACAGCACCTCTTCTTGTTAATTTTTAAAAATACTTATTCTGTGAACATTCACATGATTATACAGAGGAGTAATGTGTCTGAAAACTTACCTTAATGTGTTTGAAAGCAATGGGCTTTATGAGCAATATTTTTTTCAAAACCATGCTTCATTTTAGTGCTGTGTTTCCATAGTTCCTGATTCCTTGGGAGTAGTCATGAAATAGTCTGTCTGGCACGTAATGAATAGATTAAAATATGTGCTGTAGGGCTTGAGAAAGAAGACAAAGTTCCTTCAGATAAAATATACAAGGAAGATCTTATGTAAAGGGATATTATAGTACCTTTAAGAGAAAGAAGTTGATAGCATAGAAATAGACCTAAGTCTACAAAAGCTTATGTTACCAACTTCTTTCTCTCAGTCTCAAAGATGCTATAAGATCCCTTTGCATACTGATCCAGACTAACAAGGCTATGTCTTTGCATTCTTCTACCAAGAAGGAGCTTAGCATTTGCCTAGTGTTTTTCCTTTTAAGAAACTACATGAGCATATTTTTCACTTGAATTATATTCATTTATTGGAAAGGTGGGGAACCCATGTTGTTGGATTCCTGCTCCCATCAGATCCATCCTGCATGTCCAAAACTGATGGGAGGTATAATCTAGCAACATCTGGAGGACCAAGGTTCTTTACTCCTGCTTTATTGAATTAGTTTGAATCATACTTAGAGGAAATTGCATTGATTTCAGTGAGTCTGTACCAGGGATGGACTCATCTGGCCCTCCAGATGATGCTGAGCTGCAGCTCCCAGCATTCTTTAAAACTGACTGTACTAGCTGGGACTGGTAGGAGTTGCAGTTCAAGAGCATCTGGAAAACCATATGATCCCTACCTCTGGCTTATGATAATTATCACAAAATAGGTATCCATCTAAGTAGGTATTATGAAATATCTGAATAAAGTAAACCTTGCACCAAATACACTGTGGGATCACTGAGTTGCAAAATAGGACAGGGAAGATTTTGAAAGGTTGTAAAATGGCACGTGTGGCTTGTTTTCAGTGACATCACCAGAGCTGTTGAATGGCTTATCCATTCTTTGGTGGATATGGGATCCAATATTCCAAGCAGCAGTTTTCACTGGAGGGGCCCTACTGACTGAGACACCTTAGAAATCTGTTCTTCTTTTCTTCAAAGTACAGTAGACTCTGCTAAAAAAAAAAAAATACTGCACTGAAATACTGAAATAGATGGACCAATGGTCTCACTCGCTGTTATCTCACTAAGTATATGGCAACTTCATCCATCTATCTGATGCTCAACAAATTGTCTGTGTTACAGTTCACAGCTGCATGCTGCATACACATAGTGCAGCTTAAGCATGGATAGTAACCATTCTGAGATCCAGCTATTGTTTACAGGTAAACAGAGCTTTGGAAAGCTTTTGGAACTGGGTGTTTATTTTAAATTGTCTTCAAACTCTGTGTACAGATTTGGTACTAGTCATACTGATGTAAAACTGGTAAGAATATGGCTTTCATTTTTTAATTGAATACCTGTACCAACCAATGGCTAAAGCGCCCTAAAAAAGCTCCCTGGTTACAGTATATACCTGCTAACAGGTATACCTACTGATAACTTTCAAAGCGCATAAAATAGAGCTAGGATTATAGAATAAACAAATATAAAACATACTAAAATCCTAGAAACATAATACAAAATAAAAACAAAAGTAAAACTAACCAGATTGGTAGGATCTTAACAAGTGCAGTGCAGTTTTTAAAAACCAAAGGGCTAAGAAGTCTGGGAAAATAAAAATGTCTTTGCCTTGTGTTGGGGGAAAAAAAGTCAATGGGCAAAAAACAAATCTCTTGGGTCCAGGTGTTGCACAACCAGGCTTCCACCACAGAAAAGTGTTCCTCTGTAACAATTACCAACACACCTCATTTGGAGGGTGCTCAGAAGATATAGTCTTAATATCTGAGCAGTTGTACATGGGATTCTACTCTTACTGTGGCACTGTTGCCTTATTATATATCCTGATTCTTATTATGACAGTCCTTTTCATCTCAGTTCTTTGGGTCTTGAAGGTATGGGAAGGCCTTAACGTAGTGAAGACTGGGAGAGTAATGCTGGGAGAAACCAATCCTGCAGATTCCAAGCCTGGGACAATTCGTGGAGACTTCTGTGTGCAAGTTGGCAGGTAAATTCTGAACTGTTCTCTTGTGAAATTAAGTTGCTGGCTAGTTGTAGTCTTCACTAGTCCCCGATACTGAAAAAAGAATATAACAGATTTTCTGGGATCAGTTATCAGTTAGTGTGGCCAGAATTTCAGTGGCTCTTGATATCTCATAATTTGGGATGGGAAATAAATATTTTAATAAATAACACGTGCATTTTTAAATTAAAATTTGTACATCTGGGATGTAAAGGAATAGTTACCTTCTGAAGCTTTTCTTAGTACAGGGGCGGGTATCTTCTGTAGGTTTAGGGCCAAATTTTGTATCCCACAACCCAGGGGGTGAACTCAACCACTGAAATCAGGTATTGGCAGTGGCAGTGGAAAAAAATGCTTTTAAGAACAAGGTGCATGGGGCATGTGCACATAGTTTCCAAGCACAGTTATTCCTTGGAGGATTCCAGGAGTATAACTGTGCAATAAGATTGGGAGGGGGGTACAAAATTGGAAGGGTTGCATGTGATCTGTGCCTTGTCTACCTGTCATAGTGCTTTGTAAAATGAACGAGAGATCCCAACTTAAGAAGCTTCTACTTTTCACATTGTCTTTCTTTGTTGCTTCTCATTCCGCCTTCTTCCTGTCAATCACACTTCCTGACAATACTGCAAGTTATTTCCTTCGAATATATTCAGGGACAACACCCCCCTGAAAAAAGTAAAAAATAAACTTTTAAAAATTATTTTAAAAAGCTATAAATATTAAGCTTGTTTCTGTAGTAAGTGTTAGTGTTCTTTTACAAGAGGTGAAGTCCAATGTTACATGAGCAGATTTATACTTGCACAGCAGAGGTTTCTCTTTTTCCCTCCCTTTCAACGCCCACTCACCCCAAATCTGTTCCACAGGGCTCACTAACCCTCCAGAGCAGACTGAAGCTTGCATGGGGGACTGCAGTAAGCAGATGAATTCAGTCTTCTGCTAATTTCTGTCCAAGAGAAGAAGAATACTGCTCAATTAAACTGAGGAAATATACTTAATTGATTACAAATGATTTTTACAAATTACAGACTCTTGAGAATTTTACAGCTGAATGTGGCCCTCTGGAGAAGAAACACTGGTTTACCATAAATTAATCAATAGCACTAGTAACCTTTTTATTTACACCTATCAAAAATACTAAGACCTAAATCCAATTGTTAGTCCCATCTAGAGTTGACTCATTGAGTCAGAAGGAACATGCTCAGGCAGCTCTTTTGTCAGTTGGGTCTACTTTAGTTGGAACTAACAATTGTGTTTAAGCCTTTGTATTCTTTCGGAAGTTTGAATTAAAAGATTACTAATGCCAATGAACAATCGATTGAAATACACAAGTGGTGATATATTCATTCAAAAGTGTGGATGCTTCCAGATAGGCAAGACTTTTATCCTACAGTCAACTAACCTTCAATCTGTAAATGCACATCTGGACGATGCTGTCTTCCATTTGCTGTACTATAGTCTTTTGCAACCTATGTTTATTTAGAGTCTTTATGGTATACCCTTCTCTTCAATCACGAAGGTTCTCAGAGCAGCTTACAAATTATTAATTTGACAGTTCCCCGTCCTCAAATTTCTAGTCTTATGATCTGACTTATTTCTTCCCACAAAATTCCCATTAAGCCAGGGGTGGAAATCCTGTGGCCTGTGGGCTGCATGCTGCCCTGGGGCCTTTGCTGTGGGCCTTGGGCTTCTCCTGGCCCCCTAGCCCCTCGTTGGGGAAAAATGTGTGTAAATAGTGTTTTTCTGCTCCTAGAAATTTCCAGAGATGACAGTTTTGCCTTAAAACAAATGGAAAACTTTTCTGTGTAAAATAGCTTGTCCAGTTTCTTCATAGTTGCCTTTCCAAGTCCTAGTCTTCTGATTTCTTGACTGCAGTTTCCATTCTGATTAATGGCTGAGCCAGGGGTTGGAAAATCTTGAACTATTAAATGTCTTTCTTGTCTACTTTAAAATTATATAAATAATCTGTGATAATTATTTTTGTTTTGTTAATGTTCAGCTGTAAACCTGAATTTGTATTTCCTACGTTGACTTTCTTCAATAATGATTCCAAGTCTTTGCTGTTTTTTTGCTAGTAGTATAGTGTCACTGCATATCTTAAATTGTTGATGTTCCTGCCTCTAATTTTCACCCCACTTTCCTTCAAGTCTATTCCTGCTTTACGTATATGTTCAGCATACAGGTTAAACAAAGTAACAAAATGCAGCTTTGCTTGGCCTCTTTGTCAGTTGGAAACCATTCCGTTTCTCCATATTCTGTCGTGATGATAGCCCTCTTGTCCTGTGTACAGGTTACACATCAGAACAATTAAATGCTGTGGCACACACATTACTTTAACAGCAGTCCATAGTTTTTCATGACCTACACAATCAAATGCTTTGCTATAATCCATGAAACACAGGCTGATCTTCTTCTGAAACTCTTTGGTGGACAATATTGTCCAACATATATTTGCAATATGGGCCTCTTACTTTCCTGAACCCAGCTTGGACATCTGGCACGTCTCTCTCCATAGATGGTAAAAGTCTTTGGTTTAGAATTTTGAGCATAATTTTGCTTGCATGGAAGACTAACGTGATGGTCCCGTGGTTATTGCAATCCCTGATATCCCTTTCCTTGGGGATTGGAATGTATATCAAGCATTTCCAATCTGTGGGCCATTATTTTGTTTTCTATATTTGTTGCCAGATTTTAGTTAAACCTCGAGTAGATTCTGTCTCTGTAGCTTGAAGCAGCTCTCTTGACATGCCATCTGTTCCTGGTGATTTATTTTTTTGAAGTCCTCCTAGTACAGCTTTCACTACACTTTCCAAAATTATAGATTCATCTTCAGATGGTTCTTCCTTGAATGAATCTGTCATCCTTTTGACTCTTTCATATAGTTCTTCAGTGTATTGTTCCCATTATATTTTACTTGTATTTGGTCATGTAATGTGTAATGTTCACAGAACATGCCCACCATAGCTTTGCATTTCCCTTTGATTTCTCAGATCTTGTGGAAAAGATCGCTTGCTCTTCCTTTTTTGCTGTCATATTCAGTTTCTCTGCATTGATTATTATAGTAGTTCACTTTGTCCCTGCACAGAAATTGTTGAACAGTTGCATTCAGGGTTGTTGTTGTTGTTGTTGTTGTTAATCATAGATAATTATAACACAAAAACAGAAAGCAGAGCAGAATCAAATATTGTAGGAAAACTTGGGCTAGGATCAAAAAATGAAGCAGGAGAGTGACTGACTGAATTTTGCAAGGCCAACAGTCTGTCCGTTGGAAACACATTATAGTTTCTCTTCTGTCTTTAACTGCTTTAAGAGTTTCATCTATTTTGTATTGAAACTTCTCTTTCTTTTTGACTGCAAATATTGTCTTTTTGCATTCCTTCCTGACAATATCCCTGGCTTCAGTCCAGAGTTCTTCTGGCTCCCAGTCAATTAGGACTAATGGTTCAAATATATTTTTTACATTATCTTCAAATTTTATGGAGATATTCTTCAGGTTGTGTTTTAGAACTATGCTTGGTTTTATGTTCTTATCTTTAATGTTTAATATTAGAAGTTCATGGCCTGTACCACAATCTGCTCCTGGTTTTGTTTTTGCAGGGAGAATGGAACTTATCCTTCTTCTGTTTCCAATTATCTAGTCTTATCTGATTTCTGTATTGGCCATCTGGTGACATCTATGAATAAAGTCCCTTCTTTGGTTGCTTATGGAATGTGTTTGCAATGAACAAACGGTTAGCCTTGCAAAATTCAGTCAGTCACTCTCCTGCTTCATTTGATCCTAGGCCAAGTTTTCCTACAATATTTGATTCTGCTCTGTTTTCTGTTTTTGTATTATAATTGCCTAGGATTACAACAAGTCTTGTTTTGGTGTGTGGTCAATTTCCTTCTGCACAGAATATTTCACTTTCTTCTGCTTCTGCCTCTATAGTTGCAACATAACTTGGATTATGGTTATATTGATGGGTTTTCCCTGAGGTCTTCTTGATATTATTTGCTCAGACTTTGCATTATATCCTTTGATTGCTATTGCTATATCTCTACTCACTATTACGCCACCCATTTTTTCTTAGATTTTCATTTCCTGTGCAGTTATCTGATTCAAGATGTCCTATTCCTGTCCACTTTAGCTTGCCCACTGCAAATATTGCAATGTTTATGCATTCCATTTCTTGTTTTACTATGTCCAGTTTCCCAATTCATGCTTCTCACATTCCATGTTCCTATATGTGTTGTGCAGCTTCAGACTTTTCTTTCAGCTCTGAGCATGTCAACAGCTGAACATCCTTTCAGCTTGAGCCCAGTTGTGTCATTAGACACATAACTACTTTTACTTGTCCTTCTGACCTGGGAATGTCATCTTCTTGCACTACCTTTTTTCATTTTTGATTGTCTCATCATAGTTTTCATGGTAAAAGACATTCAAACTGAGTTTACCATGCTTCCTTCTATGCAATACTAACAATTGTTACCTAGAGGCATATCTAGAGTGGGGCAACTGGGGCACACGTCCTGAGTGCCAATGCCGGGGGGGTGCAAAAAGCTGAAACCCTCCACTCCCATCCGAGCCTGGGCCACCCCCCCTGCCCCTGTCAGGGTCCTTTCTGGCCCAGTGGGGGGAGGAGCAGCAGCAGCAGCAGCCCCCCACCTGCCGCTGAGCCCCTTCCTGCCACCAACTCCCTGCCCATTGCTGTCCACCCACCCCCACTAGGTTCCTCCTTGGTCTGGTGTGGGGGCAACAGCAGCCCCCCACCTGCTACCACCACCCTATCGTCCCCTCTAACAGCTGCTGCCCCCCTGCTGAGGTCTTCTTCAGCCTGGTGCGGGGGTGGGGGGAGAAACAGCACCTAAGGCGTAACTTCTACACTTGCCTTAGACACTGTTGAGCCTAGACATGCCACTGGTGTCTGTGACAGATCATCTGCCAGTATCCCCCCCGCAACCACTTCTGCTGCCCAGTAGTTGTTTGACATATTTAATCTAGCTCTTCATCAAAAGCCTGTCTGGCATGGGAGACCCCACCAGCAGCACGGCTACCATCCGCATAACCTCTTGCCTCACAGGAACATGAAATCCCACCACCACAGAAAGGTAGTGCCATGGTGGGCTTCAAGAGTATTGTGGTTATTGCGTGGCCCTTTTCACACGGCCATATTGCCCACGCAAGACGACCTCTCCAGGAGGTCTTCTTCACTGCAGGGTGCGCTAGTGCAGTTGGAAAAGGTGAGGCTCTACACCTCAGACCGCTCTAGCACAGCCGCGGGGGAGACGCTGCAAGTTTTATAAAAACCACCTTCCCAAGTGGTTTTTATGAAACTCACCCATGCTGCTCCGTGGCAGCTCCCAGTGAAGAACTGCAGAGACGTGGTAGCGCGTCCCTGCAGATCTGCCTGGGGGCGGGCTTCCGGCTGGCGTGCTGCCCTGACTGGCGGAGCACTGCTGGAAGCCGCTGGCCGCCATTTTGGGCGCCACCAAACGCCACCAAAATTTGGCGGCGTATAAAGTGGCAAACCCATGCTCCCCGCAGTGATGGAGCAACCCGCTACCAGGTAAGCTCCACCCCTGTGTGCGCTGCCCCGTTTTGCCCCACCCCCCGTGAGGAAAGGGCCTGTGTCTTTGTTTCTGACTTGCGCGACCCCAGGACAAATTTATCACTGGGTTTTCTAGGCGCTGAGAGTGTGAGACATGCCCAGAGTCACCCAGTGGGTTTCCATGGCTGAGTGGGGAACTGAACCTTGGTCTCCAAAGTCGTAGTCCAGTGCTCAAACCACTATGCCATATATTGTCAAGAGTAAAATGGCGATTAAAAAAATTTTTTTTTTTGTTAAAAGTTTGATGATAAAAGGCTATTATATTACTCCTGTATTTTTAACTTCTGCTTGTTTAACACAATTATCACTATTTAATTCAATTTTATTTATTTTTATTTAGAAATATAATTCATGGCAGTGACTCTGTAGAAAGCGCTGAGACAGAAATCAACCTATGGTTCACTCCTGAAGAACTGGTTGACTACACAAGGTGTGATCATGGATGGATCTACGACTGATCCCTAATATAACCCTAGTTTGGTACCGTAGGCCATCCCTTTGTTCCATTATGGGTCTTTAAACAGTCCCTATTGCCACTGTTATTTAGGGTTGTTCCCCCACCCCCTCAGTGCACTTTCAAGTACGTTTTTTGAAGTATTACCTGTGTTTTAAAGTATATATATAATAATGTTTGTTATTCTGCCTCAAGAAAAAGGTTCAGATTATTTAATTATTATTTCTTATTTATTTCCTATTTATTTTACTACCTGAGGTGAAGTAGCAAAATGCTGCCTCCTCCCTTGCCCAGGCAAATCATAGTGCATAATACCAAAGTCTAATAAATTTATTTTATTGCTTGAGGTAAAATAATTTTAGTATTGAGGGCAGAAAATCTCAAAAGATCTTCTCCCTGAGAATAAGAAAAGTACAATAAAACTGATTAAGTAAGTAAAAATTTACTAACCTTTCATGACAAAATCAACTGCCTGAGGAGGCTGCCTCACTCTGCCTAATGATAGTGCTGGCCCAGAAAGTAGATACTTGGTTGTACGATCTGAAATTGATTGTATTAATTATATTCAGCCCAGTAATTTAGATTAAGCTTGTGCTTGATGTGTTTCAAAGATGATGCTGTATACCTTGGTTGCAGAACAGGTTGTACAAGTGATTTGGTATAGCCACTGTATTACCTGACATTGATTAGTAGAGCAGCTGATTTGTTTTAACTTTAAAATGCCAAGTGATGAATGTTCTAAGGTAAACCACAGCTTTATAAGGTGATTGTAAATGTAAATAACTGCATGTTGAAGAATGATAAAATTTGTACTGTAATGAGTCTAACAAATTCTGGTGAAGATAACTGTGTTAGTGTATTTCAATATAAAAGGGAAAAGTTTTCTAGTACTTTAAAGAGTAACCAGTTTATTTCAGCATAAACTTTTGCAAAGGACTTGTTTTAATGCAACAGTCTTCAAATGTTAAGTCGAATATTGGTTTTGCTGCAAATGGATATGCCCAGGTTACAATATCACTTTGAAAATAAAGCTTTACACAGATGGTTATTCCTTTATTTTGTCTCCCTGCCCCACGCTAGCACTGCTCATTTGTGCCATTTTAAAGCAAGATAAATACTGCTGCTTATGAAATGTGCTTTTATGAGAAAAGAAGATTAATGTGGAGGGGGGCATTCAGTAAGCTCTATCCTTCTGTTGCTCATTTCTGTCATTCTGTTCAATGTTGAAAATGAGGGTATTATAGAATTGCTTCTTCATTCAGCTGAGCTATCCATTTTCTTTATTACATCTGCATGCATGTTTCCTTCTCCTGATTATCAGGATTGAAAAAGAAAACATGTACAAACCAGTCCAGATAGAATTAAGCAATCCGAGCTATCGTTTGAGATGGTGTCTGAAATTAGAAGCCACAGTTTGTGGTGTACCAGGAAACCAAAACTCAGAAATAAGAGTTGAAAATGAGTTTTCAAATCATGGATGGAATCAAGTTAGCTGAACTGTGTTCACATTGCAAAAATTTCCAAAGGTGTAGTCATATTAGTTTCTTGATGCAGAAACAAGAAGGAACATAGTAATACCTTAAAAACTGACCATTTTTATTTGGGGCAAGCTTTAATGAAATAAGCCTGCACTGATGCCTCTAAAAAGGTGTGTTGTGATCCCAAAAGCTTATAGAAAATAAAACCTGTTAGTCTTTAAAGTGCCATAATATCATTTCCCATTCAAATTAATGTGACAAAGTTAGTCATGCCTTCAGTTCTGGTGATATCAGTGGGGACTCAGTTGACCTAACTTAGGATCCAATGCCATTGTTTATGCTAATTAGAGATTCAAATAATGTGTGAACTATTTGCTGAAGAGGCTTCTGGAGACTGAAGTGCTAGGCTGATGGAAAATGAAAGCAAATTGGTGGTATAAATATGCATTTGAAGGTGTGTAGATTGATTTCTCAAAAAATGAATGCAAGAAACATATACAGTACTAACCTGTCACAATATTATCTCTTGTAACTGGCTTCACAGAATCATAGATTTGATTGTAGAGTTGGAAGACTCTACCACAAGGGCTGTCGGGTCCAACCCCCTGCCATGCAGGAATACACTGTCAAAGCATTCCCAAGAAATGACCAACCAGACTTTGTTTAAAAACCTCTGAAGGAGGAGTCTTCATCATGCTCCAAGGCAGCGTATTCACTGTTAAACTGCTTTTACTGTGAGGAGTTCTTCCTAATGTTTAGATGGAATTTCTTTTCCTGAAGTTTGAAGCTATTGCTCTGTGTCCTAGTCTCTGGAGCAACAGAAAACAGGCTTGCTCCATCCTCCAGATGACATGCCTTGAAATATTGAAATATAGCTATCATGTTGCCTCTTAGCCCTCTCTTCTCCAGGCTAAACATACCCACCTCCTTAAGTCACTTTTCATGGGGCGTAGTTTTCAGGCCTTCCACCATTTTGGTTGCCCGCCTCAGGACATGTTCCGGCTTGTCAATATCTTTCTGAACTGTGTTGCCCAGAACTAGACACAGTATTCCAGCTGGGGTCTGACCAAAGCAGAATGTAGTGGTACTATCACTTTCCTTGACCTAAACGCTATACTGCTATTGATGCAGCCCAGCACTCTATAGCATCTTGGGAAACTCTTTTCTGTCATTTGCTATCTTTTTTACCGGAGATATTGGAACTGAACTTGGGTTCTTTTGAACACAAAACATGTACTCTGGTCCTATAGCTATAAACTACAGTTTAGCATGTTTGTATACCAAACTACTTTTAATGACTAGATCAACTGTACTCTCCCTCCCTGCCAAACTTAAAAGTAGCCGTACATTTCTCCAAATTACAGCGCTGAGGGTAAAGGGACACTAAGCAGTTTTCCTGCTATTAATTGCCCCCTTGAATCTCCTATTCATCATAGGGTGGGATATCTGTATTATGACTATTACCTCCATTCCCAGTACTAAAGAATGTTTGGAGGCGGTGGATTTTGAGCAGGGAAATGATATGGGGTGTGCATATCAAATAACCCAAGGAACTGATCTCCCCCAGGAAGCATATGAATATTTGCAGTCATGGTTAAAAGTGATGAAGTAGTTTTGTTTTTAGCACGTAGCTACCATTCCAGGTTTTTACTGTCTCAGGAATTAAGATTTCAGCAGACTGTGGTCAAGAAATCAATCCTGGATGGGGACAAGAGCAACACTGATTTGAATGTGACTTAGTCCAAGAAAATGTGTTTAGGATTAGGCTGCACTTATAATTTTGTAAGATCTCTTTGCATTCTGTTTGGGTTCTGGTCCATCTGAAGAACAGTGCTGTTCTTTCAGGAATGGAAAAGACAGATTGATCACAAAATGCATCCTTGGCTTTTTGAGGTGAGTTTTCAATGACTATTTGTGGGAATCCTGCACTTCTTTGGAACATCCATTTACTCCTGTAGATAGCTTGCAAAATACAGGTTTATGAGTGCACATGAAGACCTACATTCAAATCCCCACTTAGCGGAAGCCCCAGAACTGTTTTCAAGGGTGGACGGGACTCAACAACTGGCAAGCAGTCTTTTACTAATTTTGCCTCTTTCCAGGAACAAGGCAAATTAGTTTCCCCATGCATTAGCATTCAAACATCCTTAAATACAAGGACCTTTACAAACACAATGTGTACTTAGATGTGTCCTCCATGTGTTTAGTGTAGCATACTATCAAGTAAATGTGCATACAGTAGATTGCAGGCAATCTTTATTATTCAAGAGAGGGCTCAATGACAATCACTGTCTTAGCAGTTGTTGGTGCTTGGTCATTTACTACAGTTGTATTGGATAATGAATGAGGAGGTTCCACTACATAGGAGTATTGGAGGTCCAATTTTGCCAAATTATTTGAGAGGGACTTAGCCCCTGCTCCAGGTCTTGGAGGAGGCTTGCGCCCCCTCCTCTTCCCATTCTGGGTCTATGGGTTTACATGAGGTAATGGTATCACTCTATTCTCCATTGGTTAGGCCTCATTTGGAATACTGTGGCCAGTTCTGGGCACCTCAATTCAAGAAGGATGTCGACAAGCTGGAGCGTGTCCAGAGGAGGGCGACCAAAATGGTGAAGGGTCTGGAAGCCATGCCCTATGAGGAACGGCTTAGGGAGATGGGGATGTTTAGCCTGCAGAAGAGGTTAAGAGGGGACATGATAGCCATGTTTAAATATTTGAAGGGATGTCATGTTGAGGAGGGAGCAGGCTTGTTCTTTGCCACTCCAGAGACTAGGACAAGGAGCAATGGACTCAAGCTGCAGGAAAGGAAATTCCACTTGAACCTCGGGAAGAACTTCCTGATGGTCAGAGTTGTCCAGCAGTGGAATATGCTGCCTTGGAGTATGGTAGAGTCTCCTTCTTTGGAGGTTTTTAAGCAGAAGCTGGGGATGGCCATCTGTTGGGAAAGCTTTGATGTGTGTTCCTGCATAGCAGGGGGTTGGACTCGATGGCCCCTGGAGTCTCTTCCAACTCTGTGATTCTGTGAGGCAAGTAAATTCAAGTAAAGCAGGATAATAGTGTCTTTGACTGGGACTCATCACATGAAGTCATTCCTCTTCTGTTATTCTCCTGATGGGAGACCATTTGGAAAGTGTTTCCTTTAAAGGAAGGAGGTCATTAACAGCAACAAATGAGGTTATTAACAAAGGAGGTCATTAACAGAATTTTTGTGTTTGTAAAAGAAACACCTTCAGAAGAGGGGCAACTTCATGTGATAAGACTCAGCCAAAGATGTCATTATCTTGCTGTACATGAGATTTATTTACTTCATGTCAAAAGTCCTATGACACCATGTGATTTTAGGCCAGCCACTAACTCTCAACCTATCCTACTTCACAGGTATGTTATGATGATAAAAGTATGGATAGGCATGTAGCTTGAGCTCCTTTGAGGAAATACTAAGTATCAATGAAACTAGCAAACACATTTCTATGACTATTCCGAAGGACAAAGGAGTTACATAGTTACATCAAAGGCCAGGATGGGAGTGGGCTAATGCCATTTACAGTCACATCCCATGCAGGTTTGATCAGAAACAGGTCCAGAGAGTTCAGTGGGACTTCCTGGTAAAGAGGTGGATTGGAGACCTAGTGACACTTTTGAGAACACTGCAAAATAGGCAACAAAATATTTTCCCTCTACAGCCAATGGATTAAATAATGTATTGCAGAAGTATTAGGAAAGGATCTGTATATAAACTGCAGAGTCTGAACCTTCAGCCTTGTTCAGGAAGATGGTTAAAGGGAGATCATTTTCATAGCACAGGTAGTGATTACTCATAATTTCAAGGTACTCCCTCATTTGGAAGGTTAGTTAACCGTTTTTACTTTAATCTGTGGACATACAGCATGCCAAAAGAGTCTGAGTTTGCCAAGTCAGAGGGATGCATGCAACCAACAAACTTTTGACTCTGATGGTCTAAAGAAGTATGAGTCCTCCCAATACAGTTCCTTAGGTTTTGCCCTTGTGTTTTATGCCAGTCTTCATTCTGAGGTTCATGGGCATGGGATCTAAATGTCACTGCATGCATGTAGCTGGTAATATGACTCCACACTACAGATCCAAATAAGCACACATTGCACAGGTGTTAACAATACACTGTGAATAAAGAGATATACACCTGATTAATTTCTTTAAAGAAATCTTTTGACATGAACCTGCTTTCTTCCACTAAATTGTTGACAGGTCACCCCGTTTCCCACATTATGTTGCCCACCTCTCCTTGAGGAGAATCCAAGCCTGTTACGAATCCTTCTCACTCCTTTGGAAGGAAGGGATAGTCCTCCTATATTCTGCACTGGTCAGGACTCATCTGGTTGCCTGGGTGTTCAGTTCTGGGTGCCTAATTTTTAAGAAGGATGCAGACAAGTTGGAGTGGGTTCAGAGAAGGGCAACAAGAATTATAAGAGGAATAGGGAACAAAGCATGTGAGGAGAGGCAGAAGAATCTGGGTATGTTCATTTTGCTGAAGAGAAGATTGAGGGGTGACATGATCACATTCTTTAAATACTTCAAGGGCTCTCACAAAGGAGAGTGCTGTTGGTTTGTTCTCTGTTGCCTCAGAGAGAATTAGGTCTAATAGTTTTAAGTTACAGGAGGGTAAATTCTGATTGAATATTGGAAGGAACTTCTTTACAATGAGAACGGCTCAGCAATGGAACCAATTACGTAGAGCAATGGTTCTTAACCTGGGGTCTGGGGACCACTGAGGGTCCATGAAACCCTGCTGGACACCAACAGCAGCAGCAATAGGGATGTGGCAGTAGGGGGGTTGTGGGTACCGAAACTGCTCCCTTGTTTGCACACATACCTCCCCTGACGAAAGGGACATGGCAGCAGGCGCATGCACGCACCCAGACTATGACTCTGCAGACCAGGGTTTGAATCCCCACTCAGCCATGGAAATCCACTGGGTGACCTCAGGCAAATCACATTCTCTTAGCCGTACAGAAAAGTAAAAGCAACAAATCGTGCCGAGAAAATGCCCATTATTGGTTTGCCTTGGGATTGCCATAAATCAGTTTTCAAATGGGAGAGATGTGATGATTAGAAAGAATTTCCTCCTGTCAATGGTACTTTGTTATTGTGTGTCTTCAAGTCACTTCTGATTTATGGCAGCCCTAAAGTGAAACTATCACAGAGGATTCTTGTTTTGTTTTGGCAAGATTTGTTTACAGGGGGTTTACCTTTGCCTCACTCTGAATTGAGAATGTGACTTGCCCAAGGTCTCCCAGTGTGGAGTGGGGATTTGAATCCTAGGGTCTTTCTGCACTACACTGTTATAGTGTTATTATTCCACTTTCAACGTCCCGTGGAATTCTGGGGTTTGTAGTTTATTGAAGCCAAAGAGCTCTCTGGCTGAGAATTCTCAAGGCCGCTCCCCAAACTACACAGGCCAGGAATAATAGTGGAATAGCAGCACTATAACAGTGTAGGGCAGAAATGGCCCCTCGTCTCCAAAAGTCCTTAATAAATAAATATTTGAAAATTGAAATAACTATTTGTTTAAATCTACATGTAAATCTTTAAATCTTGAGGTGAGCCTTGGGGGCCCTCAGCAAAAAAAAAAAAAAAAAAAGTATTTGCAGGGGGTCTCCAGTAAAGAAAAGGTTAGGAACCAATGCCTAGAGAGTTGGTGGGTCTCCTTCTCTGGATGCCTTCAGAAAGATACTGACAGCTACCTCCTGGGGATGCTCTAGCCCAGTGGTTCTCAACCTTCCTAATGCCGCGACCCTTCAATACAGTTCCTCATGTTGTGGTGACCCCCCAACCATAAAATTATTTATTTATTATTTACAATGCCTCCCCCCCCCCCCGCAAAGGCTGCCTCACCGGCCAGGAATGGTGCGGGCAGGGAGGGAAAGAGGAGCAGCGCATCTCCCCTGGGAAAAAACTCCGAGAACCCCCCCCCGGGCTCTGCTTCTGCTTCGCTCTCATTTCTGCCGGGGGGGGGGACAGTGTGGGAAAAGTTTCCAGAGTGTCAACCCTGGCCCACCAAAGGGGGCAGGAGGATGCGAGCGCGTGGCTTGTGCTTGCGCACCACCACCGAGGAAGGAATGGAGCCTAAGACCATTGGAAATACATATTTTCCGACCGTCTTAGGCGACCCCCGGGAAAGGGTCGTTCCACCCCCACAGGGGTCCCAACCCACAGGTTGAGAACCACTGCTCTAGCTGGAGACCTTGCAACTGAGCAGGGGCCTGACCTGCCGACTCTGGGCCCCCTTCCGACTCTACGGTTCTACCACATCCTCCCCTGCGCTGCCTTGGCTCGGATGGTAAACCGGGTGGGGAAAATGGAGGAAGAGGAGGAGGAGGCCCACCGCGAAGACCGCCTTCCCGGTCGCCACGTCAGGGCGAGGGAGGCGCCAGGCTCTGTCTCCGAGGTCGGCCTGGCCCGGCTCCGCCTCTTCCCCCGGAGGGTTTGAGGGAGACGGTCGCCTCAGCCACGTTATCCAGGCCACGCGAGACCCGCTGCTCTTGAGGTAAATGGCTCGCCTTCCTCTTGGAGGGAATAAAGAAACAGAGAGTCGTCGGTGAAGGACCGAAGGGGAGGGGAGGGGAGGGGAGGGGAAAAACAGGGAGGCGGCCGGGATGGTGGGGCTGCCCCTTCGGGAAAGCGCTGCCCCCTTGTTTGGAAGGGAGAGGCTACCCTCCAGCCATCCTACCCCCCGCCCGCCGCCGCCCTCGGGGCCGAGAGCCCGCTGCTGAGGTGACGCGGAAAAGCGGGCGCCTGTAGCGCGTCTACTCGGGAGTCAGGCGCAGGGGCCCAGCGGGGCTTCCTTCGAGGTAAAGAGGCCTCGGAGTGCAGTCTAGCTGCCCGCAAAGGCGGAGGGGAAGCGGGGAGTCAAACTCACGCCGCCGAAGGAGGAGGAGGCGGCGGAAGCGGCAGCAAAGGGCGCCGGGCCGGGCGACGCGTGGGCGAGCCGTGGAGGGATCCGCGGCCGGGCGGGAGACTGAGCTCTGCAACCTTTGGAGGGGAAAACCTCGCCTCTCCGAAGCGGGCAGAGGGGAGGGCGACGGTTCCTTCGAAGGGCTCTTGGCCCTGGGGAAAGTCAGTTGAAGGCGGAGACGATGTTGGGCGGAGTCCGCAAGGTTAAGTCGCCTCGAGGGCTTTTTTTTTGTCCGCTGAGGTCTGGCTGTGAGGCCCCGAAGGCTTGTTGTGCCTTGTAAACGCCCGCATCGTCGCCCCTCCCCCCACTACGTGCGTTGAAAGGCACCTGATAGATTTGGTTGCCAGGCCTCTAGGAGAGGTAAGGGATCCTGGCCTATCACTTTATGCCAAATTGGAAATAATTGCTAGGATTCATTCATTCACGTGTCTCCTGACTGCAAAAGCAGTCTTGACTAGTTTATAGAATCATAGAAATGTAGAGCTGGAAGAGACCACACAGGCCATCCAGTCCAACCCCCTGCCATGCAGGAACACCCTCAAATCAATCCCGACAGATGGCCACCCAGCCTCTGCTTAAAAACCTCCAAGGAAGGAGACTCCACTACACTCCGAGGCAGCAGATTCCACTGCCGGACAGCCCTGACTGTCAGGAGGTTCTTCCTGAGGACTGGCAACCACTCCAAATAAAATAAATTGTAATTAATTTGCACCCCATCCCAGACTAGCCAAGGCAGAAATTCCTTTTCGGGGACAGTTAATCCTCCAGAGGTGTAAATAATGAAAGATTGTGGCTGGTAAAGTTCTGTCTCATGGGTCCAACCCCATTAAAAATCAAAATATCTGCATCAGATTGGTGTCAGAAATTGGGAGGCTCCAAATCATTTACTTGCTCAATTCGCATCTAGAGCCTGCCATAAAATTCAAGTGAATCTCCTTCATTCCTTTGGCTCATCCATCAAATTCAAAATACCATAAAATAGTGAGGGTGATCAGATTTTTTCCAAATGGTGGGTTGTTTCAGAGCTGAGGAAGGCAAGGGAACAAGGGAAGATTAGGAGAGAGAGTAGAGGTGGAGAGAAGAGACAGATTTTGAGCCTGGGTATGAGAAGGAAGAGAAGGCTGGAGTAAGGATGAGACAGCATAGAGGAAATGTTGGAAGCCTAAAAAAGGACAGGAAAAGAGTGGGAGGGAGAGCAGGTGGTTTCCTCCTTTCCTCTGCAGTGTCTGGGGTGGCTGCTCCACCGTGGTGAGGACTTGTGACTAAAAGCAAAGTACTACATCTCTGTGCACTGCAGTGCAAGGCTGAGAACTCAACAAAGATCAAGAAGAGCCATTCCACATGCGGAAAGCCAGGATGTAACATACCTGGGGTTCCTTTTACCCATCAAGAAACGTCCTAGTGTTAATCAGAAATCTCCTGTCCCATAACTTCCCTGTTTGATCTGGTTACACTCTGAGGCAGCAGAGAACAAATCTTTGTCCTGTCCTTTGTAACAGCTATTCCAGGTATTTGGAAAGGGCTGTCGTGTTTCCTTTCAGTCCAAACATTCTTGGTTCAATCAGCTTTTCCTTCTTAGTACCTCTTTCACATGCTGAGCAGTTTTGTGCTGTCCAAACTGTTGTAAAATATTGCTGATGTCAGTTGCTTTCTTTGTGCCATTGGTCCATCTTTTTTACTTTTCTTTAAAGAAAATGATACTGCTTGCCTGGCTGGATTTTAGTCTCTTACTGATTTCTCTTGCAGTGGAATAATGGCTCCAATCACAGAGCGCACATTTATTGCCATCAAGCCTGATGGAGTCCAGCGGGGATTAGTAGGTGAAATCATCAAACGATTTGAACAGAAAGGCTTCCGTCTGGTGGCTATGAAATTTTTACATGTAAGTTTCATTTTTATGCAATGGCAGTCTTGTAGAGGGGGATCTATCAGCGGAGAAGTCCTGCCATGTTACCCTAGAAAGCTCTTCTTTGCACACTTGTGTTTGTACAAGAGAAAGTTAAGTGGGAAAGTTAGTAGAGATAGCTCAGAATCAAAAATGGCTATAAACAGGGACAAAGCGTGGTCTGGTGAATGCTTAAATTGATTATTTGTGACATAACTTGAAACATTTCAGCATGCCCTGATGGCCATACAGTTCTTAAGCATCAGTTGATATATATTACATTTTCTCTTACTTTTGGAAGCAAATATATCTTCTGGTCTATGTATATATCATTGTAATTCTGCTCATAAGCATTGTATACCCTCAGCACATACATGAAGCTAATTAAGAGAACAAGACAAAAACGCAGCCCAGTTATTTTTGATCTAGCATCAGCAGTTTCAGTTCATTTAGTTTTGTCTTCACACTGATCAGTCTGGTAATCTTCCATTTCTTCTTAAAGCAACTTGTGTTATCCGGTACAAGTTTGTATAAGTTTTAGGACTGTACTGGTTACAGTGACATGTGGTTTGTTCAGTAATAGCCTTGTTAGATCTCTTGAAAGTGACTGCCAAAATTTAAGGTACCAGGAGTTAGTTTTCCCACAACCCATGGAGTTAAGTGTGGTTTATTACTTCAGGTTTGATATAGTATTTTTTCAGTCACTGTGGAAGGATTTAAAGTAGGGGTAAATAATAATCCCTTTTTGCAGCTGAGAAAGAGGTATTAATCCATTGCTGTACTTTTTCTCTATAGGCTTCTGAAGAACTCCTGAAACAACATTACATTGACCTGAAAGATAGGCCATTCTACCCTGGCTTGGTTAAATATATGAATTCTGGGCCTATCGTAGCCATGGTAAGTATCTGTATATGAACCTACAGCCACATTATGGATGTTAACTTTTACTCCCTCTAGACCAGGAAACTTGAAAATATGACCCGCAGGTGTTCTAACTGTAGTTCCCATCACCCCTAGTCATACATGACGAAAGCAACCTTTATCAAAGGGAAAATAAGGAACAGTGAGTCAGTTCAGGAATGCAGTCATTTTGCAGGTTATTTTTTTCTGGAGCATGAATGTATAAATCCCATTCCCCTGCACTTAATGATCTGTCTTTTGTGTTAGAGCAATAGAATAAAATGTGTGTGTGGTATACCTTGTTTGATGAACAATGCAGATGACGGTTGTTGTGCTAGTTTCACTCTTTGTTACACTAAGCCTTAACAGGCTGGAAATAAATTGGGATGTGCTCTCTAATGATAATCAGAATGACAAATACTTTCACGTCACAGTAAAGTTGCAAAGAAATATATAAGTATTACTTAAGATATTGTTGTTGTGTATAGTATTATAAGAAGATAAGTATAACTTGCATTACCATATTTGTGGGAAAAATGGATTTTTAGGTAAGTCCTATAACAGAGATGCAGTATTACTTGAATATATTTTATGACTCGTACATTCTTGCAGGGCAGACATGGGTTGTTTCTAAAAGTTCACCTGGTCATGATAGAAACACGTTCTTACCGCAACAATTTGATACATTACAATTTGAATAATTTTTCTAAACATGTAATTCTCTTACTGTTTTGTAGTGCTAACCAACCCTTCAATTCTGAATTCTTTTTTGTCAGAATTATCAAATATTATCAGGGTTGGGCAAACTAAATGGCAATCTTCTTCTTGAATAATCCCCTCTGATTAAACTAACATTTTTTCTTCTTTCTCATTTCACATTGAAAGATTGAGGGGAAGATAGAGGGTAATTTTTAAAAACTTGAGGGAAATTTCAGTACAATTACTAGCTTCTTCACATGGAAGAATTTGAGACTTTAATTACAGATCTGTGATGTAAAAGTGTTTTGGAAGACTAGAGTCTAAGGGAAGCTGTTCATGTTTGTTTAGAAACCTGGCACCTTATGGAAAATAAACATTTAAATACTGTCTCCATTGTTTCTGATTAGTTCCAGGGTATTAACTGCTAAAACTGCACTTCTGTCGGCTTTAAAACTTCAGTAGGGAAAGGAGCTACATAATGTACCTTCAGCCCTCCCTAGACAGATGACAAATGGATGGTGACTAGCATATACATTCAGTACCACTGAAGATACATCTTTCACAGATGATTTTTAGTGAAAAGCAGTGCATGGCTTTTATGTTGCTTTCTTAAAAAGCTCTTTTCATCTTATTCAATAGTTTTACCAACTAGCAGTGTGGAGCTTAGTGAAATAGGCTTTAATAACACTAAGAATAGTGTGATCGGAAAAGAATCTTCTCAGATAATCTCTTCTTACCTTGCTTTGTTCTGTAGCTTAGCATGGGCTTCCTTGCTATTTTTCATTCATTCATCAGAAGACCATATTTTTCACCATAAAATCTTTAACTCTTGCCTTTGATAAAATATTGTGGGCAGCCCAATAGCCTAAGGAAAACTATGGAATTCAAGGGCTTACCATAAGTTGACATGCATCTTGAAGGCACATACACACAGGTATTAATCAAGTTTTTCTTACAGGTTTGGGAAGGACTCAATGTTGTGAAGACGGGCAGGCTCATGTTGGGAGAAACTAACCCAGCAGATTCCAAACCTGGCACTATCCGTGGTGATTTCTGCATTCAAGTGGGAAGGTTGGTGTTTGAATTTATCTTTTTACATGTTAGAACATTTGCAAGCTGCTGTTGAAATGTTACTAGCTTTTAAGCCATTTAAAAGAAAATGTACAGGACAGGACGTGTACACGATAAGATGCTTCACTCCCCCAAGGAGATACGTGTAGTTTGTTTACATTTCTCAAGCAGAAGGCTGTAGTTCTGTTACAGGACGGGCTAAGTTGTTTGTTGAGGCTACTCTGATATCAGTATTTATAATTATTCATTTTCTTTCAGGTCTTGATGATAGAGCTGTTCTGTATTAATGGCAGCTATGTTACTATTACAGTTGAGCAGTCACTCTTAATTGATTGAAGGTGATATGTCTATGTTACCTGTGTGTGGTTGCAAAATTGTTAGCCTGTAATTGAATCGTGGGGTAGTTAAGTGTATAAAAATGTATGATTTCCAGTACTGTAGGCTTAGCTGTATGTAGTCCATTCAAGATTCAAAAAGTAGCCAATTCTAGAATGGTCTTGTAACTGAATTCTTGGTCTTCTCTGAAGGAATATAATTCATGGCAGTGACTCTGTGGAGAGCGCTCAGAAAGAGATCGACCTGTGGTTCAAGCCTGCAGAACTTGTGGACTTCAAATCATGTGCTCATGACTGGATTTATGAATAAAACAGACCTTACAATGAATTGTGCCTTCAAAGAAGCATCTCATTCCACTCCGTTATTGACATGGGAGCAATTATCACGGTTACCTTTGTGATTATTGGCACTAATAAAATATCAGTAACATGTGTTTTCTCTTCTTTAAAATAAACAAAAGGATGTATGTGAACAATTCTACTGAATAATTACTAGAAGTGTCAAGAAAGGATGGAGTCATAACATATGTAAATATTGCAAGAACTCAAGTTTTCTAGCTGTAATACAGGCAAGTCTCAAATTGTGTTGCCTCCGTTTATAATATTTCTCCAGAAGTAAATGGAAGTCACTCAAAGGAACTGCCATGTTGGCATTGCTGGAAGGTTGGCATGAGGGGGAAGAAACTGGAATCTTACTGTCCTTGCAGGAATGGGTGTGTATGAAAGGAGTCTATTTTAGAATGGGTGTGTATGAAAGGAGTTAAAAACTGAAAGCTTAGAATTCTGGTATGACAGGCGTTTCATCTGCTCGCTTAGGCAGGGGATGGTCAAATGGAATTTTATTGTCTGAAGGGGTTTTACTCTAGCCTGGAAAAGACATGCTTTGATGTTTTATGCACTAAATCTCTAAAACTGGTGGCATCATCCATTAAACAGGTAGGTGGGAGCGATTCCTCTGATTAGAACAGCAGGAATTGGATCCAGACTTCATTACTTTGAGCAGACCCAGTGAAACTCATTAATCTGGTTGAACAAAATTTGGATACAACTCCAGACACAGCCATAATTGCATTCTATGAACTATATTCCAGAAGATCATAGGTCTTCCTTGTGAAAAGCAGCATTTAACAACTTTTGGGGATACCCAAGCACAGCACCTGAGTTTAGATTGGGGGTGGGAATTAGTTTTAACTGCAACTCAAAGCAGCTGTAGGTAACACAGCTGCCTTTATCTGACCACCGTAAGAGAAATGTCTCTAGATCAGAATTCTAGTTTTTCATGGAGTGGTCTCCCATTGTAGTATTGGATAATATTGAAGTAACATAAAATACTGTGTGGTTCTGTGAGGGCTTTCAAGGAACGAATGTGCAGGTGTTTCATTTCCTAACCAGGCTTTGTCTCAGCATTTTGTCGTATCCATTCTTCTACAAGATCTCTGCTGAAACATACAAAACAGCAACTACAGTTTACTGTAAGGCTTCATATCACTATTTTCCTTCCTTGCTATTTTGTAACTTCACACACCTGCACTTCAGGTTTGTCCTTGGCCATATGCTGTAGAGTAGTCATTTTGCGGTTGTGACTAAAAACATTGTAAATTTGTCCACAGGCTCCCAAGGACTGAACTTTTGGTACAGCGAAATAAAACTATGGCTGAGGAATATATTGGTTGTTAAACATTCAGCATTTCTTGTGTGCCATCATCTAATTTCCAACTTACAGCAACCCTGAGGTGAACCTGTGACAGCATTTTCTGGGGCATGGTGCATGTGATGCACTTAACACGGGGTTTCCATGACCAAGCAGGGAATCGAACTCTGGTCTCCAATACTCAAACCACTACGCCATGCTGGCTCTCGCATTCGGCCTTATTGCTACTGATTTTCCTTTCTGTCTGGAGATGGGTCTTTTGGAATCTTTCTGAAGGGTATATATAAATCCACATGTGCTTCATGTAATAGAAGCTGAATCACTGAGCGCTTTCTATGAGACCTCTATCCCTGTAAATGCTTGAATGAGTTAACATCCTAAATTGATGTTTGTTAACTGGTGATGTGGATAAGTGTTTATTGGATGGAATTGAATCCAGACAAGATGAAGAGATTTTGCTTATAACCATCCCAGATTTGGGTAGGGGGTAAATTTGCCTAATAAAAGGTTACAGTTTCTGGTCTGTGTTCTATTGGCCTAGCCCTGCTTTTTTATGAGTAAATTACTGCAGTATCTAGAAGCACAAATATGCCTTGTTAACTGGGAAAGAGAACATCACTGATCAAAGTCAGTACTTTTTAAAAGAAAATTCCTGAAGATAAGCCAAAAGAAGACTATAGAGCTGGTTTTACTTTAACATTTTATTCTGTGTAAAAAAGGCAAATTTAGTGAATTATTTTCATCTTGTACACAAAGTTATATTTTAATGCTTTTTTTTCACATCCATGCTTGAAAATCTGCAGTCTGGTAAAAATGAAAGTAACATTAATTTTTTTCAAAAGCATTTTTCACTGAGTTATTTACATTTCATTAGAGGTTTTAAAATGCTCCCATTTGACCACACAAGTTACCAAGAAAATAAAAGATTAAATTTGTACAGATATTGATCTATATATCAAATACATACAGAAATGATGTAAAAACCCTATTCAATTTTTTAAAAACTTCTGCCCTGAAACAGTTTTCCCAAGCAGAAGCTGATGCTTTTTTCTCCTTTTTTTATAAATGGCTGAGGCCTTACTTAAATATGAAAATTAAAAAGAACAAATCAATTTAATCACAGTTTTAATCCCTTTCCAATAAAGGATTGTTACCAAATATATATTAGCACCATAATACAAATATTGATGGGAGAAGGTGTTCACATCACATAAAAATGACGACAATAAAAACAAACAAACACTGAAACCCGTGTTAGTATCAATAGAACAAGAAGTTGATAACTGCTTTTGCTTTCCTCAGATTCGGCAAGAAAATGCAAAACATGAATAAATGGCAGCTGTAAAAAATCTGAGCTGTAGAAAGAAGGAGCACTTGTAATGTAAGTCACCTTATCTGTCGTGCCTTCTTGGTTTTTTAAAAAAATCCTGCCCTGTGCCAAATACTGAAATTATTAGCTGGCCTTTAGCGTCAGTACAGGCCTCAACCATCTGACCAACTATCCTAACATCCACCTGATCTGCATTAATTTGTTCACAGTAAAATAAAAAGAGAATGTTCTTAAAGTAATTATACCAAAATGCATGCATACTAAAGCAACTGAACCAGTACTAAGAAAGTTCACTGTCATTCAATCAGCTCCTGTATTAAAGAGGCCACAAACATTGTTTAGAATTAACACTAAAAGAACAAAAATGACTGAGGCAACTAATTTAGAACAAGGGCTCATTCAAGAAAGCTTCATGGCATTTAAATTAGAAGCTGTTTAAGAAAAGAAGTGAGTTTCCATACTTAAAATTTGTCATACTCACACATATATATCAGGATGTATTATCCTACCCACAGGCAGAAACGGAGCGAAGCTAGAAAGGTTGGCAATGCCACAAACTTGACACAAATATGCAGAGCTACCTTCAAAAACCTGAGGACTAGCAATATAGCACAAATCAAAACTATCACTCTGCAGCATGATTCCAGGTCTATATAGTCTGGCAAGATATTCTGAGACTGGTTCAGGTACACTTTCTGGGCTAATGTGGCACAGATTCAGTGTGGCTATATATTTTCCAGGAGCTGCCATATTCAACAGAGGTAGAAGAAGGGTTGCCACATTTGATCTTGACAAAGGCTCTGTGCCTTTTTACAGTTGCACAACTGGCAGAAAACTAGTAGGTAATTTTTTTTTAGCATAAAATGTGCAGTGAAGAGGAAAAGCTGAACCTTGTGAATTTCTGCCCATCAGACAGGTGCTCAAGATGCAACATTCTGTCAGGAAAAAGGGGGCAACTCTACCTACAAGGTACATTGCAATACATCAAGCTCAAGTTTGGATTTTATGATGATAAAAGAATCAAGTTATATACAAGTCCAAGCTTTCATACTTGCCTGCTCTTCATGAAAGAGGACACTAGTATAGGCTTTATTCTGTATCATTTTTTCACATTGCAAAGAATTAGGTATGCAGATGGTCCCTAATGAAATCAGAAGAAATACTTGTGCAATTGCTACATAAGTCCTTTGAAGTTAAACTCTGTAACAAACACAGATACCACATGTTGGCCCTAGAGCACTGCAGTCTTGATGCTGACAGTCCTGCACAGAGTTTATCACCTTTATTATGTGTGGACAAGGCTGACAGAATCCTACCTTAATACAGAAAGAATATTTGACTGCATGTTTTACTTACAATTCTTTCTAGAATCTCAGCTTGCCTTTTAGGTCACCCTACCTCTAAAAACGGTAGTCTTATAGTAAGGGTCATCCTTGTTTTGGGAAGCACTGGCTTAAAAGAAATATTGTTCTCAAGTGAAAATATTTTAGAAGAAAGAAGGCAGCAGTCCAATGGAAGAGATTTTAAAGTAACCTTGACTATAATTTTTGGAAACATTGGTTGTAATCTAGTGAATTTACATGTGCATGTGTGTCTTTTGCTCTCCTCCACCAAGAGCAGCCCTCTTTGTGATTTATGAGCTGCCTTTAAAACTGAAGAAGTTTTAAAAACACCTGCAGTGCAGCACTTGTAGAAGGGGAGGGCATTCTACTCAAGAGAAAAGGGTCGCCTAGCCAAGACCAGATCTCTCCTCACTCCTGTGAATCATGAACACAATCTTTTAAGAAACTTATGTAATAGCCACCTAAATTCACAAGTATTTGACACCTCATACTCAGTTTTTAAAATATGTATATGTATACATGAAGCAGTTGTCAAAAATGGCCCAGCTATATGAAAAAAAAATGGCTAGAAATAGTTCATACATCCCTATACTATACAGAAAAAAAAATGTACTTCCAGTAGTTACTACAAAATTTTACACCATTATCCCCTCTTGCATAGAATGTGGTAAACCTTTGCATATCACCAATGGTATGTACCCAACAATAGAGCAAGATAATTAAGAAAAGAATCAAAATTGCTGGTTTTCAACTTTCTATGCGTTTTTAAAAATTCAAAAACCTTTGTAAGCCAAAAAATTGTTTCTGGGGCTTTGCAAGTTGCTAGTCATAAAGCCTTAGGCTTAAACGATGTAGAGGTTAATCTACAGGATTAATTCCTTCTAAATTCTACCTTAAAGAGTCAATAATTTGAGTTACATTGCTCTAAGGAGAACTTACTATGACCCAGAAGCAGTTACAGAACATAAGCAGTTAATTCCTGAGAGTTTAGTTAACGAACCTTACTGGTAAAAGCAAAACTATTTGACACACATCATCCTGTCACAATACTGCAGAGTGGAAAGGGTGGCATGTTAAATTCTGTGAATGAAGCCATCTGCTAATATCCGCATAGACTCAGCGTTCTTGGAAAGATTCCGGGTAATTCAGCATCCTCATCATACCAGTCGTTACACATTCTTGAAAACATTTTGCTTGACAACAGCACCATCAGCCAAATCACAGAAAAGTTAATGCCAAAAGCAGGGTCCAAGCCATCTGCAGGCATGCTAGCTGATTCACAAGAAGCACAGAGCAATTCTTAGGGGTGAGGGAAGAATGCTGTGTCCCGAAGAAGACGTCTGTCCTTCTCTGTTGTGACTTCTTCAGCAGCAACGTCTTCTGCCAGGCTGGATATCAAGCCTGTCAACATCTCAGTAAAAAAAGAAAAAAAAGCAAGAAAAAAAAAAGCGCCATTTGAATCTGTCTCCTTTTTCTTTAACAGGAAGAAAGTCCCAAACTGATAACCAGATGTCCATCTGATAACCACTCTTGTTGAACCTTTGCTGATTATTTGCATGAATATCTCAAGACTTCAAAATCTGAATAGGGAACTAAGAACAGTTGTATCCAGTCCATGAGCCAATGAGACAGATGGGACCAGAGCTTGATTATCCAGAATCTTAAGCAGACTCTTCCCAGTTATGTTGCTACTTCTTGGAAACATTCTTTTCAGAGTATTCTCTCAACTTATTTTGATATGTATTTACCACTCTAAAACTTGAGTCTCGTGATGTAACTGTAGAAAAGACATGGCATGACTAGTGTAGCTTTAAAATTCAGACTCTCCCAGCTTGTACCAGAAGGTTCATTCATTGCAAACAGTTCTTTTGCGTTTTCAACTATACCACCTCACCTTCTTCAAAGGGTTTCCTGCAATCCTGCTATAATTAAGCTTTTAATTTTTACCAAAAAATTAGAATCTCATTTTTAAACAACACACAATAAATCTGAACTTGAAAATATTACAAAAATTCTTTTAAAAGCTTCAAATACAACACAAAAGTGTCAACTATTTTTAATAAATTGAAAAATCTTCTTTCCCCCACTAAAATAGTTTCCTCATTCTCCAAAAATTCTGAATTGAAATCTTTTCTGCAGTTAGCAAAGTGCCCTTAAGTAGAAGCCATCAAACTGTTATCATCAGAATGGGAAGTTCAGTCTCAAGCAAGGCTCTCTTTTTTGTACCATCCTGCCCTGATTTGCACTTAGGGTTCTTGTTTGATGTAGTGGCTGGCTGACCCATTGCTTTCCTGATCAGATGCTCCTTGAAGAAAAGTGTATTCCTCTCCATCTAGCAACTCCTCCTTCAGCTGCAGTGAAGATACTAAACATAAAAAAGGAGGTTAAAAAAGAACAAGCACTGGTGAATGTTTGAAGACACTGGGTGTGACGACACATTTTCTTTCATTTCAGATATTGACACTTTCAGCAATGCTTCAACATTTTTTGATACATTTGTGAGTAGTAAGATGTACAAATTTAACGCTGAGAAGCAGATATCTGGATTGTGCACCTGTAATGCAATGAGCTAAACTGATGGAGTGAACTGGAAAATGTGAGCAAGAAAAGAAAAATAAAATAACAGGAAAAGTAGGCATGGAGATACTATAAGGATTTTAGCAAAGATTAATATTTCCTAACTCTGTTAAAAAAAAAAAAGACTTGATTCCTTATTTTACAGTATGATCCTACATACATTTACCTAAAAAGTAATTTTTTGATTTAAATTGGATTAACACTCAGGTAAGAGTGCATAAAATTGCCGCTTTGATGTATTTTGTTGTTGTGAGTGTTCAAGTTATTTCCAATGTATGGTGACCTTACAATGAAGCTATTATGGGGTCTTCTCAGCAAGATTTGTTGAGATCTGGTTTGCCTTCCTAAGAATTTGAGAGCGTATGGCCTGCCCAAGTTTAATAAGTGGTTTTCCATGGCCAAGGCCTCATCCAGCACTCAAAGCACCACATCACACTGGTTCTCTCTATTGGATCACATCTGTATAAACTGACATAGTAATAACTAAAGTTCTGAAGAAAAACACACAGATATACCTCAGTTAACAAAGTAGATGTCCTCCTGGGCATTACTTTAACAAAAAATTTAGTGCCAGAGGCAGAGATAACTTAGAAAGAATAGGAATAGGCTCAGTAGTTCAGCATGTTTCAGCAAACTTTTTGTGCAAAAGTAACATCATCCACATGTGAAAAAAAACAGCCAGGTCAAGGAAATATTGCATAAGCAAACCAAACATTTGAACCTTCTAGCGATAACTTGAAGGCTTCTCCCTAAATGCCTAAATCCCACTTTTCTTACCATGTCCATTTTGATGATCAAATTTATAGATCTATGTTTCCTTAACACTCTGGGGGGAGAGACTATGGATGAGGCAGCTTCTCCTTCACAGATTTATCTGCTCTTCCCCACTCTCATTTCATTATTGCTATTCATGAATGCTCAGGCGGGGATTCTGGAGGTGTGGCTGTTGTTCACGTTGCCTGCTGTAGGCATACACACACAGCTACAGTATGACTGGATACAGCGGAATCTCATTCGTCCCAAGCTCAAGTTTTTATTGAAGACATGCTGCCACGACCTGAAATGGAGTCTGTGTTCCTCCAGCCCCCCTTCACAATCTTACCAATGCCAATGCTGCTAAAAAAACTTCCAGATAGACAAAGGACAAGGAAGAAAGCAGAACATGGTGACCATAAAAAGACTTTGTAAAAAGGAGCTGTGTCAGCCACTTTGTTAACTGAGGGATGCTGATATTCTCTCTCCATGGTGAAATAAAGGACTTTCCCCTCTCTTATAAACATGTATTATTTCCCATCCTGTCCCCTCTTACAAAATCATATAACATCTTCCTCAAGGCTACACAAAATTTTAACAGTTACAAATGAAGTTCCCTTCACATGGGCACAAAGTAAATCATTCCAAAAGGGAAAGATCAAGTCTTGTGGCTTCTTAGCACCAAAACACCTCTCCTACTGTAAACACAATGTCCCAGATCACCAATCTGCACATGGAATATACGTATCAGTAAACCAATGCACCTACACACCCAATTAAACATGAATGGTCATAGGTGTAACTCTAGGTGGGGCATAAGGATTTTTTTAAAATCACACACCCCTCCATTTTACACTGAAGAAGACCCAGTGCAGGAAGAAGGCAGTTATAGAGAACACTAGTTCCACCCAGGATCACCCTTGCCAAACTAATGAATGTGTATTTGATAGTAAGGTAAAAACTTAACTCCAAATGTGGAGGAGGGGGTTGCACCTTTTCATTTAATTTCTGACACAAATTGAAACTCAGAGCCTTCTTCACAGGGGACAGGAATCATCTGGATCCCCAGGTGTTGCTGAACTTCAACCTTAACCCCTGTGCCAACGGTGTTGGCACTGTACAGCATGTAGAGGGCTACATAATTCTCACCTCTGAAGTGTCTCTTGGAAAAGCAAAGGAGGTGGTACTGGGCGGTTGCTGGTTAAATTGGAATATAGAAGGAATTCCCTTTCTCTTATCACCAGCAGAATTCCACTGAGTTCCAGTCTGGATCCAACCCACTGGTTCTTTTCTACCTTTCCCTAATATGCTACTTTTCTAACAGACACAGATATTTTAACAAATCTCCCTTCATCATCACGATATAGTGTTCACAAAGCAGTGCAGTGTAGGCTAATCAGCTCAGAGAAGCTCCTTACTTAGGCCAAGTAAAAACCCATCAGAGGACAAAGCCAAGGTGCTTTCCACTGCTGCCTTACATCTATGTCAAAATGCACATCTGCACTGTTTCTATAGGCATGGCAAAAGGTTTATTTCTGTCTTAATGGTTTAATAGGCATTTAGCTTTATAAGGAATTTTGGTTTCTGTATTATTATATGGCACCAAGAGAACCCATCAAATAGACAGTATTTAATCAATATGCATATGAATATTAAGTAGTCACACAAGAACTCTTAAGTCACTGATATCTGATATCAGTACTTTACACTCCAATATATCTGTTTTGAGAACTGCTGTTTATGGTAGCATACGCTGGACAAGATACACGTAGCTTGCTGACAGAGCATGACTCTCTGCCCCTATTCTTATACCATCATCCAGGGATGGAGGTAACCCCCTCTTCCCTACTTCCTCTCTCAGTGCACACCTGAGGAGGTCTCCCAAGCATACCTCCAACCCTCTGGCCACTGATTAACTGTGGGGATGATCCAGGCCATATTCCAGCTGCCCTTATGCACTCTAGGAAAGAAGAACTGCCTGCTGCTTCCAGCATTAGGTTGTTCCTTCTTCCTCATGTACTCAAGGGCAGTTGGAACATACCCAGGTACTTCCTTCCAGCCAATCATTCTTTGAGAGGAGACACCACTGTCTGAAGACTCCCTCTATGCTGCTACTGCACAGCCAGCAAAGGAGTTTTAATGAGGTATCCAATACCTTCTTCCACAACACCCTCAAGGTATATATTCCAGCATAACTAGAGGCTATGCCAACATCCATAATCAAAAAGAATCTAGTCATTAATTACTACATAAGCAAACTATCTAAACGTGGCATCTAATGGGAAGTGTGTTGTAGCTGATACAGGAAAAAAAAATCTAGTTCAGATAGTTTAAAAATTAACTCATCTGCTGTTTAAGATGTGATACAACATATGGCCACCAATAGCTGCCTGAAAATAATATATTAACATTAAGGGACCAGAGCAGCAAAACACAGTATTGATGAAGTTTAATAAGAAGCACAAAAAAAGTACAAATGAGTCTGTTTGAATGTAGTCTCAAATGACTGGTGATCAAGTAACTAAAAGATGAATAAAAATAACCCAGCCATGGTTGGAACGTAGGGGATATGAGAGCAGTTTACATTGTAATTGTTGTATCCTTCTACGCTTCTACTATTTTGGATGACAAGATGGCAAGTTCAGTTGATCTTTGCTTTGATCCAGTATTGCAGCTTCCATTATTAATATCTGTGTCAATGTCTTTTAAAAACACAAGAAAGTCTGTACTCTTGAGATGTTAAAACATTCAGATGCTACTTGGAACCTTACTAAAACATACAGGCCACTTGACTTCGGTCTTAGCATGGTTCTATATCATCTTCCTTGCTGATACACATTCCTCTCTGCTAAATAAAATTTTAAAAAAAGTTTAAGTATTAAAAAGTGACATGCTAAATTATACATATTCTATAAAATGCAAACCTATTATTTAGCTAGTGCTACTTTATCTCTAAAACGGCTACATATTTGCCATAGTTATCACGGACTGAAGCAGAAAGTAGATCTCTTTTTGTTTGTTAGCCAATGACAGTACAGAAATGCAGCATCTTGGCTAACCATGTGAGTGTGTAATCTACGTGTGTGTGTGTGTTTGTGTGTGTCCAGTCTGCAAGGGCTTTAAGGTCACCAATCACCTACACAGTGATAAAAGACGAAGGGGCTTCAAAGAAAATCAAATAGAGGCCAATCAACATGAACTGCTGAGGCTTTTCTTTAGAAAAAGACCCAGCAGGAAACAACAATGCAAGCCTCATATTCTGAAGCTGGTGGCAGTTGGATTTCAGGGCTAAAATAACTGTGAGAAACAAACCATATGAGTAGCAGGCAAAGTGGGCTTTATTTCTTAAGAGTAATGACTAACATACCAAGTGCACACTACATTTTGTGCAAATGTTCAGTAAACAAGATCTCTGCTTTGAAACCTTTTGTTTCTCTTAGCTACAGATCAAAATATGCCCATGAAAGAGTAGCATTAATACTGGGGTGGGGGGAGCATTTTCTCTTTTAAGTGCACAGTAACAATCGAAGAAAATAACTCAGACACAGTTACATACACTAATTACTGGAAATATCATCCATGATAATTAAGTCTCATTGTTCATGATAATGCTTTTATTCTCACCTACACCTTATTCCCCCAAAAAACTGTCCAGCATGTTTCAGTTAAGTCTATTTTGCCAGGGGGACCCCCTCTTAGGTTTGCTCCATTCACTGTGGAAAACTGAGGAAAAAATGGGGGGGGCAGTAAACTTTAACAGTGGAAGCTTTTTCTCCATTATAACATTTTTTAGAGCAGAAGCTGAATGTGCAAGAGCAATCCCTATGGTGCAACTCACACAAAGGATTTCTTAGTTTGCTGAATTGGGTGACTCCTTAGATCATTAAAGAACTATACTACAATTTAGTTGCCAAGCAAAAGCCCAAAAGAATACCAGACCAAGATATATTTCTGTGTTGGCTCTGCCTCTTTGACATCTGCACTATGTGCTATTAATGGGTGTGGTCTAAAGACACAAGACAAGGCAGTCTGATCTGAACAGTCCCTTGACAGGAAACTGGTTAGGAAGCCTCTACACACCGCCTTGAGCTCCTAAGAAAAAGGATGAAATATTATTAATGCAATTACAATGAACAAATGGGTCTGTTAGGCATAGTTGTGTTAAAAACAGGTCCATCTCATAGAAAACAAGAGTGCAAATTTTCCTTTCCTTCTTGAGTGTGTGTGTGGGTCAATCCTTGATATTAGGAAAGTATTTTTTGCTTTCTGTAAAACGTACGGTTAGATTTTTTAAAAAAATCAAATTCAGATTTGCACAATTAAGGATTTCCTAGAGTAGGACTTTCAACATATATACAAAGATAGCACTGTTAATAGCATTTCCAAGCAAACTACTAGTCTTATATTGTTTTTTCTGGAATACATATGGTATATATTAAAATGTACGATTAAAATAGCATGTGACACCTGCAAGTTGCATCTCCTTTAAGCTTAGACACCAAATCTATTCTTGACAGTAAATATTGAAACTGGATCTCAGCTCGTGATGAAATTAGTGAACTGATATGAATAAACAACTTGAATCAGATAATACAAAGAACAACCATAAGGAGTTATTGACAGGAGCTACAGAATACTCATTTCATCCCTGTCAAATGTTTTCTGATCTGTCAACATTATTCTGTGGCAGAGACACAGCTCTTCAAAATGATCACAGATAAGTATGCTCCAAAATGGAGAAAGACATCTTGAATGATCCAGCCTGGCTTCTAAGTATACAGTTCAACTCAAGGAACTCTGTTTAAATTTGGTACCTTTGTTAATTTGGGTGAACGTGAAAACATTCTTGGAAAGGAGGAAGGAAATGAAGAGTTGGTACTTACGTGAACGATCATTCTGGGATGACAGGAGGAGCAATCCACGACGCCTGGGTTTGATCCTCGCGCCAGCTTACGCAGGAGCCGTTCTCAAGCTAGATGAAGAATCCATTAAATCGGCTCCTGTCCCTCTCCAGCCAGTTTCCTTTTCCTAGTGTACCTGACCAAGTTCCTGTCTCCTAACTACCGCTTATAATCCAAATCCTTCCTGTAGTGGTGGGTGTGGATTGCTCCTCCTGTCATCCCAGAATGATTGTTCACGTAAGTACCAACTCTTCATTCTCAGGCTGACAGGAGGATCAATCCACGACGCCTGGGATCTTCCCCAGCTGACATATGGGTGAGTTCCTAACTATATCAGTCCCTGCAGAACCCGACGGCCAAATGCCGCCTGGTCAGATTTGTATTTATCCAGTTTGTAATGCTTAATGAAGGTAGTTGCCTCTTTCCACCTTGCTGCACTGCATACATCTTCCAGTGAGTAGGACGAGTCATAGGCTACTGAAGTTGCCATTGATCTAGTAGAATGCGGCCACACATTAACTGGACGCGGCTGCTTCGCATAATCATAGCAGAGGAAAATGCAAGTTTTAATCCAGGCAGCAATGACCAATTTACTAGCCCGCTAGCCGATCGTCTTTGGTTGAAAAGACAGCAGTAACGCATCTGTGCGCTGAAAATCTTTTGTTCTTTTTATGTAGGCTTTCACCACTCTCCTTACATCCAACTTGTGCCACTTTTTCTCCAAAGGACGCTCTGGTCTTGGGCAGAAAGTTGGCAAATGAATCACCTGCAGATGAGATAATGAAGACAGACGCTTTGGCAAGAAGGAAGGGTCGAATCCCAAAGTTAACTTATCTTGCTCAAACTTGCAGAAATGCTCATTGACTGACAAAGCTGCCAACTCTGACACACGTCTAGCTGAAGTGATCACAAGGAAAAAGGCAGTTTTAAAAGATAACAGCCTCAAAGATGACTCCCTTAGGGGTTCAAAAGGCGGCCCAGTCAAAGCATTCAGCACCAGGTTCAAGTCCCACGATGGGAACCTATGCACGGTTGGAAAACGTGACAAGGTTGCCCCTCTCAGAAACTCTTTGATATGAGGAGGCTTAGTATAGGAGTCTCCATCCTCAGACAGAATAGCTGATAGTGCTGCCACCTGCCTCTTCAAGGTGTTAGGGCGCAACCTTTTCTCCAATCCGTCTTGCAGGAACTGCAGTACATGTGGCACTCCTGCGTCTGCTAGAGGGACCTTATTCCCCTCACACCATTTCTGAAAAGTTCTCCATGTCCTGTCATATATTCTCTGTGTGGTCTCCCTTCGTGAGCCCAGAATAGTTTTGACCACACTCTCCGCATATCCATGCTGTGTTAAAAACCTCCTTTCAGTTTCCATGTTGCCAGACTCAGCCATTCGGGGTCTGGATGGCTCACTGGACCCTGAGTTAGTAAGTCCGGCCTCAAGGGCAACCTCCATGGAGGCTCTTGGCCTAATTGCAGCAGTAAAGGAAACCATGGTCTCCTTGGCCAGTGTGGTGCTATTAACACCATTGATGTACTCTCTAGGCAGACCTTTGTCAATACTTTCTGCACAATTCGAATTGGGGGAAAGGCGTAGTGTGTCCTCGGAGGCCACGTTACTGACAACGCATTGTGTGCTTCCGCACCTTTGTCTCCAACAATGGAGAAATACCTTCTTAATTTGGTATTTCCTCCAGTAGCAAACAAGTCCACTTGTAAAGGACCAAAAACACTTTCTATGTCTCAGAAAACCTCCATGTTGAGAGACCATTCCCCTGGATACAGCCAGTTTCTGCTCAAGTAGTCCGCCTGTATATTCAACTCCCCTTTCAAGTGCACAGCTGTGATTGATCTTACATGAGTCTCGGCCCACCGGAAAAGACGCACAGACTCCACTACCAGGGGCACAGAATGTAATCCGCCCTGTTTGCAAATGTATGCCTTGACTGTCATGTTGTCTGTGAAAACCTTCACATGACTGTCTTTCACATCTCTGGAGCGCCAGGCAAACCGCCTTCAACTCTAGGTAACTGATGTTGAAACGCCTATCCGAGGATGTCCAACACCCCTGCACTGAATAACCTCCGCAGTGGGCTCCCCAACCTGTGAGACTTGCATCTGTTGTTATATGAATCATGTTCTGTTTCTGGAAAGGAACACCAGCCGCCACATTCCTTCCTTTCAGCCACCAATTCAGCTCGGCCCAAATATGCTGTGGCACTATCACCTTATAATGTTGCTTCACCGCTATTGCAAGCTGACGCTTCATCAGCAACCTCTGTAGTGGTTTTGAATGGAAGCTTCCCCACTGCACCAACTGCGTTGTAGAAATGAGGAGTCCCAAAACTTTTGCCAAATGCATCAAGTCTACTGACTTGCTGTGAGACAACCTGCGAACCTCCTGCTGCACTTTCTCTAACCTTTCTTGGGGAAAATACAATCTCCCTTTCGATGTGTTTATTCTTGCACCTAAATGTGTCAATACCTTTGTTGGGTTTAACATGCTCTTTTCGTAATTGAGAAGAAATCTGTAATCTGTCAGAGTCTGGATTGTTAAACCTACGTCTTTCCTTAACTTGGTCTCCGAGTGTGTCTTTAGTAAGATGTCGTCCAAATACGGATAAAGCTGGCTGCACTCCCTGCATCCGGAGGAAAGCTATCAACGGAATCAGCACCTCTGTAAAGACACGTGGAGCTGATGCCAGGCCAAAAGGCAGGGCCATGAATTGGTAGTGATAATCCTGGTAGTTGAATCTCAGGTATCTCCTGTCGTCCGTGTACATGGGAACATGGAGGTATGTCTCCTTGAGATCTATAGATGTCATGTAGTCCCCCAACAGCAAATTGTCTTTGATTGTTTGTAACATTTCCATTTTGAATTTCCGGTATTCCACGAACTTGTTGAGGTACCTCAGATTCAACACCGGCCTGTGCTTGCCATTTGGCTTGGGAACCACAAAGAACACTGAATATACACCCATAAACTTCTGATGTTCCGGGACCTTCTCTACTGCCCCTATTTTTAGCAAATGAATTATTTCTTGATAAACAACCTGCTGTTTGGTTTGCTCTTTCGAAACTGGAGATGGAAGAAATCTGTCCTTTGGTCTCATATGGAAATATATTTTGTAAGCCCGAGTTACCACCTTTATCACCCAATGGTGTGATGTTATCCGAGACCATCTGTTTCCAAAGGACAGGAGTCTTCCCCCACTTTCTGTTGTTGGTTGTCAATACTGTGTCCTTCCTCGCTTGGAATTGCTTCCAAGCTTTCCTTGTCCTTGTTTATTGTAATGGTACTGTTTGGTGAACTGTGGTCTTTGCCTATTCCATTGATATCTATCTGCTCTGTATTCAGAGCTTCTCCCGAAGAAGGAGACAAAAGGAATAATTAGAGCTTTGAAAATTCCTTTTATCCACCCTCCTCTTTTGTAGAATAGGCATCACCTGTTTTTTCTTTGTTTCCACTAAGGCCTTTTCCAAGGACTTTGAACCGAACAGCGGATCTCCCTGGAATGGGACAAAAGCCAAATTATTACATGATTTCTGATCTGCTTCCCAATGTCGCAACCACAAAGAACGTCTCATGATTGTCAACAAATGTATGTTCCTTGCTGCAAACGCCGCAGCATCTAAGCCAGCATCTGCGACATATTTAAGCACCCTCTGAATCCGCTCCACCGCCTTCATTAGCTCATGCATGCTGAGATCTTGGGCTTCCAGTATGTCCTAAGACCACAGCACTCCTGCTCTGGCGAATGTGGAAGGAGCAGCCGCCGCCTTTATCATCGCAGATGCTGCTTCATGTGCTTTCCTAAGTGATGACTCAGCCCTTCACTCATCTACCTCCTTCAACTGGGTGTCCCCCTCCCTGGGGACAATGGCCCCTGAAACCAAGCCTGCAATTGGAGTATCCACTGGAGGCACTTTAAGAAACTCTACATCATCCTTAACAAAAGAGTATAACTTCTGGCTATACGTTAGACCTTTCCTGGCACTTCCCTGAGAAGACCACTCACTCATGATGACCTCTCTAAATAAATCTGGCAAAGGAATTTCTATTCCCCTTGACTCTTTCTTCCTAATCACCAATGCCAACTTACTTTTCTTACTTTCTTTATCCACCTCATCCTTACCACTGTCCAATCCTAATGTTTGAAGCACCCTTCTCAAAGTACCCTTGAAGGTTTCTGCCTCAAACATCCTATCTGTTTCAGATCTCTCATCCTCTTCAACATCCGAGTACTGAAATTCCAGCTCCTCCATGTCTAGAGCTTCGTCCTGCGCTATCTCTTCAGCACTACATCTACTTCCTGATGTATTGCCTTACTGAAAGGCATTTGCTGTGTTGATTTATGCCTTTCTGCTACACCTTTATCCTTTGATAAATTAGGTTTGTCCTTATGTACTGCAACTCCCATGTTGCTGGTACTTGGCCTCTCTTCCTGTTCTACTCTCCTCTTTTTAGCTTGTTGCATTTCCTTTTGCACTTCAGTACCGTCAGAATCAAGTAAATTAATTTGCTGTCACAAATTCATTTGATTAGTAGTGCTAAACTGATGTTGTAAATCAGACTGTTTAAATAAATTGATCATTCTATACATGGCCAGTTGATCACTTAAATCACAGCTATTCAAATTCATTGGTAAGTGCTGATTAATTAACATCGCTTGAAATTGTGCATTCACATCCTCCTTTACAAGCTGCTGCATTTTACTCCGCCACATTTCCACAGGATGCTGTCTCTGGCTCCCCAGGCCACGCAACCATACCTCTGCAGGGTCTTTCTGAGGTTCTGGCCTCCATTGGGGCGCATTTGCTCTGCTCTGGCATAACAGAAACCTGGTCGGCCGTGTGCAGCTCTGCCATAACCGCTGCAGCAACTCTCCATGAGTCTGCAGCACCTACTGCATTTGGAGTTGCATCAGAGACCACGTGCACAGCCACAACCAACATGGCAGCACCCTCTGAGGTCTCTGAGGAACTGTCTGCCTCACACGGCGCCATCTTAGAATCCTTATTTCCAAGATGGCGGCCTGAACTCTCGCCAGTAAGTTTGTGGTGGCCAGATGCTGGTTTTGGGAGTTTTTTGTCCCCAGACTTCTCTGGTTTCTTTACCTTTTTCTCTGATTTCTTTTCCGTTGATTTCTTCGCATCAGGAGCCCTTTTACTGGCTGCATTTTTTATTTCATCTGCCTCACTCTCACCGGAGGTCAGGAAAATTTTACGTAGCTCCACAGAACAGTCGTCAGCAAAGTGCTGCATTTTTTGTTTCTGGCCATTTGCTCTGTTGTCATCGTCCGTGACCCGCCTAACGGCAGTTTTCTGGACAGAATTCATTTTACCTGTGTCCAAGCCCAACATTTCTGTGGTGCTGCGGACTGAATCCTCCGCAGGCAATGGATTAACATTGCCGTTTCTTTGTGTAGACATTTTCAGTATTCTCTCAGTAATCTCCTTTATTCCTGCTCTACAGTAAGCTATTTTCCCCTGTGTTGTTGGAGAGGGACCAAAATATGTCTTGCTGACACGCAGGAGGAAAAATAAACTGGCCGGAGAGGGACAGGAGCCGGTTTAACGTATTTTTCATCCAGCTTGAGAACAGCTCCTGCGTAAGCTGGCACGAGGATCAAACCCAGGTGTCGTGAATTGATCCTCCTGTCAGCCTGAGAATAGATGTATTTCCAGTGAGCCGCTACAGCAGTTTCACTCATTAGTCTGAAAATTCCGGGCAAGGTAGGGCCACTATAATTCCAAGACAAATCATACACATTTAAAAAAAACCCTGAAATTGAGGTTGGTTTGGGGATATCACATGTTCTCCAAGAGAGCACTGTCCCAAGAAAAGTTGCTCTGAATGCTCCATATCTGCACTGCTGAAATGCAACAAGTTTTACCATTCTTAATATTTGAAATGCAAACAAAAATTAACAATTCCAGGAAACAAGATAATTTGAAAGTAGCAATGTGAATAATCACTGAATAATGCACCTGTAGAGATGTTGGTATGGCAGAAAGATGGGGATGTGCAATGAGCTGGATTTGGCATTCTGTTTATTTTGAATAGCGCATAGTTCTTCAGTAAGGTTACTGAGAAAAGACAGCTAATTTTAGTTCAGGATGTGAAGTCTTCAGCCAGGGCTGGAACATTTTCTTTTCCCAACAACTGTAGTATACATATGCTCCATTAGCTACAACTTCCCAAGAAACAAGGGTAGTCAAAGCTAGGATTGGATAGGAAGGACAAATTAAATATATACCAATCTAGGCACTGGTTTCCATGAGGTCTCCTGTCTTCCTCAACTTGTTCTCCTGGCAGAAGCAATTAAATGTGTGTAGCTTTGCAGAATCCATACTTCCTCATTGACTAGTGGCTACCATGTCATACCACAATTTGCTCCATGGCAGAAATTGGGCCTTTCTTGCTGTGTACCTAGAGAACTATTTGGGGTCTGCTACAAGTCATGTAGCTTTATGTGTTGGGAAACACTACAGTCATTGCTGATATGTTACACAGCCATATCAAGGCCTAGTCAAGATACAAAGGACCTCTCAAGAATAGGGCAGAACCCAACAAAGATTCTGCTAAATTCCAAACACAGTCTGAACTACGTTTATATCCAGGAAGAACTTAATGACCTAGCCAGAATTCTGCATTAGTTGGAATGCACAAGAAAGGGAAACTAGATTTGAAAGCTCATCAGTTTTACAGATTTTTCCAAAAGGCAATCTGCAATCATCCAGGGACTTTGAAAAAATCTTGGAAAAGAAAAAAAGTTGACAGTATCCTTTCCTCTTGTGGTGCTACTTTTGCTACAGAAAGTAATCAGCTAAGTATTTACGAGTGGGGATATTTTTCATACACAAGTGGGATTTTGTATTAGACTGAAAATAAAACAAAATGCAGGAATTTCTGCTCACAGTTGTCTTAATTTAAGGAAGAGGAGGAGGAGTTACTGTGTGCTTTCAAGTCATTTCTAACTTATAATGACTCTAAGGCAGACCTATCATAGGGTTTTCTTGGTAAAATTTGGTCAGAGGGGTTTTTTTCCTTTGCCTTTCTCTGAGGCTGAGAAAACGCAACTTGCTCAAGGTCACCCAGTGGGTTTCCATGGTCAAGTGGGGATACGAACCCTTGTTCACAGAGTTACAGTCCAACACTCAAACTGCTATACCACAATGGCTCTTAATTTAATTTAATTTGTCTAATTTAAGGAGAATAAATATGTATATACACTAACTACTTTGAGAGTACAGTGTAATCTCCAATTCTCTTTATCAGATAAAAGAAATTTAATCAGCCTTTCAAAGTTTGTATCAATAATAAATGATGCTCAGTCGTTAAAGCTTTGGTATTTTTCTCCTGTTCAATTTGTCAGCATAGCTACTAGAAAGATAAATACAAATTTAAACTATAATTTACATGGTAATAGATATATTTCTTATCTATTTTGAGGTTTCAAAAAAATCATTAAAATGTGAGTGAATGAATATACACTAATTTAAAAAAAAAATCTTCTGAAGGCACTATCCTGGTAGTAAGGAGGACTGCAGTCATTAATCTTCTATACAGATGTCATGTCCAGCCTTTAAAGAAAAAAAGCTAATAGTACATGAAATCGACTGGGCCTCTTTTCACTAATACCGGTAGTTCTTTTTTTTTCTATTTCAAAAGGGATTTCCTGAGTTTTGACGCAGCATAAAAACCAGGGACTGAACACTTATGATTAATTCAATGAGATGGGCTCATGGGCTGATGCAAGGTTCAGAGGAAATGAATGTTCTTTCTTTTTAAAAAAAAATGAAGAGTGAGGGCGGCAGTGAGTCAGCATGTTTCATGCCTCACCATGCTTGTTCCTCTTTCAACTTTGCCCTCCATCATAAGATTTTTTTTTCATGACCAATTACCTGTTTTGAGGCTGGGACTGAACTCTCTGCTAGTCCTGGGAGGCTGGCAGGCCTCCGGGGCTGTCTGTGCTGGAAGGGTTCGATACTGAGGAGGAGTCAACTCTTCATCACCAGAGAAGCTCCTCCGTACCACACCTGTCATGGGGACGCTCGACAAACTGACAGGCTTCTTCCCAACTGGTATCTTCCTCTCTAAACATCAAGTCAAACTGAAGTAAAACACTTAGATCAAAGTGCATTAAGGAACTTAAGACTAATCACTCACTGAGACAGGCCTCTGTGTGGTGTTCATCTGACTCACGGACACCTCTGTGCATGGTCAAGTCTTCATTGACTAATGTCAAGGGAATTCATGCTTTGACCGATGGCTCAGTCATACGGTTCTATGAAACATTCTTCTACTACAACACATTTTGAGCAATCACCTTAATTTACAGCTTTCTTACAAACTATTAATGAACGAGCTCACTTGGAGAAATGACCTTTAAAGCAAATTCATTAGTGGAACATGAACATTATATATTGCTTATCTACTTTCTGATTTGATCCCTGTACAGCCATTTAAAATGCACTGGATAATTTCTGTACAAAATCTTCAAATTAACGCATTTCTAGATTTGATAAGCTATCTCAAATAAGATGCTTTACTATGCAAAGCTTACCCCTACATTATATCTATAAGTACCTGTTTCTTATAGCAAAGGGTAACCTCTTGACCAACATCAAAAGGCTACTCCGTTTAAAAACTGTAAAATCATCACCCAAGTGTCAAGGGGCAAATGCTTCCAAATCCAAAACAAAATTAACTCAGAGTAGCTGTATTTTCCAAGCAACTCTTGTATCAGTGAAAAGCCTTAGCTATCAATTCACGCTTCAATAGAAGTTAGGGAAGTTTTGCTCTACAAAAAGCCTATCCTCCAACCCAATTCAGAAGGCAGCACTGACAAAGTTATTGATTTGGGAAGGCAACATCTTACAGATCACAAATCTAATACATAAAAGTCAAAGTTTGTCTGTCTGTGTCAGGGGATGACCTCAAATGATTGGCTCTGTCAGGCGAAGACCTCATGTGACTGGTTGTCCAGAAGATTCTATGGAATCCTGGGGTTTGCAATTTAGGGAGGGGCCTTTAGAATTCTCAGTCAGAGAGCTCTTGGGCCTGGCCGGTTGCTAGCAGCAAGGAGGAGGGCAGTGTATTCCCTCAAGAACCCAACCTCTGTATGTTAATAACTCTAAATACAGATTGGACCGGGAAACATTGGGAAAAGTTACAGGTACTGGACAAGACAGTTTGGGGAATTAGGGACACAGGATCTTAAATCTTTCTAACGAGTATTACCTACGAGAATATAAAATCCCAGGCAACGCCGGGTATATACGCTAGTAGGTATGTAAGTGGAAATATGCAACAGCACCTCTAACACAAGATTACGGTAACAAAAAAAGGACAGCATATATGCATTCCTTTGCTGAAGTGTTCTCTGTAGAAGGAGGTTTGGGAAACATCAGTGATCAAAAATACCACCCATAAGCTCAACAAATCAGGAGGTGAGGAAATATAATTCCTTCAGAGATTGATGAGGAATCAAACTGGGAATTACATTCAATTGAGAATATTTCCTGCTTGCATGGAAAGCATACAAACAGAAAGTTCTCTTCAATAAATCACTTTCTACACAAGAAAAGTATCAACTGACAGGGTGGGTGCTAGGGGTACCCTGATACTGCATTCAAGAAGGTATGGTGAGTAATGCCTGAAGAGGCTCTAGTCTATAATGAATAGCAAAATGGGATCACCCTGTAAGACGCCTCCTTGTAACCTAAGCAACAGTTCAGTTCTGCCTTCTGAGTCAAGTGAGGAGAGTATCTCAAAAACAAAATGGCTGCCTTCCAACTCCAGGAAGTTCTCCCATTTTCAATTAAAGTGATGGATCTTGTTTTCAATAAAGAATACTTCACCGTATACTTAAAAATTAATTATGTTAATGTTTGTGGACACGCCATTGTCATCTTAGCGAATATTTTTTGGCTTTGGGTTTGATTCACATATGATGTTACCCACATTATGTATGAAGTGTTCTGTATCTGATACAACTGTTCCAAACACAGCATTCAGATCACTTCAGTCTAAACTGAAAATGCTGAACTTAACTACCATGTAATGAACTGTACATACGTATCAAGCACCAATTTCTGCTGTAGTTTCTTGATGTCAGCATAATCAAGCACAACACTTTGCGGAAATCCTTACTCATCACACTTCATCTAATTCAGCTTATAACAGGCACAAACTTACATTCTTCTGTTAAAACAACACTAGAGAGCTCAGTTATTAGAATCATCAATTCTTTCTGATGAACTACAGTGTAAGGAGATATTAGTGAGTCACAACCCAAACTGGGTATTCTGGAGATATGAAAAGTGAGAAAGATAGATTGTTTACCTATAACCGGTATTCTTTGAGTGATCGTCTCTGTATTCATACATATGGATTTGCAAAGCATCACCCTTTGGAATCTCTTAGATTTTGGTAGTCACCCTTGCTTCCTTCCTAATGTACATTCCTAAGGCACCATCTCCCATTTTATTACCAGTGACATAGTTGTATCAAAGAAAATACCAAAAATGTATCACCAAAGAAGGACAGGCAAGATGTGTGTGAATACACAACACAAAGCATATCACTTACTGGTAAATAACCTGCCTTTTTTAATCTCTGCACTTCACACATATCGGTGATGAGTCTATTCAGCTGGTGTTTGAGTCTTTGATACAAATGGCTCTCCAAACATAAAAAGCAGAAGCTTTCAGTTTCCAAATAGATACCCTGAATCTGTAAGGTGCCATAAGCTTTCTCAATTCCAAAATTCAAGCTGGTTGCATTTGTGCATTCTTTGTCAAGAATTTGGCCATTAATGGATATGACAATTAATTAAAAAAAGGTTATGGCCATCTGTATATGAAAATATCTTACACACTAATGCCAGTCACCAATAACTAGAAACATATTTGACTACCCATATTGGAATTCAGCACATTCTTTCAGTTCACAAATTAAAAATCATCTGCACCCTGAGAATAGCCAATGTCTTTGTAACAGAAGTTCCCTGCAAACTGTGTCCCTTTGGTTGCCCAGTAGTTAATTTCTAAAATAAAATAAGCCTAGGTCTCAACTCACCTAGAAGTCTTATTACATAAACTTACCAACAATTACAATTCACTTTAGAAAGCTGCACTAATGGTCTAGAGTGCCTGTGAGACATTACTGACTAAATCAAATATGATGGTAATGCAATAATGTCAGAGCAACAAAACTTCCCTCCATTCGTCTCTCTGCTGTAGCACACCAAAGCCCTTGGGTACATGGGTGATGCAGTGGGATAGGTAGACCATGCACAAGTTACCATGAAGGTTACTGGAAAAGTGCTTGGATGCTTAGAGATCTGCATCACAGTTTTATTTTATAAATCTTCATTGACACAGATACTCTGAAATAATCCTCACATCTAAAAAAAATTCTAACTACATTAGGGCCCTGTATCCACAGATTCACGATCTGCGGATTCAGTTATCCGCAGCTGGCCAGGATGGGCCAGGGACTGGCAGCTGGAGGTAGGAAAACAGCTCTGCTGCCACGATCATGCCTGGGGTCGGCGGCAGGTGGGAAAACAGCAGGGATCGAGCTCCTCATTGTTTTCTCACTTCTAGCTGCTGGCCCCAGGCCCAATCGCAGTGGCGACCAGCAGGAAAACAGCAGGGATTGTGCTCCTCACTGTTTTCCCATTTCCTGCCTCTGGTCCTGGACCCGATCACAGAGGCAGCTGGTAGAAAACAGCGGGGAGCACAGGATCCCACACTTCCTGCTGTTTTCCCACCTGCCACCGCGATCAGGCCCGGGACGGGCAGTGGGACAGGACGTTTGATACTATCTGTGGGTTTCAGTATCCACAGGGGCCCCCAGAACCAATCCCCAACAGATACGGGGGTCCTACTGTACAGTGAATGAGTGGATACAAAATATTTCTAATTGACAATAAATGTACATAATAACAACCATTTTCTTATGTTAGATAGTGTAAGTAGCAGTAAATGCTGAAGAAGTATAAACAATTTATTACTTTTTTCTTCAATAAAAAAATAGAATATGTTGCAGTTAACAGCCACAATCCTATATCAAGTTTGGTGATCATACTTAGATAGGGCTTCTTTTCTCCCTTACACTCTTCTCCCACGCAGATGACCATTTAGAGGCCAAAGGAGGGCAGCGGCTGCATTAGCAGTTCTGTAGATGAATCCTGTCCACATGTCCCTTGCCCTCACCATAGCACTAAATGGCTGCTCTAGCCTTCCTTGGCCACCAAGTGGCCATGGGAGTGGGCTACAGAGGCACTGCACAAGGAGATAGAGAATACATCCTTGCACAAAGAACTCCGAAGCACAAATATTCAAAAAAATCTTGGCTTATGTGAATACATGTTACCTGAAGAATTCCAGTCAATATGATCCACAAAAGATGTAGTCTCTCTCTCTTTTTGTTTTAATATAAGCGAAGGGGGCATTTTCCACTCCTAGTTCCTAGGCAACCTTCACTGTATCTGATGACAATGCTAGTGAAACCTGGTATATTCAAGTGGTTATTATTGTCAGTGGCTTTTGCATCTAGCTTTCCTTTCTAATCCATGCTCATCTTCATAGGTTTCCTTAAGAAATGTTTAATAAATTCAGCTTGGCCTATGGTTCTACACAGACCTATTAAGGAGGAAGCCTCACTTAACACAGTATCCTTCTTTGACATTCACTTCTGAGCTTGCTAAATAAGAGCTTAGCAACCAAAAATAAGCAACTGGGAATAGCTTAATAGCTCACCTCCTGTTACTTGTCTCTTCCTTTCCTAATCTTGGCTTAATTGGCTGGTATTTCCAGAATGGAGAACTGTGATTTAATGCTAATTTGCCAACCAGGATCTTAAATCAAGTTCAATGTATAGTTCAATATCTAGGCCAATAAACTGACACTGAATTGCAGTTTCCCACTGTGGATGTAACCATCAACTACAGTTTGATTAAAATGTAAACACACAGGAAAGGAGAAGCCAAAGAACAGGGAGTCAGCACATGGTCTTGTTACTAAATCTTGGGTACTAGACTACAGTTCACTGAGTGAGGAATTATATGCCCAAACCCAGTGGAACATATTTCAGAAGCAAAACCAACAGAAAGGTATTAAACAAAACTTTCAGTTCAAAGCCAAGATCTTGTGCACTTTTAGTGTCACTGTATATGACACTGTGGTTACACTGGATCTCAGAATTCTGCAACATGCACTGCAGTTTTGAGCTGTCCTGGTGCACAACGATTAGTTTCCTTCCCACCAAGTCAAAAGTGAGAGAGAAGGCTGTTTGTATACTCGCAAAATCACTGGCTGCACATTTATACAACCTCTCAGAAAGCACAACTACCTGAAGAACTATTTTTACACTAGTGGAGTATTCCCGACAATGTTAAGGCTGACATAATCAATGCCACCTGAAATTAGACTTTAATATACCATGAAGACTTAGCCACTAAGAGAACTTTAATGTGAGCCTATTCAAAAACTCATTTTTAAAAATCTCTATCATTTCTTGGTTTCTCAGTCTAAAAGATGTTACTAATCAGAATTTTGTACCACCAGTAATTCTATGGAGTTAGAAATCCATTACTATTAGTATCAATATCATTATAATAATACTCTTATCCTTTTCCCCAGAACTGCTTTTTTCAGAACTGGGACTCAAGGAAGTCTACAAAACACACAGTCATAATTAAAACATTCTTCCTAAGCAAAGAGGTCTTTCTAATGTTTTTCCAACCCTTCACTGATTATTACCTCAGACATTTAATCTTATTTGCCTCTTTAATTGCCACAAAAACATTTTTCCTTAGGATGCCATTTCAGTATGAAGATTAAATGGAGCAAAATACAGTTCTCTCTCTCCACATTCACAGGTTTGACCTTTGCAAGTTTGATTATTCGCGAGGCGCACATGCTCTCCCTCCTCCTCCTCCTCCCATTCCCTTGCATTTTGCCAGACGCAGAGAAGGAAGGCAAGCACTTGGACAAAAGGCAAGGAAATGAGAGGGAGGCACACGCAAGCCTTCCTTCTCCCCTCCAGAGTTCCCCCATCTCATTTCTTTGCCCCTGGCCCCAGCACTGAGAACTCACGTGGAGGCAATAGGCAAGGGAATGTGGGGCAGGAGGAGGCTCACATGAGCCTTCCTTCTCCCCACTGGAGCCTCCTCATTCCCACCTCCTTGCTTCTGGCCCCAGCGCACAAAAGGTAAAGGAACGAGAGGGGGGAGCCCTAGAAGGGAATGGAAGGGAAATCAAACGGGGGAGAGTTATTTGTGGTTTTTCCATTTTGGCAAGAGTTCTGTACCCCGAACCCTTGTGAAAGTGGAAGCGCCACTGTACAAAAGATGTGAAAATAATAACAGCCAGCAAGCAGCCAAGAAAATATTCAAGATATTCTAAATTGTATCTTCAAAAACCTCCTCTCTTCACATGAGAGTTTCTATGCCTACACTAGTCTGTCAATTTCATTATAATGGACGGTTCTCCTACTGAGCCTGTTCTGTAGCAAGCTGAAGAGGCAGCACAAATTTTGCAGCTATGTGAGCAAAGCAACTCAATGAAATATATCACCTTGTTGAAAAAGATACAATTATCTCAAACTATTCCCACCCTCCTCAATCTGGAAATAAAAATGTTGTTCTGAATGTAGCCAACCAACAAATTATTAAGAATAAACCAACATCTACTAAAATGTTAGAATACATCATATTGTACTTGAAAAGACTTTTTTTTCATTTTATATGGAGTCCTCCTTATGCCATTATCTATTTTTAGGCTTGAAAACATTTAATTAAAACGCATGAATCCATTTCCTGACAGAAAATGCAACACACTTCTAATAGGACAATAAAAACAAAGAATTTTGTTACCTACTTTTTTTGTGTCCTTTATACTGCTGTGACTTAGACTTTTTCTTCTGCTTTGATGAACTTGACTGGTTATCTCTTGATGCTGAAATATGTTTCAAAAAAGAAAGTTCTGGTTTAACATTACTTTGTGGAGCACAGTATAATTCAGAGTAACTTGGTTTAGGAAATACACTTTGCAATAATACAAGACTTCAGATATAACAAAAACATTTATAGATGAAGTAATCTGTGTTCCAGAAACCTTCTGAGAACTAACATGTGCTATGCCCACCGAAAAGGCAGAGTCCATTTTTTTTAAATCAGGCATAATCAGGTTCTGTGTTTGACAACATGAGTCTCTTAACCAGAGGAACCAACACAGTTCAGTGGAAAATTAAGAGCTATGTTAACCAGGAGCAACTTTTCAAATAACTGTTACTTCTGCCCCACCCTACCAGTTAAGCATAAATGAATGCTTTATATAGACAACCATTTTGCCACACACATGCCCTACTGGATCAATCCAAACTATTTTAATACAATTTTATGGGAACGTATCAGTGTAAGTAAAAGATCTTTTCTGCTATCCTGATGGGATCACTACATTGGTATCATTAAAAGACTGAAGCATATGTGGGGAGGAAAATGCAAATCAGGAACCAAACTATAACTTTTACATAAAAATAAAACAGAAGAAGAAATATATAAAGACAGACACGGAGAGAAGAGTAAATGAAGAAATTAATACTCCAGTTTATGCAAACAAACACTGACACCAAAATAGTCATCCATAATCCACCATTTATGTTTTCCATCTGTTAACCTCTGCGCTGGAAAAAGAGACATGAGACAAAGATCTGTTGTACAAAGGCAGAGCAATCTTGGAACACAATGATAGCAAAGTACAGTTGGCCCTCTACATTCATGGGTTTAATTTTCACAAATTTGATTATTTGCAAGTTTCTCCAACCCCTGCACCCTCCACCTTAAATGCCTCTTTTCCAGGGGAAAAGCACCAATCAGGAGGCAAAGTCCTTTAAAAACTCATCCTAGATACTCCTCCTCTATCCCTGGATAAAATCTCCAGAATGTATAAACAGTCATATAACATTTGCTGGAAACGTGTAAGGCCAGCGGTACCTTCTTTCACATTTGGTGGGGATGCAAAAATGCAAAGAGGTTCTGACTTATGATTAAATTCAAACTTTTTTACAGGTGACAGCTGATTTAGATCCAGAGCCTTTTCTACTAGGTCTTTCCAAATGCAATCAGAAGGAAAAAAAAAAGGAAGACTAGTCTGGCACATGACTGACCCACCCCTTTTCCCTTTCTCTCCCTGATTTGGACCCTTGGTGTCCATTCTCCCCACCATGCCTTGCCCTCCTTCCCACAGACACCCACATGCATACCTTTTGATATTTGCAGTTTTTCCACTTTTGCAGATCCCAATCCTAGCAAATGTGGAGGTCCAACTGTACTTTTCAACAATGTTAACACACATATTCAAACTCATTGACTGATGTATATTATTGCATAGACCTGAGAGGGTTTTTTTCAGTTGTACTGTGTTGGATTAAAAGCAATTTACTCTCTCCTTTGCCTTGCAAATATCAATAACAATCGAAGAGAGACTTGACTGTACCAGTATAAACACCCTGAATCAGATTTGACTGTGAATAAGCCAAATTAGACATATCATCTGGAGTACTAAATGAAGACTGGAAGTTATTTTATGTCAGATGGGACCCTAACAAGAAGATGACACTCTAAAAACTGAAACAAAGATGTTGAAGGAGAAGGAATTCTCAATATAGGGAATCTGCTGTATTTCAGCTACAAAGAGTCTACTTACTTTGTGATGCAGGAGGCTGTAGCTGGTAACCAGTTAGTTGACACCATCCTACAGGATAGAGGTCAGGAGATTCACAGTCCACCCACTGATCATATTCATCTTCCCAGCCATCAAAATGTATCCTCAGAAGACGGTGGATAATGCGAGTTACAGTGGCCACACATACTAGACGGGGTTCCATGAGATCCACAGCTTCCAGTTTCATTGCAACATGAAATCCATGGTTTGGAACTTCCTGGAATAGGGAAGCAAGACAATCATCTTATGCTATGCATGGAAAGCAAAATCTTGCTATAGTAAACTAGAAAATAAAATCCTTTTTGTCCCGCAGTAATCTTGGGCCTCAAGTTTATTTACTTTTCTTTGTCTTGTGGGAACTCCTGCCTCACCAGTCAGTGGTAACATGGGATCCAGCTAAGCACTGGGTTAATCTGTACATTGATTTCCCCAAATCTGTTACCCATGTCCATTTTTCCAGCATGGACGGGGCCACTAGATTCAGTGGTCTTAAGTAGGGGTTAACCTGGAAATGCACCTGGTTGTGCTTTACTTTTGCTTTGGACAAGGACAAGCCTCTCTGTTCATGACAGGTCTTGACAGCCAGTCTCTTCTTCAATTATTTCCAATGAGTTCATTCTGTATTTCCATCTTCCATAAGTCTCCCTTGATGTACAGGCTGTACCATATCTCAACACTGCAAGTTTTTCAAAAACTCAACTATGTATTCAGAACGGAACACTTTTACAAGGTTTTTAAAATTCTCTTCTGTAAAATTAACTGAACTTCACAAAACAAAGCTTGCAGAAACTACATGTCTGAGTTTTGGTGCTGCATATCCTCAAAAACAAACAAACAAACAAACAAAACTGGAGGCACAAAATGGCACGGCCATTACATTCAATCTAAGCTATCTCTGATTCCAACAAATGTATCCATGTAGCATTCAAGTGGTTTTGGTCATGTTCCACAATGATCACACTGGAACATTAGGTGATCACCTATCATTCCTCAATCACTGTGACAGTTCATGGTTTTAAAGCTACAAACCAAAGCCATTGCAAATCACTGCCACTGTTAGAGAGGCTGTCTTTTCCAATAGCATTAAATATATTTTCCAATAACAACCACAGCTGAAAGCATTTTCTAGATGCTTGGGGTCAGCAAAGGAATTAGAAATATAAAGCGTAGATTCACAAATTATGTGAACTGTATGCTAGCTTACCTTGTTAAAGAGCTTCACAGGAGCTGCTACTGAACCCGTTTCCCTGAGGTAGTCAAACCATTTGAAAGGTAGTTTTGCATAACCTACAATCGAATATTTTTCAATGTGACACTGAAATGATAGTATTTCAAAAATATTGTCCTGATCAATCAATATAAATATATAAACACATACATGCTTTAACCACTGTGGTAAAAGTAGGATGAGCCGTATATTTCATTAAATAAATGAATGATTTAAACATCTATTTCCTAATAATTATTGCTTATACAGATGCCCCATAAGCTAAGGTCTCTCCTCTGTCACTGAGTTACACCCTTTTCACAGAAACATCACTGCGTGCAAAAGGACCACAAATTCACACAGAACAAGTAAGGATGAGCATTCTCTTAGGTATGAAAATACTAAAATGCTGCTATTCAGACATTTCTGCCTGTTATTCAGTAGCTGTTTGCAGGGTTCCAGTGTGCACACAAAACTCTAAACAAAACTTCAGACTATAACATAGTCAGTTCTGTAATCCTAACAAATTAGCATCGTTTTGTGTCTAGAGAGTAAGCAGTGTTGTTTGTTTCCTAATAAAAACATACAAGCCACCTATCAGGATTCACCGTGATATGAAATACTACATAGCCATGAAAATAAGTCTAAACAAATTGCCTTTGCTTAAGATTCTGCCTACTCTCTCACCTTTAAATTGTACTTAGAGTGTGCTATAAATCTGAAGGACAGGTTGCTTACCTGTAACTGTAGTTCTTCGAGTGGTCATCTGTGCCCTCACACAATGGGATTTTCATGCATGTGTGGTAGCATTCGGAAGATTCTAGAGCTAAGCAGCTTGGTGGGAACCCCTCCCCCGTGTCCGTACTGAGCATGCTCAGTCTGCCAAGCCAACGGTCTCTCCTCAGTTCTAGAGTCCGCCAGGGCAGGACCTGAAATGAAGAGGCTGGGTGGGTATGTGTGAGGGCACAGATGACCATTCAAAGAACTACAGTTACAGGTAAGCAACTTGTCCTTCTTCTTCGTGATCTCTGTGCCTTACACAATGGGAGATTGTCAGTAGACGGTGGGTCAAGTCCTAGAGAACGGAAGACAACACTGCACGTCCGAAACAGGCATCCCGTCTGGCTCGACAGTCCAACTGGTAGTGGCGCACAAAGGCCAAAGGTCATGACCAGGTAGCCACATGGCACAGCTCCTGCAGGTGGACACCTCGAAGGAGAGCTGCTGAGGAGGCCACGGCTCTCGTGGAGTGGGCACCAAACAAAGCTGGCGGAGGCCATTTAGCTAGTTCATACGCCAGAAGAATGGTCTGAAGCACCCATTTGGAAAATCTCTGGGTGGATACCTTGTGTCCTTTCCGACAACCACCACAGCAGATGAAGAGGTAAGGAGTCTGTCGGAAGGAGGAAGTCCATTGAGTGTAGAAGGCCAGAGCCCGACAAGCATCATGGGAGTGGAGAGACCGCTGCAGAGGCGTAGTCGGGTTGGGAAAGAAAGTAGGAAGGATGACGTCCTGATTAACATGAAAGTCGGAGACAATCTTGGGTAGGAAGGAGATGTCTGGTTGGAGGACCACCTCGTCCCAATGGAAGACCAAGAAGGGCTCGTCGGATCGTAGGGCTGTCAGCTCGCTCGCTCGCTCACCTGGCCGAGGTGACAGCTACGAAGAAGGCAGTCTTCATGGTCAAGAGTCTGTCATCAGCAGTAGCCATGGGCTCGAAAGGCGGTCGCGTCAACAGGGATAGCACCAACGACAGCGACCAGGGCGGTAGCGGTGGTGATACTAGCAGATAAAGGTGCTGCAGGCCTTTCATGAACTGCTTGAGGGTAGCGTCCCTGAAGAGCGCTGCCGAGGGGGACCCACATGGCTGGTAAGTAACGATAGCTGCAAGGTAGACCTTTAAAGAGGGAAAAGTCAGTCCTTCCTCCCGAAGGTGCAGGAGGAAGTGCAGCATGGTAGACAGAGCAACCAGAAATACCGATTCACGGCATCCGTTCACAAAGGCAGTGAACCCCTGGCACTTATAATGGTAAGAACGATGTGTAGACGCCTTCCTGGCTGCGGTGAGGACATCCCGTACTGCTGGAGCATCTAAGGGGTTATCCTCCATGCATGGAGAGACAGGAGTGGTAGGTCTGGATGCAGCACGAGACCGTCCGAATACGACAGGAGGTTCGGTACCGTCAGGAACCGGAGAAGTCGGCTGCAAGCAGCCTTGAAGAGGGGCCCGAACCAGTGCTGTCTCGGCCAGTATGGGGCTGCAAGAATGGCGTTGGCGCGATCCACCAGGATCTTGGTGACCCACATGGCACAGGAGAGGAAACAGCGGGGACGCATAGAGGAGACCGTCACCCCAATGGAACTGGAAAGCGTCGCCGAGAGAGCCGTGACCCAGGCTGGCCCTCGAGCAGTATCGGGGAGACTTCCTGTTCAGGTTGCTGGTGAAGAGGTCGATCGATGGTTTGCCCCACCGGGCTAGTACCTCCCGAAAAGCAGTATCGGAGAGGGACCACTCGTGGTAGCTCAAGGTGTCTCTGTTGAGGGCGTCTGCCATAGAGTTTTCATGGTCCACAAGATGCACCGCGACCGGGTGAACTCGGAGCAGTATGCACCAGTCCCAGAGACAAAGAGCTATGGAGAGGAGGATGGCAGACTGGGTCCCTCCTTGCCTGTTCACATAGCAGACAGACGTTGTGTTGTCCATCAGGATCTGCACCATGCAACCGGCGACCAGGTTGCGGAAGGCTCATAGAGCTTTCGGGACAGCGAGGAGTTCCAGGGCATTGATGTGCAGGTGAGTCTCCGGGCTGACCCAGTGGCCCTGCACCCTGAGAACATCGCAATGGGCTCCCCATCCGTACAGGGAGGCATCCGTCGTTACCGTGACCCAGGGGCACGGTTCTTGGAACGGCATTCCTGAGAGCAGGTGTCGGGAGGAGAGCCACCAGAGAAGGGAGTGGCGCACCTGTTGAGGGGCCCGAAGCAAACGGCTCTGGTCATCCAGGAGAGGATCGAAGGCCCTGACGAACCAATGCTGGAGCGGGCAGGTGTGAAGTCGGGAAAGATAGGTGACCGAAGTAGTCGCTGCCATGTAGCCGAGGAGGTGCTGGATCCATCTCGCCAAGATGACTGGGGCGTGGAGAGCAACGGTAGCAGCTCGGCACAGAGGGTGTGCCCGTTTTGCTGGAAGACTTGGCAGAGACCGAGTCTAGGGTTGCCCCTATGAAGCCCATGACCCTGGTTGGTTCGAGGTGCGACTTCTTCGGGTTTACCCTGAGGCCAAGGCAGGACAGGAGGGAGAGCGTGAGGTGGATATCCTCGTACAGCTTCTGTTTGCAGGACACCACCACCAGGTAGGAGTATACCATAATGCGCCTCGTGTGGAGGTGCGATACCACTGGGGCCATACATTTGGTGAAGACCCCGGGCGCGGTGGGAAGTCCAAACAGTTGCACCTTGTACTGGTAGCAGGTACTATCGACGGTGAATCGAAGGTATCGTCTGCGCTGTGGCCGAATGGTGATGTGAAAGTAGGCGTCTCGTAGGTCGATGGAGGCGAACTAATCTCGGCGTTGCAGGAAAGGGAGGATGGAGGAAAGAGTGATCATCTTGAACCTCCAGGGGAGAATGTAGGAATTCACCCCTCTGAGGTCCAGGATTGGTCATAAGGTACCGTCCGATTTCGTTATCGTGAAGTACCAGGAGAAGAAGCCGGTGGTACTGGCTGAGGACGGTAGCTGTTCTATGGCCCCTTTGTGCAACAGGGACTGGATCTCCTCCAATAGAGCCGAGTTGGCTGAGTTGGAATAACAGACGCCTTGAGGTGGCATATTTTGAAACTCGATGGCGTAGCCAAGATGGACGATGGAGAGAACCCAAGAGTCTGTCGTGACGTGACATCATTTGCCAAGATGACGGGCCAAGCACAGACGATCGACGAAGCTGGTAGGCAGGCTGAAGAGTGGATATGGTGGCGACCCGCGTGGGCAGTCAAAATCGCGACTTCATCGTGGACGAAGACTTCTTCAAAGAGAACTGGTGTCTTCGCAAAGGTCTCCGGGCAGAGGACGATGTCGAGGGCCGAGCCGATGCTCAGTGTGAAGGCTGGTAGGTGGAAGATGTGGAATGGCGCCAGGAAGAGCGGGAAGTAAAGCTGTGCCAGACTGTGGTGTCTGGTGGATCCCCATCCACTTTGCCGTGAGGCGCGCCTTCACCAGATGATCCATCGCCTCATCGGTGGTGGAGTGGAACAGGCCTTGCCCATCGAAAGGCAGGTCCTCGATCTGCTTCCTGCTGTCTTCCTGGAGGCCTGCAGATCTTAACCAGGCAAAGCATCAAAGGGCAATGGTGCCCACCATCACTCGGGCCGCTCCTTTGACTGTGTGCTGCGAGGACAGGATCTGCTGGTTGGAGAGTGCTACCAACTCATTGTAGAATTGGACAGCACTCATCCGATGGTCTTCTGGAAGATGGGCCAGCAGAGGATAGAATCTGTTCAGAAGGTTGCATTGGTACGCAGCAAGGCAGGCCTGCGTGTTGGAGACCCTCGCAATAAGGGAGGAGGCAGAATAGAAGCGCCTGCCAAAAGTGTCCAGACAACGGCCCTTGTGGTCCGGCGGGGTGGTGTGTGCTCTCTTGCCACCCTTGGTCTGGGAAGAGTCAACCACAATGGAGTTTGGTACCGAGTGGTTAAACAGGAAATCGACATCCTTCCTCTGAGTCCTGTAGAGATGCTCCAGGCAATGTGGTATCGGCTGCGAGGACGCAAGCTGGGCCCAGGGGTGTTTCAATACCTCCTGTAGTACCGGCAGGAATGGTAACGGTGCTGCAGACGGAGGACGGGTGTCCACATAGTGGAACACAGGATCCTGCACTGCTGGAGTTGGGACAGAAACATCAAGTCCCAGAGCATTCGTCATTTGAAGAAGGATGTCAGAGAACTGCCTAACGTCCTCCGGTGCCGAGTCCGGTGCGGGGTCCCCAAAGGCCAAGGGCGGAGACCCATGAGAGCTGGGAGTCGAGTCAGCAGAGTCAGAGTCAGACTCGTAGGACTGCGACGATCGAGAAGGCGACCTCTGTGCCGGAGGTTGTTGAGCCAGCAGAGAAATGGTCACTGGCAGAGCGGGTACCGTCGATGGTAACGAAGACGGTACCGGCGGGGCGAACGTCAGCTGTGCCACTGTGGCTGCAGAGATCAGCAGCATGGTAGGAATCGAATGCTGGATGGCCTGGGTGGTAGAGCTCTGTACCAAAAGGGCCTCTGAAACCGGGCGTGACACAGTAGTAGTCAGCCGAGGGGGAGGCGTCACAGGCCGTAGCACAGAGAACGGTCTCTCGATCTCCGGCAATAGGGGGACCTCAAGCGGGAAGGCGAACGCCAGTACCGAGGATGGTGTCTGGAACCGGGTAATGGTGACTGGGACCGACAACAGTACGGAGACCAATGGCACACATCCGCGTGGTACCTGTCTCTATACGCGGGAGAGTAGGAGTAGTAGGATCCCGGCTGCTCTTGCCACAAGTGTTCATGCCCGTATCACACTATATACGAGGCAGAGGAAAAAGGCGAGTCGAGTTCAGGGCAAGATCTGCCCCACTCAGGAAAGATCTCCCGCCGCTGCGGGGATCGATGCCTTTCCCTTCAGCTCGGGAAGTGCGTCTTGCTCCTGCGGGTGCGGTCCCAGGAAAGGCACGCGATGACGGGAAGGGGCCCATGGTGTGACCAAGGAGGGTTCTGGGTGGTCTATCCCATATTCCAGGTGACCAAGTGGAATAGTCGGCGCCAAAAGGTCAGGCGGGCCTGAAGGCACAGAAGGGCCGTCGGCCGGGTCCTCCTCCAATACCACCGATACACAGGCGGCCCCGCTTCCTCGATTACATCATCCAGGGCCTGGGTCGGAGGAGGTGTCGGTGGGCAGGTCCTCCGCGGAGAGGCCGAAACCCACTTCTCCTTCTCTTTCTCCTTGGGAGGGTCAAGAGAAGAAGGCCGCTTGTGCTGTGTAGCTGTGAGAGGCTTCGATACCTTAGCCACCTGCGAGCCCGCAGGGGCATCCCTGGTCACAGAAGCACTCGGCACCTGCTTCATAATATGAGGGAGTGTCAAGATGGGAGGCAACAAGGACGGTACTGAGCCCGGTACCGTCGGCGTCGGTATGGCAGCCGCTGATACCAACGAGGGTGTGGCCGATGGTTGCGCCATTGAGGAGGAGTGTGAAGACATGGTAGAATGCTCCTCCGTCTGCTCCTTGACCTGCAAAGACTCTTCCCAGCAGTGGGCTTGAGTCTGGATGACCTGTTCCTCAGAGTTTGGGCGGTGAAACTTCAACAAACAGAACAGGCCTTCATGTTGCGGGTTTCCCCAAGGCAAAAAAGATGCTCAGCGTGGCCGTCCGAGAGAGCGACCTTACGACCACAAGAAACACAGTTTTTGAAGAGGGCAGACATAGAAGAAGAAGAAAATCAGAAGACGAAAGTCAAGAAGAAAAACTCACAGAAGAAGTCCAAGAGAAGCAGGAGGGGATTCAAAAAGGTCCAAAATCCAAGAGAAAACGCCAAGAGACAATAGCTGCTAAGCAAGAACCTTCCGTTCGCTGAGGCGGACGAAAAGAACTGAGGAGAGACCGTTGGCTTGGCAGGCTGAGCATGCTCAGTACAGACATGGGGGAGGGGTTCCCGCCAAGCTGCTTAGCTCTAGAATCTTCCAAATGCTACCGCACATGAGCGAAAATCCCATTGTGTGAGGCACAGAGACCACGAAGAAGAAGGGGTATTTTAATTTTTAGTATCTTCCTGCAGCTTTGCATTTCTCAGTGAATCATGATGTCTGAGTCTCTCTGGTTGACAGAAAGAGACTGTTCACCCAAAAAACAGAAGTGGAAGAAGTTTCATGTCTGATGTTCCTCTCTGATTATGAACTGGCAGGTATCCCCTCCTAGCAGAGATGGGCAACTGTGAAAGGCTGGTGGACTGCATTAGCCCCCTAGGAGACCTTAGAGGGCTGCACCTGTTCCCACAGAGGGAAAAAAACCTAACTTCTGGGGTATGGGCACATTTTCACCATATTTTGGGCCTCTTCTAGTTTTAAATTGGCCCAGGAGGGCTACAAAATGTGATGGAAATGGACTCCACACCCTAGTAGACATTTTAGAGCCTTTCAGGGGAAAAAATACCTTTTTGTTTAAAAAATTTTCCAATGTTTGTTTTGACCTGTGTGGCCAGGGGGCCTCCTAACATGGTGGAAGTGCCTTCCATACCTATAGTACATTTAGGTGCTGGAGCCAAAAAGTTACTTTGCAAAAAAAATATTTGTGATAGTTAGGAGGCCTTGGGGGCTGCTTGCGGCCTGTGAGGCCACCCTTTGCCTCTGAACTTTGATCAACAATTAGAAAATGCTAATTTAACACAGTGACAGAAGACACATTTATAACTATATTCAAAGGGGAGAAAGTGATTAGTGATGGTGGGCTATACTGCTCCACAGCAATCCCACTTTACACACCCCACACTTCTACCTTTCCTCTGTCAACAATGTTCAGTGATCACTCTTTCCTTTCCTCATCTTCACCTTCATTTAGCTGTTACCTCCTGTGCATTCAATTCACTCCTCCTTGTAACTGCCACACCTCAGCAACAAACTTTTTGAAGGCTGACGGGCAGGGAAGTGTCTGGTTTTTCAAAAATGGTCCATCCAGTCTAGCATCCTGTTTCCCATAGTGGGCCACCAACCATATCACTCTGGGAAGCAGAGGAGCAAGACACCAAGGCAACAGACTTCTCCTACAATTGTTCTCAGCAGCCATCTGATACAGGATGCTATACATGTGTAAACAGACACCCTCTGTAAATGTATCTTATCTCTCCTTTAGAATTCTCTAACCTAGTGGCCACCACCACATCCTATGAAAGTGAATTCTACAAGCTGATTACATGCAGAATGAAGTACTTCCTTTTGTCTGTTCCACCATTCATCTTCAGTAGATGACCCTGAGCCCTGTTCACTGTGAGGCTTAGCTACAAGTAGTAATCACCTCATAAGGCATAACCTATGTGGTTACTAGGCTAAGCTAGGCTGCCCTAGACAAAAAAAGAAAGAGACATTTACTGAGATCATATATGAGGACGAGACAGTGATGATAATAGTGCATTTGGCCCAGCTGTTCTGCAACTCACAGCAGTAACAGGGTGATTCTACTTTCCCTTTTACTCTGCACTAACTAAAAAGTTCCTTGAGGAAGCAAGAAAGAGAAAGGAGGTGGTGAAGGCAAATCCAGCCTGACAAAAGTCTCAATCAAGCAAGTAATAATGTAACACCATTACTTCCTGCCAAACTGGCTGAACAATTTCAAGCTAAACTATGAAAAAGATATGGAAGAAAGGATACGATTTTTTGCAAAGAAGCTTAAGAAAAGATACTGGATTATTTCCTTTAATAGTGCTTGCAAAACTGTCTACTTCTCTATAGATGTATGAATAGGACAGTACAAGTACCTCGGGGTGGCGTTAGTTCTATCATGTTAATTTCACAGAAACCAACAGGGAATATAGAAGGGGAGGTGGCATGGTAACAAAACCAGTCAGATCCATCAGCTGCCTCAGAACCATCAATTCCAATCATAAGATAGCCATCTGCTAATACCTGGATAAAAAACAACAATAAAATTTAAGTTAAATACAAATCAATGCAAGAGAGGAAAATCCAAGAGAGTAACTAGCCAAAGTTCAACAGGAATTTAGTTGCAAAGATATCAGTTTGGTAGGGCAACATACATTCATAAGCAAATAATGAAACTGTCCATAAAACTGATGAAGTGACACACAAATCAAATGGAAGCTCCGTTGGTTCCCTGAGAAAATAAAAATGAAAATCTACAAGGCAGAGATGGCGTTGTCCATTTGTGAGTTAGGAAATGATGTACTGTCATCAATTATGACTGGTACGGATGCTACAATCCTGATCCCTTAAAACGATTAAGGGAGAAGAAGGCCATAAGATTGCACACTTTGCTACCCTTCCCTGTTAGTTTTAACTATAGCTAACGTTGACTAGATTTCACTATAAAATGAGGGTTTAATATAAGAATTTAAAGAGTGTTTTAGTATCTACTTAGAAGCAGATCTTGGCCAGCACTAGTTGTATTTACATTTAATAGCAGCATACAAATCTAGCTGCAAGTTCCACTAAAATTAGAAATGTTGAAAAGTAAGCCAGTAATTAGGTAAAGCTCACTGAACTGATGGGTCTACTCTGCTTGGGATGACAAACTGAATTTAAACAGTAAGTTTTACCCAGTGTTAAGGTTGGAAGAACAGTGAAAGACAAGGAACTGTGCAAATCTCTGTGTCCATCCCAAACCAGAGTGAAGGGACTGAGAATATTACAAATGCACTGACAGTTATCAGGGAACAATAGTATTACATGCTCACTAAGTTATTAGTTATATTTTAGTGCTTGCATAGAAAGAGCCTTAATAAAATTTCACACTTCAATTGGGAAATGCATCTCAAAAAACACACGCAGTAGGGTCTTCTGAGTACAGCATGCTGTCCTCATTACTTAGATGTGCCTGGGCTTTGTAAAGGTGCGTAAAAGCAAATTTCTAGTCCAATTCCTTGGTCTGAGTAGAAAATATGGCATGTGATTGGTCCTCTAAGAACACTTTAAAAAAACAGAGGAACTAGCCTGGTATTAGGCAGCAGGCTGTAAATTTTATATATGGTCAGCCTCCACATTTGCGGATTTGATTATTCATGGATTAACTGCTGTCACCTCTGCTGCCTCCCTATGCCATTTTTCATTTGGACTGAAAGCCTCATGAGACTGAGAAACTGCGAATAAGGCTTGCGAGTCCCTATGAAAAATGGTGTGGGCAGCAGTGAAGGTGGCAATAAGCCCCACCAGCCACCCACTTCTGCCCTCTGAAGGAAGCCTGATGCCTCAAAGTAATCCTTGATGGGTTGAATACGGTGATCATACTTTTTTGGTGTGTTAAATATGGTTTGGGAGGGCCTAGTGTTATTCACATTTTTTTCACTTTCATCAGGGTCCTGTGTCCCTAACTCTAGCGAATGTGGAGGAATTACTGTATTGTTTTAAGTTAGACTGGTTGTTTAGACTGCTAGTCTACAAAAATATATGTTAATTCCTTTACCTTTCTAATTGTTGCCACACATATTGCAGAAAGGTTTAACGGATCTATGGCTTCCAATTTCATTCCCTCCTTGAACCATTCTCCACTTGACTCAGTTTCTTTTACCTAAAGAAACCACAGCAAACATCCTTCTGAAGCAACAAGTACAAGCAATATAAAGATACAAATTAAATATGGCATTCAGCAACCTCCCCCACCACAGAATATCTTTTATAGGATTATTTTTATACAAATCACCCAGTGACAATAAAGATTAGCAAGCACCACACACTCTCCATACTAAAAGAGTGCAATGTTGTATCTTCTGTTAGTTTGTCATTAACGAACAATTCTGATAGAGAACTCTTTCCATTATAAACAAAGTTCGTTATGAAACTTCATACCTTAAGAAATAAATGTGGAGGGGCATCAAAGTGGGAATCCTGTTTCTTTGTGATATCTGTGAAGCAAGAAGAGAATAAGATTAAGATTTCTTGTTTACTAGCTCATATATTATAATCCCTTTGATCATCTACAATGAAGCTATTCAAAACCAAACAGAATTATGTTAATCACACTCTCATATTTTGAGAATATTAGTGTGGCATTTTTAATATGTTTCAGATGAATAAGCATACTGCTCATTAAAATACGTCTGCCTCTAAGTTACCAAAGATGAACACAGTGCAATTTACTGAAACACCTCTCTGGCTGGATAAACTTACCAGATCTTTTGAACCGATGTCCTATGCTGCGGGACCAACCAATAGGATGGATGAGTGGGCTGTACATATGGCACCAGAAATCATCTGTTTTGTCTTCGCTGTCTTCATATACTAATCTTAATCTGCCTCCAATTACACTGTCTACAATTGCTACCCGTGTTCGGCAGAGATGTGTTTTATCAACAACTTCTACTCTCATAGAAGGCTTGAATGGATACTGCATGCTTTCCGACACCTGAAAACAAATATTTGAGTAGCATTAGTGTATGTGCAAGGGCAGTTTTCCACATTATCTTCATACAATAGTGGCCATATGAATTTGTGACTCCCCACAAGGATATTCACATATCAAACATGCTTTCAGAGATTATAAGGAGTGAAATAAAAAAATAAAATAAAAATTAAAGTGCTGGTATTACTCTTTTAAGCTGTAAGTAGTTTCACTTTGCTGGTCTTTGCAAACTGACCTCTTGCTTATCATACCTTATCATATCTGTACAGTGGCCCCTCCATTTTTGTGAAGGTTTGGGGCACAGAACTCTTGTAAAAATTAAAAATCCTGCAAATAACACCCCTCACCCAAGTGAGAGAATGTATGCACATGCCTTCCCTCCCTGAACTCCCCCTCCTATTCCCTTCCAGGACTCTTCCCTCCCATTTCCTTGCCTCTTGCCTGGGCATGTGTGCTTTCCTTCCAATGCCCAGGCAAAAGGCAAAGGAATGGGAGGGGGAGATGGGGGGGAAGTCCCACGTGAAACTCATGAATAATTAAATTCGTGAAGGTCAAACCCTTGAATGTGGAGGGAAGACTGTACTGAAATCAGAAGGGGTACTGCTCCAAAAGTTTTTCCTTGTGTGAATGTAAACTGTTGAGGATAAGAAGCAGGATTGTCTCACTGGTCCTGAGAAGGAACCCATATCCCATCTTTAGTCAAAGAGTTGGCCCCTTCAAAGGGTCTCTAGGCCATTTCTTTCATTTGTGCTTTTAAGAGATTAAAAACACAAGTTGGTTTCATACGAAAACACTTCTCGAAGTCAGATCTTGTGCAATGGTATCAGGTATTTTCTTCCAGATAATATTCCTTCAATTTTAAGAGGAAAGCCCATCAGAAAATGTGGGGAGGGAAATAGCTACAAGCTAGCTTGTCTTTTAATTCACTCTTGAGTACAGTCAGCTTTAATTGCCTCCTCTATTTATTTTCCGTCTCCCAGATTTGCAATCGGCCAACAAAACCAGAAGCCATCACTTCTGCCATTAAAATGTTAATCAAAAGCAACCGATCTTTCATATTCTTTTGTATAATGTTGTTCTCTATCCTATGAGATTAGACTTCAAAAGCTGGCCTGTGAGAATGCAGAAGTATGTGTCACTTTGTTGTTCTTTCATTATTGCCAGCTTTAGAAATACATTAATTTTAGCCTTGATGTTTAGATCATAACCAGAGCTTAGGTGGGCCATGTGCCTGTGGAAGTAAGACACACCTACAACACACCAAGTCTCTTCCTCCTCATACCCCATACATTGGAAGATCAGGACAAAGTCCTTCAAAATCAGGCAGCAGCACCTTTCATGAGGTAAACACAGTTAATCTTCATCCAGGCAAGTGGGATATTATACTCTCCCAGAGTTGTTTTACTGCAAGATTCACAGGGCACCAGTAGAGAATCTGTGACGTTGAGAAACCGAGATGCAACTTGTTCTTAGCTGGCCAGGCAGCAGACGGTGGTGGCGGCAATGACTAGAGGTGGGTTTTTAAAGGCTGCACAGCCTGACTGGAGCTGCCAAGGGAAGTTTCTCCCAGAAAATAAACACTTGAGATGGGGGGGGGCAGGGGTTGGGGAAAGTCAAATTCACAAATCCATGAAAGTGAAACCCACAAATATGGAGGGCCAACTGTACAGTTTTCTCTCTTAGAAGGCCAAAAAATAGCTGGGACAAAACATTTCCTTAAAAATTGACTACATTTGTGTTAAGGTACATTTTTAGCTAAAAGGAAAGCTGACAGCTACTCAAAACAAATGTTTCACCTCATGTCAGTATGCACTTCCTCAGCTCTAAACCTTTTGGTATTTTCGAGTATCCCTGATTCTGCACTTCAAAACACTTCAATGTACACAGGGCATTTTTAAACTCAGCAACACAGTGGAATTGTCGTTGGGGCCCAAATACACCAGATTAAGATGCTCAGTGGAAGCTTTTTTATCTGTCTTGGTGACAATCTTTTCCAATTAGCCTTACCTTCTGAGAGAAGTCAGGAGGAAGAGTTTTGGCACCAGTTAGTCGTTTCACCAGGAAAGCTTTCCAGTTTGTATATTTGTGTTGAATAGCTGTCAATGGTTCAGGAAAAAGACAGTATTAGCCATTTTTAAAAATTTGTACAGTGAACAATGGCAACATTTCCAGAGTTCAGACTTTACTGGTAATCTAGATGTATTATCTGGTGTACAAATACTTAATGAGTCTAATAATCCCATAACCAAGGACTAAACATTTTCACACATGTAATAAATATATAGCTTTTGTTACAGTGAAGTGAACACAGGTACATTAACACAAGGAGCATGATACAGAAAGCAAGACATTAATAACTGAAGCTCAATCTAATATTGCTAGGTTTACTTACATCGAGGTGGCACTAGAGGTTTCCCACTGGTTGCACACCAGCCAACTGGGTGGATATCAGGACCACAGACGTTACACCAGAAGTCAAGGTTTGAGTCACTTTCAAAGCCTTCATATCTTAGTAAAGCATTATAACCTGAAAGAACGCAAACTTGCATTACTGCAATTTGCAAGGCAAATACATCAACTCTACCTCTTGCACACAAAGGTTTCCAGAAAAATAAATTACTGGGGGGAAAAAACTTTCTTGACATTGTTGCCTGGACTGATTATGGGAAGAAGGGAAGTTAGTCCTTTCTTTTAAAGACCAATAAATGCAGAGAAGGGATTACAGGTGATAGTGTGGTTACAAGCCAGCAAGTCTTTTTGGGACACTGTTATAACATATGCAAAAAAGCTGTGGAAAACATTTTTTTCTAAAATGTTTGCTAATTTGTTTCAAATGCTAACTACGTGTATTTAGGGAAACCATCAGCAGATGGCACTCAACTCATTTGTCCCACTTCTTGTGGCACCTCAACTGATACCCTGAGACCAATATGCAGAGATCTCACAAGAGACACTGCCTCCTAGCAATCACCTTTCTTTAAACCCCTAAGAAACAGGCTTGTAACTCTAAAAGTTGCACACAAAAGGAGTATTCTAGACTGTATCAAAGATAACTGAAACAGAGGCAATTGCTCTTTACTGGCCTCTGTAGAATGGTAAAGCCTCCAACTAATGGTCTCTGTACCTTTTGATATATGAGATACTACTATGATTGGCTTTTAAAGCCTCATTAACCTTACTCACTGCCGGGGTTGTAAAGATTTCTACTGACATAAGCCTTATTCACTTTACTGAAATTTGTCACGTTACAGCAAGGGTGGGCAAAATGCAGACCTCCAAATTATGTTGAACTGCAAGTCCTAGGAGTCCTAGCCAATACAGCCAATGACAAGGAATGCTGAGAGTTGCAAACAACAATATCTTGAGAGCTAAACTGCCTTTGCAAAGGAGCAATCTAATGATCAGATGAAAGGACTTCTCTGTGTGCCACAGGCTACATTTCAGAGGAAGGATATCTTTACTGTGTTATATTTTGTTTTAAGAAAAAGATCTGCTCAATATTCTCAAGAGTTTTTAAACAGTTATATTTCAAAATACATGCTGTTATACAAAATCTGTAACCTGCTAATTTCACAATCCCAGCAATCCAGAAGACTTTGGTAGGTAGGCTGCAGTCTGTGTTAGGGACTTCTACACGTACACCTTCTGAGATGTCTCCCCAGCAAGTCCCCATAGGTGCCTGAAATTCAAGAGGGGAAAAAAGAAAAAAAATGTATGACAAACTATATAAATAACATTGTAAAAATATACATGTACCATCACTTAAAACAGCAATGTAAACACACTTTGGGATGAGCCATTTAGTTAGCGTTTATCAAACTGGCAATTCATGGCTTACCTCTGTGGGTGGCACTGAATCCCTATTCCTCCCCTGCCCCCAATATGTGAAGTACACTTTATTTTCAGTACTCTCTTAGGGGGAAAAAACTGTCTCAAGTCTACCTTCAAGTCTTTTCTTGCATTAAAGGTTTGTAATAATATCTGTTCTTAAGTGTGAAAAAGAAGAGCATCAGTTTAGTTTCCCTTTGCTAGCAATGACCACTGTGTGACAACCAATTTTTCTGAAATCCTAGCATATGGATTGTCTATAGATTCATATAGAAATGAAAATTATTACTGATCAACACAGTATGGTGAACAGATATAGGACTGAACAGGAAACCGGAGTTTGTTACTATTCATTAATTCAAGCCATTACATCATAAAAATATACTTCTGAAGAATATTTTAGACTTTAACAGTACTTTAAGGCACATACATACACACACATTTATATGCGCAGACATGCACACACACACACTGCAATAACTGTAAAAGGAATGTGTATGCTGGGGGGAAAAAACATTGACCCATCTTTAAATGTCCAGAATATTCAAACTTTAATCCATATTAAATGTTACCTGAGAAATTAGAAAAGTAAAATAGTCTGCTTTTAGCGAATACAAATGTAGCACCAAGCAATTCCAGAGCAACCTAGGTTATTGTTCAACAGGTTAAGTAGTTTACATGAGAGCAATGTAACTCAAATAGGTATACACAAACAAATTTAAACAATGAAATCCTAAACATGCTTTTTCTCAGAATTAAGAATTTTTCAGAATTATTAGTGTTTGACTGGTCCACCAAAATCTGTGGGACTTACTTCCAAGTAAATGTGTTCAGGATTAGGCTACAAGAGCTGTATATACTGCTTAGAAAATATCAGCATTTTCTTCACAGTTAACTTGTTCATAATTTTAAGAACAAGCTGGAAAAGAAACATCGGTCTCGCTTGTGATACACTCATTTCCAGCAGCAAGTGGGAGGAGCAAGCTATGCAAAGATGTTACTTCCTTCACCGCTGGGAAACATTATCTCTTTTCAAAATGCTTCCTATATTTCTGGTTTAATTTTGTAGTATCAAATCTAGAGAAAGGAAAGCTACTATCCAAATACCCACTATATAGCTAACATAGCTTCTAGGATTCTGACTTCCACTCAGTCTTATGCAACTGTGCCCTACAGCAGGCCACATGATCCTCTTTTGATTTGCCATAATTTTGACAAAACTTTTGAGACAATCACATTTCATCAACTACCAGTAGATATTTTTCAATACTTTAAAAAAAAAATCAAGACTCTGCTATATAGCACTTACACGCAAATCTGAAATCTCTAAATATTAGCACTCTTAGCTTCCAGTGCATATTTATTTTTGGTGCTTTCACTATATCTACATCTTTCACTATGCACATTCTATGCACAGGAAAAATTACTGTTAGTGCCAAGTCCATAAACTTCCTTTAAATCATATGACATAGACTAACACCACTGTGCTGTTTATCTGAGTCAAAATATAGTATCAAGTAGGGGAGAGGGGAAGGCAGAGCCAGAGAAGCAGTTTATCTGTTTGTTTTAAATCTCTGGGTCAGATTCATGAATGAGCATTTTCCCCTCTCTGTTCCATTGATACCAAAGCTGATGCACCAGGTCTGAAGGAAGTGGATTGGTATAGGGGTATAGCAGAAAGTTAAACTTGTCCTTGTCTGTGAAGATAGCGGTTCAGCTAGTTCCTCCTACACCAATCCATATGGCTCTAACTTCAGAAGAAGAAAGCCATAATGGGTATGGATCTTGTGGGCATCTAATGATGGCATACAGTATATGCAGTATACTGTCTTCTCTTGCACACTGCGTTTACTAGCAGAACCATAAGCGTACAGATAAGAACAAGTTTACCTTTTGGACTCATGATGAAGACATCCACCTCGGGCTCCTTCCCAATAAAAGGAAGGTCTGCCTGGCCACCACTTTGATCCAGCGCACACTCTGGAGGAATTATCTGTGAGTGACAGCTGCCTTCCCTGCAAGGTAAGTTGCAATCAGGAAGGTCTTGATGGATGAGGTCCAGATTCATGTAAGTGGGCTTCCCAACCCCCCAAAAAGCTAATTAAGATTGTTGTTTTTCTGAGTCACTGAAGTTTCACTTCTGGTTTACTTGATGCACTAAAAAAATGTGGCAGAAAATATTTCTGAACTTATCTCAGATGACCCACCTGAGGAATATCCTTCAAGTAGAACACTGGTGCAAATTTTTCTCTGAGAGAGCCAAACAAGGTGTAACTGATGTTTATTATCTTTTACATGTGCAATGGGCAAAATCTAGAACCTTCTTCATGAGGGCACACATAAATGAAAGGTTTTCCCCTTTCCAAGAATAGCTTCTCCTTCCCTACCCACAACTCAGTAAGTGAACTGTATTTTTTCAGTTTTCAGAAACCTAAAGAGCTGCTTCCAATGATGAGCAACTTCAGCTTGAAACCAAACAGAAAAAGCCCATCAAATATTTAGAATTCATATACTTCTAAGAACAAAGAGCAATATTAGCATCAGAAAGTAGGGCAGGGAGGTACTAAGAAAACTTGTATAAACTCATCAGTGCCACCTAGTGCAAAAAGGTAGAATCTCTTAAGTAACTGCACACAGTTTATAAATATGCTGAACCAGGAAAATAATTTACCCAGCCATCTACAGCAAATCTACTCAGAAATAATTTCAATAGTACTTAATCCTAAATAAGTACGCAAAAGTTTATTACCATCAGGAATCTGGCTTACGGTGTAGTTCAGAGCGCAGGGCCAAAATTTCTAGTACTTGATCAATGAACAGCCAGGTCAGTAGAGAGAGCATAAATAACTAGGTTCCTGCTGGTACTATTCAAAGATCCTGATCTGTTAAATTTCCCATTTGACAGGCAACACTCTACCGTCCTGAAAAACTTAGTAACATTTTCCACACAACATTATTTCCACTGCTGGACAGAACAATGAAACAACTTCAGGTGCAAAGTTTTAGTACAATTTCTGATGATACCTGCTGTCTTTAATAGAAATCATGAAATTTTACAATAAAATTCAGCTTGGGAACAACACAAGATATAGATAAGAGAAACCTTATTATTTCCACAGGAGAGCTTAGTCCAGTCATTTAAACTAGCACTTTAGGATGACAATAAAAAGGAGTAAGAAAGGTTTATCTACAATCCTGTGTGGAATCTGGACACTTCCTACAAGGAAGCATGCTGAAAATGTCACCCAACCAAGGGCAATCTGTAATTTCTACAACCAGCTATATTATAAGCAGGGGCATTAAAGCAGTGAAGCTATTTTTCTCTGCAAAAATCAAGTGTAACAAAAAGCTGCTAGACATAGCCTTGAATATTGATTAATTTAAGAGTGGACATTCTCCACTCCCATAGCAGGACTAGATGAAGTAGGCTTAAAAGGAAAGAGGAAAGATTTCTCTACAACACTTGCAGAAGCATTTTAAGGATGCTCTGGAGACAGCTCTTGGAAGCCTAAATTAATTTACTGGCATGATCAGCTGAGTAATCAACAACACACCTGAAATTAAATCAGAATAGTGCCTTGCAAATAGTTCAGTGTTACCTATATAATGGAACAGGACTACAATTTAGGGAATGCCTTAGAATTAGCTCCTGAATAGCATTTGCTTATATTACTTAGTTGAGAATCACTGAACTTTATTAGATACTGTATTTGCTTACGTGTAAGATGCATCAGCATATAAGACACACCCCATTTATACACTTGCAAATACTATTTGCCAGCATATAGATGCACTGGTGTATAATACACACCCCATTTTCAAACAGTATTTCTTGGGGGGGAAGTGAGTCTTATATGCCAGCAAATAGGGTAATACCAAAACATCAACTGTACGTGGACTCTGACATTATGAATAGCTACCTGCAGTGCACAGGACAAACAGTACCCTCATCATTGTGTTGCTTATAAAAAAAAAGGATAAGACCATTTAGTAGGATAAGAAACATTTTTAACATACATTCAATTTGCCTATATTGTGCCAAACTAAAAAAATTGGGAAAATTCATGCCCTTGCAGACATGTGACAAGATGGATACCTAAACAGCCAAACATGGTTGCCGAATCTCTCCCTCTTCAAGCATGGTTGCTGCTTTTATGATTCATCCACTATACACTGAGGCAATGTTTGAAAACCATTATATTAATCAACTAAGTGCTGATGATAAGATGGCTATAAAAATTTCTCACTCATCAAACAACATAGGGCAAGTTGCAGCTACTCCTAGGTAAGCACACAAGAGCCAAAAAGCATTTCTCCATACTGATGCTACCATCACCAAAGAGGTGTCACATGTTTTTCTGGCTGGAGAAACACAGTGGACTCCTATGGGTCCCATACTAGGAGAAACATGGGTTATAAATTTAAAAATAAATTAAAACATATAGTGTAGTGCTATAGCTCAATATTCACGCTTTCTCTTCTCCAGCTATCACGATCAAACCTTTCTCCATAAGAGATGACCTGAATAGGGATTTTCTTGGTTGGAGTACATAATGACAGGGACACCTTGTATATATGTGTGCACACATGCACACACTCAAGTCACCCTGCCTAACACCCAGTGAAGCCAACTTCATTACCCTTACCTTTTAATATTATTTTAGTGCTGCTCTTGCTACACTTACTATTTTTACAGCAACAGATTGTTCTATTGTTGCATCTTGGGCTTTACTTCCATTAATTCTTGGGCTCCTTTGAAAATTACTTTTAAACTGACAACAGGAATAGAAACACAGAAAAGTGTATTTGTCAGCACTTCCCCCTTAAGACATTTAATGCCTGAAGTGAATAACTCAAGCCCTCTAATGGCAGCTTTCCACTCTAAAAACTAATGGAAACAGTTATGTCCAAAGGAATCTTTTCCAAACTTCAAGTCATTCACCTGAAGTGTCTTTCATCAATCTGCATCTTTTTTTAAAAAATTCTGAATGAATAGTTCTTCATTTATGTTTGGCATGCAATCTCCTTTCCCTAAAAGTCAGTTAAAACTCTGGATAAACTACACTAGCTACTGAAAACTTTAGACTTCATTTAATCTTAAGAGTTAACCAGACAAAGAACTTGAAAGAAAAAACAAGACTGTTAACAATCCTTAGTAGAAACAAAACTAGACATCTGCTAGAACAAGGGAAATATTTCCAAACAGCTATCTACTGTACTTTTCCTGTGCTCTGAAACTCCCTTTTTAGTGTCTTAGTTAAGTGGGTTGCATTCTGTTAGGGCAGAGATTTTAACTCAACAGCCTGATCTATGATTAGTCAGAAGTAATTCTTGCTACAGTTATTAGGACTTACTCCTAAGCAAGCATATCGAAGCTATTTCCACAGTCCTTAGATATATGAATCACTTCAGCTATTCATCTGATAGAGCTGAGAATCAAAGTTAACCAGTCAGTAGGACAGACATGCTCTCTCTTTCTCACTTGCTGCTATGGTTCCTGTAGTATTTACAGTAAACCTTTTTTGCTTACTGATAAAGATGATTGCTGCACCTACTTCCTTTCTTGCTGATCTTGGTTTGCCAACATGCCTGAACTCAATTGGAAGGCATGACAGAGGGAGTGCAAGTAGGACAAGGAGACCAAAAAAAAAGAAATAGGAAGCACCAGCTATTTAAAAGGCAAAAGAGATCTAGCACACATTTGTCATGTTTTGGTCATGTTTCCCTGATAAGGATACAATAGGCATCTAGCTAGTTATTCTAGATTGTCTCGTGTTTCCTCTCTTAAATTGTTGCTAGCTATTTTCTCTCTGCAATGTTTGTGTTCCCCTGCAGCATCCAAAGAATGGGACCATGGGCTGGATATGGTGGATCCTCTCTGAAATACGATAATATTAGCACCACAGAGAAAGTGAAATTCTTTAGTTTGTTAACTACCTACTGTGTTTATAGAAGAAGTAGCCCTGTGTGCAGTATGAAGGAAAGTAACTTAACTCTTCATCTCTGTTAATAAAAAGGAACTACTTTAACATTATTATGTAGCTGAAGCATAGAATGGGCCTCATTAATGACAAAGCACCTTATTACAACATGTCCCTTCTTGCAAAAACAACCTGAAAAACACGCTGGTTCTGAACTCCACCCACATCTTAAGAGAAATAACAAAGAGCTCTCTTTTACACATAGGAGATCTGCAGGCAGTCTGAACTACCTCGCTTTACTCAGCTGAGCAGCACCCCCCACCATAAACTGTTTATCAAGATGGGCAGGATTTCAAGATACCAAATGTACATGCTATTAAAAGCTGGAGAGCGCCACATCCAAAACTCACTCTGAAATTTGTCACAGCAGGTCTGATAGACACTATATAACTTGAATAGAAGGGTGCCTCTTTGGAACTGAAACTCCCTGGATTGAAGTCTTCATATCACTAAGAGTTAAGTACTCCATTTGCCTGGGAGAAAAACTCTTATTTTTAAAAAAACATTAACAGGAACTATAGCTCTCTTTAGAAGAATGCTTGAGTAATTCAATATTCTCATTATTTCATTGTTAATTATTCAGAATAGTAAAAATCAAGAACAACATACTTACGTGTTTAAAGCAGTTAACAGGAGCTGCTGTGAAACTATTGCTATTGATGTAGTTGCCCCAACTGAAACCTTCCACTGGAACAGATGCTACAATTAGAAATTTTATTTAGCAAGCTGCACAGCTAATTTACTATGTATTTAACACTTAGAAACATTATTTGTTGGGAAAAAAATACATACAAAGACAGACTTGGAGGAAAAACTTCAAAGGGTCTGCAAAGGAACTCTGTGTCCCAAAGAATATGGTGCATTACTCCAGCAAACAAACCCATCTAAATAAAAGAATGTACCTTTTGATCAAAGCTACTAGACACAGGTTGGAAGGAAGTAGTGATTGATGTCAATGCACATAGGACAATTATTACAGGGTTGAAAAATCTATGGTCCCCCAAATTTAGATGAATTTCTATATCTATGCTATGTCTATGCTCCTTCATCAGTGCTTGGGCCAGACAGGGCTGTTGGGACCAATGCCTAGAGAGTCAAAAACTCCACACCCCTGAACAAAAAAGCAGCAGTTTAAGAGAAGTAGCTATATTCCCCAAGCTGGTAAGGTGACAACACCTTCAACCTCATTCCTAATGCAGCTACAAATATGAAAGCAAGGTTCACATGACAAGTTTCTCAAGTTTTTTTTTTTTCTCCACAGCTTTTCATCAAAGAATTATATAAATAATCCCCATAATGTATCTACAATATTAAAAAAAATCCCCCTTCTTTCTCCATGAAATTGCTACAGCATAGAAAAGTCTTCTGAAAATTGTTCCCCACAGTCAAAAAAAGTGGAGTTTTTATCTCCATAATCATTATTCAAAGACTTTTAATACCCACGTTACCTGTTTTAGTCTTTGATTGGTTCTGTACCGTCGCTTGGTATTGAGCATATGCAGCTAATTTAGCAACTAAAGGTTGTTTTTGTAGCACTTTAGCCTTCTTAGTTGGAGGTTTTCCCTAAAACAACAAGAGCTAAATAAGGTCCTTTTCAAACCCATGCTGGCTATTCTACTGCACAAGGCAATGAGATAACTGCACAGTATTACAAACCAGATTTATCAGACTTACTTTGCATTAAGATGCACAGAATTTGAGGTCAAATAGCAACCCTGAATTATTATCTTTAACTTAGCAACTCAAAAGACAACATTATAGAATGTTCTTTGCATTGAGAAAAGGCATAAGCATGTGGAATTCTTGAAGTTTACTTTTAAAAACAAGAACAGTCATAATGGATGCTTATAAAGTTATTAATGGTACAGAAAAAGATTTTTTTTCTTGTGAAGAAACAGAACTCTGTCAATTTTAATGAAACTGACAGAAGGTCCAAAACACAACCCAAATATATTCTTCTCCACAATACATAATTTAAATATACAGAATGTTTATTCCCTGCCCTCCATGTGAAGGACAGCCACTGGCTCAGATACTGTAAGAAGAGATTCAGTATATTCTCTGTTTGTGTGTTAACTGCTTTCTACAATCATAGACGAAGGAAACATTCAGATAAAATGCAAACTGAACACAGACGCTAAGGATAAACAGCGAAGGGTTGCCTTCATGCAGGTGCATTGGAAGCAGTGGATTGATCACAGTCAGACAAACGGCTGGATTAAGCAAAATTTTGGTCCAATTCAGTAAAGTTTTTAAAATGTTATTTTATTTAAAAGCAACGAACAGCATGCATTAATTTGAACTTTAATAAATATTAAAAACTTACTTATATGAAAAAGATAATAAAACTGTGACTGTACCGTTACCTGAAGTCTGGCCAGAATACTGGCCTTCTTAGAGTTCGATGAGTAACTTCTTGAGCAGGAAACACTGCAGAAACGCTTGGTCTTAGAGTAAAAGGCATCTCTGACACCGACCATTCCACACATTTCGCAGGTAGCTAATAAGGAGTGGGAAATAACCCATACATTACATATATAATACAAAGTACCACATTCATTTCCATTACTCTAGACATATTTTCCGTTCAGTCCACACAGAGGCTAGACTCAACCAAATGGTATCTTGACAAACGAAGCAAAGCAATATATATATTTACAGTCTTCTGTGCACCAAATCAGGTTAATAGCTCTTCAGAATAAATAGTTAGTAGTAATTCAGAAATTTCAGACTGTCTTCTTTTTTAACTTTCCTATCTTTCCTCTCCTTAAGACTTACATGGACAATTTATTGCTTTTGCAGCATCTGAACAATAAACACCAATTACTGAAGTGAGATTTCATTGTAATTTTCTGACCTCAAGAGGTAATCAATAACAGAAATATTAGTGTGTTAAAATGTTCAAACCTCACAAAATATTCCATCCATAAAATATTCAGCTCTAGAAAATGATGTGTCAAACATTTCACATTATTAGCCATACTTCAGTAACTGTATCAAGAATTTACAATCTAGATCCAAGAAATAAAATAGTTCCTTTCATCCCAGATGTAGTTTATCTCCTTTTAATCCTTCCGCCTTTCTTCATAACTGGAACCAGAACCATCTGAATACCAATCTACATACACAAACATGTGGAAAAGAAAATCTGGATTTTGGCTGGAGGAGTTTATAGGAAAAATGGTGCACTGCCTTACTACGAGTAGAAGTGAGCAGAGGGAAGTTTATTCACTATCAAATATAACAGAACTACCTAAAATCATGCTGATGAAAATACAAATGTTTTTACACACCCATTCCAGACTTGCCATCTGGATATGTGTAGACCTGCCCATTGTTCTTGATAATTGGGAGACTTGAGGGTAAAGGAGTAACCTCCTCTTCACTCTCATCAGAACTAGAGCTGCTACTGGTATCCTCACTGCAGCTATCATAACCATCAAACATCCCGAATGAGTCACGTCTCTTCCTTTCTGGCCGCGAAGGATGTTCAGTCTAAAAAGAAAAGAAAATATGAAATTTCTGAATATAAATCCCTGAAAGAAAGAGTTTAACAATTTTAACAAAGTTCTACTTAGTCTATAGGTTTAAAAATGTTACCACATAGATTAAATTATTGAAGAAAAGTCTGACACAGGTAAATAGATGAAACAATATAAAATGCTATTTACAGAGTTGGTTGACATAAGGCTACATAAGCAAAACTTAACTTTGCTTACAGACTTACAAGCAATTATATTAAGCACAAGGTAACAAAATTATGTTAAACATTTTTATTTAAATACCACTATTACAAGAGTATCCTGTCTCCCTTCCATTGTGTAACTTAAGGGAAACTACACTCAGTTCTTTTTATATTCAAAGAAATCCTATGAGAACATAGGCTTGTGTGCTTTACAAGGAGTCAGTACTGTTTACTAGCTTCTCTGAAGAATTTTAAAGTCTTCAAAATTAGGAGTATTTTTCACCTGTCAATTGTACAAAAATACTCCACAGTCTTTGCAAAGTCAAAAAATACATTTATTCTAACCCACTGGACCTGACACCATTTGCCAGCAGTCTATCCACTTTGGCTAATCAGAAAGTAGCATCTATTGGGTTGAATCCAGACTTAGTTGTGTGAAATGGCATAAAAGTACAAAAAACCCTTCCCTCTCCCCTCTTCTCCATGTCAACTCCTGTAACCCAGACAATACTGCACCCAGGGCTGGGAACTCTGCTGAATGGGGAAGACCATCAGAAGGCACAGAATGAAGAGCAAAGAGGATCTGAAAAAGTGAAGCAGATGTCTGTCCATAAGATGCCTCTAAACAATTCAGAATACAGATGAAGACAACAATCTTCTCAGCACCACATTTCATCCCATTTGTCAACCTTCATTTTCAAGGGTTTGGTGGGGCTACCAAAGGGAGGGGATGGAGAAGTCTGTTTCACCAATCCCAAGACATACACCTACCGGTACATCTTGGATCCAACCCTATGGATGGCATCTTTTGCCTCAAGAGTTTTCTGTGATTCCGTAACTCACCCCAAGGAAGACATCCCACATGGTAGAAATCATTGTTTAAGAACCAGAACTAGAACTTCATCTGAAGACTTATTACACTGCCATTTTAAACTTTATACAGAAAACTGACTTCTCACTCACTAGATGGGGATACTCTGCACTCATACCAGAACTAGGGAAGAAAAAAAAACCCCTAGACTTAAGAATGTGCCAGTATTCTTCTTTAAAACATCTAAGTGCACCTTCCATCAGTCACTAAATACAGGCAGTCCCTGGCCCATCTAAGTTTCATTTTCACATATGCTCCTTATTTGAAGTATTCCCATAAAGTTAATGATTTGCCATGGAAACACTTCCAAGGCAACTCACAATGGGGAAAAAAAAAGAAAGAAAGATGCAAACATCACAAAAGTTAACATTTTGTATAAATCCCAGTATTCTGCAATGGGATATCATACACAATATCAGCATGTCATTATGAAAGACAAGCCATTCCCACAGTGCAAATTTTGCCATGTAACTGATATATGAAAACAGCCCCCAGCAAAAAGGTTTCAAATAAGTATATTAAGAAATGGATATTTGCTCTTTTAGAGACAAGGAAAACGGACTAGGATGACAACAGCACAAATAAAAACAGAATCTAGAATTCCCACCACAGTTTAAAATTCCCCCCTTCACATTTCTGCCTAAAACCAACTTACATTTGCTAACCTTTATGCAGCCTGTATAACTGCATTCAAGTGACTATTTAAGGGAGTCACTATTGTTCCTGAAATTAGCACAAGAAAAAGTTTTGGCTGTCATCTACATATTGATGAAACCACAAACAGTATTTCCCATATACACTGCCTGACTGTATGTAAAGTAAAAAAAGAATTAGAACCAAGTGGATTTTTATGACGCTACACAGATCTTTCACAATGGAGTAGAGCAGGTATCATCCATTACTACCTTCTGATACTGACCTGTTCAGCAGGAGAAGAACCACTGCAAAACAATGTGGTCTACCCAGTTCTAATCTAGGGATGTGTGAAATTGTCAAACTCAGCCTTGACAAGGTTCACCAATTTCTACCTCCAAAGCTCATTCTGACTGACATCTCTCACTAGGCTGTGGCTTTTTCTCCTCACACAGCACCAAAATTACAGTACCAGTACACATTTTCCAAAAGGAACACTTTTCTGCTCACATTTTTCAAGTATATGCATTTTGTATACATTCTCCCATTCAGGCAAGTGCTATTTGTACGCATTTTTCAAATGCCCACATTATTCTTTGTGCATTTTTAGAATATATATGTTTTACTTATTTTTCCCAGGGGGTGCAAGTTGCACAGCATACATCTAAGTGTTCTGAGCACAACTGAATTCAGGCCATGAATATGCATTGGGTAAACTCATAACATGCGAACACAAAGAAAACGATGATCCCATTAAAAGAGCCATTGAATGAAAGGTGGAGGGGAGACATAATTACTTAACTGTCTTATATAATTCCTTTTCCCTATATAAAAATCCTTTGCTATTGGGGTACTTTGTATAAAAAAGGGAAAACACAACTCCCTTTGTCCTCATTGAAATGGGGAACTGAAGAAACATTCAGTAGAGAATCCTCATGGGACAGCCCATGAGGAATTGCAGAAGACTACAAATAAGGGAGATAATAAAACCAAAGTTTTAGGGTCAAGTCATAGTCCTTCTATCTTGAACCAGCATGGGGTATACACTACTGTGACAACCCAGAGAGACTCAAGCTTTCTAGAAAGTGATATGGCAGAAGTTCAAGTATATCAAACAGCAGCTGAGACGTTCTGTTCAGTCTTCCACAAAATCTTATACATTCTTGGTTCAATAAGCCCGAAACTTGTTGGTGTTGTTGTGTGCCTTCAAACTGTTTCTGACTTACAGCAAACTTAAGCCAAATAGATTAAGGGGTTCGCCTGGCAGAAGGGGGTTTGCCTTTGCTCTCCTCTGAGGGTGAAAGAGTGTGGCTTGCTCAAGATCACCCACTGAGTTTTCATGAAAAGGATCCAAACTTTAGTCTCCAGAGTTGCAGTCCAACACTCAAACCACTATACCACACCAGCCTGAAACTATCAAAGTTAAAAATGAAAAACCAATTGTTCTGTATTTGAGCTTCACTTTCTACAGGCCTTCCCCAACCAGTGCCCGCTCAACATGACCAGCAGCCTGCTGATGGGTGGTACAGAGAGTTCATCATATCTAAAGCATCCAAGGTTGGGGGAGGGGATGCTGACATGCCCTTACTGGATCTACCCTGAATAACGTCCAGATGAAAAGATACAACTTACAAGACAAAACTCAACATGTGGCCTAATCATGTCCTGTTATCCCAGTTACATCCAATCAGGACAATAACAGGACCTAGGAAAAACCACTAACTGATTCTGTAAAGTACATGTGTGAACTCCAAATGTGGCCTGTAAGCAGCCCTTGCAAGATGACCTACACAGCTGCACAAGCTTCTGACAAATTTTTCATGTTCAAAGTTATATCCCACACACTGTTTCCTTCCTGAAAATCATGTTCACTACATTCTTGTTTGGTGGACCTGAGAGAGAACAGCTGCGATGCACTGACTGTCATGTTGGGAGAGAATAACACGCATCACTAGTGTGAACGGAAGGTTGTTCATATGCCTGTGTAAGAAAGGGTGTGAGAATGAGTGACAGTAGGCTCTGCATGTATTTACTGTATGCACTCAGGCTATACTCATCAGCACGTGGCCCAAACCCAATCAAGATCCCACTATTTATAATGGGAGGGACTTATATATTATCATTATACTTTTTGTTTTGTGTTCAACTGTTGCTAATTTCCCTCAGTGGAATGTAAACACCAGAAGGGTACGATACAAGTTGTTGGGTGTATAAAATATATGCACTTCTGGCAGGATAGGCAAAGACAAGGCCTCTCTCAGAGAAATGGAGTACCTTTGGATGCAATGTACAAAACCCCAGTTTCCCAGGATTGCCCTTCTGGGGGCTCAATGATTGTTGCCATTAATGCACTAGCAGCTTTTCACCTACAGAATAATATTATGGGTTTAGGACTGCACTATAATACAACTACAAGAACCTAGAATTTACAACAGTGCTTTTCAGGTGCAAGGTATCATCTATCTATTCAATAAATAGATAAATGTTCTTGAAAAGTTGTCAGTAAAGCAGGGAAAGTTGTCCTTCATGTGCACAAATGGGCTACCAATATGTGGCATGTTAGACAAAAAGCTGTGGGTTCTCTAGCAGAGGCATATCTAGGCTGGGGCAAATAGGATACATGCCTTGGGCGCCAATGCCTGGGGGGTGCAAAAAAGCTGTGCCAAAAGATTTAGTGGTGGCGATGGAGGAGGAAACAGTCCCGAAGGAGAAAGAGCGGGCAGCTTCAGCGGTTCTGAGTCTGAAGGGCTACTTGCCCCACCCTAGACAAGCTTGGTTGATGGTTTCCAACCCTGCCCAACTTTTGGCATGCAAACTTCAGCAGATCTCAAAGTGGCAACGGTGGAGGAAGAGACACAAGGACAGCCTCAGCAAAAAGACGCTGGGGCTTGGTCACTTGGGCCAAGGAAAGTGGCCAACAAGCCCAGGCTAGAACAAGGCAAAGCAGAGCTGAGCGAACATCCACACCCGAGCCAAGCACACTGGGCAGAGGGAAAGAAAGGAGGGGTGCGGGTAGGCAGGCTGCCCAGGCTCACAGCTCTGCCTTACTCACTTGCTAACATGCGTGTTGCCTAAGATGTGTGCGAATTGCCTGGGCCTGCCACGGTAGGGCACGCGTGTGAGTGGAGATTTAAGCAGAATCTTTGCATCTTTTGGGAAAAGTGTTGGAATAAGGGGCAGAAGCCCCGCAGGCTCCTGTGCATTCAATGCTATACTGAAAAAGGAAATTCAGCAGGTGTCCCTCCTCACGCAACCAGGTAAAAGCGACAACTATCAATTCTCCCTTGTTCACAAGCTGCCACAAGAGCCCTGTCCAGTTTTCCCTCTGGCAACCTTAACAGCAGCCCGCAGGCATTTCCTCCTATTGGAGAGCAGAGCTGTGTGAGCCCCACATGGCCTCCACTTACCCCCCACCTGCTCCCCACAGAGTCACTAGAGGACAAGATTACCAGAGTGAAAACTGAGGAGGGCTCCTGTCCCTTTAATGGCCAGAGAGAAGAGGGAAATCCAACAGGTGTGGCTTCTCTTGTCACCAAGTCAGCACCCTCAAACCCCCCCCCCAGGTTTCCCTCTGGCAATCCTCCCTTCTCTCAGCCAACCACTCCCCACAAGAAGCCCCGGAAGATGCTGTCTTGACCCCAGGGACAGAGCAAAGGCTCAAAGGCCAGCATACAGGGAGGAGCAGGTGCCATTTCACCCTCTGCCTCAGGCAACCAAATCATTTTGCATCTAGGGAGATGCTTCAGTGCCTCACTTTACCTCGCCTCTTGCCTCGTGCCCACCCTGCACTACATGGCTGAAGAGAACACGGGCAGTGGGGTGGTTCTGCCCTCTGCAGCCTCTGGAGGAGATTACTCTCACAGGCTCCCTCAGCCTCTGGAGAAGGAAAGAGGCAGGATTAATACCTAAGATTTCTAAATACACTGTCTACTTTTACCACACAGTGCTTTTGATGGTATTATAAATTGGTGCTGGCAGGTTTGCTGTGTTCCATTAGACTTACGTTTGGTCCACCTTCCTCAGTAAGTGTAGGCCGATCCTATGTACCATTGACTACCGGACATTACTTTCTAATTTCAGGAGTTGCACAAACACACAAAAAATAAAGCCTTTTTATCCTATAGAGTTTACATGGGGGAGCAGGAAGGTGGGGCACAACTTCCACACTTGTTCTAGGTGCTGTTTACGCTAGATACGCCACTGTCTTCTACATCAGATAGGCATAAAAGCAGATTTACGCTACATAACTTTAAAAAAAGGGAGAGCCACAGTATAATAATCATTCTTCCTATATTATAAAACTCAGAAATTTCAGAACTCTACAAAGCACCAGGCAGAAAGGCAAAATGCACAATGGTCATTCTGGTTCACATATAAATACTCCCTACATGCATCTACATATTCTAAGTGGCTTGCAATTTGAAGCTCACCAAGGAAGCAAGGTAGAAAACTATTTAATTCCACAAGTGTCTGTAACTAAGAGGATGTGCATCTTGGCTTGCACCAATGTAGCAACAGCTCATTCATGCCAATTTACAGCCTTTCAATTGCTGTCCCAGGATAAGAGTTAGCCACAGTTCGAAATGTTATGCATATAGAATTGCAAAAAGATGTATTCTTGTTGACAAAGCCCTTTTACGTACACAGCATAGGTAAGCAATTCTCAGACTTATGTCTTTCACATTCTCTGCGTTTAGTTCAAGCAAGGGCAATAGACAGTTCTTTTGGTTACCGACACATTAATTCACAATACAATGCCAAAGATGCACACAATACCTTTCTGTGACTATTCACTGGAAGATAAGACTAGTAATCTGTCTTTAACGAATGCTTGCTAGCAGTTACTGCTAATCAGGAAGATTTGCAAAATCAATAAACCAACATGTTAATTTTCTGGTGTACTTACCATGAATAACAGGCAGACTGAGGAACAGGTCTTCAAGCAAAGGAGAATAACTGAACTACCCTTTCCCAAGTATATACACACTGATGAATTATAGAAGAAAGACATGGCAAATAAGTGTTACAAATTTGCTTTCAGATAATAAGGATTATGCTGGGTGCACTGGAAAAGCTATAGAAAAGAAGAACTGAACAAAGCACAGTATCCAATGCTACATTGTTCCAAAACTATTTCTTAAAACTTATATTTAAAAAGCTCATTTAAATACAACTCCAGTTTTAAGTATAATAAAAAAAACCCCACATTTTCATAGGTTAGGACTTACTAGTAAAACTAAATTTAAGCAAACGTGACCATACACTAAATTGGGCATATAGCAGCATCACTACCAAATATGCTGTAAAAATATTAGTACTCAATGTATTTTAGATTCCTCTTACTATTCAAAAATTATGTCTTTCATAGTTTATACAATGAAACTGGCTTGCTGCCAGCATACCATGTATCTTAATTTGTCACTTTCACTTTCAGTGCCTCATTTCCACATTAGTTTTAAAAGCCTGTGAAAGGAGAAAACTATTCAGGGTGTTTCAAAAAGGATTTATGCATACACGAAACACAGGCTTGTCACTATCAATCGTCTTCTGTTCCAGGATGCTTGTGTACAATACTGCCCCTTGAAGATGCCTCTAAACTGGCACAAGTGTTAGAAGAGGAGAGACAGGTAGAAAAGGCAAAGACAGGGGACATGATAGCCATGTTTTAATATTTGAAGGGATGCCATGTAGAGGAAGGAGAGGGCTTGTTTTCTGCTGCTCCAGAGACCAGGACAAGGAGCAATGGATTCAAGCTGCAGGAAAGGAGATTCCACCTGACCCTCAGGAAGAAGTTCCTGACAGTCAGGGCTGTCCGGCAGTGGAATCTGCTGCTTCGGAGTGTGGTGGAGGCTCCTTCCTTGGAGGTTTTTAAGCAGAGGCTGGATGGCCATCTGTCGGGAGTGCCTTGAGGGTGTTCCTGCATGGCAGGGGGTTGGACTGGATGGCCCGTGTGGTCTCTTCCAACTCTACATTTCTATGTTTCTATGACAGGAAAACTACAGTAACCTGTCCTGGGTTAATAGGTTCTCCTTCTGCCTAATGATCAAATTCTGAAAGTTTAATTTGCATAGATTGTTTACAAACAATTTACAAGCCTTTTCTATTTCTTCAAAGCACCACTCTCTCTGGTCTCACAAAGCACATAAGCGAGCACATTGGTTGGAAAAAAGTCTGTATTAGCCTCCCTCCTGCAGTTTCTTGCAAAGCACACAAACGCTCAAGGTATTATGCAAGGAAAGTTATATGAACCCCATAAAATTCCCCCTTGTACGTCACCTCCTGTCCGTAAACTACAGGGGCAAGGAAAAAGTAGCAATACCGGACAAGGAGTCATCATCCTAAACAAACCAAAACAAAAAAAAAGCAGCAGCAGCAGCAAAGCAGGAACTACCTGCTTGTTCCCAGTATCCTGCAACACGCACACAGAGCATGACAGGCAGGTCAGGAAACACGGAAAGCAATCTGGGAGGATCGGCCAGAAAGTCTCACTCATTCTCACACACACAGGTTGCACCACACGGAAACGTTTAGAGTCCGCCAGGGCTCACGCTGTGACAGAGGCGTCCTGCAAGTGCCAGGGGCTCTTTCGCCGTCTCTTCGCAGGGCAGGAGAACTTTTCAAGCGCCCGCCGCCTCTCACGCGCCGAGACGGTTAGCCAGGAGAAACCGACGGGGCGGGCGGGCGGGGGACACATGAGGCGAGGTAACCCCCGGGAGCATCTCAGGGACCTTCCCCCTTGCGCTCCCCGTCCCGCCCGCCCTCAGCCAGCCAGCCAGCCCTGCCGCTACGTGTGTGTGGGTGGTTGTGTGTGTGGGATAGGGGGCTCGCCCCCAAGCCGCTCCGCCCCCTCCTCAGCTCCCCTCACACTCTCACTTGCACACTCACTCCCACACACACTTTCCCACAGCCCCACACTCACGGGGGCACAGAGAGAGAGAGAGAGAGAGAGAGAGACACTGGCGGGACGCCCCCGTCAGCCTCGCCGCGGCTTCTCCCCCGGCCCCCCGCTCCCTCCCCTCCCCTCCCTCCCCTCCCCTCCCCCCCCTCCCCGCCGGCCCCCCGGGGGCTCCGGTCTACTCACCAGGTCCTTTGTGTTTTCCATCAGGCCCTCATGGGCAGCGGATGCCTCCTCGCCTCCTCCTCCTCCTCCCCCTCCCGCCCCCTCGGCCGAGCCCCCTCCTCCTCCTCCTCCCCCCGGGACTCTACCCCCTCCCCTTCCTGAGGGGCAGGGCCAGGTTGGAGGAGGAAGAAAGTTCAGCCTCTCGCTTGAACGCGGGCAGAGCGGGAGAGAAAGAGAGAGAGAGACGGGGAGAGAGAAAAGACATTCAACTCCAAGCCCCAGAATATCAACAACATTAGCATAACCGCACTGCGCACGCGCAGAACGGCCCCGAGCCACCGCGCGCCCTCATTGGCTCCGCGGCTGTTTAGCTCGTCCTCGTTCTCCGTACGGCGCTGTTGGCCTGAACTATCCTGAGGAAGAGGGTGCTCGAGCTGGCCGTCGGGCTCCAAGGGCAGCTGGAAGCCCTGATGTTGAAACAACGGCCGTGATGGGCTCGAACTGGGGTGCGAAGCTGCACCGAACTCTTCCTCAGTTTACCTTCCGCGACAGCAGAGATTCTTTGTCGTTGGCGGAAAGGAAAGGGTTAAAGATTGGGATATTTTAACCCCCCCCAAGAACAATGGAACAATCCGCTTAAAGAGCGTTTCTTGTGAGGGGAAGGGGGATTATGTACATTGAAAAATCGGGGTCATGTGAAAGAGAGGCGGGGCTAGGAAAGTCACGTGAGGACTCTTCCCGAGGGAAAAGGATTACAGGACGGGGGGGGAGAGGCAGGGATTACGTAGAGTAGACATTTCCGGACTCCGTTTAACAGCTGCCATGTGGGGGGGGCGTGGAAGAACGGCCAGGAGCCAACGGTGGGAGGGCTGCTCAGGCGCCTCAGCCTCTGACGCGTCGTGCTGTTTCTTCGGCTCGCGCCCCGCCGGCCAGAGAGTCCTACGTGCGCGCTTGTACATCTCTATGGTAACCAGCGCACAGACGGCTTCCGGGTCGCGTGTGGGGAGGACGGGGACTCGGTCCTTTTTCCTTCCGGAGTGGCCTCCGGCGGCGGAGGAAGCATGGAGGCGAAGGCCCGCGCTCGTTCCGGGGCGCCTCTGAGGCGAAAGCGGCCTCGGGCAGGACAGAGCCGGCGTGAAGTGGGCCCGGACCGAGATGGCCGTGAGGAGGCGTCGGCCGCCGCCGCCGAAGAAGAAGAAGGCTGGCGGGCTCAGCACTTGGCCCTTCTGGCGGAGAAGCCCGCGGAGGAGCGTGGCCTCGAGGAGCTGGTGTTCGGGGACGCTGACGGGGGAGGGGACCTGTTGCGACGACTGCGGGGCGCGTCCGCGCAGGTAGTGGAGCGAAAGAAACCTTTTTGTTTTGCTGTCGCCTGTTTGCAGAGCTGCGCGGACGGGCGAGGAGGTGCCACCGTCCTGCCTCACAGGACGGCTCCCACCCTTCTCCCTCCCTGACAAAATGTTTCCGTGCCTTTAAAAGCTGCCTGGGAAGCAGGAGTTCGGTATGTGGGCAATCGTGCAGTGGTGGCGAAGGCTTCGCTTAAGGAGGGCAGGACGTTGGTTTCTTTGATTTAAAGAATCATTAGAAAACAATTCAGTACCAAAGGTTGGGCACTGATGGGTCTTGGAGTGCTATCGGAGAACAGGTAAACTGCTTGGCCTATTTCTTGTTGCTCCTTTATGGTGGGTTCAGGCTGATCTCATGATTGGAATGTAGGAATAGTGTGGTATAACCTATTTTGCAGGAATAGACCAAATAGGAAAGGAGGAGGAGTAGCCTTGTATGTCAAGGATGTTTTCACCTGTGAAGAGATCCGTGACTTAAATCTGGGAAGCCAAGTCAAGAGCATCTGGGTAAGGCTTAAGGGAGCGAGAAACAATAGGGATGTGATTGTGGGGGTTTGCTACAGGCCTCCGAGCCAGCCTGAGGACTTGGATAAGGCCTTCCTGGAGCAGATGACCACACATTCATAAAGGAGAGATGCAGTGTCAATGAGAGATTTCAATTATACTGATATTTGTTGGCAGTCAAACTCTGCCAAGACCACAAGATCCAACAGGTTCCTTGCTTGCCTTGCAGACAATTTCATGGTCCAGAAGGTGGAAGAGGCAACAAGGGGATCGGCTATTTTAGATTTGATCCTAACCAACAGGGATGATCTGGTTGATGAGGTGGAGGTGGTGGGATCCTTAGGTGGGAGTGGCCATGCTCTTTTGGAATTTGTCATTCCCTGGGAAGGAAAAGCCAAGTGTAGCCAGACACGCACCCTAAACTTTAAGAAAGCTGATTTCTCTAAACTTAGGGAGTTACTTGCTGAAATCATCTGGTCAAGAATACTATAAGAGAAAGCAGTTCATGTTGGATGGAGTTTCTTAAAAGTGAGATACTGAAGGCACAGTTGAAAACTGTTCCAATAAGGAAGAAAAATGGCAAGTGTCTAAAGAAACCAGAATGATTGACTGAAGAACTCTCAGGTGAGCTAAGCGTTAAAAGAAACATGTACAGGAAACGGAAAAATGGTGAAACCACCAAAGAGGAATTCAAGCAAACAGCCAGGAGATGTAGGGAGAAGATCAGAAAAGCTAAAGCGTCCCCAGGGCCAGGTGAATTACATCCAAGGATATTAAAACTGCTGGCAGAAGTCATTTCTGAACCACTTGCAATAATCTTTGAGAACTCTTGGAGAACAGGAGAAGTCCCAGCAGACTGGAGGAGGGTAAATGTCATCCCCATCTTCAAGAAGGGGAAAAAAGAGGGGCCTAATAATTATCGCTCAGTCAGCCTGACATCAATTCCAGGAAAGATCCTGGAGCAGATCATTAAACAGTCAGTTTGTAATTACTTAGAAAGCAATGCCGTAATCACTAAAAGTCAGGCTGGATTTCTCAGAAATAAGTCATGCCAGACTAATCTTATCTGTTTTTATGATAGGGTTACAGGCTTGACAGATGAAGGGAATGCTGTAGACGTAGCATATCTTGACCTCAGTAAGGCCTTTGACAAAGTGCCCTGTGACATACTTGCAAAGAAGCTAGTAAAATGCGGGCTGGATAGGGCTACTGTTAGTTGGATTTGTAATTGGTTGACTGACCGAACCCAAAGGGTGATCACCAATGGCTGCTTTTCATCCTGGAGAGAAGTGACTAGTGGGGTGCCACAGGGTTCTGTCCTGAGCCCAGTGTTATTCAACATCTTCATCAATGACTTGGATGAAGGAGTGGAGGGCATCCTGATCAAATTTGCAGATGACACCAAATTGGGAGGGGTTGCTAATACACCAGAGGACAGGATCAAATTTCAAAATGACCTTGACAGATTGGAGAGCTGGGCCAAAGCTAACAAAATGAATTTCAACAGAGAGAAATGTAAGGTTCTGCACTTAGGCAGAAAAAAAGGAAGGCACAAATATAGGATGGGGGACCTGTGGCTGGATAGCAGTATGTGTGAAAGGGATCTTGGAGTCTTGGTAGATCACAAGCTGAACATGAGTCAGCAGTGTGATGTGGCAGCCAAGAAAGCCAACACGATTGTTGGTTGCATCAATAGGAGTTTGGTGTCTAGATCGAGGGAGGTAATGGTACCACTCTATTCTGCATTGGTTAGGCTTCATTTGGAATACTGTGGCCAGTTCTGGGCACCTCAATTCAAGAAGAATATCGACAAGCTGGAATGTGTCCAGAGGAGGGCGACCAAAATGGCGAAGGGTCTGGAAGCCATGCCCTATGAAGAATGGCTTAGGGAGCTGGGTCTGCAGAAGAGAAGGTTAAGAGGGGATATGATAGCCATGTTTAAATATTTGAAGGGATGTCATGTTGAGGAGGGAGCAGGCTTGTTCTCTGCCGCTCCAGAGACTAGGACAAGGAGCAATGGATTCAAGCTGCAGGAAAGGAAATTCCGCTTGAACCTCGGGAAGAACTTCCTGACGGTCAGAGCTGTCCGGCAGTCGAATATGCTGCCTTGGAGTGTGGTAGTCTCTCCTTCTTTGGAGGTTTTTAAGGAGAGTCTGGATGACCATCTGTTGGGAATGCTTTGATGAGTTGGACTCGGTGACCCCGGGGACTCTTCCAACTCTGTGATTCTAATGGTGGGAGTCACTGCTTACATTTGTCTATCCCATTCACTTTAAAAAAGTTCTAGGAGATTATGGGATGTATTCTTCATACCTCTGTAAGGTATCAGAGAATTAACTTTCAGTCTGGACAAATGTGGCTTGTTTAACTGAGTAACAATGGCCTTTCAGGAGGAGGAGGAGGAGAAGAAGAAGACGACGACGATGGCAATATCTATAGTTTTCTGCCAGGATGTTGTGGGATGTAATGTTTGAAAGAATTAACTAGAGTACTGATTGTTGCTTAAAGGAGGGTTTCATTTATAGTACTTATAGGAAATTTTCGAGACTAGCTCATGCTGCATAATTTACAGGGGTTGGAAAACTGATTAGCTCTTCATCTCAAAGCCATTGGGTATTTTCCAAACTAGATCTGAAACAGAATTCTTTACTATTTGCAGGCTGTTGCCTATTCAGTACTATAGCAAGTAGTTCCCCCCAGTTCTATGTATTCCATCTGTCTTTTATTAAGGGAAACATTTGCAAGTAAGAGCAGCAGATGTGCCCCATGTTGGCTGGACTAGGGGTGAGTGCTAGGATGCAGGTACCAATTTTGTAGAGGCTATATTTGTCAGTTATTTGTTTTTTCTTGTAGAGTCTAGAAGTAAACAAAGTGAGATTCTATAACAGGAATGGTCAATTTCTTTATCCTCTCTGATGTTGTTGCATGTTACACCTAGCCAGCACAGCAAATGATGACTGATACAGTCCCACACCACTTATAGGACCATAATTATCCCAGTCCTTTGTAGGAAACTGTAAAACTTTCTCCATCCTGATCTGTGACTTCCTTTCTTTAAAAAAATGGTATTTTTCTGTTAAGGTTACTGACGTACTCAGTGGGAACTTTCTTGAAGGTGAGTCTGAAGATTCAGAACTGGAGAATGAAGCAGATGACAGCTTTCTTCCATCAAAAAAGCCAGCATGGATAGACGAGGATGACGAAATTGAGGAAACGTAAGGAATCCTCATAATAAATTGAGTTGTCAACTGAGTAGCCTAAAACAAGTCTGCATTTGTAAGCAAGTCATATCGAATTATGATGGACTTGTCTAAGTTTTCATGTTTAGGATCAGGAAATAAAGTAAAGGTAGGCAACAAAACCCCACAATGAACTAATTGTTTTAAAAATGTTCTCAAAACAGAATTTTGGTTGGTGTCTAGCTTGGAACAATTGACTGGTCTGGTGAACTTTATGGCTGAATAGTGATTTGAACCTGTGTTTCTCTTATCTCCATTCAACACCAAGCATATGCTTTTGTTCTAGAATTGACATGACCCATCGATACCGAAAAAACATGATGAAAAGCGATGCAGAAAGGAAGCTTACAAAAGAAAAACTTCAAAGACGACTTCAAGAACAGTAAGTTTTAGTATAGCTTGTTAGAAGAAAAAAGTAATCTTCATATTTTAAGTTATTCTTTCTTGTTCTAACATAAAATATCTGGTTATGTGTAAAAACTATTTGTATGTAGCTTGAACAGCTCTAAAAGTGGTCTTCTTGTATCTGTTCTCGCAATACCTTTAAAATCAGTTTATAGTTGTGAATGCTTCCATGTTCTGATTATGTAATAATAAAATGCAGAAATGATACAAACCTATTGCTGTACACTGCTACAAAGTTCTACAGTTGTCCTCCACATTCATGGGTTTGACTTTCATGAATTTGGTTATTTACAAGACTCCTGCTTGCCTCCCCTCCCCTCCCCTGCCCCTGCAATTCTCCCTCTCCCATTCCTTGCCTTTTGCCCAGGTGTGCTGTACCTTCTTTCTTTGCACCCAGACAAAAGTCAAGTAAATTGGAAAGGGAAGCCCCATGTGCTGAGAAGAAAGGTGTACACATGCCTCCCTCTCATTTGCTTGCCTTTTGGCCAGGCATGTGGAAGGAAGGCGTGTGCAGCCAGGCAAAAAAGCAAGTGAATAGGAGAAAGAGAATGAGAGGGGGAGGCAGGCATGCACCTTTGCACACAGGGCTGTCCTCTCCTATTCGCTTGCCCTTTGTCCAGGCACAAAGAAGGCAGCACACCCAGAGAAAGACAAAAGAATGGGAAGGTTAGAGTGGTGGGGGGAGGCATGTGTGTGCCTTCTCCTTGCATGAGGCTGCCCCATCCCATTCGCTTGCCTTTTGCTGGGGCATGGAGAAGGAAGGCAGCATGCCTGGAAAGAGGCAAGAGAATGGGGTTGGGGAGGCACACACATGCCTTCTCCAAGCCTGGGGCTGCTTCTTCCCGTTGCCTTGCCTTTTGCCTATTGTGTGGAAGGAAGGCATGTGCACCCAGGCAAAGGGCACGAGAATGGGGGAGTGGCATGTGCGTGCCATCTCTATGTGTGGGGCTGCCCCCTCCCTGTCACTTTCTGTTTGCCTGGGCACCTAGAAGGGTGGCTCAGGCAAAAGACAAGGGAATGGGAGGGGTGATCCTGGAAGGGAATGGGAGGGGAAGTGCTCATTTGGGCAGAAGGTAGTTATTCACAGCTTTTTGACTTTTGCAAGGCTTCTGTGCCCAAAACCCTTGCAAAAGTTGAGATGCCAATGTACTTCCTAATATAGAGAGAACCAATTTATGAAAAAGGGGAGAACGAGCCTCTGCAACAAGCATGATTCAAGTTAAGCCAGACAAAGTGAGGAAATGCATGTGGGTGTGTATATGTACTTTGAGATCATTTTCACATATTGTTCAGAATGAAAGAGTTTGAACGATGGTCTCTCCATTCCAGAATCCTTCATCTAAGTAACTATTCTCTGTTCTTGCATCACAGCAAAGTGCCATATGTTACTCGAAGAGATCGGGGTAGAGAACAGAATGAGCAAGCCTGGATTCCTCCATTTCGCACCATGTCCTACTACACATTTTCCTCTCACTTGATCAACTATTTCAGTTCATCTTCCTGTCTTTCAAATTTGGCTGCCATATACTATTCATAAACTTTCTGATGAGTTGAGGATTCCATATCTGTACAAGGCTGTAGTATCTTAAGTAATAATTGTTTGCAAAGTAAAATTCTTCTTCCTTAGATTTCAGGGTGCTATGGGAACAACACCTTCTTGGGCACAAAGGGATGTGAAACAGAATTTGAGAAAGAAGAAACATGAAGGTAAGTGTGGGACTTTCCATAATGAAAACTGTAGCAGCAAAGCTAATTAATGTGCGATAAATCCTGTGCTCAATGACAAACATTTCGGTGAGACTTCAAACATCCCAGGATATGGGTGGAAATTGTGTGGACCTCTAGATGTGGCTGTCATGGTTAGCATAGCCAGTGGGGGCAAAGAATGCTGGGATCAACAACATCTGAAGAGTCACAAAATTACCTCCTTTGCTCTAAGAGCAGGGAGTATGTAGCACAAGCTGTCTGCATATTTAATATAGTTCTGAGATCTCTAGTTTTAGTTAACTGCTCATTGATATAGCTGCACGTCAGTATTTCTAAGCTCAGGTAAATTAAAAAATGCTATATTTAAAGTGATTTCTTCTGTTTAAGATGACAGTGAAGATGAGGGAGATGATGATTTGTTGCGCAAGACAGGCAATTTTGTGGCAACATCTGACTCTCTACCAAAAGGCATTTTACAGGTAAAAAATCTTTCATTTTCATGCACATAATGTGCTTTAGTTTTCGTCTGGCAAACTCACTATTTTCAGATATTCTTGATTAAATAATAATAAAGGAATTCATAGACTTTGGGAAATCTGACTTCCCTGCAATTAGTAGAAGTACTGCTTTCATAAGGAAAAGTGTCAAGTAAAACAGTTGAGACATTTTCATGCCTTGAATATGTTATTGGCAAAGCCAAGTGTGATAACTTCATATGTTACATGGAAATTTAGCAGTATCTGAAAATCGTCATTTTGCAAGTGGGCTACAGTTATTCATTTTGTCTTCTTGTGTTAAACAATTTGTATCCATGGGAAATTTCCCATGATAACAGCTTGTATCTGAGAAGTTCTTGGTTTCCTATTTTCCTCTTAATTACTTTCACTTCTGTGTCATGTTTTCTAGACTATGAGTCTGAGGCAGGAGCTATTTTGTTAATGGTCTTCATGACCGGTCAGAATAAATATGCTAAATATGTTTTAAATAAGTTCTTTGTTTTGTGCTTAAATAATATCACTCTTTGATTCTTGAGACATTAAACTTGTGCCTATTTATTCCTGTAAGTTAGTATATTATTAAAACCAGGAAATGTAGAAATTGTTTAAAGTATTGTTTACTTCTGATTTTAAATGTTATTTCACCAGTTAACTGAATTACACAGAAGTTTGCCGGAATGTACTCCAATAATGCAGACTTTGTTCTTAGATTTTACATTGCTATACATCCTGTTTCTTAGAGCTCATGTTGTTCTATAATGCCTATGTACGTACTTCCTTTTCAGATGAAAAACTGCTTGCATGCTAATAATGAACGCCTGTCTGATGGAAAACTGACAACTGTGCAGTTTCATCCTTCTGCTCAGGTTGTTATGACAGCTGGGCTCGATCGATCTGTATCATTGTTCCAGGTGAGGAGCAACTTAAGGTTGCAGCCGTTGGATTGGGGAAGTGGCTGTATGTATGTGTTCTTTGGAAGAGTTAGGGTTTTTTTAATCAGGTATTTAAATTCTGGATATACCATGTTGCATTTGCTTTTATAAAAATGTTTAAGTATGCACATATTGAGCTGAAACTGTCTGCATTTTTCTCATTCTAGGTGGATGCTATCACTAATTCAATGATACAAAGTATACATTTGGAAAGCTTTCCAATCTACAAAGCATGTTTCAGTGCAGATGGTGAGCAGGTTATAGCCACTAGTATCCGCAACAAGCTGTTCTATATATATGACATGATGGGAGGAAAGATTATTCCTGTAAACCATATCAGAGGTGAGGCTTTAATTAATTTTCACATTTTTATCCTAGTTGCATTTTAAGTAGTTGTCTCTCCGTCTCTAAGACTCAATAATAGAGTTTTTTCTGAACTAGTTAGAAGGTGGTTGCCTAATATTTTGTATTATCGTTTTCACAGCGCATCCGCTTTCATTGGTTGTATAACTGGTCTGTTGTTTTCTGTAAATAGACTGGTTAGGGGAACAGCAGAAGCGGTCCTGAGGCTCTCCTTCAGTAAATAACCCGAGTCATGTAGGAGACAGGGAATAGTATGTGTATATGATAGGAATATACCTCCTTCTCTGATGCCTAGAATTATATTGGTTTGTTGAAGCCCAGTGAATGGAACATCAAAAGCTAATGTTAAGGAGGTGGTTGCCTGCTCAGTAACTTGGATAAAAGTGTTCTGGGAATGACTTGTAAGAAATGGATAAAAATTTAAAAGATTCTCAGGACATGACTGTGTTATATAGATTCCTTATTGTGTTAGATAGCCATTTAACTCTTAAGATATTACCTAGTATTCTTCCATATCTTTGGAATTTTGGCAGCTATGTAGAAAGAAGGCATAAAAAGTCAGAGTAGACAATTATGCCTTTCAACCATGAAGAAGCCAAAATACATGCTGTGAAAGTTTCCCAAGAAAATCCATGCAACATTTCATACCAGGTTTTTGAAATCGCTCCTATAAGTAGCAGAAAGGGTTAATTAGATTAATCTATAATGTATAATATGAAATCCAATGTAACTTTTTAAGCATGTTCAGAAAGTGACTTTTTGTGTCTTGAGTTGCAATCCTGATTATGTTCATATAAGACTAAGGCCCATTAAACTCAACAATAGTTACTTCTCAGTAGGTATATTGCATGTTAGACTTATTCTTAACTGGGAGTAAGTCTCATTGAACTCAAGGCAGCTTATTGCTGAAAAAATATTATCATTCTTAGTTTATGTGTAGGTTTGGGTAATTAACTTTTATGCGTCATAGAAGTATCATTGTTTTTTTCCTTCTAAATTAAGGTTTAGAGGAGAAATTTGTCAGAAAATTTGAAGTATCTCCAGATGGAAAATTCTTACTTGTTAGTGGGACATCGGGCTATCTTCATTTGATAACAATGAAGGTAACATTTCTGTTTAAATGTCCACAAAAAAGTCTCCTTAATTCAGATTGAATGAAGAATTTCTTGGATTTCTTGTCTTTGTTAAATTTTTGGGCTCATCCATTTGAGTTTTGGGTTGTACAAATCTTAATTTATTCAGATGATTTATTTTAAAATGTGACAGTATGTTGGAGACAGAAAAAGGAAATAAAACGAGGGAAGAAATCAGTAGAAAGTGATAATCAGAACAGAGCATACTAGAGAACACAGTGATATGTTTTATAAGTGCTCTAAAGAAGTATATTTTCAAAGTTCAGTAAAATAATTGGCTTGGTTCATTCTGACATTTCCTTCTCCTGCCTCCTGAGACTGTAAAATGGCTTACTTAACAAATACTATAAGTTAATCTTAAGAATAATAATTTTTTAAACATTCTGCATCTGTCTTAGACAAAGGAGTTTGTTGGAAGTATGAAAATCAATGGGAGAGCAGCTGCTTCAACTTTCTCACCTGATGGAAGCAAAATCTACACCCATTCTGGTAAGGCTTTCGGACATGATGATGTGAGGAGCACAGTTTGTAGATGCTCAATGTTTAATGAGGGAATGACTTAAGTAGAGATAAATTTTCTTCCTATAGTATTTACAGGTGTTTCTTCTGCTTTAAAAAACATACATAGTAGCAGAGCTTGGAAGGATCCTTTTTGAAAATATTATTTGACTTTATACAGTCCCCAAAAGTGTATCTCAGCACTGTTGGTATTTCCTTGCACCCCCATTGTAATATAATTGCTTTTTGCCTTTCCCGTTTTTTGAATCCTATTTTGAAACAATGTTGAAAGATAAAAAAAGGCCTAAAATTTGAAAAAAAATCCTCTAAAAATACTCCCCCCAAACATTTTTGCTCCCAAAAAGAAATGAAGAAAGGCCATGAGTAAACATCATTAGTTAGGCAAAAAAAAAAAAAAATGATAGTGATGTTATCTGTGATGAAATTACTGTGCAGAAGCATGCCTTTATGATGTGCTGCCCCAAAAAGTAATGTGCTATAGATGTTATTGTTACTTATAATGCATTACTTCAAAGCACAGGAGAACAATATGCATTAAAATGTAAAATAATATTGCAAAACTTAGAACTTCCCATAACACGGTGAACTAACAGAACCATTGAACTTCTACATCTTTAAGTTTACACGTCACTGCTTTTTAATGAGATTGCACAAAAAGGAATCCAGAAGCACCTTTCAGATCAACAGGGAAGAAGAAATTTCAAAACAAAAAATAGTTCGGATGCCAAACCTGAAGGTAGTGCAGTAGATTAAACATTTTGATGTGTTAGCAGCAGCTACATATATTGGTTTATATGTCGTCTTCCTTCTGTGTCCTGTTTATCAGCTGAGGGCGAAGTCTTCATATGGGATGTGAACAGTAGGCGGTGCATAAATAGGTTTACTGATGAAGGTTGTCTGCGTGGTACGTCTATCACAGTCTCCAGAAACAGTCAGTATGTGGCATGTGGGTAAGTGAAAGCAAAGCTTACTCTCAGTCAGTAGATTTAGGATTACTGCTTTAGTAAAGCCTAACTACTCTCCCAATTATCTGACAACAAATTCAAGCATCAGCAATGAGCCTAGAAGCATCCAGCAACAACTACTCTCTAAATCAATTCATGGAGCCTTGCTTTAGTGTGTGGGATGCAGGGGGCTTGCGAGGATTTCAAAACCTGATGTGGACTGATCACTCCCAATTTTGAAACCATGAGAGATCTCTATTTTTGGAAAAAGTGCATCCCTTTGCAAGCTCCTGGGGCAGAATTGATCTTCACACCTGCCAGAGTTTCATCAGCCTTGCATTATAGAAAGAATAGAAATGCTGAACAATAACTGAAGCAGTTGTTGCCCTGATGCTGCTTATAACATGGACAGAACACAATGCATATCTCCCTCTACCATAAAGGCTTAATTTGAACGAAGTCTCAGTTCTAAAATTTGTCTACAAAGAAATCACAACTGAAACATATGAAATAGATGTAATCATGTCTCACCACTGAGTAAGATAGTCATCCAGTTAGTTCACATGTTCTAATTGTGATCACTTCTTCAAAGAGAGGTTCTGAAACTGAACTTACACAGACATTTATCCTTTATCCTGCTGATATAAAATGGCAGTCACTCTAACGAGTGCTGGAAAGTGACTGGGGGTCTGTGAAATGGGAGGAGACTACATTAGGGTATTGTATTGCCTACACATCAGCATAGTGCTCAGCATGTGGCAAAATCATTGTTTGCTTTCTAGATTTTTTAAATTTCATTTTATTGTACATATATTATTGTGTGTGTGTGTGTAAAATATAAAGCGGGGGGAAGAGAATTCATGGTTGAATGAGAGGTTGGTTGAATCCATGGAGGCAGAACCCATGGATACAGAGGGCTGACTGTATTACATTGAGCTGGTTTTCATTATCCTTAAAACTTTTTATGACTGCTAACTATTCCTTCTAGTTCCAGTTCTGGAGTTGTAAATGTATATTCCCATGATGATTGTCTCAGAGAAACCAGTCCTAAACCTCTTAAAGCTGTAATGAATTTGGTCACACCTGCTACTTCATTAGTATTCAATCCCACTACTGAAATCCTGGCAATGGCGTCAAATAAAGTTGATGAAGCTGTAAAACTGGTAAGAATGTTTTAGAAAAGAACTTTTCATAGTGCGCTTTATGGTTCATTGACTGCTTTTTAATCAAAATTAAAGACCAATTTGCCAGAAAACATACCACTGAATACATTACTTTTTTAAGGTAATAATTTCAAAGGTTTGTATACGTCAATGGTTATTACTACAGGAAGAAAATGAATGGACTTATAACTTATTTCTCACCCTAAAATTCCAAAAGGGACATCATTTTCTTCATCCTCCATCAAACTATACTGGCTGTATCAAATATAATTACACTGTAACATGTTGTAAGTAGCCAGAGATTTTGATCTAAATTCAATTGCTAGCCACAACTAAACAAAACCCACTGACTCAATGGGATTTATATAAGTGTTGCCTTGCCATCTGGCATGTGATTCAGTGGCTATGCTCTAACTGTTCTAGCAATTGAAGTCAGTCCATGTCTGGTTTCCTGAATTGATGAAGTTTTATCATCAGACCACTTGGCTCCCTAATCCACAATGGGATTTCTGCCCCTTGCCATTAAAGTTCTTTTATTCTTCAGTTCCTCATCATCCTGCCTCAAAACATAAAATCATAGAATCATAAAGCTGGAAGAGACCACAATGGACATAGAGTCCAACCCCCTGCCCTGCAGGAATACACTGGGAATGGACATCCAGCCTCCATTTAAAAACCTCCAAAGAAGGAGACTCCTTCACACTCTGAACCAGCATATTCCACTGTCACGCTGCTCTTGCTGTGAGGAAGTTCTTCCAAATGTTTAGATGAAATCTGTTTTCCTGAAGTTTGAAGCCATTGCTTCATGTCTTAGTCTCTGGAATAGGAGAAAATAGGCTTGCTCCATCCTCCATGTGACATCTCTTCAAATATTTAAACATAGCTATCATGTTGCCTCTCAGCCCTCTCTTCTCCAGGCTAAACATACCCACCTCCCTAAATCGCTTCTCGTAGGGCGTGGTTTTCAAGCCTTCTGCCATTTTGGTCGCTCTCCTCTGGACATGTTCCAGCTTGTCAGTGTCCTTCCTGAACTGTGATGCCTAGAACTGGACACAGTATTCCAGCTGGGGTCTGATCAAAACAGAATAGAGCGGTACTGTTAACTTCCTTTGACCTAGATGCTATACTCCTATTGATGCAGCCCAAAATCACATTGGCTTTTTTAGCTGCTGCATCACACTGCTGACTCATGTTGAGCTTGTAGTGTACTAAGACTCCTAGATCCCTTTCATATGTACTGTGGTCAAACCAGGTGTCACCCATTCTGTATCTGTGCATTTCATTTTTTTCTGTCTGAGTGTAATACCTTACATTTCTCCCTGTTGAAATTCATTTTGTTAGTTTTGGCCCAGCTCTCTCATCTGTTAAGATCATTTTGAATTCTGATCCTGTCCTCTGGGGTGTTGGCTACCCCTCCTAATTAGGTGTCATCTGCAAATTTGATAAGAATGCCCTCTATTCCCTCATCCAAATCATTGATAAAGATGTTGAATAGCACTGGGCCCAGGACAGAACAAGAGCCATTGGTGAGCACTTTGGATTTGGTTGGTCAGCCAATTATACAGCCACCTAATAGTAGCATTGTCTAGCCCAGATTTTACTAGCTTGTTTGCAAGAATATCATGGGGGAACTTGTCAGTGGGTCATACTGAAGGCAAGATATACTATATCCACAGCATTCCCTTCATCTACCAAACTAATAACTCTATCCAAGAAAGAGAGAAATCAGATTAGTCTGATACAACTTGTTTTTGAGAAACCCATGCTGACTTTTAGTGATGGTGGCACTCTTTTCTAAGTACGTACAGGCTGTCTTTTTAATGATCTGCTCTAGAATCTTTCCTGGTATTAATGTCAGTCTGACTGGATGGTAATTGTTTGAGTCCTCTTTTTTCTCTTTTTGAAGATAGGGACAATATTTGCCTCCTTCAGTTCTCACAGGGTTCTCAAAGATTATTTCCAGTGGTTCTGAGATTACGTCTGCCAGTTCGTTTAATACCTGTAGGTGTAGTTCATCTGCCCCTGGAAACCTGAAATTCATTTAGAGTAGCTAGGTATTCCTGTAGCGCCGCTTCACCCTTCGCCCATATTGGACTATATTTCTGGTACCACATCATTTTCCCCAGGTAGAACACTGTTTTCCTTTTGAGAGAAGACCAAGGCAAAGAAGGTGTTGAGTAGCTCTGCCTTTTCTCCGCCCCCTGTTAGCGTTTCACCATCTTCTCCATGCAGAGGCCCTGCCATTTTCTTGCTCTTCCTTTTTCTATGGACATCACAAAAACCCTTCTTACTCTTTTTATTAACCTCTCTAGCAATCCTGAGCTCATCCAGTACTTCAGCTTTTCTGACCTTCCCTCTATACTTGCTAGCTATTTGTTTGAATTCCTCTTTGGTGATTTTCCCCTTTTTCCATTTCTTGTACATGTCCCTTTTAAATTTTAACTCAGTTGAAAGTTATTTAGATATCCATCCAGGATTCTTTAGATATCTCCCATTTTTCCTCCTCATTGGAATTGCTTGTAATTGTGCCTTAAGTATCTCACCTTTAAGAAACTCCCATCTGTCATAAACTCCTTTCTCTTTTAGTATTCCTGACCATGGGATCACACCCAGTATTTCCTTAAGTTTACTGAAATCACCTTTCTTAAAATCTAGAATGTGTATCTGACCATGCTTGGTTTCCCCTTCCCACTCAAGGAGAACATGGTCACTTCTATCTACAGATCCTGCCATCCCTCCACCTCTTTAACCAGGTGATCATTGTTGGTTACGATCGAATCTAAAATAGCTGTTATCCTTGTTCCCTCTTCCACCTTCTGGACTGTGAAATTGTTTGCAAGGCAAGTGAGAAATTTGTCATACCTGCTACGCTTGGAAGAGTTTGATTTCCAACAAATATCAGGAAAGTTGAAATCTCCCATTACTATTGTATCTCTCATTTCTGAATGTTTGATCATCTTTTCAAGGAAAGCGTAATTGTAGTTCTCAGTCTGGCTTGGGGGTCTGTGGTGGGCCCCCCATCACTGTTGTTTCTCACCCCCTTAATTTTTACCCAGATGTTTGCAATCTGGCTTCCAGGATTTAAGTCATGGATTTCTTATCAAGTTTAAATGTCCCTGACATATAGTGCTCCTCCTACTTCTTTCTTCTTTGGTCTATTTCTCTTAAATAGGTTATACTTCTCTATTACTACATTCCAATCGTTAGACTCATCCCACCAGCTTTCAGTGATGGCTATCATGTCATATTTAATTTGCTATGCTATGAGTTCAGGTTCATTTGGGTTATTTCCTATGCTCTGTGCATTAGTGTAGAGGTATCCGAGATGATGGGACATTCCCCCAGGTGCTTATTTAAGTATCTTTCCTTCTCAGTGTTGGGTTCCTGTGCTGCTTGCCCAGTTCTCCCTATAATAAGTGGACTGTTATCTACAGCACTTGATGAACTCCTGCCCTCAAAAATCCTGTCTCCTTCCCTCTCATAACTCAGAACCCAAGATCTTCTTTTTTGCAGCATCCTGGCATTGAAAATTCCTTGTTTACAAAGAATCCCCACTTCTATCCATTTCTGCTGCCCATATTATTGATAAGCCATTACTCTTAAAACTAAGTATATGCCTGAGGTTTTTCCTTCCGTGTCATGATGCTGACCAAGTTCATCATGTGTCAACATTATATTATTGATCTCTTTGCTCTGAAGTGAAGAAAGGCTTGGATATATACTTAAAATATCTGATAATTTCATGGCATCATACTTATGTAAATAATTACAGTGTGGTGAATCTAATGTGAGGACCAGGCATGCTTTTCTGTATTACATGTTAGCTGCATGGTTGCTCAATAGAGGAGAAGTATTTCAGTGGTGATAACTCTTGGAAAAAACAACCTAGAATTCAAAAGCACAGAAGGATCAAAATGGCTTATCCTGAAAGTCTGAGGCATATTTGTCTCATGTTAAGGACTTAATAAAATGATTCCTCTTGACCCCATATCTCAGTAGGCCATTGTAAACATTTTGTAGAGCATGTCTTTTTCCTAAGCTGTATTTCATGTATTGTTTATGTAGTAGATGTCTTCACAGACTACTTTTGAAACTCAGGAGTTGATTCCGTAAAATGCCTCTGTAGATGGAAGGTTTTGATCCACCTAGGGAGTTGTGCCAGCAGACTGGGTTTTTAAAAACATGCACAGCACCTAAGCATTCTCTCTTCCCCATTATCTGACTATTGTCTCCCCTTCTTAACAGGTCCACATTCCGTCACTTACTGTATTCTCAAATTTCCCAGTATTCAGAAGAAAACAAATATATTTGGCAAACTCCATGGATTTCTCACCAAGAAGTGGATATTTTTGCATAGCAAATAGCAAAGGCAAAGCTTTATTGTATAGGTATGTAACTTATACTGATGGAATTAGGATGATACCCTTAATTCATAAATTAACTGTTTAACATCTGACATCTGGTTTAACATCTGATTCTGCCTTTGTTACTTAATTGTACTAGAATATCAGATAATAGAACAGATTTCATCATGATTTTCTTGTGTTTTAGCAGGATGGAGAAATAAATGTAATTTCAAATTTTGTTTGAAGCATAGTTCAGCCCACATGAAGTTCTTTAGGCGTCGTATGATTTTAATAGGAGCATTTGCTTAAATCTCTTATTTAAAGGAATGGTACAGGTTGAGTATCTCTTACACAGGACCAGAAATGTTTTGTATTTGGGATTTTTCAGATTTTGGAATGCCTGTATTTGCATATACATAAACACGGTACTTTACAGGAGACCTCTAGGGTGAACTAGCAGGAGTGCCACATCCACTGCCTCAAAAGTAGAAGCGAGAGGCTGGTGGCAAAATGTTTCAAGTCTTGGAAATTTTCAGATTTCTGGATGAGGGATGCTCAACCTGTACTAATCAGATGTTCATAGAGAGAACTAAGCATGCTTAAGTCCTATGAAAGCAATGTGCTTTTTAGGATTTCAGCCTTAAAATTGTTTAATTGGATGGATTTACCCCAGGCAGCAAGTTCCCGTAAAATGCTTACATTTTCTCATGCTATCTGAAAACTTGCTTGCCTTGTTATGTTCTCGGCCCCCCACATTTGTAGGTTTGGCTTTCACGAATTTGATTATTTGCAAGTTTCTCCAGCCCTGTCCCACCTCAGGCACTTCTTCTCTGAGGGAAGATCTTCCCTCTCTGAGCTCTGATCAGGCCACACAGCCATTTTAAAAACCTACCTCTGGTGCTCTTCCTCCTCCACCAGCCATTGCCTGGCCAGCTAAGGATGTCTGACAGCCCCATTTCCCAGCACCACAAACCCTCTCCTATGCCCCACACATACCCAAAGAAAGAGATGGGCAAGAGAGAGATTAAGTACAGGGCTCCCATGCCAACACCTTCTTTCCCCCCTTCCTTCCCTGACCTGGTTTGGATCCTGGGAGCCTGGTCTCCCCACCATGCCTCAACCCCTTTCCCATTGACACATACACATTTTGATATTTGCAGATTTTCCACTTTTGCAAGAGTCCTGTGCCCTTTACCCTAGTGAATGTGGAGGGTCTCTATCCTAGAGGAAGATAGTCAGGATTTTGTCATAATACAGTTTAGGGGTACTGTGATCTGTCTTTAAAAGGTAGAGCAACCTGGATTGTTGTACAATAGGATGGTAATAGCTTCTAGACTTTTGAAAATTAACTCTATTTTAACTTTTCAGACTGAAGCATTATTCCAGTTTCTGAATGGACTACTCTGAAATGAGGTAATTATCTACTAAAATAGAAGTACAGCAGCATTGTGCTGGTACCATACTTTAATGATTTTGTCACAAGAAGGGGCTATTCCTGTCAGTTTACTAGAGGTTGGTATGCACAACAGTACTGAGAATTTTATCATAGTTGAAATTGACAGGTCCAATGAATACTCCTGGTATATCTCCTTGTGTTTATCAGACCTTGGAAAATTATATTTAAAAGTAATCTGTCCCTGTTAATTGCATGTATATGTGTGTTTGAGTAGTCTTTAGGGTACCTCATTGTTATTGCTCATTAGTTCTTAAAAAGTAATTTATATATTTATTTATTTATATATTGATTGATTGAATTTATATGTCACCTTTTCTCACAAGATGGGACCCAAGGCAGCTTCCAAAAGGTTTCTAAAAAACGTTAAAAACATAAAAACAAAACATTAAGACATATGAAATTATAAAACTAACAATAGATATTTTAAAAACAACTAATAAGTAAAAGGTCTCCAGTTCCCCGATTAAATGCCTGCTTAAAAGAAATGTCTTTGCCTGCCTATGAAAGGAAAGCGGGGGGGGCAGCTTAGCCTCCCATGGAAGAGCGTTCCACGGAGTGGGAGTAGCCACTGAGAAGGCTCTCTCCCATGTCCTTACCAGGCAAGGGGTGGGACTGAGAAAGCCTTCCCCTGCAGCTCTAAGAGCTCTAGCAGGTTCATAAAGGGAGATACACTTTTTCAAATAGCCTGGACGGTCATGATCAGTACTTTGAATGGTGCCTGGAAACAAACAGCTAGTCAGTGAAGCTGTTTTGACAAGGGAGTTATTTGCTTCCTGTAACTGGCCTTGGTCAGCATTCTAGCTGTTGCTTTTTGAACCTGCTGGAGTTTCCAAACAGTTTCTAAAGGCAACCCCACGTAGAGCAGGTCACAGTAGTCCAAATGAGATGTAATCAAGGTGTGTGTGAGACTGTAGCCAGATCTGTCATCTCAAGGAGCAGGTGCAGCTGGAGTACCAGTTTTAACTGTTCAAATGCACTCTTGGCCACTGCTGAAATCTGGGCATCCAGGCTCAGAGCTGAGTCCAGGAGAATACCAAGGCTGAGATTTTGGGGGAAGTGTAACCCCATCCAGCACAGGCAAAGTCCCTATTCCCTGGTCTGCCTTTTGACCAGCCAGGAGCACCTCTGTCTGGTCTAGATTAAGCAGTCCATAACTGACAGCAGACTTTGATTCAGTACAGAGACAGCTTCCTTGGAATCAGATGGAAAGGAGAGGTAGAGTTGGGTGTCATCTGAACCCCAAAACTCCAGATGACCCCTCCCAGTGGTTTCATGTCGATGTTAACAGCAAGGGGGACCAAATAGAACCCTGAGGGACCCCACAACAGGCCAGTGGCCAGGGAGTCAAACAGGAGTCCCCCAGCACCACCCTCTGAGTTCTCCCCTCCAGGAATGACTGGGTGGAAGCCTCTGGACTTAGCTCTGATGTACATTTACTGAAGCGTATGTTTTATTTAAAACCACTCTTAGTCACACACAAAAATTTGTCTAAGGTAATCCTGTGCACACCTACTTGTTGAGAGCCGTACTAAACTTAGTAAAACTTGTAAGTGTATATATGTAGGATTTCCCTGCACAAAGAGGCTTATATGTGTAATTTATTCTGATCTGAGTGGCTCTGAATAAATTTTGTAGGCAAAGGTGCAGATATAAATCCAATAGACATTGCTTCAAACAGCATTCAGTACTCTTAGATCCCTCAGAGTTTTAACAATATTAGTCATAACGTTAAGCAACAGGAAAAAAAATTTGTAGGATGCGGTCTTTCAAAAAACCAAAATATATTAATTTGTTGTTTATAATTTTCTCTCTGCAGGTGGTATAATCTCTGATTCTAAGAATGTGGATTCATATTCATTACCTTACGGCTTTTGTATGTACATACATGAGTATCAATACATACTTTTAAAAAAAAAAACTTGCACAGACCAGTCTCCAGTGTTATTGCCAGTACATTACATTTAAAGGAATAATTTACCTAGAAGTTGGCCACATCTGCAAAGGAATCTCACACACCACTAAATAAATTTTGTGCAGTATGCACTAAAACTGGAAGAAAAGGTGGGTTATAAATAGAGCAAATACAACAGGGAGGGCTTTTGGGGGCAGTAGGGAGAAAGAAAAGGAGCCTGTTAAGGAAAGCAATTCTAGACCAGACCTGTTTTCTCAACTGAGTTTATCTGTATACTGAGAATTCTTTCAATCTATTGTAATACTTTGTATCAGCTAAGTGTTGAAAGGCATTACAGGAGTTAACTTTCAAGCTAGTTTCAAATACAGGAGGCCCTCCACATTTGTGGGAGATAGGTGCACTGAACCCCCGTGAAAGTCAAAAAACTGCAAATAACTCCACCCACACTGGTACAGTCGCACCCTCAGCAGGCAGGAAGGACAAGATCACCCTCCCCACTTCCCTCTGCCACTTGCCCTGGTGTGCGATCATGGGCAGGGAGAAAGTGAGGAGTGCAAGATCACGCTCTCCCTGCTTCGCTCTGCCACCCACCCCAGGTACAATCATGGACAGGGAGCATGAGATTGCCCTCCCCACTTCCTTCTGCCACTTGCCCCAACATGACCATGCCCTCAGGGAGTGGAGAAGATGAGATCATGCTCCCCACATCCCTCTACCACCGGGCCCAGGTGTGATCGTGGGTGGGGAGAAAGCAGTGAAGGCAAGATCACCTTCCCCACTTCTCTCTGCAACCCGCCCAGGGTGCGATTGTGGGCAGGAAGGGCGAGATCACTGACTACGTTTCTAAGGTAGTACATGATAATTTTGTCCTTTTACACTAAGAAAATCTAGCAAGGATTTCTGGGACCAACACGGTACTGGGTAAATGAATAAGTGGTTGCATTTTATACATTTAAAATACCAACTAAACCCAAACATATCTAAACTTCTAAATTCACATGATGTTTAGTGTGGTTGAGATTGAGACTTAGTCATCTCTTGAGTGTACATGCTGAAGTCTTTGCAACATAACAGAACTGGATCCTTTATAGTTTTATCTTGAGTTATAATTATGCTGTGTGTCAGAAGTGTTTTAAAATTGGGGCATGCAGAAAATAAGTCTCCGACACTGTTGCTCCACTGACTGAACCACTTTTGTCAGTGGAATCAGGAGATGGGAGGGATTTTCAGTCGCCAACAAGATTTTGAAATCTCTTTCAGAGCTGGCTTTCAGATGGCACAGAAGCCTCACAAAGGAAGAAAGTCCAATCACAGTAGGACTTGTCCATCACCCTGAAGTTACATTAAGTCAAAGTCAAACTTCATTCCTCAGTGTTACACCCAATGCTCTAATTAAGGTAGTTTGATCTTTATCTGGTGCAGAACATTCACACATCATAGTTATTTGAGCAGGAAAATTCATGTAAATAACAAATCAAATAGGATACAAATCCATAATTATCAGTAAACAATATATTTAGTATATGGTAGATTTGCAAAAGATGCTCCTATTGGCCAAATACAATTTTAGAATAGGCTCATTTTGTCAGTGAAACTTATATAAGTAGTGCAGGGTTCCCATTTATTCAGTGTGTGTCTGCGTGTTGACTTACGGCAATCCCATGAATTTTATAGGGTTTTCCTAGGGAAAGAATAGTCAAATGTGGTTTTGCCAGTTCCTTCCTGTGAAATACAGTCTACAACATTGGCAGTCTCCCATCCAAGTACTAACCAAAGCTGATCCTACTTAGCTTCCAAGATCAGATGGGATCTGGTGTCATTAGGGGAATTAAACCTTAATTATTCAGAAGGTCTGCTTTCATTGAGACTAATGGATTTAAATTAAATCTAGCCATTAAATGAAAAATTGCTGATTTTTTCTGATATTTTCTTGCATCAGTATTTGAACATTTTAACTGCAAATGATAGTATAACAAATTAGTTGATGCTGGTTATTGCTGTGTATTTATTGCCGTTATTCGTTTCCATGAATTTGACATTGTAAGGACCTGGTTTTGTTTTGAAGGCAATCAGTCTAATTCAATATCTGCTTGCAAAGTTTATTTAGGTATAATAATCTGAAAACACTGAGGTATATCTTGTCATACTTTGAAATTACTGGCACGTTTTAGAGAGTCATGTCCTACAGATTTAGATAGATCCTCTTCAAGTTAAATTAACTTGGCATCTAAGATATTATATAATGCAAAACCCATATTAAAAAATAAAGCAAGATATATACAGCTATTAAGATAAAGAATATTACAGTTAGGTTCATCACAGCCTAAAATGTACCTAGTAACAAAACTATCCTATAATTAGTTTTCTCAGGAATCTTTATATGAAGGTTAATGACTATAGGTAGCTATATTTGCTGTCAATGCTTTGTTTCTGTTTAAACAAATTCTGTTTAAATTAACTCATTTATTCGTACAGGTAGGGATCCTAAGACAAGATAATATACAGGAGTTCATGAAAGCAGAATTTTGTGCCTCTTTACAGTAGCATTCCTTTGTAATCCACCAGTTCCCAAGCTTTGGAGAGTCTGAGGGATCCTCTGGAATAAAGTGGGTATGGGTGAAAATCAACCAAGAGGGCTCTTGAATCGCTAAGATAAGAGAGTTTACATAATGTTCCCACCTCTTCTTATCACTCCATTACTCTTCATTCAGGCCACTACTGACTCTTCAGAGATGTCTAAGTAGTCACAACTGGCTGTAGGGGGAGAATGGGATACTCACCTCCCTAAACTTAACTTGTTTCAAGATCCAAATTGGTGACTGAGGAATTAATATTCTGTAACAAAAACTTAAATAATTCAAATTCGCTTCCTCTATGAGACAAAACCTCTTCAGACTAAATATTCAGAGAGGAAGTGAATTTGTCAAATTAATCCATTGGATACTGTGATGTATGTGTGTATAAAGGAGAAACTTACCTAGAACTATGTGTTGAAAAAAACGTTCAAAGCATATAAAGGAACACTTAATATTGCTAACATTTTACAAAAGCATCTTAAATTTAAAGCATCTGAAGCAAAAATGATTAACACACATTGTCAGATCATGAAATACAAATGTATGCTTAAATGTCTTAATTTCTACAAGAGTAGAAATTGATCAGTATGGTCTTCTAAACATACAATCTTTTCAAGATGGAACAGCAGTCACTGAGATTAATAAAATGAAAATGTGCAGAAATACATGCACAGGAACATATAATTCATCTATTTGAGCTATGATATATATATTTCACCCTATTATGTGTTCCATTAAATGTAAGGTAATCAATGTTTCCATTCCAGCCAGAGGAAATTATTTTGTTTAATCTCAGTACCTATTGGGTGTCCTTATCCTGGCTATAAAATGATTAACATTTTAACTCTGGAACTTTGATGAGTAGAGCTGATAGCAAGTTGTTATCTTTATAAACCCTGTAGTAACACAGAATAAAGTACAACCATTTGATTGTGCAGTTGTGAAAAGCAGTCCTCTCATTGGACTTAATTCTTTTTTTACAGATTACAGTGGTCTCTCCACATTCATTAGGGTTTGGGGTGCAGAACCCTTGCGAAAGTGAAAAAACAGCAAATAACTCCCCCCATGATTCCCCTCCCATTCCCTTGCCTCTAGCCCTGAGGCTCCCCAGGGGAAGTAAAAAGAAGGTAACGAGCTTACTGGTACTTTCCCCTCATATGGAGAAGAGCACAGCACTGAATTCTGGTGTTTGAGCTACTTCCAGTCACCATCTTGAAAAAGGAGATTCCTCCTAGAGAGGATTGGTGGGAGCAAAGAGGGTACCTAACCAATCAGCAGCCATTACACAGTAGAATGTGCAGCCACATGGCAGAGAGGACAGACCTCCAGCAGTGGGCAGGAGACTTTGCTCACCCAAAAGGAAAAAACATCCATTTTAGACACAAGCCTTGTAAGCCTGGGGTAAGGAAAGTAGGGGAATGGGAGTATGGGAAGGAGGGAACATGGGTACTTGCCTCATGAATAATCAAATTTGCAAAGCTCAAATCTGCGAATGTGGGGGAAGGACTGCAATCCAAATAAATATATGCTCCCTGTTGTTGCTGTGTGCCTTTAAGTCAATTTTTAACTTATGGCAACCCTAAGGTGAACCTGTCACAGCATTTTCTGGGGCTAAGACTGTGATGTGACCAAGGTCACCCAGTGGGTTTTTACAGTCAAGCAGAGAATCAAACCCTGGTCTCCAGGGTCATAGTCCAGTGCTTAGACCACTACACCATGCCTACCCTCCTCTAAACACGATAGGAACTAGCTCCCTGCAGGGACTATTACATTTTGGACTCTAGAGCTGTAGCTGGGTGGGAAAGAACAATCTGCAGGCCAGATTAGGAGACGTTTTCTTGTTGGAGATTCCCTCCATCTCCTGCTCTGGAGAATTGTTGGATGCCACCTTGTCAATAATGTAAGAAGTTCTCTCTAGTTTGCAGTTTCTCTGAATGTTTGGATTTGATGTTCAAAAAATTGCCAGAAGAAAACCATCTTATTAGAAAAAATACGGTGATGCTCAAAAATGGAAAGGCCTATACAATTTCACTTTGGACTGTTGGCATGAGAAGTGATGGTTTCCTGCTCTCATGGGGAAACTAACACAACCATTTTGCAACTCAAGAAATTAGCTCCATGATGACTCCTTTATTACAGATTGGTTTCAGTTTATTTCTTTTATTGATGGAAACACAAGTAATCTAGATCCCCCTGGTTCTCATATTAGTCTTTAGAATGACATCTTGATTTGAGGGCTACAAAAACAAGTGTGTGTGTGTGTGTGTGCATGCACACATGCATTTGCTATATATGTTGTTAAGAAATACCAACAGTGTAAATTTTGTTTTGTTCTGCTTAATTTCTATTTCTTTCAATTACTTTTAAACACTGTCAGTCTTTGCTGAGGAGAAATTAATATGCCCTCCATTGTGTATGTGAATTAATTTCTCATTTTGAGTGTCCCCAATTAATGACCTGCTTTATAGAAATGTGGGGGGAAAGGCAGATGAAGCCTATCTTTGTTTCATTTGGGCTAGGAATGATAGAACCTTTAAGTTTGAAGGAACTGCAACAGCTACTTAGTCCAAGCAAGAATTTACAGCAAAGGATACCCTGAGAAGTAGACATGAATTTCATTTAATATAATGACAAAATAGTCACATTATGTGATAGCATTTTGAAATCAAATGACATATCTACACTATAAACTGGAAACGTACTGCAACTATGTTAACAAGTAAAGAGATTTTCCATTGAACTTTGGATCTTGTTGTTCCATTAAGAAGCTAGGAGTTTCAATACAGCACATTTTTAGAGGCCTTCACCCTTCCAATTGACTGTATTATCCACGCTCTCTTTGGTAAGGTGTAATAGCAATAGATACATTGACCAGAAACTGTATTTATAGCACTTATAATTCCACTGAATACTCTGGAGATATTCTGATTATTTTATGTGGGCACTGTAATGGTGGGACCTACAGGATGAGACATTTTCCTCAAGCATCAGATTCGAAGTGTTCATAGCATTGGAAGGGACTGTTAAGGACCATCTAGTCCAATACACATCTAAAGCAGCAAAGATATGGCCATCCAATCTCTGATTAAGGACCTTGAAAAAAGGAGAGTTTCGTCACTCCTGGATGGAATCTATTGCACTGTCAAACAACACTTACAGTCAAGAAGTTCTTCCTATTGTTTAGGTGGAACCTCTTTTCTACTGCCTTGTGTTTTAGTCTCTGAATCAGCAAGAAACAAGCTCAGTGTACATTACACTCTCCTACTATTTAGAGATGGCTACGCTACAATCTCTCAGTCTTTTCTTTAAGCCAGACATACCAAATACCCTAAACCAGTCTTCACAGGATGTAGCTTCCAACCTTTTGATGATCTCGATTGCCCTCCTTTGAATAGTTCCAGCTTGTCAAAATATTTCTTGAACTGTGGTGCCCAGAAGTTGACACATTCTGTCCTATCTCAGTCCCATCTCCTTACTCCCTTTCAGGCAGTAAGCACAGAGTCATAATATAGCAATATATATAGCATTTATTTCTATACCACTTATCAACTGAGTGTTATCTAAGCGGTTTACAATGTATTTCAGCTAATTGCCCCCAACAAGCTGGGTACTCATTTTACTGACCTACGGAAGGATGGAAGGCTGAGTCAACCTTGGAGCCCGGCAGGATTGAACTCACAACCTTGTGGTTGCAGTATTAGCATTTAACCGCTGCGCCACCAGGGCTCCTTTAGTCCAATAGGGTTCCAAGGCAAGGGAGTGTCCAAGGTCAGAACATTCATCAAGGTATCCTGCAAGATAGAAAGTTAGATTAGCTCTGACAACTCCCGGAGCGAAAGGATGTCAGCTTTATAGGTCTGAAGCCTAGCGCAGCTGTGGCTTGATTAATTGTTGTTGGTTGTAAATTCTGAGAGAATGACACAGGGTCTCTCTTTGCTGTCTGCGTTCTGCAAAGCTGGATACAGGCAAGCGCTCTCTATGCCTGAACAGGCAGGACTCTCTGCTGGAGCGGGCACTGCCCCCTGTTCTGTTTGTGGCACTGTAACTGCTTCCTGTACAGCAGGTCCTGGCACCCTCCCTATTTCAGACTCTGAGTCAAGAGTCCATGTTCTGGAAGCAGGGCATGATGCATTCCATGCGAAGCTTGACCAAAGCAAAATGCTGTTTTCAATTCTGGCTTACAGTGACCTGATGGCAAACCTACCACACTTGAAAAGATTTTTATACAGGTGGTTTGCTATTAACTTCCTCATGGCCCAGTGGCGATTTGAACCCTGACCTCCCAGAGTCCCTAGCCTAGCACTCAAACCACTCCCCCAGGCTGGCTCTCAAAGCAGAGGAGAGGGGAACTATTCCCTCTGTCTGGACACAATGCTCCTGTGGGTGCCAGCTAGAACTCCATGGGCTTTTGGGCCTCCCTGGTCACAGTGTTGACTCCTGTTGTGAAAGGTCAAATTGCTTTTTTCTTTTTCTGGTTGCATGTTTAGTACCAGCCACAGAAATGTGTGTGTGTGTGTGTGTATAGTTTTGTGGGTTTTTCTGCCCACAAAACGACTTGGCTACACTTGAGGCCATTTGAACTGCTCCTAGGTTGGGGTAAAATGCATTTGTTGCCCTGCCTCGGGCGGCAAAATGTCGGTCCTCTGTGAGGGGATTACACGTTCCTGCCGTCAACAAAACTGAGGAAAGTCCGGTTATGACCTCGCCCGTCAGTGAGCCCACCCTCGACCCGAAACAGGCCAGCTGGGGAGCGTTAGCCGCCTCAGCTCTCTTATGGGCGAGGCTCGGGCGAGGCGCACCGCCGCCAGACGCTGCTCGCCACAGGGCTTCTCTGGCTCATTAAAGGACGGCCCGGCGGGAGACGCCGTCCCCGGGCGGGGGCTCGCCAGTTGTCGTAGCGACGCGTCGCCTCCCGGCCTTACAACCCCGCCCCGTCCCCGTCCCCTAGCCCAGCCTTCCATCCGCGGGCGCACCGACGTCCCAGGCCCCGCCCCCGGTTGCCAAGGAAGTGAGGTCACATAATATGGCGGCCTGGCCCTAGCTGCGCTGCGCGGAGGGGGAGGGGGATCCGGGTCTCGGGGAATCGGCGTCCATCCTCCCCGCCCGGGGCTCGCCGTCGCCCCCGAACCTCTCCGGCGCCGAGAGACGGGGCTGAGGGCCGCGATGGTCGCTGTCGTTCCCCTGCTCTGAGTCCGGGTCCTCGTCGCTGGGTTGGGTCCAATCGAGCCGCCTCGATGGAGTTGAGAGTCGGGAACCGGTACCGGCTTGGCCGGAAGATCGGGAGCGGCTCCTTCGGGGATATTTACCTCGGTGAGGAGGGGGCGCCGCGCCTGGCGGAGGAGCCGTGAGGCCGGAGTTGGCCGGGGGGGGGCTGCCTGCCTGCCTGCCGCCACAGGGAAGCGGCTGCCGGAGGGAGGGGGACGGGAGGGCGGGGGAGCGGTGGGGCCCCCTCGCTCCTGCCGCGCTGAGGGGGCCCTTGAGTTCGGGCCCCCCCACCGGGCCCCAGTGGGCCGGGGGCTCTGTTTCGCGTGCCTCGAGCCCTCGCGCGGCCGGGGCCCGCCTGTCTTCGCGCTGAGGGCGGCTCTCGCCTTGTTTACTCGGGAGTAGGACCCATTCGTGTCCGGGGGGCCTGCTCGGAGGTGGGCCCGCCCGTTTCCTCGTCGTTAGAGAAGACAAGGGCGGGGAGCCGCGGAGGTGCCCGGCAGCTCCCCTGGTGACCTTGGGCCGGCCGTTCCCTTCCTCCCAGTGAACCCCCCCCCTTGGCTGGAGTAGGGAAAATAAAGTCCAGCCCTGCTGCTGAGGCGTTTTTGGGCCGAAGGGGTCTGGCTTGAGAGAGGGGTCTTGGCGGCGTACTAGGGGCTCCCCGACGAGCAATAATACTCAACGGGGGCTGTGTTGGCTGTAGGGCCTCCCGGAAGTAGTTCGGCTTTACAGAGAGAATTCTCCAATCCCGTGTACTGTTTCCTTCCTGCAAAATCACCCCTTTGGGGGCTTGTTGTGCCTCCTCCTATTTTTTTTAAACCGGAGAAAAATGGTTGTTTTCCACCCAGTCCCGCTGGCTCTGATGTCCGTATAATGGTGAATCTGAGCCAGAGGCCTGCTAACTTGCATCTCGGGTGATGAATCTTTAATAGACCCTTAGGGATGTGGATTTTCTCTTGGATTCTATATATGGCAAGCTCCTCAGGGTGTCTCCTTTCCAACAGACGGCCTTTATGCAAAGGTAAGGCAGGAAAAAAACATCTCATGGTGGAAACCAGTGCTGGCAAATGGTTCAAGGTTCAGTCCCCCAAAGGCTTGTGCCTGTGCATTGCAGTGTGCACTTGAGTGGCTCCAATAGGATTGCTGACTGTGCACACTATTGTACAGGATGAACAGTCAATCCAAATGTAAGCTCCTGGGTTTAAAAATGTATTCCTATCAGGAGCAGTGAGTCCATACACCAAGACTGCTACCTCTTTGTGGGCAAAGGGGCACTTCTTTACAATTTACTGTTCAGTTCTTTCATTACAGACTGTGGGTCTATGATGACATTGAATAATTTGTGATCTTTTAATTTAATTTCCTAGTGATCTTTCAGGAAAGGGCGTGAAAAATCAACACTTCAGTTGAAATAACTGTATATTGTCTTTGATCAGATACTCGTTCAAGACTGTGGGAATGCAATGTTCTGCAATCCTTATTGGGTGGTGTCCTTGCTTCTCCCCTGTAAATCATAAGCTACTCAAACTACTTTCAGAGATTTTCCCTTACTGCATACTACTCAGAATTATTATTCATTAAGTGTTAGTGAGGTAGTGCTTCTGGAATTATGCATAAGGGTGTGCACCCATCAAGACAAAGTATTGTCATTCATTTGCAGTTTCTCCTATAACTGCAGGTGTTGTGCAGGTTGGAAAAACTTTGTATATAGTCAGAGAAGGCAGTCAGAGAGGGCATTTATTAATCTAATAAAAGATTCTATTTGGCTATCAGACCTTGGTACAGAAGCTTGGCTTATCACTTTGTCAGAGGCAGCTATCCATTTGATTATTCTCTTTTTGAGAATGATGTGCAAGAAAAGACACAGATACCCTTAGCATAAGCGTGAAGATGATGTTTCAAACGTAGAATAGATACTGATGGTATACTTAACTGTAGGCCTGTATATGATTTTCGGCCATGACGTCTGTTACTCTTTCCTTATGTGTTATCTATCAGACTTGAGTTTATTTTTGCTGTGATACCTAGGAAGCTACAGAGAATAGTGTAAAAACATTGCAGTGAAAATATTTAAATGATTAACCACTGTTGTCCCCCCTGTTTGGGGGGGGAAGGATGATGACACCTCCCCAAATTTTTAATGCTCAAACTTTGACTTTCTTCTAACACAGAAAGGCCTTCAGAGCCTTGACACAAAAAGCAGTGTCAGATTTTTTGATACAGGTGTTTTTTGGCAGCTGCCAAGGGAAAAAATTCTTATATATTAACAACATTTAACCCAGACCTTTTCATGAGATGTCCAGATGCTATAGGCTTTTGTCTCTCTTTCTTCCTCATGTCCATATTGTAGAATTAGAGTTGAACTTGAGAGAAATTTCTCTTTGGTGAAATTAATAGGCTGAGGTCTCTAACTCAAGGTAGGGTGTCATTTCTTGCTTCTTTGGGAAGTTTAGGAAGAATAAAATTAAAAGCTGCTACTTCTGCCTATGAGACAAGAATCTTAGATTTCCAATTAATTAATAATTTGCATAGGAGTTCATAAGGTTTTCTTACAGGCGCTAAAACAGTTTGAAATAAGTGGGTGTAATTCCAGCAGTATGGAACTGTTCAGTCTTGGAAGAGTTTGTTCTTGTTTTTAATTTTTTTTTCTATCTAATGTATAAAATATTAAATTCCTGTAATAATGCTTCCTCTCCTCATATGTGCATTATTTAAGATGTGTAGCTTGGCTTTCCAGTAATGGTCTTCAAGGCAGCCATTATAAATAGAAATGTATGGTCTTATAGATTGTTGGTATATAAAGATTTAAAAAATCTAGCCAGTACAAAGGCTTTTGCAAATAACCGTTTTACTGAGTTACTGTTTGATTATATCCATAATTATTAGATTTAAGATTAGACTGAAGTCTCCCAGAAAGTCCATTGGAAAAATACTGTTGTCTAAATAAGATGATTGTGGGGTTTCTTAACAGTGTCACATTTCTGATGATTACAAATAGTAAATATCTAATTGGAAGACCTAAAGACATTAACACCTTAAAAGTGTAGTCCTGTATCTGAAATTGGCAGATCAGTTCAGCCTTGTTTGTTCTTGGTGTATCCTAAAAATTTAATGACTTAATTTTCACATGAAACTGCATAGTAATATCATTTTTGAATTGTGAGAACACTTTCAGCAGTATTTTCATCTAGAAGTAACTTTTGCCATTTTTAGTAGGCTGTTTTGATTTTGCTATTGTGCATTAGTTAGCCAACAGATTCATTTAGAACTAAAGAATTCTGTCTTGTACATCTGTGGTACCAGTTACCAGACTATTTCAGTGTTTCCCAGAATCTGAACTTTAGCCAGATTTTCTTTTCTGAATATTTGTGAGATGCTGCCCAGTTACTAAGAATTTGTTGGCAGAAAATATGCTTACCTAAGAAGGCCTTCCTTACTCAGGAATCTATAGCAAAATATGTATGATTGCAGATGAACCCTTCTTATTCACTGCATAAAGAGATATTAACTACATCCTTCAGTTTAACTTGGTGGATTTAATATTTTCTGTACCATTTTACAGTAAACATACAGTAAAGTAACTGACAGCTTGCCACTTTCCCCTATTGTAGCCCTGTATAGTTATAAGATGGAAGGCTTAGTGGTGTGTGTGTTTGTTAAAAATGGCTTCTATGGAGAAAAGGAGTGTGTGAGACAGAATGGTTACAAATATATTATTCCAAGCCTTGGTGCTTGTGCGTTTTAGAAGATCTGGAGCCAGTGTAATAGTACAGTTCTATGGTTGCATGTCTTTGGCAAAAAGAAACAAACAAACTGGAGGTTCATTAGTTATGTCTTGTTTGCTTAAATCAAGGGTGGGCAAAGTACAACCTTCCAGATGTTGTTGGACTCCAACTCTCTTCAGCCATAGCCGGCTTAGCAAGCTGGGAGTGGCAGTCAAGCAGTATCATCAGCAGGGCCTCATTTTGCCCACCTCTGCTATAAATAGTAATCTTACGTGCCTCTTACACAAAAGCCTTGCATGTGATGACAGACAAGAGTAGTTTCTGTGTTGCTCACTGAGATTACCTATGAGAGCCTCCCATAATATGCTTCAGAAAGAACAGTCTTAAACCAGAGGACTTGCTGAAATCAGTTTTTCAGTGTGCTTGATTTAGACAAGTTTTACCAATAATCTGGGATAATATTTTGGTGAAAATTAAGAGGAAAATGTGTAAATTATTTGAACCTTTCTTTACTTTTCTTTATTATATTTTGTAAGCTCCAAAGAAACTTTTAGCTATTTTTATGCACTCAGTGGGCATTAGACTATTTGGGATGTTTCATAGAATCATAAAGTTGGAAGAGACCCTAGGGGCCATCCAGTCCGACCCCCTGCTATGCAGGAACACCCATCAAAGTATTCCCAACAGATGGCCATCCAGCCTCTGCTTAAAAACCTCCAAAGGAGGAGACTCTACCACACTCTGGGGCAGCATATTCAACAGTGGCCAGGAGTAGGATTTATGTGATCTTTCAGATACTGAACAACAACTTGCAGTGTTTCTCACTATTGGGCATGCTGTCCAGAAGTTGCTGGGAGTTGCAATTCAACAACATCTAAAGGTGTGTACATTTCTCACTACTGCCATGTATCATGTGGAAACTACCTTTTGAAACTGAGGGGACTTTCAAAGGCAGTTTGTATAAAATGGGATGTTGGTTACTTTTTAAAAATGAACAAAAGCTGCTTTTTTGGAGCCTGCCCATTGTGTTCTATATAAAGTGATCTGCAACAGACTTCATTGTGGCAAACGCTTTCACCAAGGTAGACCAACATTCTGAAGCTTTCTCAGTAATACTTTTTTTTCTTTCTGTAGTCTTATGTTTCAGTGTTTTGGAAAATTTCAAAAGCAGCTGTCCAAAATTCTGCTGATGTAGCAGAATCTCCTTCCATAAGCCTACATGTCTTTTTAGTTCCCGATCTAAGCATATTTAATCAGTTTTGGTTTCCTAAACTTAATCAGTTTCTGTTTCCAGACAAAGACAGATCCTGTCAGAATCAATGAAGCAAGCAAGTCATGACTTGACTTAGTTCCTATTGTAATAAGTGGGGATTATGTTCAGCAAACTTTATTGGGATCCAGCCCTTATCCAGAGTTCTGCAACGTCCTTTTAAAACCTGTTCCAACAGCACCTGGTATCTATTTTAAAATGCAGATTTTAGTCACAGGGTTTTTTTAGTCAATAGGTTTAAAATGTCATTTATTTCCTTTGTTACCTAATAAACCATATTCTGAAGTAGAAATATCTAGTTTAATAATTTAAAATGCAGTTAAACAGAAAAGCTTACAAAATGTACAGGTGAGAAACAAGAATGCCCATTAAATTAAATACAAGAATAAAAAAGAGGGTGTAATTTTAATTTGATTTGATACAGAGGAAGCAGCAAGGAATTAGCTGTTATGATACGCACAGGTTGTTTATGGGGTGATCACTCTCTGTCTGTTTTCAAGCCTCGGGAGTCACTCTGTGATTCTACTTTGCAGGTCCTGTGAAATATGGAGTGCTAGCCCACTGTCTATTGTCAGATTCTTGGCTTGATAAGTCAGTCATCTATCAGAACTGTAAAGCAGTTCTGGTGTCAGTTACATTTGGCCTGTCTGGAATTATGATGTCGAGTTTTCTTTTCTCCTTTAGGTACTGATATAGCAGCTGGAGAAGAGGTTGCCATCAAGTTGGAATGTGTGAAAACCAAACATCCTCAACTCCATATAGAAAGTAAAATTTACAAAATGATGCAGGGTGGAGGTAAACATTTCTAATAGCAAACCATACGGGCACTTATCTTCCAGCTATAGACTGAAAAAGGCATATAGTACAGGAAATGTCTGTAAGAGATTGCACAGTCATTGTCCCTGGTACTCATTAGGGATTTGCTGCCAAATATTTTTACTTTGTGGGATGCATTACAGCATAATGCTATACATGCTTCCTTAGAAATAAGCTTGAATTCATTGGGCCTTACTGTTACATAACTCTGAGTAGGATTTCTAGATTTAGAGTTCATTCTCATTATTCCTGTAAATAGTTCTTGATTGAGAGACTGGCAGAGTTATTTTACTAAAGAGCCCATAGGCGCTGTGCAGTTTGCATAAGATTTGGGCCAAATGCACTGCACAGTGTATCACACTGATTGTATAGCCTTACTCACCAGTTACAGCTTTCTTTAACCATGTGTCCTAAAAAAATTACTGTTCTTTGAATTGTAATAATTTTCTGTTAAACATAAGGGGAAGTTTAAGCTATTCTGTTTACATTATTGCAAATATTCTAATAAACTGATTTCCATATAAACTTTGGACATGTTTGAATGTAATATTTAAACCAGCCATGTTAAATCACATAACATTATTTAGAGCACTGGAAAATTTTCTGGAAGAAAACTTTTTCTGGAAAATGGGCATCACTAGTCTGATGCACTGAGGTTGGCCAGTAGTAAAGATGAAGAGACTGGGCGACTTCCTCTGAATTACTTTGGAAAAATTACTGAGAACAGACTGTAATAAGACTGTCTCCCCAAAAAATTGTTCATGGAGTAAATAGCACAAATTAAAAGCAAATCTATGTACAAATATACCATAGAATGTGTTTTGAATGCTAAGCATTTGGGTGCAGTATAGTGATCTCCAGTCTCTGCCTTATGTTCTGCTTTAATAGCTGACAATTTAATGTGTTTCCACCATACCACGCTGAACATATCTGCTCTTGTTGGATTTTGGAAGCTGGTTGGGGTTGGATCTGCTTAGTGCTTGGGTGAGAGCCGTCTCAGGGAAAGAATCCTGCCTGAAACCCTGGCAAACAAATACAGCCACTTAAAATTGACAGTACAAGGATAGATGGGCCAGTGGTTTTACTCAATATCAGGCAGCTTCCTACAGAAATGCTGACCAGCACAACGATAGTCTGGTCCTTGCTTTTTGCCCTCCTAATTAAATTTGCTTATTCCTTCTTGCCTGGCTGAGACATTGCATCACATTGGAAGCATATCTATGCAAGGTGTCTCAGTTCCTTCCTCCAGTTCTTGCCCCACCCCCCAATATTAACTGGAATCCTGTTGAGCAGTTAGAAATGCATACACAAAACTTATGCATTCATAACTGTTTGGTATATATTTTTATGATTGTGACCCTATTGCTATGGTTGCAGATGCCATCGCTAAAACTATCTTTAACAGCAAGCAGCCACAGTGAGAGACAGTCTGCTGTGGTTGGGGTGCAAAAAGATGGTGTTTCCAGCCCCCTTCCACTGGTGAACTGCTGTGTGACAATCAGAAGCTGTACCCCTGTCACAACTCCTCAGTGCTCCACAGATCACTGGTGGGAGGGGGCCGCAGCCATCATCCTGCTGTGTCCTTATTACCTGTGAAAGAGACATCTGTCCCTTTGTGGGGCTGCTGGCTGTTAAGGTAGGTTTGGGGAGTTGGGTCAGAAGGCAATACGCAATTGCACATTTCTAACTGCATCTGTAATGTTGGATCTTGACAATGCATTTTTTTTCTGAAATGTGCTGTGGCAGCTGTTATTTGCAGGTGTTTGAAATATATAAATAATCAAATTTCTCTTATTCTAGTGGGCATTCCCACAATCAAATGGTGTGGTGCTGAAGGTGACTACAACGTAATGGTGATGGAGTTGTTGGGACCAAGCCTTGAAGATCTCTTTAACTTCTGTTCAAGGAAATTCAGCCTGAAGACAGTCCTTTTACTTGCTGACCAAATGGTATTAAAATCTTCTGATTTGATTATTCAGTGGGATGGTTTCCTAGCTATCTCAGCTTGTGCTGTCTGTGGCTTGCTATTGTTTTCCATGGTTATGGAGGGGGGTCATGGTGGGTCCATTCTGTTAAAGATCAGTGACCAAGGATACAACTTAAGTAATTTTTTCTTACATCAGCAAACAAATATACCCAGTATGGAGAAGGCTTCATATGTTGTTTGTACATTCTTATGTTAGCAGTTATCACTTGTGGGATGGACTAGTTTTTAAAATGAAATAGGAGATCTTTTAAATCATTTCACTTTTTATTGTTTATGCCCATAGAGTGTTACAGGACACCAGATTGAACAGTTAATGGCAGAGATGATTGAGTACTGAGCATGTTACTGAAGAATTTCAGTCATTTCACATGATTTCTTTTCAGTGCCTTGTTTGAAAATTTGCCTGAATATTTTTTTGTAGGCACCACAAAAATATCAATCTGTACTTGATATATAAATATTCTTCCTCTAGAAAACTGGTAATTTTATAACAATTTTTAATTCAGAAATTGATCTTCCAGAAGGAGTGTAAGCAATTTTTACCTCTCCTTTTAAAGCTAGAAGTGTTTGTGGGGAGTGTCACAGTTAGTGATAATTAAGCAGGAGAGCCAGCATGTTGCGGTATATTCAGTGTTGGTTTAGGACTCCAGAAGGCTGAGGTTCAAATATCTGCTCATTCGTGGAAACCCACTAGGTAACCTTGAGCAAGTCATAGGGCATTTCCGCAGTAGATTGTTACAGTGCTATTATTCCACTTTCAACATCCTATGGAATCCTGGGGTTTGCAATTTAGGGATGGGCCAGAAACCCCAGGATTCCATAGGATGTTGAAAGTGGAATAATAGCACTATAACAGCCTACTGCAGAAATGGCCATACTCTGTCAGGAAGACAGTAGCAAATCTCCTCTGAACAAATCTTGCCAAGAAAATCTTGTGATCAGGTTACCCTAAGTCAGAATCAACCTGAAGACACACAACAGCAACACAAAGTGTGACATCCTGTTGCGGATGCATATTTATCTCTTAATACAATTTCTGGAAGGTGGAGGTAATAAGGGGAGTTATATTGTGTGTACTCTGAGTTCTCTGTACTGCTGCTTGCTGTATGAAGCATCTGGAACTCAGCATTTATCTGTACAGAAGGTGCATTGGAAATGTTACCCCAGTGTGTGAAATGGATCACTGCTTCTAAGCAGAAAAGCTATTATCAGATTTTAAGAATAATGAGCAGTGCGTATGTTGGCTGTCCTGCCCATTTTCTCTTTTCCAATAATGTTAGGTAACTTCAGCATTTAATTTTTTACCTATCAAAGGTGGTCATATTGTTTTTATATCACATTATTTAGAAACATTTATTTCTCTATAGGCGTAAATAATGTAAAGAATTGCATCCTCCTCTCTGTTCCCTTAAATTCCAAGCATCCATCTCATCTCTGTACAGATAGCCTGGCTCCCCAGAACAGGCTGCTCTGGTTCAGCTACAGGTACTGGGAGGAAGGAAATAAAGCCACTGAGACACAAGCTAAAACTGGTGTGTGCAATACTTGAAAAGTGAATTAACAAAGTAGGGCAGTACATGACACAATAAAGCAAGAAACATAGCATTTAAACCTGCACTTTAGGAAAGTAGGAATTTATTGTTAAAGCCGAGTGTAAAGGAACAATGGTTGTTGTTGTTTTTTCTAAAAGAGGTTGCGTGTTCAGTAATTTTAAAATCATGTTTTGCAATTAGATAAGCCGAATAGAATACATTCATTCGAAGAACTTCATCCACCGAGATGTAAAGCCTGATAACTTCCTGATGGGATTAGGCAAGAAGGGCAATCTTGTCTATATTATTGATTTTGGACTGGCCAAAAAATACCGGGATGCTCGAACCCACCAGCACATTCCATATCGTGAAAATAAAAACTTGACAGGAACTGCCCGCTATGCCTCTATCAACACTCATCTTGGGATTGGTAAGCTGGTAGCAGGTTATATCTTTAGTTTCATATAACTATTTCATATAAATGTTCTTTCAAAAAGAGGCCTTGATTGAAGGAGACTTAATGAATCAAGTAGACTGTACATCTGTTTCAAAGATTATGATGTGGATGTCTGAGTTCATATTTTTTACTCAGAATTACATTGCTTGGCATATTTAGGGTTGGAAAGCTTCTCCTGAGGTCACATTGTAAACATTATCCGAGGGTTTTGATTTCTGTACTTTTTTACTTTTCCTGGCATACAAAACAGTAATCACATTGCTGTGCATACTTCCATTGACAAGAGATTCTTAATCATAAGGAAGTCTTCAATTCTGAGATATACGAGAACACCTTGCCTTTTATTGGGACCTGTGTTTTGTTCTCTTAAAAGATAGTGATTAACCTTGAAGGCTGTGGCTTGGATCAGTTGTGTGAATTACCTTTAGCTGTTGGGGGTGTAATTGCCTTTCTGGATCACACCAATTCTTGATACTGTGGTCTGTATTGCCTAAGGGGGCTGCAGAGCTCCACACACTTCCTTGCACTGTTCCCCTAAGCTCTCCTTGGGTTTCAGAGAATTTGGTGAAGGGGTCATCACCATCAAAGAAGTTACCAAGAAAATGGGTAAGACTGATGCAAAATGAAACAGGGTCCATTTCCTCCCCAGTTCTCTAGCACAGGCAGAGACTTTGGGGGTGTTTGCCAATGATGACTATAAATAATAGTTGAATATTAAGCCAAGCAAAAGCTTATGAATCCTTGTCTAAGTAAGTGGATGGGTGGGTGCCTATGTCACTGAGTGAAACAACATTGCTGTAGAAGTTTTGACAAGATGATCTTTGGATCCCTTCCAGTTCTACGTTAACCTTTAGGACTCATTACAGAATGAAACCTTGTCTCTTCCTGGCTTATCAGCAAGCCTAAAATAACTATTTAGCTATGTATCTTTCTTTCATGTAAGCTTTTCGTCGTGTATTCTGTTGCTTTAAACATCTTAACCATTTCACCAGATAATAGATCCTAATGACTCCACTTTTATACTCCTTGTAGAACAATCTCGCAGAGATGACTTGGAGTCCTTGGGCTATGTACTCATGTATTTTAACCTGGGCTCCCTCCCCTGGCAGGGACTGAAGGCAGCTACAAAGAGACAGAAATATGAACGCATCAGTGAAAAGAAAATGTCTACACCCATTGAGGTTTTGTGTAAAGGATACCCTTGTAAGTTTATTCTCTGGAATAGATTTATTGAATACTGATTCTAAAGCTAACTTTTTGCTGAAGCTTGCTTTAACTTGATCTTGCATCTCTTGTTGTATATTTAACTTAAAAATTATTATGTGATGTAAGTCCATTAAGTAATCTTCAGTGATGGTGGTTTAATGCATGTTATGTTCTCTGCATAGTCTATAGATAACTTTCTTTTATTCCCGTGTCCCTCTTCTGCATGTTAGAGAGCTACACTTGGTCAGTGTATTTGTTTCTCTTACCTACATTGGTTGTTGATTACACAGATTGTTCACTGCATATGTAAGGAAATAAAATGCATATTCAGTCAGCACACATAGACAGTGTGACTTATTCATAGTTGACAGCAAGGCAGAGGTTTTATTTCGTGCACACCTAGCAACTCTTCACTTCATGGAATGCATTTGTTCTTTTAAGTTGGAAAACTGGTAATGCTTGATTAAACTGTTTTATCTGATTATATTAATACCCGGGGGTTTTTTTTTTTTTAATCTGAGAGAGAAAATTGCTCTCTCCTTTGAGAAGGAATATACAGTATATCCTTATATTTGTACTTGAGGCTGACTACAATAGAGCCTTCTCCACTTAGTTTTACGTTGCCTCTGACTACCATTTCAGTCTGATAAAGTATTATACAGAGTATGATATGACAGTCATTATAAAGGAATTCTTTTATGTGAGAAGACTAACGTTGCTTGCTGTCTATATACATCACTTGCATCACACATCATAGTTCTTTCACTTCAGTCATTAAACAGATATTATGGAGAAGAAAAACAGTGGGATGATGAATCAGTGTGGTTCCTGTTCTTTGCGCTGACCTTATGGTAATGTGATATGAACTTTTCTATTCTAGCTGAATTTGCTACTTATCTGAATTTCTGCCGCTCATTGCGCTTTGATGATAAACCGGATTATTCATATCTAAGACAATTATTCAGAAACCTTTTCCACAGACAAGGCTTCTCTTACGACTATGTATTTGACTGGAACATGCTTAAATTCGTAAGTAGATATTACTACAACTTATTGTTTTTAATGTGGAAAACAAATGTCTTTGAAAGAGTTAGATCTCGCTTTTCACTAAATGAAGTGCACAAGAAGACTCAATTACCCCAAAACCTGACTAGATATCCAGTATATTCTTAATGTTGAGCTCAGTGTTGAAAGTGTAAATTAGCCTTTTATTTCACTCTCCTGCTGCCATTAAACAACCAGGAGTTCCATTCAGACAGAGGAATGGTTATGGGGATGCAGTAGCTGAGTTGATACATAGCAATTTACTTATGTTGTTGTTGTTGTGTGCCTTCAGGTGGCGCAAAATTCATTGTGCAAGCTTTGGAAAAGTGCACATTTCTACATCAGGAAAAGATGGTTAGAAATAAACAGCATGCATAGAAGAGGGGGGAAAAGTGATGATATTAAAAGTCACAGAATCTGTTGTGTTGAGTTGGTATGTGGGTAGGGTTCTCAGGCCTTTTCCACATGGTGCTCTTGTAGCACAATTATTCCACTTTTAACCTCCTAGGGAATCCTGGGGTTTGCAGCTTCGAGGGTGGCCAGCCAACCTCCCTCAAAGCTGCAAACCCCAGGATTCCTTAGGAGGTTGAAAGTGGAATAATCGTGCTGTAAGAGTGTCATGCGGAAAAGGCACCAGACTACAAAGTAGACTCATCAGACTAAACCCCCATGGTCCAAGAGGACGGAGATCAAAAAGTGCAATAAAAAAAGATCTTTATTGCATCTGTTTCACTACATTTTATCACTTTCTCCGGTTAAGATTGTGTGCCTACTTGGTTTACTAGACCTGTATTATACACCAGATTTTCACGAAATGTTTTTAGCATGGTCTCCATATTGTAAATTATAAACAATTGACAGGTAAATAGCAAAATTCTCCACTGAAATGAACAGTGGAGAACAGTTCTCCTCTTGGCAGTGTGTCATCAAATAAAGAAAATTTTTCTAGTAAAACTCGCCCATGCTGCATTTGTTCAGCAGCTATACCCTTTTTCCACAGTGTAGATTTTATTCATTAAAAGTAGATTTTGGTACTAACAACTTCTGTTTTCTTTGCTGTTGATTTTAACAGGCATTCTGAGCTCTCATTATGCATCCATTTTGTTTTTGAGATATGTATTTCTAGTCCAGTTTCACACTTTTAGCTCCAGTTGTTGCATATTCTTTTCTGATCTGCCAGTTCTGTTAACAAATACTATGCTTGTATCAGAAAAAGATAAATGTTTCTGAATTCTGTTTGTTTCATTGGATAGGAACTCCAGAACTACAGCAAACAATTTAAGGAAAACTTCCACTTTGCCTTTTGCAAATGTGAATGCAGCATGGATCATTGAATCATATTATTTCAGTAGTACACTTTGTTTGTTTCTTCAAGCAAGTCAGTATACATCTGAACAGTACTGAGGTTGTTTAGTACATTGAGAACTTCATTGGATACAGTGAAGATGAACACTCCCTATAGTTTCACAAAGGCAAAACAAAGTATTGGTGCTCCCTTCATTTTGGTGAGCTGCCAGAGTAAACCTGTGTGGTCAAGTGTAAAAATTATAAACAAAAATTCACATACTAGTTGTTGATAGGCAGTCTGAGAATGTTCTTACTATGATTTACAAAACTATTCATTCTGTGATGTTTGAGATAAGATGAAGGCCTTTCAGAATCAACTTTGTTTAGTAGTACTGTATCTGATTTCTCCCATGTTGTCAGTATTCTTTTCTTACATTGAGTAAAATGCTTGCTCAAAATATGAGAGACTATAGTTAAATTTTGGGCTGTGTTCATAAATGTTTCTAAATACTGTGTTCTTTCCAGTTCACACATACAGATTCTCATTTATGCATAATAGGTAGTCATGTGTTTTCTGTGTCACAGTACAGATGGTAAATTCTACTTCTTCCTACATTTTCATTTTCTTCCCCATTATTCTTAGTGGATCATGGTTGGCTGTGATGTTAGACAACTAAAAGTCATTATAAAACTTGGAAAAATCACATTGTCATAGTCTCAATCTTACTTCTTTCATGTTCATCTTTTAATGATTTTTAACATGAAAAAGAAAATCCTGAAGTTGTCAAGCTGTTGAGATTGCTCTGTTATTATCTGCAAGTTTCTGAGTGATCTTTTCTGCTCTTAATTGCTGTAGATCTAGAATACTACAGGAGCCAGTTAATAGAGATAATTACTATACTAAGAGAAAAGAAAAACATGACGATCTGTTTCCTTCAAGCCCTTTATGTCTCTGGCAAAGGTCGGAACATGTCCCCGGGTCTATAGGAAAACTTTCTTGTTCTGCAATTTGACTTTTACTACAACAGCAGGTCTTTGGCTTATATAGTCAATACATGAATCTCTTAAAGGCTGTTAAAAATTTCCTCTGTTAAATATGTCATCAAACAATAGAAGGATAGCCTTTTAATGTCCATGCATCTGTACAGTTCCCATTAAAATATTTAACCCCCTAAGCTAGAATCCTAAGAACTGCAAGCAGTGCTCTTCTTTGAAAATAATTTCCTGGGCATCTTCCCCCAACCCTTAAGCCATTCCTGGGGTTTGGGGAGATCTTTGGGAATGGCAGGAAGGACTACAGTTGGAAGTGGAAATTGTAAGTACTCACTGCAAATCCAATCTGTTTCCTTCCTTTCTCTTAACATTTAGACTGGCTCATTTCTTAAAATCATTGATGATTGCAAGATGACATCTTCCTCCATAAGAAATGGAAAAAGGCTAAGAGAATAATTTGCCCAAGGCCGCCTATTTAAAATTGTCTGATTTCGACCCAGCATCAGAATAGAATACTCATCTGCTTGATCCTGTTGACTATCTTTCAGTAGTTCAGATAAGCTCAGCATTGTAGCCTTCAAGCAGAAACTGCTCACAAAAACAAATACATGCTTTTAAGTACATCATCTGAAATTCAGTATAATGGATTTGTACAAAGTGATTTAAACTGACTTTGTCAAATAAATGCATATGATAGTAGCTTTAGCTATGATGTGTCAGCTGTCTTTTCAGTGTGGCATCTGCATTGTACAAAGTTCAGTGCTCCATCTCTACCCATATTAACTTGTTTTTTTCACAGGGTGCAAGCCGTGCAGTTGAAGACGCTGAGCGTGAACGGAGAGAAAGGGAGGAAAGAATGAGACACACACGAAATCCAGCTGTTCGTGGATTACCTTCCACTGCCTCTGGGAGGCTGAGGGGGACGCAGGACGTAGCTCCACCTACCCCTCTTACCCCAACTTCACATACAGGTAAGTTAAAGAATGTCCGGAAACTGGCTATGTGCTAATTACTGGAGACAGATTTTTTTTTCTTAATCCCAAACAACACTGTATTGCTCAGTGAAGTATTAAGTGTTGATATAAAACACTGAAGTATAAAGATAGTAGTTGGGTCCACACATCATGACAAACCAGGGTTCTGGGAGAATCTTGGCTATTTATGAACAGCATGCTGGATAATATGGCCCAGCACTCTGTCTTGTCAGGAGCAAAACAAGCCAGGTTCAGGTGTAAAACTAAGCAAGAGTGGAAGGCCTCAGGCTTGTTAGGTCAGCTTGTACAAACACACTGTCTCATTCACAGTGAGTAATTGAGTTTTTGATGAGCTGCTCTGAAGAGGAGAAAAAAGATATGGTTTCCTATGTCATGGAAGGCTGGTTCTTAATCAACTACAGGAAAAACATACAATAGATTTTCTGTTCATGGAAGAAAACATAAACTTTTAGTGATCATTTCTATATCCATTGCATACATGTGTTACTTGAGTTTCCAACAAACTCATGGCAACATACAGGACTCTCCGCTCCCCTCTTATCTTCTCAGTGATTGTGTGGGATAAGTGAAGGTAAAAAACAGTGAACTCTTCCTGGTTTATCTAGTGAGTTCTATGACTGAAACGATTTCAGTCTGGGTCTCCCCAGTACTTCAGTTCAAATTTTAAATACTTCCATTTTGGTTCCCCATCTGAAGTAATGGCAGTATGAAGAATTTCATGAGATTAATGTGGCCTATTTCTATCTCCTGTTCAGGTCACAAGCAGTTCACATTTGTTGTTGTTTTTCCTTAGAACAACACTTTGCAGTAAATATTAGGATGACTGAAGTCCATATCCATCTTGTAAGCTACTGCAGTTTTGAATCTAGGTCTTCTACATTCAAATGTAGCACTGTCTGCTCGAACTAGTCTTGTCAACTGTATATTGCAAATAAAGATCATAATTGGAGATATATTTCCATTTGAAGGGTCTTTTGAATATTTGCTTGCTGTGTGTTAATAGGGTTTGACCTGAATACACATCTGTCTGTAGCCAACGGATATACTTTAGTGTTGATTCTGCAGCCAAAGATAGCAACCAAGATGTCACTAAATAAACATGTAACTTGCTTTTTAGAGCTGAACCCCTGCAAAATGGATTGCAACACATTTAAAATACAAAAAAACCAAACCATGAAAAATATTCAGAATATCCTTAACATAACAAGATAAGCAGTGGATTTAAACTTACTGCAAAGCACTATAAGCTAAGCTTAAACAATTGCAGACTAAAATAAACAAGTCTTTAAAATTTTCCCAAAGACTAGCAAACAAGAATCATCCATATTACCTTGGGAAGTACATTCCGAAGATACAGAGCTTCCAAAGAAAGGACCCTTGTCCTTGCTCATTAACAATATGAACAGTTTTCACTGTCTTACATATAGCTCTTTGCTGAGACATGACTTTTAGACAGCCTTTTCTTGGCAACAGCAAGTAAAGAAAATCGGTAGGACACTAAAACAATGTATAGACCTTTCCCATAACAGAATGTTATAATATTAATTTCTTGAGTTAACTTCTAGTTCAAGTAGGCATGTAAAAGATTTGAAGGCTGATGGTTTCAGTAGTTTTAACACAGGATTAGAAATATAAACTTGCTCAATTAAGACAGGCAAACTTCAGGGTATGAGTTACTTTTGGCTGGTATCTACATTCACAGAACTTGCTTTTTCCCTTTGTGTCAGCAAACACATCTCCTCGACCAGTATCTGGAATGGAGCGAGAACGGAAAGTGAGTATGCGATTGCACCGTGGTGCCCCTGTCAATATCTCCTCATCTGATCTAACAGGCAGACAAGATACCTCGCGCATGTCAACCTCACAGGTACAAACAGTTTTGGTCTACATTCCTATTTATGGGCAAGGGGGATAGGAGTTTAACCACTATTTACATTATGACTTTTCAGTGTGAAAATACTCTGGGCTGGAAAGTTCACCTCATAGTTGTGTTTTGATGTTTAGTTCCCCTATTTGATCCGAATCAGCTGAAGAGTTGCTACCTGCAGAGACTCTAGATCTTTGATCTTGAGGTTTAATGTGGAGGAGAATATCCCATAGGTTACTAGAATCTAAAGATGGGTAGTTTGCTTGTTTAATACCTTTTTGGATTTTGTGTATTCACAGGGTACAGATTTGCAGTAGTCATGGAAATTCCAGTGACTTGTTCTATACTATGAATTGTTAACTGATTTAAAGGTCACTTTTTTTCTAAGTACTACAGATCTCAGAAACAAATGAATGAATGCTAGTATGTGTGACATTTCATGATGAAGAAAGATCAATAAGTGCTCTCCTTTCATGCTTAGTACATACTAAATTTATCTACTGTTACAGATGGATGGTATCAGTTGTAGCAGTCATGCATCATTTGTCTGTAGTGCCTAGCGGCAACAGTGTACCCCCATGAAGATTTTGCTATAGCTTGGGCTGTATTTCTTAGTAAGTTACCATTTGTGGAAAATGATTACCAGCTCCTGTCTGGTATAAGTACTGTCCATAATTACATCTGGTATAAGAGGAGAGTGCTGAAAGCTTGTGTACCTCTGAAGTCATTGTGCCTGGTGAAATAAGAGGAGGAAAGAGGGCAGACTGTGTCTTACCTGTCTTCTATCCTTTGCATTAATTTGTTAGGTACTATTTGCACAGCAACGGATTTTCTTTTCCAGCCCATCTTCAGTCTTCTAAAGTTTGAGAGGAAAATGGCTTCCAAGCTACTATGAGATAGGCATCCTTGTCAAAAACAATTTAAAAAAAAAAGCTGAACTAGATTTGTTGTTGTTAATGAACTGTACATGTCTGCAGTGACCAACCTCTTGACTTTCAGTGAGAAGTTGTAAGTTTTCCAATACAATATGTGTTTTTTTGTTGTTGTTTTGGTTTGGTTTTTTTGGTAATGTGTGTCAGATGTTCAAAATAGTTGCAACATGAGTCCTGAAACAGGCTGTAAGTGTAAATACTCAATTTATAAAACTAGAAGTATTTCTGGATGGGAATGTTATGAAGTAGGACAGCTGTTGACACCATTTTTGTTTTTTGTTTTTGTTTTGTTGTTTCATTTTTTTTATTTTCTGGGGACAGAAGAAATACACTGTCCATCTGGTGGATGAGGTGGGACTATCAAATAATATTGGTAGCCAGTCTTTTTATCTCCTTGTGGACTTCCCTGCAATTATACATGTACATGGAACTAGATCTCCCACAAGTCTGTAATGTATTACAAAATGGGTTTTGTCTTGTGGAATTTACGAGACATGGATGTGGGAAGCAGTTCACTGAGCTTCATATTGTTCAATCCAAAATGATATCTGTAGAATCAGTTACAAATTTAGAAGCAATAACTTATTTGAGTATATGCATGTGTGTGAAAGAGAGGGAAGGGAGGGAAAACAAAGATAACATGTATACTAAAATTTTGGGAAGTCCAGTGTCTGTTACAGAAGCTGTTTGCAAATTAGTCTGTGGCTTAGTGTGAGATAAAAACTGCCAAAGGAGCAAAAGGTTTAATAGTGATAAATATAAATGTGGAGGATGCATTCCAAAGAATGTTTTAAGAGCCACAGATGAGATATTAGCTAATCAGGAATGCAAGATAAAGTCATCACAAGTAAGATGATGTTGCTGCATTTTAATAAGAGCCTAAAGTTTAATAGTTTAGAAATGGTTACTTTAAAAACTATGAAGTGTATTTGTTTGTTGGAATAGTAATTTAGAGATGAGTGGAAATGTATTCATTAAAGTATAAAGAAAGACTTGGTGATTGTAGTTAACTGAGTCTGGACTTGGATTAATTGTTGGTGTTGTAGCAGAAAGTGAGACTATTCTATGCAATAGGTGGCAGTCTTAAGTACTTGCTAGGAAGTATGTTTCTTTCTGTACAGTGCAGTTGATTTTTCATTAAAAATGCATAGCACTGCTCCATGTTGTTTACTATCAGGAATGAATAAAATTTTCATGAGGCCATGTGAAAACTCCACATTTTGTACTTTTACCAGGGACCAACCACAGGTTCCTGGTGAAGATCTTTAACCTGAATCAAGCTTTTAAAAATATTTGAGCCATTGTAATCTTTTAAGAAATACCAAATGGTCTTTGATACAAGTAACTGTTGGAAAGGCACCCCTTACTGTAGAAGAAAGTGTAATGTAAGAGCTCCAGTTCTGTAAGGGGAACATGTATCTCTGTAAGAGGAACATGTATCTGCAATAAAGTGCTAAAAGATAGTATAATACCACAAGGGCAGCCTAGGAGAAATTCCAGATATTTAAATAACACAAATATGTCTTTCCACATGATCAAAGTCTGCTGTTAATAGACATTAGTTATAGTAATTATAAATTGTGGTGTGCTGCTGCTTTTGTAGAGAACTGTGTTACATGTTCAAATCAGGTCGTGGTCTTAATAAGTTTCCTGAACTTCCAGCAATTAATTTGGAAATGAGGAACCATGCAAAATGCTCTGCTCATAATTGTAGCAGATGGAATGGTACTTCTAAATCTAAAAGATCTAAGAGCCTTGTCTTTGCATGTTGACATGGAGCAAGGGAAGGCTTTTTTTCTAACTAAGGTTTGAATGTGTATATCTTGTGGTTTGTATTAGAGGCTTGCTTGTTTGAAAGAAATTAAACTTCGTGAGGTTTTGAAACACTCTCTTTTGTTCTTCCATCTGTAAAGCCAAGCTCCTGCAGAGCTCAAAGGAAGAGGAAGAAAGTGCGTATCTGAACTGCTCAAGTTAACTAGAATAAAGCACTTTTAGACTCTGAGACGTAATCAGTGGGTTTTGTTTACATCAGGGCCATTGAAACACAACCAGATATGCTGTGTGGAATGTCTGCAGATCTTTTGTTAAATTAAGAAGGCAGTAAATTGCTAGCCAGGCTTGTCTTCCATCCATTCATCACTTTTGTAGGGTTTCTTCATAGATTGTGAATATTTGCATTGTATATTATGGAGTAATCAAAAGCAAACAATATCTGAATTAGTCACTGTTTCTCCAAATGACTGCTTTAAATTCTGATGGCCAGGTAGGTTAAATTCAGAAGTTTCTGCTGGCCACAAGTTTTTGATTTCAATTAATTTTGATTTGTGTCTCAACAGTTATGTATAACTAATTGGGATTAATAATAACTATGATATGTTCAACTTCAAAGTCATGGTTTTTGAAGCTGGCATGTTCAATCTAACCACAATTCCAGGTGTAGACAGCATTTCAAATGGTGGATAACTAAACAGGAACAGGGTTCTTTATGTCATGCTAAACCATGATCTCTAGTGTGACACATGTGTTAGATCATTTTATCACAATACAGTGAAAAGTTAAGCCACAGCCGTGATAAATTTCCTCCATCTTATGCATGAATAAGAGTTTTTGGTCAGAATAAGTTTTTGGTCAGATAAGTTTCTGTTCTTTAAAGTATTACCTGAGGTAGAGGCAGAGAGCTTATGATCCTCTAGACATTGTTGTGCTGCAGTGCTTAGCAGTTCTAGCTGGCATAGTCAATGATGAAGGGCAATGGGAATTGTTTTCCAACAGTACCTGGAGGTGTCATATGTTTCCCATTTCTGGAACAAGGGAGTAAAAATTAAAATTGTGGGAGCTAGCACTTATTGAACTAAAAGAAATTAGTCTGTTACATACCTTTTAAAAAAAGTGTTTCAGAGCAATAATGTTTAACAGTCCTTCTAAGTCAGTTTGATGGCTTCAACAGAGGGGAAAATCTGTTACTTAGTTGTACCTCAAAGGTAGCTTGCTAAAGTCTTGATATTTGTTCTTGCCTAAGGATGTGAGAGAGTTGCCTGCAGCCAGATAATTAACAGTGTCAACAGGACTGTATAACGCCACTGACATTTTTTTGGTGGCACTCTTATAGCTAACACATTACTTTGGTGGCTTTCTTGTAGTTCTTTGGTAATAATTTGAGTATTATAAACCTACACAAGTTCCTACCTTTTCTGCTTTAGCATAGGGAAGGCAAGACACCATATCACCTTGCTGTGTTTCCCAGTAGGATTTAATGGAGCAACCAATGAGGATGAAAGGTCGCCAAATGATACTGATGTTACAGCACCAAAACAAATTGGCCAGTCCCTTGGCAAAACTGAATGTTGCCTTCCCTCTCTGTTTGTAGTGCCCAGCCAAAAAACCCTAAAGCTCTCACTCTCTTACAGTCTTTGGAAATCTGACCAAGCTAAAACACAAATCTTTCCTAGTACGTTAAAGAGTTTCCCTCTTAAAAGATTGCTTTGAGAGGTCACAACCCTTCCTGTAAGTGAAACACAGCCTGCTTGCTGTATGTACATTTCCTGCAACTCAACTACAAGACCATAGCATTTTGTTAACATTTTCATAGTGATTTTCACAGTCCTTTCAGGAATTTCATACACCTTTCAGGAACTGAAAAGTACTTCAGCATTATTTAATTATGTGAACTCTTATCCTGACACCCCAATTAATATTTGTTCTGTCTATATTAAATCCCAGTAATGATATCTTATGGATCAACATTAACTCTTTCCTTGGTGAACACTCTAGCAGGTACACCAGGGGATGGGGTGTGAGTGGAGCCTGCGGGGAGCTGAAAATTTGAAGTTGCTGCAAAGGAGGAAGTGCAGAAGGAAGAGCAAATGAGACAAAAAGCAGAAGATGAAGAAAAGAAGAGTTAAGAAAGAGCAGCAAAGTAGATTTAAAAGGGACATTTTACCTCTCAAATGTTTGAATTTTTCTGTGTAGTATTTAATAAAACTGCTAAACTTCTAGGCCCTGCCAGATTCTTGTTTTGGCCCCTTCTGAAACCTCCTTCAGCTACATATAGTGGGTGGCTTGGATCAACAGAAATTATTCTACACATATATTAGCCATGTAAAAGATCAAAGGAGGAGTTACTGAGAATTGATGCTCACATGGTTTCCTGTAGTTAGAGTCAGTAAGTAGTATACATTAGAGTTTTCCATATAGTTGAATAGAATGAAAGCCAGGATGTAGATCAGAAGTCTGCTCAAAAATTTTATCAACTTTGGAATCATACTGATGACAATTAAAAATAGTTTGGGACAGAGATAGAGGAAATAGTAATTTCAAGAATGGCGCAAGGTTTCTTAAGAAGTGAAACAAATACACAAGGTACATCTAAATGTCCATGCAGTTGGATTGATTTTGGGTACTTGTTTTGAATTTGATGTTGTGGCCATCAGGTTGTTTCCAATTTACAGCGACACTAAAGTGAACTTAGGGATTCTTTTGCCAAGATTTGTTTGGAGGGGTTTTCCCTTTGCCTTCTTCTGAGGCTGAGAGAATGTGATTTGCCCAAGGTCACCCACTCAGTTTCCATGGCTGAGCAAGGATGCAAACTCCGATTTCTAGAGTCATTGTGAAATGACTCAAACCACCAAACCATGCTGACTTTCCTAAATACCCTGGCATAAAACCCCTCAGACTTTAAAGACACTCATAACTGAATGGTGCTTTACCATTAAAACCCATCCCTGCAGAAAAATAGACAGTAGGGACTGGTTCTAACCTAGCCATCTCTCTTGATATTTATAAAGCATCAGTTTTATATATAGAGTCATTTGTGCTCTCAGCTTCCATTTAAAGAGGTCCTGTCTGGGTACAGGTTTACCACAACAATGAAGAATCTTGCCACATACTATATATTGTATATTCGCAACATTTTTTTCCAAATTTGAGTCTCCAGTTTGTTAGATTGAACTTCCCTGGTTAACATGGCCAGTGGTTAGGGGTGATAGAAGCTATACTTTCAACATCATGTGGGCACCAAATGCTGTGATTTCTGGCCAGAAATTATGATTAGGAAAGGTCATCAAGGTCCCACAGCACATCCATGACCTGATGCCTCATATGTGTATGGAGTTGTGTGCCTTATCTTTCCCCTCAGTTAACACAACAGTTACAAGCTAAATGTATGGGCATAAGTGTATTCCGTAACCTATAGTGGAGAGCCAATTTCTGGTGACTCACCAGATCCCTACTCCTCTCCTCCCATGTGGACTGAATGATGGTGAGGTTGTGGTCGTACCCCTATGTTGTGGGTATGATTTCCTGTTCTGATGTCATAGGGTCTCCCATTTGCAGCATTCCTGCAGCTGGTACTTGGGTCTAGGAAGTTTCACCCACCGTGTGTTTTCCACCTGTTGAGGAGGATGTGGGGTGGGTGAACCTGGCTAGCTGCAGAAAAACGGTTGTAACTGTTGCTTTGGGAAGCATCTACCACTCCACACATTTACCCTATGGGGCAAGCTCCCTGATTGGGAGGGGAGCAATGCAAAGGAAAAATCTGAGCTCTCATAAGAGAGCTTCCTTCCTTCCTCAGAGGGTGGGGCTTTGGTGAGGAGCCTGCTGTAGGTGGCCTTTCAGAGTCTTCCCAGCAGCTGTAGGCAGTATATCTTGTGGTAAAGAATGCTGGGCTTGTCAGTCCATCATCTGGAGAGCTGTGAGATTCCCACCTGTGTTTTATAAGCTGTATTGGGACCACTCAGGTGCCATATTAGACTCACAGAGCGGGTTACCTTTCCTTGGCATGGTATGCACACATGGTGTACAGGAGGAGTGAGCATACAGCTAGGGGCCCTAATACCTTTGTAGAGAACTGGCAGCTGACAGTCAACTGATCCTTAGCCTCAGTACTGCTTTTCTTCAAATACATCAGCTAGCTTGATTAACGTCTTCATTACTTGAGTGTTGCGCTCTCTCTCTCTCTCTATATATATATATATATATAACATTTTCTTCACTTAGCAGTTCTCTGTGTTTTCTGTAAATATGCATTATTTCCTAAGTTTGCTATAATTTTCCTTCATGATAATTCTAAACATTCCACATTTCCCTAATTACATTTTAGAGATTCTGTTGTCTTTTCCTGTTTTCTGTTTCCTAAGAATCTTAGCATGGGAACAATATTGGGACCTGTGTGGGTATGGATTCTCTGGAAAATAATACAGTGATATACTAGATGACCATGTACATGGATAGTCTTGTTGTGTTAATGGCACAGGGATTTTGCAAACTTACTGTGGAGAGTGTTGTGGCTCTCCAGTTGCTATTGGAATGCCACTTCCATTATCTTTGACTTCTGCTCATGCTAGTTGTGGCCAGTGTGGGTTGGAGTCCAACAGTATCTAGATAGCTACAGGATTCTAAGATCTGTTGTACACTGTAGGAAGTGCTGGTCTGTCTTCCTTTTACTAGAAAATGGTTGAACCTTCCTTTCACTTTTAGACTAGTGGAATTATGCAGCTTCATATGCGTCAGAAACCTTGTAGCATCCCCCGAATCCCAGTGCTCTTCCTCTGATTTTTGCCTATCTACTCCTACGCCATCCTCTTTTTTTCCCTCTACTGTTCTTTTTTTCTCCTTGTTCCCTGGTATTCATTCAGCCTATCCATTGGTTCCTTGCCCTGCACATTATCAGACATCAGATATCAAACTTCTCTCTCCTTCTTCTAATTGTTTGAATAGTTGTGAAAGAGGGGACTGCAAGGGGAACACCATGTGAAACTACCTAGGAGCCGTAGAAATGGTGAAATCAAGGGCCTGCCTGCCGTTTCTTCACTGGTGGTTAGGGAAGTCGGCCACCTACTAACTGTAGCTGGTAACTAAACATGAATATTTTAAAAACAAAATAATCCTGAGAAGTACATTCCTGGACTCCCATGCTGAGTGTTTGAAGTGTTTTGAGTTTCATGGTCTAGGTGCTGTGGCTAGCTGAAACAGACACTTTCTTCCCGTTACGGGTAATCTTGACTATGAAAAATGTCTGCACAGCTTTGTTGAACTTAGCATTTCCTACAATATGAGGAGCCTTTTCAAGGTCTAAACACTGATTGAGTGGTGGAACTGAGGAGTGACTATTGCTAAGGGGATAGTTTTTGCTTAGCTAAGCACTACCTGCTACTAGAAAGGAGCATTGAAGATTATGTAAGTATGAATGTGTGTTGTCTGCTTCTGTCCATATAAAACAAGAGTGCAGAAAACATGCTTACCAAGCCCATTTTTGAGCCACCAGCACCTCCCCAAAAAAAATTTTTCCAAAACAGGAGAAAATTTGGACATGGCCTCCACACACCAGAGGAATTGAGGAACAGTTTTGCCTTGTTTTGGAGACCCTTGGGCCCTGTTAGGATCAAGAGGACCTTTTTTTTTTTTTAATAAACTGGAAGAGAACTGGAAATTGGCTTGGTTGATTTTCTGTGTTTTTGTTTTTTAATGACTTCTCCTGGAGTTAAAATAGCCAAGGCATGCCCAAAATGTAATGAAATCACCCCGGGGGTATAGGGGAGCAAGAGAGGCATTAAGAGTGAATGAATGTGAGTAAGTATATGTGTGTGTAATAGACTAGTTATCAAATGGTTATTCAATCAAAGTGCATATAAAAAGCATAGCATTTGTTACTGTTATATTCTGTGATATTTCTTGGGAGAGTAAGATCATTTTGACTAATCAGTGATAACAAAGTGAAATATGGTGAATCTGGCAAGTTTGTAACATTATGCAAGGGAGGTGTGCATGTTGTTTTAAACAGTCGAGAATTCTAAAAGGGTGCAACTTCAGTAAAGTGCTTGGTTTTCAAGGTTATGTTTGCATGTTGATGGATCATCATCAGAGCATGCCAGATTAATCTTGTGCAAAACTTGGTGCTAATGAGAGATTGGGGCTTCCTTCTTTTACAAAGAGGTTCAAATGCACTGCAAGGTAGTTGCTATGCACAAGGAAAATGTTTTTTTGAATCAGTGGCTATTACCGGTTAGAAACGAGTTAAAGTAATGACACCTTTTGAGCCGAGAATTTCTAGAACAAAAGGCGCTTCCAAAAATACTGTGGCTGCCGTCTGTTGCTGAAGCAGCCTCGCTCCGTATATCAGTTGTCAAAACACATTCCATCGAGCTGTGAGGTTGTCAACTTTATGGGGACTTCTGATCAGTGAAGGGCCAGGGCCTGTGAGGCATCTGAAGTGAACACTCTTCCAAATGAAAAGCAGCTCCAGATAGTATGAAAGTATATATTCAGCAGTGGAATTGTTACAAATGGCTGTCTTTTCCCCCCCACCTCAGAATAGCATTCCCTTCGAACACCATGGCAAGTAGCTGCTCGTCTCCTTCTCCTTGGAAAGCAGCACTGGGTGAGTCCCTTCTCGCTAGACACCAGCTCGGTGGGTGGGATTGGATTAACTCCTGTGGGGACTTCAAACTGGGAGGCTTTTCATGTTCATTCTGCACTTTATTTCCTTCTGCTTTGCAGATGACATAGCATTAGGTGTGCTTCAAGTTAATTTAAATATTTTTTTCCTAAAAGCTTTTAGCATCACTAGTATAGGAGAAACCAGATAGCATATGTTACAGCCACAAGTTCAAGATAGCTTCCAGTGTCCTAATGGAGCACTTGAAGTGCTTCATGTAGCATTTTTTTCCCTTAAACATAGCTCATCTCCCTGTAAGAAAGTATGTACATTCTCAGGTTGAGCAGCATGTGTAGGCACCTTAAGAAGACCTGAACATGCTGCAAACTACATAACAAGATAAACGGACATTTGCAACCCCCAGTTTGCAATTGACTAGAAACTTGCATGTCCACTTAAGGATAGATGGGTGTGTCTTGTATAAAGCCTGCTTTCCTAAGCACATTATTCTGTATGAATTACTGTACCCTAGGAGTATAAGGTGCCTTTTCTTCCACATGTTGGTGGACTTCCAACTCACATCAGCCCTAGCTAGCACGCATAGCAGTGATGGAGTTGCAGTTCAACAATGTTTTGGGAGGTGTCATGTTCCCCATCCCTTCAGTACCCCATGGTAACAGAGGACATGATATATTTTTTTTACACAGTTGCAGCCTTATGGTAGATCTACAAGAGCATCATTGAAAAATCTGGAGATTAAATTATACTCCTTTTTTCTGAAGGAAGAGGAACATTTAAAAAAAAACCTTGTTACTAGCTATAAAAACATTACGTAGTATACAGTCACAGCCATATTATCACAGCTACAAACCTTGAAATAAGTTATTAGTGAATAAGGCAATAAAAACAATCATTTGTGAGTTCCAGTATTGTAAAAAGTGAGCACTAAGATTGTCATTATTGCCTAATTTGAGGGTGATTTACCTCTTGGCATGAGTAGTGCAGAACATTAATACAGTCCTTGTTCTCTGCCCTTTCCCACAAGCAGCCAAAGATTAAAAAAACATTTTCAAAACAGATAATGAAGCTGGAAGGTGTGTCTGTGGACTCTTTACAGGAGACTCCTAATGCCTGTGTTCGTAGAAGGTGAATGGATGCCTGTGATAGCCGCAGTTCTAATGCTCATCAGTTTATTTTTCTTTTTGTCTTGACAGTCAGTAGGGACTTCACTGGAGCAAAATGAAGTCTAGGGGCAGTCTGTAGCTTGTGACCAATCTTAAGCATTTTAGAAGCTGTTCCTTTGGCTTTTTCAATCAGACTCTGAAGTCTTGTTCCTCTGATTCTGTTTTTGGGCATTCTCCCTCTCCCTGCCATTGATAAAGCTCCACGCCACACTAATTTCTCCTGTTGGTGCAGAATTGCTGTTACTCCTCTTTTCTTTTCTGCTTTTGTGTTTATCTGACTCCACAGCTCTTTATTTTGTTAATAACATTAGCAAACTGATTATCCACATGATCTGGATAATCCAGCTGTTCAGAATTTCAGTTGAGCAGGAGGATTCTCTTCTGAAGCACCTTCAGTGTGGAGTTCACACTGGGCTATGCTAAATGAAGACTTTCTACTATCTGTTTGAGCAGAAGACCCTACTGAAAAGGCAGTATCATGATAGAAGATGTAGAAAGCCTGCCTTTTTTTCCCTCTGTGCTGGGATGAGGCAATGCATGAAAGGGCAAAATAGAGGTTGTCAGACTGCAGTTCCCATTAGCCTTAGCTGGCATAACTTGTGGTGTGGCATGATGGTATTCCTAGTCCAGTCTCTGGAGAGCCACACAATCCCTGTTGTGTGCTCTGGAGGAGACTTAAGATTAGGACAGGGATGGGGTGCACATTGTGCAGATGGCAGAGTTGGAAGTAGACATTCAGGCAGCTGACTTCCAGGGAGCTTCCCGTAGAGGTCATTTCTCCCTGCCTTAATTTGTGGGGGATGAACATTTAAACTGCGGTTGGGGGGAGGTCTGGTGTGGCAAAGACCAACATTTGAGTACCTGAAATGGGAAGCTGTCAAAGCTGTTATATAGACTGCAACTGGGAGAGATGAATCATCTGCTTTTAAACACCATTCCTGTTTGTAAACAGTGGGAGTTTTGAGGAAAGAACTGCAGAAGCCAGTCCACCATCAAGGTCCTTGTTTGTGATAATTAATCTCTTTTTGCATGTGAAAACATTGTTGCTGCTGCAGTTAATACTTAAGACTAGGTCCTGTGAACTGTGCATTAGAAGACTAATCTTGATTCATCCATGTGAAGATGAAATTGTACAAGGTGGCAATATTTGGTGTCAGTTCAGATATTTCGCTAGGCTGACTGACATAATTTGGCTGCTGGAGTATCATCTGGCTGCAGAATGGGGACTGCATCAGCTTGGTAGGGATGGGTCTTTCCCCCATCCTTGCTTCTTGCCAGTTGCTCTCCTAATTTTTTTCAGGTTGACATTTTTTTTATCCGCTAGCCCACTAAAACTATTTTGCATATCTTGCTTATGTGAGCAATGAAGTGCAAAATACTGTCATTGCATGCCTTCTCAGTCACTTATTTAAAGGTGAATAGCAGTTTACTTCTCTCGGGTATTTAAGAGAGGAGCTAAAAGCAAATTTTAGTCCAGGTCACCATAAGCAAACACTGCTTCTCATCCTGAGCTGAGAAGCTGGAGAATCATTGTTAGATTTGTACATACTTGATGACACGTTGGAGATGAAAAAATAGGATTGTAATAAAGGAATGCATTTTTCCAGAAATTGCTCTTGTCTTTAGTTTTGCAGAGGCCTTCAGAAACACAGGCTGATAGCAACTGATAGATCCTAAAATCCATCTAATCCTTATCATTTTAGGCATTTTTGTAGGGATAGATGATGCATTGCCAGATTTGGCGCAGATTTCTGATCGCAGAGTTCATGGGGCCTTGTTTAACACTGCATTTGCATATGGAAAGATATTGTAGAACATATTCAAGACAGTGTCACTGCTAAAAATACCAATTTCTTTTAGGTAACACTTGCATTTATCACCTTGCCTCTTGATTTGGGTTTCATACTGATTCAGGAATTCACCTGAATCATCTGGTCTGTTCTTTTTGCCAGCATGTGCTTTTCTTCTCATTCTTCATACTATTTCTCCTTGCTTATGAGGTGCCTTTGTTGCCTTAACCTTGCCACAGAAGGAAAATGCCTTTCACTTCATGGGTGCCACAGGTGGGTGCAAGCAACATGGATTCTTTTGGAACGCAATTTTGTGCATTTTCATTTCATTCTCCTGAAATGGATGCATCAGCTTGGTTGTATTTATGGGAAGTGACTGAGATGACTTTAATGGATCCATTTGTGTGCCATTACAGTAGGTCTGGACTGATATTGATACTTTATTCCTTGGCTTCAACAGATTCCTGCTCTGGCAACGACCAGCGTTCTCCAGTCTGCTGTGCATCGGTGAAACAGTGTTGCCATTGAGGGGCAGATAATGCATGGCTGATCTCCTATGTTACCAATGGCTTTTACTAGCAAAACTACCCCAAACTAGAGCAGAAGACATAATTACAACTGGATCTCTCCTTGCCACTTACTAAAGATACTTGCAGGAACATGGACAGAATCCAGCAGCTGCCACTAAAGAGGCTTTGGCCAGAAACCTGATAACCTTATGTGAACTCTTTGCAACAGGGCTGGAAAAGGAAGAGACGGTTTACAGCATTAACCGCCTGTTATTTAATAGCCATTTCAGTTCTCCTTCCACAGGCGGCAGCCTTTACCCCCTTTTTATTGTTCTACTGTAACTGTAAATCTTTTACTTCGTTTAAAAAAGTTTTGTATTCATTTTGCTAAGATTATTGGCTTAACTCTGTAAAGAATTCAGTCTCGCTTTTGTCTGATTTGAAACCTATGTAGAAATGTGAACAATCCTGAAACTTACATCAAAATAAAAGACTTGAAATTTCTTGTAAACTTAAGTCAGGGAGGGAATGTATAAATTGAATTACAACAGTCAGCTTTTATTTTTCACTTTTACTTTTTGTATGGTCCTGTTCTACAGAAGAGGAGGAGAAAGGGTGTTCTCAAGGGTTGCTTTTTTTAAAAAAAGAAAAGAAAAATACTTTCTGTTTGACTGTCTTGTTCTTCCAGATTTTTTTTTTCCTTTTCATTTTTCCTTCATGTAGCACAGAAACATTTTTTAAATGTTTGTTAGACTCTAGGACTGTCCAAGAAAGAGCAGGAGATATTTTGAGAAGATGCCAGTTGAGGTGATAAGAATTTTTCACAGACTGTGAAGAACAAAAGTCAAAGCTCTAAATTTTAGCTTCAAAAATAATCTATTCGGAAAGGTTTAAATGTTGAATGTACAGTATCTGCTCTCCTTTGTTCATGGGGAGGAGTTCATGTGAGGAATAGTATCCACAGTCTCTGTTTGGTTTTTGGCACAGATGCCAATGAAATCTGCTCCCACTGCAGTGTGAGTAGTGTTGTTGTAGGTATATGTCTCTTGAGTATGCCGAGAAAGTGCTTACAGCCTGCTGTGTTATGCCAGGGCTCAGAGTTATAAACAAAATGTTCCTGCTGCAAGATGCCAAGACTTGAGAACATTCAGTCTTGTTGAATTCTTTAATATCGAAGTGTGCAAGTCTGGAACAGCTGGCCTTCAGCTAAAGATACATTTATGTAATGGCCAAAACACTTATCTTAGCAAATGAGTGTGCCAGCTATAGATATGGAAGAATCTTTGTTTTCATGAGCAATGTATTTATCCCTTTGTAACCTGGGAAAGTGGAAGGCATGTAAATCATACCAAATACCACTCAAAGTAACATCAGTCCCATTTTGGGAGTGAAGATGCAATACATAGATGTGTTGACGCTTTTTAATCAAGAAGCGTGAAATTGTTGCCTCCTTGGAAACTTGGTGGCTAATTTAACTCCATAATTTTATTTTTCTGTTTATTTTATTGTTCCAAAGCTTTGCCACTTCTTTTTCAGTTTTTTGGGTTTGGGAATACGAACAATCTTGTCCTTTTTTTTTTTTAAACTGCTTTAGGACATTAACCAAGTGCTTATTTAAATTCAAGATCTGATTTGTTGCAACCAACAATTGGGAGAGTGCAATGGGAATGTTTTTAATGATGGTCCATGAAGAATTTTGAGTAATTGTATCACTTGGTTACTATAGATGTTGGTTCTTTGGGCATGTGCACTTCCATTTTGTACAGTTCTTCACTTCCGTGTGCTTTCTTTGTAAATACTTGTGGTCAATGATGTAATGTTAAGAGACTTACAAAGGCAGCCTCTTCTTCTCTCTATATATCTGGAACCTTCAATAGCTGTACTATACTTAAAAAGTTGACTGATGCAAATTTCTCAACTTGTACTTGGTTGTGGGCAGTCCTTGCCCTTCCATTATAGTTAAATCCCACCATCACCTACTGAAAATATAGTTAGAATGTCTCTATAAACCTGTGTACTGGTAACAGATATCTCAGAACACCTCATTTGTATTACCACTGTATTTGTGTACTTTAATAATTGTGTAAATAAATTCATAAGGACTTCTAACCTTTTGTGCTGTATCCATATTTGCATGTCTGATGGGTTCTCCACATGTAAAACAGGACACATTTGTACAAAGCAACTGAATATTTAAGGTAAGACTTTTAACTGTTAACAATTCTTGTAGAATTAATATTACGAGGGGAGTCCTGTAGCTCAGTTCTTAATGGAGACTATTTCTCACATTTCTGTGTTCATGTGCATTTAACAATCAAGATTGTAGCTGTCAGTAGCTGTAACACTATGCTGTAATATGCAAGCTCCAAAACTAGAGAGGTAAAGTGGTAGACTGTACAGTCTAGAAGCATCTTCTGTTGGCATTGCTCCAGAAATGGCAGGGCAACTCTTTAAAGATAGATCTGTATAATGGAAAAGATTCATGCATTTTGCTACCATTGAGCAAAAGGCTGTTTCCTAGAGTGGCTGAGCAAGACCTACCATATTTGTTGGCATGTTAGACATACCGGCATATAAGGCACACCCCACTTTTCAAGGGGTATTTTTCAGGAAAATTTTTTTAGTATCCTGGCGAGGCAAAATGCACAGGAAAGGGGGGGAATGAAAGAGTGCTGTACCAGCCTTCCTCCACTCCTTCCTTCCTATTTTGCTTCAGCAGGGAAAACTCGCAGCAGAGGCAAAATGCACAGGAGAGGAGGGGAATGAAAAGAGTGCTGCACCAGGCTTTCCCCACTTCTTCCCTTCCTGTTTTGTCTGGGCAGGGAGAATTCCTTTTGCTTGCTCTCCTTTCCCTGTGCATTTAGTGTTACCGTATTTGCTGGTGTATAAGGCACACTGGCATATAAGATGCAGCGCATTTTCAGAGGGTATTTTTTAGGGGGAAACGTGTGTCTTGTACACTGGAAAATACAGTAAGTGTGAATGCTTCATACTCAGGATAGTTATATAGAATCTTAGTTATATAAATGGTTAGATATATAAGTTGTATAGGTTATGTTCTACCTTGACTCTTATGACCTTTCAGACAGTTGGATAATCAAGGACACATCATTCTCTTATCAGAAGACTGGCCAGTAGAAGCCAGATATGTATGCTTAGTGAATGAAAGACTAACAATTGTCTGACGCATTGACTGAAGTGGGCTTTCTCTGATAAAAGTTGGAAGCACCCTTATTTTGGGTGTAAAGTGGATAGGAAAACATGGCCTACTAGAGGAATTTTGTCTGTTGTGTTCCTGTTGATGCCATTGCTTTGGGTATATCACTTGCAGGAGGGTTTGCTGTGCTGCCTGGAAGAAGGTAATTCCTTTCACATCAGGAGCAAAGTCTTGGTCACATCAACGGCAGAACAGCTTTCCACATGGCAGTGTCTGACTGAAATGAGACAGGACCACAGCTGTAATTATGTGGAGTTGCTACAAGCTTTTGTTTTATGGACTTCACAAGTGTTCTTTGAAATCTTTCCAATCTCTAGCAAAAAGGGGAAAAAAAAATTTTCCTAAGACATTTTGCCCAAGTCTGAAGGGTTGTTATTATTATCTACCAAAAATGAAGCGATTACGTAATTCCCATATCGGTTGTCATGAAATTCTTTAGCCAACCGCTTCATGTAGTCTGGGAGAAAGAGAAGAAGAGGCAGGCACAGCTCCATTGTGTCTAAGCCCAGAAGCACATGAGTGGCCCTCCCCTCCATTCCAGCTTCCACTGCCCTGGCCTTGTGGGGAGAAAAGAACCAGCATCATCTGCTGTGTTATGTCTTAATTAGATTGTAAGCCTAGGATCATGGAACTGTTTTTCCTTGTTCCTTGTAAAGCACCTTGTACAATGATGGTGCTATCTAAATCGATGATTTTCTACCAGCCCACCTTGCAATACAAAGCAAAAAATGTGGACTTCTTAATATACTTGTAAACTTTCTTTACCTGATTTTTTTATAATGATGGATGCCAAAACCCTTCAATCCCATAATTTTTATTTCTCACCAATCCCTGTGAAAATTGTCTTGCTACATCCTTGTGTAAGCGGCATAGCAGAAGTGGTAACCCAACAGCATTTGGAGGCCATAACAAGTTATGCCCACCTATGTCCTAGAGGCTGGAGACTTTAGCTGGGGAAAATTAATAGCCAGTTCTAGCAGTGGATTCCCCACGTGCATTTGAATAAATTACAAGCTCCCTGTTTCTCTTTAAAATGTTCTTTAAAATATTATTTATCTCATCTAGTTGATATATTTTGTCCTGTTATCCCTCCAAAGATCTCATAGTCACATGAGTAGGGTGTATCCCATTTTATCTTCACAGTGATTCTGGTTAGATACAATGAAAAAAGTTCAAATCTCTGTTCTTGAAGCACACTGGTTGATCAGGCCCCATATCTTCTTTGTCCAGGTCTGGCCATCAGTCCACCATATCACAGTGACTCTCCAGGTGATATATAAACACAACATTATTAGTCTGAAAACATTTACTCTTCTGGAAGATTCATTGTCTCCAGGTGGTGCTTGCTGTATTTCTAGGCTGGGTGCAGATGAGTGGGCTTTTCTCCTAGCTGCTCCACTTCATTTCTAGGCTGTGAATGCATTAGGAAAGGAAAAAGAAATTGGTCCCTTCTTTACCGCTATGCTGCTTTGCCTGTGTGCAATACCTTGGCTTACCAGGTAAGTGCTTAAATATAAAGCTATTACATATATTATATATTAGTTACCTTGAATGTGATTTTGTTAAGTTTGGATGAAGCTTTTTGTGCTGATCTGCACTTTTACAGGTTGCTGCTGGAAGGGTGCAACTCAGAACTGAATCAAGACCTCTTCCTTCCTAAGGTGAGAAATAAGGGTGCCACCATCCCATTCTATGAACAAAAGCCATCTGGACTGGTAATTGGATCTCTCTTCAGCACTCACAATGGGACAGTGTCATCCACCATGTATGAAGGCATCAAATTAGCTTAGGAAATGGAGGATAGATGCATACCTCATCTCCCCAGTGCTTTGCTGCTAGAATCCAGTATCTGTTACCTGAGGCAGTGACTTTATTTTGTATCGTGGCAGGGCACAACTTATTCCTTCTGTCACTGATAGAATCCTAGACTTGGAAGGGGCCCCAAAAGCCACCAAATCCAACCTCTTGTTCAATGTAGAAACTCCCAGCTAGAACATTCCCAACAATTGCAGACTCCTTTTGAACGCATCTAGAGAACAATTGCAGACTCCTTTTGAACGCACCTAGCATCTTGCTAGGCAATCGATTCCATTGCTGAATCACTCTTATGGTCTATAAGTTCCTTCTAAGGTTCAGCTGAAATCTACCCTCCTGTAACTTAGAAGACATTAAACCTGGCCCTACTTTTTGAGGCAGCAGAAAACACACCTGCACCCTCCTCTCTGTGACAGCCCTTGTCAGCAATTGCCTTTCTGTGACAGCCCTTGCCAGCGGTTCGAGGTTTTACCTCTCTAGTATTTTTGTGAAGTTAATGAGTTAAAAAAAAAAAAGAGGAAACAGAAAGAAAGAGAGGGGAGAATAGTGATTTAGTGCTTCTAATTGAGAATAGTAAGAGATGGCAGTTTCAGCTTAGGATTCTAATAAGCAAAAGCTGGTGCAAAAAACAGGATGAAAGCAAGATACAATTGGAGAAACGGAGTGAAGATTGGGAATTAAATAAAGCTCAAATCTCGGTGGATAGCCTTGAGAAAGAGCGTAATAAAATGGATGAGGTAGCCATGGATCAGGGGCTGCTGTGAGAGGAAAGCTCTCCTGACCAATCCAAGCTCACCGGCAACACAACCAATCACACTCAAGCATGTGAGCAGCCTCTGTCAGGAGAAATGGAAGCTTCTCAGCAGTTCCTTGCCCTTCTGTATTAGCGAATACAGTAGCGCAGGGCAATTTAGCATCATCTATAGCATCATTATTCACTTTTTAAAATTTGCTGAAAAAGGTGTTGTTAACTCTAGGATTGGACAATCTGGAGTATGCCACTTCAGATACTGATAAAAACAAGAATGTTGCATCAATTGTAAGAAATAAACCTAGAAAATCTAGTGTTATTCCTATGCCAGATTTATTTTTGGATTTAATTCAGTCTGAACGGAGTGAAACCAAATCTTCAAAAAGATTTAAAAACTACAGTAAGAATTTATATAGCTTTGAAGATAAGGCTATGGAGCTTCTAGTCATCCCATTGGTTGACGCCCCAGTTTCTGCCCTCATGTCAAATGCTGTGGTTCCGAAAGAGGGCAATACGTTTCTAAAAGATCCAGATGAGAAAAGAGTGGATTCAGTGTTAAAAAGGGCGTGTGAGTCAGCTGCTGTCACCATAAGAGCTTTGGTAGCCAGCTCTATGTTTGCTAGAGCAGGTCTGTTGTGGATCCAGGAAATACTGGGTGCGGAAGATGTTTCAGCCCACACAGCGCAGAAAGTTTTAGTTAAACTTGAGCAAATTTTGAAATATCTAGCAGATGCGGAATATGATGCTGCAGCTTTTGCATCACATTCAGTAGCAGCTACTGCAGTGGGTCACAGGGCTTTATGGTTAAAACATGGGGAGGCGGATGCAAGTCTAAATCTAATTTAACAAATGTTCCCTTTAAAGGCAAACTGCTTTTTGGTGAAGAGACATTGAAAAAGGTTCTAGTAGAAGGAAGAGATAAGAGACAGGTCCTTCCTTTGCTGTATAAGAAAATACAGGATAGACGTTGGTCTAGAGGAGATAACTATTCCTTTCGAGGAAATAGACTATTTCAAAGACAGAGATTCTAGACGCGTTAGACAGCAATGGAATAGAAGCAAAGGACAAATTAGACAACAAGGTCAGCAACAAGCAAAGCGTTCCACTGCCCAATCGGGTAGAGGAACTAAGCAACAGTTCTGACTTAAACGGAATACCGGTGGGGAGAAAGTTAATACACTTTGGTCGACCATGGAGCAACATCACTATAGACAAGTGGGTATTAGAAATTGTTCAAAAGGAATATCAGATTATATTTGTCAGTCAACCATAGGGAAGGTATATACCCTCACTGATACTGAAAGACAAAGAAAAGAGAAACATTGTCTGGACCGAGATTCAACACCTGTTAGAAATACAGGCAATAGAGCCTGTAGCTATGAATCAGAAATGTCAAGAGTATATTCCATTTTCTTTCTGTCAAGAACACAGTGGTGGTTACTGTCCAGTGCTGGAATTAAAATATCTGAATCAGTATGTTCAGTACAGGAAATTCAAATTGGAGACTCTACAGTCAGTATTACAGAATTTGAAATTGAACGACTACTTGCTCTCTACAGACCTGCAAGAAGTCTATTTACATATACCTATGAGTATAGGATGCAGGAAATTTCTGAAGTTTCAGTTCAACAACAACCATTTTCAGTTCAAAGCACTTCCGTTCGGCCTTGCCTCTGCTCCCAGTATTCACCAAGGTCTTAGTACCACTGATTGCACATCTCAGACAGCAAGGAATATATGTGTTCCCATACTTGGATGATATCCTGTTGAGAGCAAACAACAAGGACAAGGCAGAACAGGATTTACACTTAACAATTCAGAAGCTACAAGGGTTAGGCTTTCTTGTGAATTTCAGGAAGAGTCAACTTTTCCCGGTTCAGAGAATTGTACATTTGGGGGCAGAGATAGACACTCAACAGGGTTGTGTCTTTCTTTCTCAGAAAAGGAGAGAAAATTTGAAGTCGGAGATGATGGAGATAGACTTTCAGAAAGGGGAATCTGATAAGACCAGCCAGAATACTAGGTCTATTAGTCTCAACCACTCATTTAGTTCCTTGGGCAAAGTTCCATACGAGACCACTTCAGCTATTTTTGAGACAGTGGCAAAATCAAATTTTAGCGAGAAGGGATGTAAGCCTTCAACTGACAAGATCAGTGAAGAAGGAACCGAATTGGTGGTTAGATCAAAAGAATCTACAAAATGGAGTGTCATTTGTTCACCAGGAAAAAGTTACTTTCAAAACAGATGTGAGCCTTTATAGTTGGGGCGCTCATTGTCTAGAGAAAACTGCCCAGGGAAAATGGATACAGGCAAAGAGATCACTCAGTATAAATATGTTAGAGTTGAGAGTGGTCAGGTTAGCTCTTCTGAGCTTTGTGAAGTTGATAAGGAACAGGGACATGATAGTTTACACAGACAATATAACAGTCAAGGCATTTCTAAACAAGCAAGGAGGCACAAGGTCCAGGCAGCTAATGTTGGAAATGTCCAAAATTCTGTCATGGGGGGAAATAAATTTAAAATCCCTATCAGTGGTTCATCTGAAGGGAAGTTTAAATATACGTGCAGATTACTTGAGCTGGCACGAAGTTGTTCCAAGAGAGTGGACTTTGAATCAGGAAGTATTCAATGTCTTGCTAGAAAAATATGGTGGATTTTCAGCAGATCTGTTTGCTTCAGCAAAAAATTACAAGTTACTGAGATTTTTCAATTGATGGAAGTATAGGTGCAGAGAAGCAAGATGCTCTCAGATGGGATTGGCCAGGAGGATTGTTATATCTGTTCCCTCCTCTTCCAATGTTGCAAAAAGTTCTACAAAAAATAAAACAACAAAAAGCACAGGTTCCAATAATAGCACCATATTGGCCTCACAGACCATAGTTTCCTCAGTTACTGGAAATGTCAGTCGAACAACCATGGAAGTTGCCTATCAGTCAGTATCTTCTAACTCAAGGTCTAATTTGCCATCTGAACCCTCATTGGCTAAATCTAAACACATGGAGGTTGAGTGGAGGCAATTAAAAAGAAAGGGGTTTGGTGATAAAGTGATTGAGACAATGTTAGCATTGAGAAAGTCTTCAACACAAAAGATTTATTAGTCGACATGAGAGGTATTTAAGAACTAGTGTTCTGATTATTCAGTGAATATTGATACTGTTTCAATAAATGATATACTTCATTTTCTACAGGACGGTTTGGAAGAAGAGTTGTGTCCTAATACCTTAAAAAGGCAAGTGGCAGCTTTATCAAATGTGATTCATAATGAGGGAAAGCCTCTAACAATGGACGTACATGTTAAACGTTTCTTAAGAGGAGCTACTTTGCAAGCTCCACCAGTTATGCATAGATTTCCTTCCTGGGACCTCCCAATGGTGTTAGAAGACTAACCTTGCTGCCTTTTGAACCTTTAAGGGAGGCATCTCTTAAAGTTGTTAACACTTAAGGTGGTTTTTCTGGTAGCAATTTCATCAGCCAGAAGAGTGTCTGAGATCGCTGCATTATCTGTGAACCCAAACTTGTGTAAGTTTGAAAGAGATTCTGTAGTTTTGACAGTGGATCCTTCATTCAGGCCCAAATGTATGGCTTCCAATCCAATTTTACCTTCAATAACTTTACCGTCTCTGTGTCCGAATCCAATACTAACTTTGGAAAAGACATTACACTCTGGATGTAAGAAGGGCATTGAAAGTTTATATAAACAGAATAAAGAGATTCAGATCTTCAAAGTCATTCTTTGTTTCTTTCTATCCAGGGAAATTAGGAGGCAGAGTTTCGGCATCTGCAATATCAAGGTGGATTAAGTTATGCATTTATTCCTGTTATGATTTGGTCAACGTTCCTTCACCGAAGCAAGTGTGGGCTCATTCAACAAGGTCTTCCTGAGAATGAGATATTAGTATTTACCAAGAATGATCATTCTAGGAAGGCTGAAGGCGCAATCCACCCTCCCAGGCTGTCATGTAGGTGAGGTTGAAGATAGAGGAGTTCTTCTTCATGGTCTCTGTGCCTCATACATTAAGAGCTTTCGTGCCTGCGCAATAGCGTACGGAAAATTCTAGAGCTTAGTAGGTTGGCGGGAACCGCTCCCCCATGCCGGTACTGCGCATGCTCAGCCCGCCGAGCAACGGTCACTCCTCAGTTCTTTCTTGTCCGCCATAGCGTACAGAAGGTTCTTTAGTGGCTTGTGCTTTTTTCGTCTTTTTCTGACTTTTGACCTCGGCTTCTCGGTTTTCTGGACATACGGACTTGGATTTCGGACTGTGTTTGGTATTTCAACCCCTCTTCTCCCCGTCTTCACCTTTTTTCTCTTCATATTCATGACTCTTCTTCGCCGCCTTCGAACTGTCTTCTCCGTTCCGGATGCTCGTCTGTGTCGGCCCTCTTCAAAAAGTGCGTCTCCTGTGGTCGGAAGGTTGCTCTATCCCACAAACATCGCCGGTGTCTCTTCTGCTTAGGTGACACCCACAACCTGCAAGCCTGTCCAGTTTGTCGGGAGTTTACCCACCAAACCCTCCGCAACCGCTCGGCAAGGCTTAAGTCTCACTGTTGGGAGGAGTCCTTGTGAGCGAGGGACAAGGCACCCGTTGTGATGTCGGAGAAGGCGAAATCGGCGTCTGTTACACCGTCGGTGTCGGCAGCTGCCGCACCGTCCACCTCATCGGTACCAGGCTCGGTACCGACGTTGAAGCTGCCGAAGATCCCGAAACTCTCCACAGCCCAGACTCAGGAGACACCTGCGGGCTCGCAGGCTTCGACTTCTTCCAGGCCTCTAACAGCGGCCCAACGAAAACGTCCATCTTCTAAAGACTTCAAGGAGAAGGAGAAGAAGAAAGAAGAAGGAGAAGAGGCGTTCCCCTCTCGAGGAAACTCGCCCTCTGACACCTCCACTGACCCTGCTCATTGAGGAAACGGCAGAGCACTCGGACCCACGGGAGGTTCTTGAGGTGTCGGACGAGGAGCCGGTCGTGGAGGCCGTGCACGCAGAACCAACCGGAGGTTGAGGGTACCCCGTCGAGTCACCACAAAGCGGTAGACCGCCGGGAGGAGGCTGCGGCCAGACATCGGCCCTAGCCCAGCCAACGGCCAGCCTCTCGGAGGAGCCAATCCTGCTCTCGGTCCCGCTCTCCCGAATGGAGAGTCAGGCCTCCATCTCCTCGCCATTGGGAGATGTGCCTAGACAGGGCCCACTCTCGGGACTTGGTGTTTACCTCTGCCTCCTACCTCAGTAGGTATGGACGAGAACACCTCTGGCGTGAGTACCCTGGGTCTTATCACTCCTGCACCCCATCGTACAGGGATAGGTACCATGTTGACCCATGGTACTGGTCACCTTACCGGCGATCCCGTTCACCATTGAGGGAAGCGCATCGCCATTACGAGAGGTTGCCTGCAAGATCGCCCTCCTCGCGTTATTGGAGGTCCAGAGAGCCCTCACCTCATTACAGGGCAGTGTCACCGCCCCCGAGGGTGACGTCAACCACGACTTGTGCTGTGTCGGACACCACCAGGACGCAGGCCGGGGATCCAACCACCAAGACCAAGCAGGTGGCCCACCCTCGGTCCTCAACAATGCCCACTAAGGTGACGCCTACCGCGACCATGACATCGTCCACGATACCAGCAATGACAGCAACTCCATCGTCTGCCCCGACAGTGGAGAAAGCAGTGGAGAGGTCCCCGTCTCCCTCCTCTCAATCCCACGAGACGGAGTCGGACTCAGAAGACTCTACACCGTCTTCCCATGAATCGCCTCCACTGAACTTTGGAGAACCGGCCCCGGATTCCGCACCGGAGGACGTCCGACAGTTCTCTGCAATCCTTCTCCGCATGGCCACAGCGTTGGGCTTAAAGGTTGCAGACCCGGCCCCAGCAGTGCAGGACCCCGTCTTTCAATATCTTGAGACGCATCCACCATCCACCACGCCGCTGCCCTTCTTGCCTAAGCTTTTGGATGCTCTGAAGCATCCATGGGCCAAACCAGCCTCAGCCCAACCTATACCACACAGGTATATATAAAACACAAAAGGAGAATGTGGAATTCCTTTTTAGCCACCCGGTCCTGTACTCGATTATGGTGGAGTTGGCCCAGACCAAAGGTGGTACCAGACCACAGACGACCCTGCCGGACCGCAAAGGCTGGAAACTTGACAACTTCGGGCGACGGTTTTATTCTGCGTCCTCTCTGGTGGTTAGAGTACTGAACACCATGGCCTGTCTCGCCACTTACCACAGGAACATCCTAGACCGGCTCGCTCCGCTTCTGGCTGATCTTCCTGATGAACCCCGAGCAAGCGCCACTCAGTTATATAACGAGGAGGCGGCGCTTGTGACTCAGTAGCTCACCTCCTCGAGGCACGCCGTGGAGGCTACCTTGAGGGTGATGGTTGGATCGGTTGCCCTTCAATGACATGCATGGCTGTGGTCAGGGCTACAGGAGGACAGCCGCAAGAGGATCGAAGACCTCCCCTTTGATGGCCAGGGGCTCTTCCACTCCTCTACTGACGAGGCCATGGACCAAATCATCAAGGCCCGACTAACGGCCAAAAAGATGGGCATCAACCAACCGCAGCCTTGCCGCAGCTTCGGCTCGCGTCAGTTGTGGCGTAGATCCTCCTCCTCCACGTATCAATAGTCTACGCGTTCGACTGCTTCCCGGCCTTCTATTTTGTCCACCACTCGAAGACCTCTTTGGAGACGCCCATCTTCTTCCAAGAAATCTTCATCGGGGACGAAGTCCCGGTTTTGACCGCCTTCGCAGGTCACCACCGATACCATCGTTCAGCTTGCCAACGTCCCCGGAAGATCGACCGAGCTAGGCCAGACACCTCGCCGAGTGGCGGAGAGTCACCATGGACTTTTGGGTGCTTGCCATCGTCCGTCTTGGCTACGCCATAGAGTTTCAAAGTATACCACCGCGAGGCGTCTATTACTTCATCCCGGCCAGCTCTGTTCTCCTGGAAGAGATCCAGTCCCTTCTGCAAAAAGGGACGATCGAGGAACTCCCGTCCTCAGCCCAAAACACCAGCTTCTTCTCCCGGTACTTCACGGTACCGAAGGCAGATGGAACCCTGCGGCCCATCCTAGACCTCAGAGGAGTGAACGACTTCATCCACTCCAAGAGGTTCAAGATGCTCACGCTGCCCTCGATCATGCCCTTCTTCCATTGAGGGGACTGGTTCGCCTCCATCAATCTTCGGGATGCTTACTTCCACATTGCCATTCGCCCGCAGCACCGTCGGTACCTGCGATTCGCGGTCAACGACACCTGCTACCAGTACAGGGTGTTGCCTTTTCGACTCTCCACCGCACCGAGGATCTTCACCAAATGCATGGCCCCAGTGGTATCATACCTGCGGACGAAGGGCGTCTCTGTCTACCCCTACCTGGACGATTGGCTCTTGGTAGCGTCCTGCAGACAAAAACTGTACAAGGACATACATCGGACACTCACTCTTCTCACCCATCTTGGGCTTCGGGTCAACCCAAAGAAGTCCCACCTTGAACCCTCGAGGGTCCTCCATTTCGTAGGGGCGACCCTGGACTCGGTATCGGCGAGGGCATACCTACCAATGGACCAGGTGCGAACGCTCGGCCGGGCGGCTTTGAGCTTTCTCCATGCCCCGACAGTGACAGCAAGGAGAATTCAGCAACTCCTCGGTTACATGTCCTCCACAACTGCCATGACATACTTCTCCAGGCTGCGCGCATGAACACTCCAGCACTGGTTCGTACGAGTTTTCAATCCACTTCTCGACAACCAGGGATGTCTACTTTACCTGCTTCATCATGTGCATCAGTCCCTGCTCTGGTGGCGGTCTTACAGCCACCTCCTGACGGGTATGCCATTCCGGGAGGAGAACCCGACAGTCACGGTAACAACAGATGCCTCCCTCTTCGGGCGGGGAGTGCACTGCAATGACCTCAGAGTCCGCGGCCAGTGGATCAACCACGAGACTGCTCTTCACATCAATGCTCTCGAGCTCCTGGCCATCTGGAAGGCTCTGAGGATCTTTCGACACCTTGTTACTGGCCGTATGGTGCTGATGCTTGCAGACAACACAACGGCGGTCTGTTATGTCAACAGACAGGGAGGGACTCATTCGACTACCCTCCTCAATATAGCCCTTGACCTATGGGACTGGTGCGTTTCTCTCAGAATCCATCCAGTGGCGGTTCACCTGGCCGGGCAGGAGAACACCACAGCAGACGCACTCAGCAGGGATACCTCATCCCACCATGAATGGTCCCTTTCCAGCGAGGCATTCCAGATGGTTCGAGATTGATGGGGCGAGCCAGAGATCGACCTCTTCGCTACCAGCGAGAACGCGAAGTGTCATCGATACTGCTTGAGGGCCGGCCAGGATCGCCACTCCATCGGCAATGCCTTCCAGTTAGGGTGGAACGAGGGTCTCCTCTACGTGTTCCCTTTGTTCCCCCTCCTGGGCCAAGTGATATTGAAGATCCTTGCAGACCGAGCCGATGTCATCCTCGTCGCCCCATACTGGCTGAGGCAGCATTGGTTTGCCCCCCTGCTCCAGGCTGCTTGGGGGCAGATCCTCTGGTTCCCGACAACACCGGACCTCCTCTCACACTCCAACGGCCTTGTGCTTCATCCGGACTTACCACTCCTGGCCCTCCATGCTTGGAGGATATCGCCATAGCCAACCCTGTCATCGGGAATGTCTTGACTGTGGCTAGGAAAGAATCGACACGCCGCAACTACCACTACAAGTGGAGGCGTTTCGTCACCTTTGCGGAAACGCAACGGGAGCTGGTGTCGCCTGCAAACCTGCCGACGGTGCTCCACTTTCTTCTACATCTTTGTGAACAGGGATTAGCCTTCCCTTCCCTGAAGGTTTACCTCGCCGCTATCGTGGCTTACCAACCTCCACGATCGCCATCAGCGGCCTTCTTCCGCAACAGTACCATAAAGCAGTTTTTGAAGGGCCTCCAGCACCTCTATCCACCGGTATCACCACCGTTACCACCGTCGTCACTCTCTTTGGTGCTGTCGCAGCTGACGGGACTGCCCTTCGAACCCATGGCGACTACAGATGGCAGGCTACTCTCCATAAAAACTGCCTTCTTGGTAGCTATCACCTCTGCCAGACGGGCAGGAGAGTTGACAGCCCTCCGGACTGACGAACCTTACCTGGTGTTTCACAGGGACAAGGTAGTTCTTCGGCCTGACATCTCTTTCCTGCCGAAGGTGGTGTCTAACTTCCATCTCAGCCAGGATATCATCTTGCCGACCTTCTACCCTAATCCGACAACACCACTGGAGTCATCTCTTCACTCCCTGGATGTTCGTCGGGCCCTGGCCTTCTACATGGATAGGACTCCCTCTTTTCGACAGACTCTGCACCTCTTTGTGTGTTATGGCAGGCATCGAAGAGGCCATAAAGTGTCCACCCAATGCTTCTCAAAATGGGTGGTACAGACTATACAGCTGGCATATGAGCTCACCAAACAGCCTCCACCAGCCTTCCTTCGGGCCCATTCCACCAGAGCCGTGGCGACATCGGCAGCCCTACTCCAAGGAGTTGATTTGCATGAACTCTGCCATGTGGCGACCTGGTCCCAGCCATCGACCTTCATGCGCCATTACAGGCTCGACTGCTGGTCCCATCGAGATGCTCGTTTTGGACGTGCTGTGCTGGCTTCTGTACTCTAGGACCTGACCCACCGTCCTACCGGTAAGCTACACAGTCTCCTAATGTATGAGGCACAGAGACCACAAAGAAGAATAACAGGTTGCTTACCTGTAACTGTGGTTCTTCGAGTGGTCATCTGTGCCCTCATACATGCCCGCCCTTCCTTCCCCTCTTTTTCAGGTCCCTTTCTCAGCAGACCACAGAACTGAGGAATGACCGGTGCAGTACCTGCATGGGGGAGGGGTTCCTGCCAAGCTACTAAGCTCTAGAATTTTCCATACGCTACCGGGCAGGCGCAAAAGCTCCTAATGTATGAGGGCACAGATGACCACTCGAAGAACCACAGCTACAGGTAAGCAACCTGTTCTTACAACAGGCTAGGCAGGGCTATTTAACAAAACTGAAGGACATTCAGGATATCAATGGTTATAACTGCAAGGAACGTTCTCCTCCTGCCTTGAGCTGCTGGTGCAAGAGGTTAACCCAGAAGCCCCTCATTTTGGTTCATGTCGGAACCAATGACACTGCGAGGAGCAGCCTTTACCACATTGCAAAGGACTACGAGCGTATGGGGACGAAGCTTAAGGACCTTGGTGCGCAGGTGGTCATTTCGTCTCTCCTCCCTGTTCAAGGATACGGCGCACATAGGGAAAGGAAAATAGCAGGTCAACAACCGGCTCCGCATGTGGTGCCGCCGGCAACGGTTTGAGTTTTTGGAACATGGCCTGAATTTCCATGAACATGGGCTTCTGGCGAGGGATGGGCTGCACCTCACAAAACTGGGCAGGAATGTTTTTGCAAACAGTCTCGCAAGGAGGATTAAGAGGTCTTTAAACTAAGTTTCGCTGGGGAGGGAGACAATATTATTCAGGGCAAGGACTCGGAGAGCGCAGGGGTGAAAGGCCCAAATGATACTGGACAAGCAGTACAAGCGACCAATGCCAGGAGGAGTAGAAACAATAGTACAGGACTTGCAGGAAGGGCCCGGGGACTTAAGTGTCTCTACACTAATGCAAGGAGTATGGGAAACAAGCAGGATGAACTTGAACTCCTAATACATCAAAATAAATACGATTTGATAGGCATCACTGAGACCTGGTGGGATGAGTCTCATGATTGCAATATAGGAATAGAGGGGTATAGCCTATTTTGTAAAAATAGACCAAACAAGAAAGGAGGAGGAGTAGCCTTGTATGTCAAGGATGTTTTCACCTGTGAAGAGATCCAGGACTTAAACCCAGAAAGCCAGGTCGAGAGCATTTGGGTAAGAATTAAGGCAGCGAGAAACAACAGGGATATTCTGGTGGGGGTTTACTACAGACCTCCAATCCAGGCTGAGGACTTGGATGACGCCTTCCTCAACCAAATGACTGCACATTCAAAGAGGAGAGATACAGTAATAATAGGAGATTTCAATTACCCAGATATATGCTGGCAGTCAAACTCTGCCAAGACAGCAAGGTCCAGCAAGTTTCTTGCTTGTCTTGCAGACAACTTCATGGTCCAGAAGGTGGAATAGGTGACAAGGGGATCAAATATTCTAGATCTGATCCTGACCAACAGGGATGACCTTGTTCATGAGGTAGAAGTGGTTGGATCTTTAGCGGGGAGTGACCATGCCCTATTGGAATTTGGCATTCAGTGGGAAGGAGAAGGGTAGCCAGACACTCATCTTAGATTTTAAAAAAGCGGACTTCTGTAAACTTAGGGAGCTGCTGGCTGGAATTCTGTGGTCAGGAATAGTGAAAGGGAAAGGAATTCAGGAGGCATGGGAGTTCCTTAAAAAGGAGATACTGAAGGCACAGTCTAAAACTGTGCCAATAAGGAGGAAAAATGGAAGGCATCTGAAGAAACCAGAATGGTTGACTAAAGAAGTCTCAGCTGAGCAAAGTGTTAAGAGAAAGATGTATAGGAAATGGAAGAAGGGGGAAACCACCAAAGAAGAATTTCAGCAAGTAGCTAGGAGATGTAGGGAGGAAGTCAGAAAGGCTAAAGCACAGAACGAACTTAGGCTGGCCAGAGACATTAAAAACAATAAAAAGGGCTTTTTAAAATATGTCCACAGCAAAAGAAAAAAGAAGGAGACGATAGGATCGCTGCGCAGAGAAGATGGCGAATTACTCATAGGGGGAAGAGAAAAGGCAGAGCTACTTAACACCTTCTTTGCCTCAGTTTTTTCCCAGAAGGATACAAGCACTCAACCTGGTGGTTGGGGAGCAGGGGAGGAAGCAGGAGAAATGAGGCACATAATAGGTAGAGAGATAGTACAGGAATACCTGACCACACTGGATGAATTCAAGTCTCCAGGGCCAGATGAATTGCATCCTAGGATATTAAAAGAGCTGGCAGAGGTCATTTCGGAACCACTTGCTATAATCTTTGAGAAATCTTGGAGGACAGGAGAAGTTCCAGCAGACTGGAAAAGAGCAAATGTTGTCCCCATCTTCGAGAAGGGAAAAAAAGAGGACCCAAATAATTATCGCCCAGTCAGCCTGACATCAGTACCCGGAAAGATCCTGGAGCAGATCATTAAGCAGTCAGTTTCTAAGCATTTAGAAAGCAATGCGGTAATCACGACAAGTCAACATGGATTTCTCAAAAATAAGTCATGCCAGACTAATCTTACCTCTTTTTATGATAGAGTTACTAGCTTGATAGATGAAGGGAACGCTGTGGATGTAGCATATCTTGATTTCAGTAAGGCCTTCGACAAAGTTCCCCATGACATTCTTGCAATGAAGCTAGTAAAATGTGGGCTGGACAGGGCTACTGTTAGTTGGATTTGTAATTGGTTGACCGACCGAACCCAAAGGGTGATCACGAATGGCTGCTTTTCATCCTGGAGATAAGTGACTAGTGGGGTGCCACAGGGTTCTGTCCTGGGCCCAGTGCTGTTCAATATTTTTATCAATGACTTGGACGAAGGAATAGAGGGCATGCTCATAAAATTTGCAGATGATACCAAATTGGGAGGGGTTGCTAATACGCCAGAGGACAGGATCAAAATTCAAAATGACCTGGATAGATTAGAGAGCTGGAAATTCAACAGAGAGAAGTGTAAGGTCCTACACTTAGGTAGAAAAAATGGAATACAGAAATATAGGATGGGGGACACGTGGCTGGATAGCAGTACGTGTGAAAGGGATCTAGGAGTCTTCATAGATCACAAGCTGAACATGAGTCAGCAGTGTGATGTGGCAGCCAAGAAAGCCAATGCAATTCTTGGCTGCATCAATAGGAGTATGGTGTCTAGATCGAGAGAGGTACTGGTACCACTCTACTCTGCTTTGGTTAGACCCCATCTTGAATACTGTGTCCAGTTCCAGGCACCCCAATTCAAGAAGGATATTGACAAGCTGGAGCAAGTCCAGAGGAGGGCAACTAAAATGGTGAGAGGCCTGGAAGCCATGCCCTATGAGGATAGACTTAGAGAGCTGGGTATGTTTAGTCTACAGAAGAGAAGGTTAAGAGGGGACATGATAGCCATGTTTAAATATTTGAAGGGATGCCACGTAGAGGAGGGAGAGGGCTTGTTTTCTGCTGCTCCAGAGACCAGGACAAGGAGCAATGGATTCAAGCTTCAGGAAAGGAGATTCCACCTGAACCTCAGGAAGAACTTCCTGACGGTCAGGGCTGTCCGGCAGTGGAATCTGCTGCCTCAGAGTGTAGTGGAGTCTCCTTCCTTGGAGGTTTTTAAGGAGAGGCTTGATGGCCACCTGTCGGGAGTGCTTTGAGGGTGTTCCTGCATTGCAGGGAGTTGGACTGGATGGCCCCTGTGGTCTCTTCCAACTCTACATTTCTATGATTCTATGTAGTGGATTGCTCCTTCAGCCTTCCTAGAATGATCATTCTTGCTAAGTACCAATATCTCATTCTATTCACCAGGCTGAACATGCCCAGCTCCTTCAACCTTTCCTCATATGTTTTAGTCTCCATACTTCTTATCTTTGTTGCTGTTCTCTGAACTAGGTACTGGTGTTCATACTTGGCCTCTACAGAATTAACTCAGGGCTGTTGGAAAGTGGCCCAGATGAAACTCGTTTCTTTGCAACAGAGGACTCATCCTGGCATGTAGTATGTTAGATCTTTTTCATAAAACTGTCAAAACCTCATCTTGAATATCGTGTCCAGTTCTGAGCACCCCAATTCAAGAAGGACATGGTCAAACTGGAACAAGTCCAGAGGAGGGCAACCAAAATGGTGAGGGGCCTGGAAGCCATGCCCTATGATAGACTTAGAGAGCTGGGTATGTTTAGTCTGAAGAAGAGAAGGTTAAGAGAGGACATGATAGCCATGTTTAAATATTTGAAGGGATGCCATGTAGAGGAAGGAGAGGGCTTGTTTTCTGCTGCTCCAGAGACCAGGACAAGGAGCAATGGATTCAAGCTGCAGGAAAGGAGATTCCACCTGAACCTCAGTCGGGGCTGTCCGGCAGTGGAATCTGCTGCCTCAGAGCGTAGTGGAGTCTCCTTCTTTGGAGGTTTTTAAGCAGAGGCTGGATGGCCATCTGTCGGGAGTGCTTTGAGGGTGTTCCTGCATGGCAGGGAGTTGGACTGGATGGCCCCTGTGGTCTCTTCCAACTCTACATTTCTATGATTCTATGAAAACAGGGCATATTTTTTTTCTGCTGTGCTTCAGACAACTTACTCTCTGATGCCTGTGAGTAGCTGGGAAGTTTTGCCTGATAAATGAATCAGTATTACCAATGCGACCAAACTAGTATAAAATGCAATTCTGGCTATAGAAAGCAAGATGGAAGTGCTGCAGCTCTCCAGGTACTGTTGGACTGCAGCACCCAGCATTCTTCATCACTGCCTGGGCTGGCTAAGCTTTTGGAATTCAACAGCTTCCAGAGGGTTATATAATTCCTATTTCTGGTTTAAAAATCACTTTTTCAAAACGTGCTCAACTGGAGAGAAAAGCTTTCTTCTTTGCTAGAGTTGCATGTTATTTTGCTTGAAGTTTATTGTGTAATCTTTGTTTGGTTGCACAGAAGCTATCACCATCTGCCCTTCTTCATTTAATTCACACTCATTCACTATTCAACCGTCATACAGCAAAGCCTGCCTGTTATTTTATCCTAATAGTACTCTACCATATGGTCAAATGCTCAAGATAAACAAAAACAAAAAATCTAGCTTTAACCTAGTTCTGGCATACAATAATCCTGAGATTCTTAATTCTGCAACAAAAACTAGTTTCTAGACTTTATAATAGAGTGCACATATATTTAAGAATAGATTAATTTGCCACTCCATATACTTGACAGTTAAAAACATGGATGTTATTCTAAAATTTCTTACAAAGAGCTGCCCGCTGTGTTTTTCTTAAAGTTCAATTGTTCCTTTGTATATAAGACGATTTATCTTATTCTCTCTACAACAAAGGTGAGAAATATTGTTGCCCTAGATGTTAGTGACTGCAGTTCCTGTCAGCTCTTACCAACATGATCGTGAAATAGGGGGAATGGGAGTTGCAGTCTAGCAACATCAAGAGGGAGACACACATTCTCTAACCCTTCTCTCGATGCTCTTGCAAATAAGGTGTTCACACTGCAGTGTCTTACTGCAAGTCCAGATGGGTGTGCTGATCAACAAAGATTTTGAAATAACAAAGCAAACAGCCTTTCAGGAACTAAAACTGTCTGTTCTGGTAAAATACGATACTACATGGCGTATTTGCTATTCTTTTGTGCTGCTTAGGTTATGAATGAATATTCAAACTGTATAAGAACCACTGTTTGAAAAACAGTTTTTCCATTGTCACATACAAATGTTTGCATCAAAATACATAATGGCCTCCCCTTGAGGGGGGAGACAATGGTGCTGATAAATTAAAAAAACATGCTAAGTCTTCTTTACTAATTAATCTTTTCCATTATGATTATACTCTGTATAACACTTGAAACAATTCTCCTTTCTACTAAAATAGGACTGTTGGAAACTGGTAAAATAAAAAGCTTGACCAGAATCAGGCTCTGCTGCCTTTTCTGTCATTAAAGAGAGAGTCTGGATAAGGCACAGGATCCAAATGTAGCTTTTATATTTGCTGCTTCTGGGAGTTTTAACAATGGGGGAGATACGATTAACCCTTTCCTACCTTGCTTTCCCCCCAGTTTTAAATCCTTCCCCAAAAGCTGCAATTTGCCTTGCCCTGCAGAAGAAAACAGAATGTTATCACAGTTGGTTTCTGTACCTTCTCAGAAACACTATGTATTTTTGATCCATAGCTTTCAAGTTTGGAAACCTAGTATGAAATAGGTCTGATAAAAATTAGTCGCTGACTTAGCTCCAGAATCAAAGGAAAGGGGCAGAAGAACCTAATTTCTATGCTATATCTCTTGAGGCAACAATATTGACAACAGAATAAATAACTTTATTTGCTATGGTTGCAACAGTTCACTAGAAAAGCATAAATCCAAATTACGTGGACATTGACATATTACATTAAAGTGCATTTACATGAAAGCAGGGACAAAAGTGACTTCACTTGCTTCCAACCTGTTAACAAGTACACACTCATTTGCAACAATATGTTGACACACATACAGACTCACTCACACAATGACAGTTGATACTGACAAATTCTGCACCTAACATCTGTAGCACACAAGAGCATTGTTCTAGGAACCCTCCACAACTGCCTTACAGTCATACATTGCAGAGTTATTTGCGCTCTGAGAATAAAGAAGGCAAATGTTTAGAGGAGTTGTCACATGATAATGATAGTTGAAGTGGGCTAGTTCTGTTAAATAACAAAAAGAGTTGCATAGACTCTGAATAGAATAGCGTAGATGGCAAGTTTATATACATGGAACTCAACAGAATATATCAATCTGAAATAGGTTGCTCACCCCCACCCTGTCATATTTTAGCAGGCACATTAAATTACTGAACAGTAAGTATATATTGAAGGGAAAGAAACAAGTCTCTTGGTCACTGCTTAAAATCCGTTGCATTATTTCAGTATATTTGGTTCAACTGCTTTTGTTCAAGGTCTGAATTGATTAAAAATATATATTTAAATATATTTTAAAAGATCATAACAGTAATGTTGCAATTTTACATTATGTAAGACAGAATTCATGTTAGTTGCTTGCCTGTTATGGAAAATCCAGATGCCTGCTTCCAGCAATCTCTGTGTGGGAATATCAATAGACAACATAGTCTTCCCTGCACAGATTGTGTTCCCACTTAATTTTAGGAGGGAAGGCGGATCTGTGCTGCTTTCCCTTACACACATGTCTTAGCTGTATCCTTTGAAATGACTGAGAACACTTGGTCCATGCAAAATATAGAAATGTATATTTGAGTACATACAGGTCTCCGAGTCAAGGTTTGTATGTCTGTAAGCTGCTGCAGCTCATTTTCATTTGTGAAAATGTATGCCTTGTACTGCAATGACTCCTGTGCACACACACACACATTTACACACATACTTTATATAAAAACAGGAGGGAACAAGAGAAGATAATCAAATATAGAATAGTCAACCATCATTTGGCAGTATGCAAGTTATAGCAGGTACCTAATGAAAGCCATTGCTGAAACTTGCAAGGACTCAACCATAGCAAGAGGTAAGATTATTTCATCCTTCACAGTTATCCAATGAACTGTGAAAACACTGACAATTGTCCATTAATGCATAGATTTTTTTCCAAATAGTAATTTCTCATACAGAGATTTTGGCCCAAGCAAAGGAATTGAAAGATGAATATAATTCAATAATATACCTTTTCAAAAAATGGGCAAAAATATAAACATTCTTCTGCCTTGAGAAGAAATTAGCAAAGCTGAAATGCAATCCATCTCCTATCTCATTGAAAGAACTGTCCCAGTAAAAAGGCAATTCCCTCTGTCCTTTGTGTCTGTGATTTCTACAATAAGCATATTCCATCACCCAGTTAAATTTGTGTTTCCAGGAAATTACAATTGATAGAAGCTTTGGAATGCTGGAGATACAGGGAACAATATTTCTCTAGCATTTGCAGATGCTCAAAGAGTCACCATAGATCCTGCTTCCTGTTTCTCATCTCTTCTCTCTTTGCCCTTTTCTTTTCTAGGCATGTAGGCTGTAATCCAGAGGTCAAAAGAACTTCATTTTTGCACTGTTTAGATTTATTTTTAAATACAACCTCACTCACTTTTTGATGAATAGCTTTTGAAAAAGAGAGAGTGAGGAAGCAGGTAATGTTTAAATCTTTGCTTCCTCCTATGTACCATATTAGTAAAATTATCATATTGTTCTTCAAAATCAGAAGTCAATTTCATCCTGAGATATAATAATCCAAAGTATAACACTTGCTAGAGGCATGTCATCTCTCCCTCCTGCCTAATTCAGAAGTAGATGTACAGCCTTGTTAAGCTCTATGCTTACCCACAGGAGTCAGTATAATGGAGTACATACTAACCACCTTAAAAAACAAGGCAAACGGCAGACACAACCTGAATTATACAGAAGATCTGAGAGAGGATAAGAAGCCTTTTTTGTGCTATTGATGTGTGGAATTTTCAAATAAATTAATTTGATGTATCCAGGAAAACACCATCCCCCCAAAAAACATTGACAATTCTGACCTGCATCTTTAAATATACTTTAATTTGAACAAAATTCAATTGTTATTAGACCAGTGATTACTGAACACTTCATTAAGGAACACATTAATGAAATGTCTTTGTGGAAGAGCCAGCTGACAAATCTATCACTTCACCCCACCCTTTGTAATAATTAACTGTTTTGCAGATGCCACTTGCACAAATGTCCTTACCAACCTTTCCTAAGACAATTCAATCTTTACTTTCCATTTTTGAATCACTGTTCCAGGTCAACAGACAGGCATCTCATTTTGCTACACAAAGCAATAGATACCTACTTTTAAGATAGGTTAACTCAAGTTTAGCTCTGTATCTTAATATCCAAAAAGCTTTGTATTCCAAGCCACGGTTGACTTAATGTCTGTGATGTAGTTTTTAACCTTGCTTTGGTTATACACTCCTACTATTAAAAGGTAGGACAATGAGGTTTCTGCCAAGGATAGTATTATCAAATAAATTCAGTCTCTCTTTGGTCAGACATGATGATAAAATTGATCACAACTTTCTTAGCATTTTCTACTTTGTGTCTCAACATCTAACCACAGCATTATCTGATGGGCTGTTTGACAGCTGCCCAGGGAAAAAGATCTTTGCATACGGGATCCGAAAAAGAGAAAATAAGATTAGTTCAAGGTATTACAACAAATTCAGAAATTGTCTTGCAAATGATAATTAACTTCCTAAACCATTAGGGCTTGATACATGTAAACACACCAGGCCCACCAACCTGCTTGTGTCAACACTTTCTGTTAATTTGATATCATTACTGGGCTCGGAAGAGCAGAGCAAAAGTGACATAGGGATAGAAGGACTTTATCTTCCTCTTGTGACCTATTTAAGCAAGGAGTGATTTTCATCTTCATCAGTCTCTCTTATATTCAGAGCCCTGCAGCCCTTGCATATGCAGGGATGGTGGATGGGGTAGGCAACCTAATTCCCCCACCCCAGTTAAATAAATGTTATCAGAGCCCATTAAGTCATCTCCAGCTATTAGCTATGGAGGCTTCAAGCTGACATGATTTGGATAGATTGCCTACCCCTTCTAGGGAGAATGTATAAGAGCAGGGGAAAAGAAGAAGCCCTGCCCAAGCGGCCTTACTTATATTTTGGGTCTGTGCAACATGGGCTGTGTTTAGCAATGAATTGTCAAGCAAATTGCCTTGCAAGCCTGGTGGTCCACTGTGGCTGTCACTTGGACACAAACACCCTTATCTAATCATACTAGGGAACTTGTTATTTGTCACAATGCCCTCTGAAAACATATGGGGTCTAGCACATGACTCAGAGCTTAGAAAAGTTAGTTTTTTGGACTGCAACTTCCAGAGACCCCCATACTTGTCGTGGCCATACTGTCTGGGGAATTCTGGTAGTTGTAAGCCAAAACCAAAAAATGTTTAAGCTCTGGCATGTCTTGAGATTACAACCAAACTTACATATAAACTCTCTAGGCTTCTTTACATAGGAGGTTGTTACTAAATTCAGGACTATGAAATCCATTCTTCCCTTCCTTTCCCCAATAGCTATAATTGTGTGCTCTATAAAGGTGCATGAACAGGCATCAATTTACTATGGGGAGAAAAGAACAATTGACATTCAGAAATTGATACTGTGAATCTCAAGACTGCTTCAGCTACTGAAAAGTCTGATGTTTCTTTCCAAAGGTGGGAAGCTGTGAATAGAGGCGATTTTCTACAAACACCATACTTCCCAATTAAGTTTTTGTCATACTCCTGAATGCAACATACTCCCAAATGTTGTCTTTTGCAATTTGATAGTGCCAACATCACTTTACCAGCTATTGTGAGTCACAGAAAACAAGAGAACTGTACCCCAGCCTGGATTCATTCTGAAGAAAAATAAAGATAGCAGAGGACAAAACTGCCTTCTTCACCCTATGCTTCTTCCATTAAGCCTATCTCATTTTGTGATGGAGACAATAGCTCCATTAATGCGTCACTACAATCAAATAATGGGGGCAGTACACTATTTTGTCAAAATGTATTAGCACCTTTTTAATAAAAGATTTTTTAAATTCTGACTCCACAAGTCTTTATGTGCTTACTTGCCTCTGGTTTATTCTAGAAGCTCACATATGTTGGAGGCACACTTCTAAAAATGATTATTCATCCATTGCTTTTGGAATGGCTTCCTCTGTAGAAAGAAAGCTGTGGAAGTTATAAAAAACAAGACATATTCTGAAGGAGCTATATTTAAAGTAGAGGGTCAGTAGCGGGTGTAAAGGAATTGGCATTCTTGCTCTGTTGGCTTCTTAGAACTTTCAGTTTGTTTTTACATAATTTGGGAACAGCCATTGTTAAGGTGTCCCAGGAAGCATCACAGTGCCTTTCTTCGTACTTGTATAATATTTCCAGTAAAAAGGACAATGAAAACAAAAAACAAAAACGGTTTAAAAATACATTGACAAACCAAAAGTTGGTGAAAATCGTACATGTTATCAAAATCAGGACTGAGCCAAATGATCTAAACACGTTTGGGAAAGGATAGGTTCTAAAACTTTTCTGGAGACAACCAAGTCCCTGAGATTTCTCCTTGCTAAGCCAATCGTCCTAAAGCAGACATAGACATGGAAGATACATTGATGTGCACTACATATACACACACTCACAAAACCAGACGATTAATCATCTGTGTTAAAGGAGAAGTTTATATATAATTCCTCTCAAGTTAAGATATTTTCATCCAAGTGAGCATTTTCCGGTGATGAATAGCAGGACCTCTACATGTGTTTAGACGGCCATTTGTTTAGCTTGCAGCAGTAGTTACACCCAAGCAGTTTAACTTGAAGATCAATCCATTTTAAAGTAGGGAGGAAAGGTTTTCTAATAAGCCAGCTTCCAAAGAGTGATTTCATGAGCTGGTTGGCCTCCAGTTCCCAAACGAGATGGCCCAGCCCTAAACTAGTATTTCTAAAATAAATAAGTGTTGAAATCATCTGACTTTGTTTCTAAAGATTTTGACATTCATTCTTGTCACACTCACACACATGTTTCTGGGTTAGTTACAACTTCCCCATTTTTTTCATCTTTCAGAAAGCGTTCCACTTCAATAGAGTCCACCTTCGTGTCTCCAGGTTGTTTGTTTAACTCCTCTCTTTCTGCCGCATCTTCTTTTACTTGTGTTTGCACTGGTTTTTTGATACAACAGGCATTTCCTACAGCCAGCACCACAGCTGAAGTAACAACTTCAGTGCCCGCCAGAATAAAAACAAACATATATTTGTGGGTCGCATCCAAGAGTTTGCCTGGAAGAGAAAATGGACATTTCAACAGCATATTCAATCAAACTAATTTCTATATTAAGATTGACATGAACTTATTTTAAATAAATACTATTAGTCTGAAGATAGTACATTTAGGAAAATGTACATTTAGGGGAAAAAATGAGATAAATTATCTTTCAGAAGAACTCCGACGGATATCTGCATTATATGCTCTTAGTGAAAGGTTTTGTCCTTATAAAAAACATCTTGTGAGGATGAAAAATAAAGCTATTTATTAGAGAGAAAGAGACATGGATTTTCAGATCTTTACCTGATCTCCTGTCTTTTATATTTGATTATGTTATCCTGCTACTCTCAGCTGAGAAACTGAAGGGACAAATCATTTAAATAATTAACATCAAATTGAGAATTAAAATCTCCGAAAAACAGTAGAGACCATTTTCCCTAATATGTATTTTAACATCAGGCAGAACATTCTAGAAAGAAACATATATTAAGGGGTCTAAACTGAAAGGTTTAGCAGCTTTGGGGAAATTCAGGTATCTCTTATGAATTTTGTAATAAGGGGATTTTTAACTTACAGCACATTGCGTGAAGTACTGTTTTTTCACTGCCCACGACCTGTTTACATTCTTTGGCCCCTGTTCCTTACTTTGTTTCTGAACCTTTTTTTTCCCCTTGTGGACTTGAGCAAAGGGGTTAAATTTTGTTTTTGTTTTTTCAGTTCTCCTCCCCCTTCACTCAGGTTGTTCAGAACAGCAGAGGAGCCCTGTGGCATCCACAGCTCTACTAAGTCCAGCAGTCTGTGTCTGGTTAGAGAACATTTAGAGAACACTCCCCCATTTTGGGTTTCCCAGCAACTGGTATTCAGTCCTAGAAGCAGAATATAGTTGTTAGGTTTAGCAGCCACCAACAGCCTTAACTTCATTCATTTTATCCAATTTTACAACACTCCAAGTTGGCAGCCATCTCTACAGCTTCTAGCACTGCACAAAGAAATATATTTGGTTGGTCCTCCACATTTGTTCGAGTTAGAGCCTCAGGTCCCCTGCAAAAGTGGAAAAACTGCAAATATCAAAGTCTGTGTGTCTGTGGGAAGGGGGTCGGGGCGTGGTGAGGAGAGTGAGCACCCAGGATCCAAACCAGGTCAGGGAAAGGAGAGGGAAAAGGATGGGTTGGCATGGTGGCCTTATACTTCCTTCCTCTCGCACATCTCTTTCCTTGGATGTGGGGGCATTAGGGGAGGGTCATGGTGCTGAGAACTCAGGGTGTGAGCTCTCCTTAGCTGGCCAGGGAGTGGCTGGTGAAGGAAGAGGAGGAGGAGGATCAGAGGAAGGTTTTTAAAGGGTTGCGCAGCCTGACTGGAATTGTCAAGAGGGAGGTTCCTGTGTAAAATAAGTGCCTGAGGTGGAAGGGCAGGGGTTGGAGAAACTTGCAAATAATCAGATCTGCGAATGTTAAAGCCATGAATGGTGAGGGCCAAAAGTACTTTGTTTTGTCTGTCCCAAATCTCCTGCCTAACAGTTTCCCTTATAAGAGAGGAAGAACAATTTCTCTTTCAGCCACTTTTGCTGCAGTGTGAAGAATTACTCTGTTTCTCCTTGTGCTCATTGGGCTTTAGATTTAAGTGGTCATCATCTGGACTTGTTATTGCTCGCCTCTGGTAAAGGTGCTTGTCCTATGACTTCTTTAATTAATTACCTCAGCTTGCAGCCAGGAAAAAAAAGGATAAGAAATCAGCCTTTTATACCATTTTCCAGGATTCCAGAGCCAAAAATATACAAACACAAAAACACACTATCTGATTGGATGTATCTCTCTTTAGAGCCTGCCTGAGTTTTAAGATCCTCAAGAGAAGGCTTTTTCGCAGTTCCACCAACATTACCATCATGTTTGGTGAAGACAGGAGAGAGAACCTTCCTAGTGGCTGCTCCCAGGTTCTGAAATCCCCTCCTATAGGAAGTGTGGTTGGCCCCTCTCTCTTCCTTTTGCTGGCAGGCAAAGACCTTTTTATTCAGGCAGACCTTTGCCTTATCAATGTGGCAAAAAGAACTTTTGATGGGATGCTTTTAAATCTCCTACTATGTTTTCACCGTGCATACGGTAGTTCTGTATTTTTAACTGAACTATTATATAAATTTGTTTAAAGCTTTTGTATTTCTTTTAACTATACCCTATTTTTAGATGCTTGTAATCTGTCTTGGAGCCTTTACAAAGAGAAAGGTAGGATATAAATAAAATAAAACAGCACATGCGGAAATCAAAAGGGACAGACTATGGATAGTTATTTAAACAATAGTCTATTTGTTTTTTGAACTTTTTAATATTTTCATTGTGGCCAGAATCCTCTATCATGATATACATTATTTAACTTTACATGTACCTAGCTACATAGTGGAGGCACCAAGACACCCTGTTAGCAAATTGTGAAGATGCATAACGAGACACCAGCAAGAGTGTCCTGATGTCCAGAGGCACTCCCTAGCCACTGTCCCGATGCACAATGGAACTAATGTGCAGGGGCACTGGTGTGCATGTTCCTCTTGTGCACTGATTCCATTGTACATCAGTCACTTCGCTGCCTCCCCTACATAGTAAGGTAACAGCAGCCCTTTACCAGGCACAGATGTTAAGAAACTGCCCAATTCTAATTCCCACAGCTATAAGTCCTCAACACGATTCTGGCCTGGTTTTTTTTAGCCATACTTATGCTCTGAGCTGCACTGGCTCCCACACTGGGAGGAAAGCAGGATATAAACACCATAATAAATGTGTAGTTGGCCTTGAAACAAAGGCTGTCCTCCATTTCCACAAAATCTAATAGATTGCCCCCAAAAGATAATTATTATCAACTCCCCACCCCAAAATGCCCCATTACTAAATGGTTAGTGAATTAGCCAAATGAAACATATACCTGCTGTAGGTGGTCCAACTAGAACAGCCAATGCCTCAACCAGGAGAACTAAGCCAATGGCACTGGAAAACTTCTGTGTACCAACAATAGCCATGAGAACTTCAAACTGAAGAGCACCAACCATTCCGTAGGAAATGCCAAAGAAAATGCAGAAGACAACCAGACCACCATAGTTGTAGGACATGGATCCCATGAGATCAGTAAAGCCATTAAAGAACATGGCAAAGCTAAAGAGGTAGACACAGCGGGGCCTAACCCACTGCAAGCCAGCTACTATTCCACAAAGAGGCCGAGCAAATATATCAATGAATCCAAGAATGGTCAAGAGGAAAGCCGATTTGGTGTCCTCATACTTCAGATCCTTAGCATAGCTCACCACAAACACAGGGGGTACGAATAAGCCCAGCACCATGATGGATGCAGCCACTGTATAGATGACGAAGCCACCATCCCTAAAAACACTAAAATCCAGTAGCTTTTTCTTGGGTTGTTTTTCAGCAGCCCCTTTGGAAGCTTCAGGCTTTTTAGGAGCCTCCAACGGTCTCATCAGGGCTCCACAAACACAACAGTTCAAGAGCAGGCCTCCCAAGATGAGGAATCCCCCTCGCCATCCATATATAGGCTGCAGTATCTGTCCCAAAGGTGAGAGAGCACAAAGGAACACAGGGCTTCCAGCTGCAGCCAAACCGTTGGCCAAAGGCCGTCGCACATTAAAGTAGCGATTGAGCATGATGAGCGATGGCTGGAAGTTGAGTGCCAGGCCGAGTCCTGAAAAAGAACGACATTACCATTTAAACCACAATATAAAATACAAATCACTTGTTCAACAGCACAAGATACAAAAATTGCTCAGTTATAGTCTTCATTGTGGCAACATTAAGTGGCATATTACTAATAATTTAGCAGCCATAACGGTGATTACAGGAACTAAGACCAGCCATGAACTTATACTGGCTGCTGTGTGTTATGTGCTAACAAGTCAATATTGACTTCTAGCAACCCTATGATTTCCAGAAGATCTTATTGTTTACCACCTTTCTCAGAGCCCACAAACTCAGGGCTGTGACTTCCTTTACTGAAGAAGGAAGTCATTTATTGCTGCATGCAGACAGTTGCAAGGAGTAGCAGCACACCCCACTAACCTGACAAAAGAACAAGGAATGGTTACTGTTAGGCAAAAGGGGCTGCAGGGAAAAGGAAGTGACAGGAAGGCCATGTTTTTAAGCAGAGTGATACATTTGCCTCAGATAGCAGACTGCAGGTATTACGAAAGGATAGGGAAAATAGTAATAATTTGATCTTATTATCGTGTTTTTACAACCACAAATGTAAACAGGAACTGTAGAATTTCCTGCCTCATGTACCAAAATAACATGGCTTGCTTCAAGTTGTATGAATCTTGACTGGGTAGGACAGAGGTTTGCTGGGGCCACTAATTTCGGCAGCCCCTTTGGAAACCAGCAAGCTATCCTGGGCTGTCCCTGGAAAACAAAGGTAAAGCTGAAATGCAATCAGCAAAGAGTGTGAAAGACATATGAATTTTGAAGATTAGGGAAAGTGGAAAGTACTGTGAATGTCACTACTTGACACATGCGTGCTACACTGCTCCAGAAACTATGTCTGTATGTGTCTTCAAATTGCTTAGTGACTTATGGAGATACCATGGATTTCAAAGGGTTTTCTTAGGCAAGGAATACTCAGAGGTGGTTTTGCCAATTCCTTCCTCTGAAAAACAGCCTACAGCAGCTGGTGTTCATTGGCAATCTCTAATTTAAGTACTATCCAAAGCTGATCCTGCTTAGTTTCCAAGATCAGACTGGATCTAATGCCTTTAGGGTATTTGGCCATATCAGAATTCCATGAGAGGATCAGTTCTTTCCTGCACAGAAATCTCCATGTACATATGAAACTAGCACATCAAGGGAAAGGCTATAACACATGTAGTATTTTTTCCCTCTGAAAGTATAGATTGGCTCAACCCTTCTTCTATGCCATTGTAATGTGAAGCATTGCTGAATGTAAGAGCCAGTCCATTGATTGATTCTTTCCAAGAACTTTCACTAAGACTTACCAGTAATGACACCAGCAGTAAGGTAGACTTGAATTATATTAGTGGAGAAGGAAGCCAAGATCATCCCAGCTGAAGCGAAGAGGCCTCCAACTAGCATAACAGGACGACAACCAAACCGATTGACACACATGCTGCATAGGGGACCTAAGCAAAACGACACAATAATTTAGAAATTTGTTTCTGTAATTGTCCCAAACAAGAACCAGAATCCATCAGTTAAATTTTGTATTTCTTCTTAATTGGGCTCTTACATTCAGCTGTGTTAAAATCGGGAGTTCAAAGTCAATGGTATGCTGTCAAGACTCTATTTAAAACATTTGTTTTCATCTGACACAGGCTAGTGTTTACCCATTATATGACTGCAATGTGTAAGACTCAATGCAATTGATTCAGTATGACATTCATCTGTATCTTTATCAGATTCATTGCAGTTGAGCTGACAGAATCTAGAACACTATGGGGTAAAAGTATTTTTGGGTCTTGTGATACAGAGAGATGAGGTGGTAACATCCTAACACTGGGCTGAGGAATGTAAGGCTCTCTGGACTACTTCCATCATACTTCATCAATTGACCAGACTGGCTAAGGCTGATGGGAATTAGCATCCACCAACATCTGGAAAGCCACAGTTCCCCAAGCATATCCCAGTTAGTGGTCTTCAGCATCTTCACTTCTCTCAGGGTTGGAACTTGCTCCTGGGTCCTCAACAGTTTCACCTGGAAAACCAGGTCAAGAGCAGGGGCCAAATGTGCTTTTAACTGGATCACTCTGACTGAACAGGACCTTAACAAAACTAGACAAGCATCATAGGCCATTTTCACACTACAGTGTTATACTGTTATTATTCCACTTTCAACATCCTGCGGAATTCTGGGGTTTGAAGTTTCCTGAGGCCAAAGAGCTCCCTGGCTGAGAATTCTAAAGACCCCTCCCTAAAAGGCAAACCCCAGGATTCCATGGCATGTTGAAAGTGGAATAACAGCGCTATAACAGCCTGGTGCGGAAATGGCCATAGATGGATACCTTAGTTGTATCAGATCTAGAGGCCTGTAACACAATCTAGAAAGGCCGCCCTTAATGACTATTCAGAAGCCTCAACTGATGCCAACTTCAGCAGCTCAGCCCATGATAAGTGAGCTGCCAAGAGCCCATTACAACAATACACCAGTATTTGCACTGGCTTCCCATTACTTTCTGTGCATAAGAAGAAGGTACTGATTCTGAACTATAAATCTTTTATTGGTTTGGAAACCATGGACATTACACTTCTCACTGAACATCTTCTCTACCTTATTCCATCGTGGCATCTGACAGCAAAGTGCAAACAGCCAAAACATATAGAGAAACATTCTTGGCGGCTGCCCCTGCCCATATCTTTGGAACTCCCTTTCTCTAGATCTATAGTTATGCTAGAATGTCAATGCGGGTATACACTTGAGTGACCATCAACATCATTCATATTTATATGTGATTTCTGATGTGTAATTGGATGCAAATCAGATTTTTGCCCGTGGTTCCTGATCCAGGAAGTGATACCTTATCTGTGGGATGTAAAGTGAGGTTAAAACATAGCCAATATAGCAATTTATGGATTATGTCAGTGCTATTTGTCCAGCTATGGAAACACAGCTGGATACTTCTCTGCCTCCCCCCTCTTGCCAGTGGCAAGATTGTCTAAATACCTTGTACTTTTTATACATTCAAAATACTGTATGTCAAATAAATGCAAATACACAAGAATATTAATTATATTTTGCTAACCATCTTGGTGGAATAAAAATTGGAATGAAAACCATTTCACTATACTAAATGGCTAGCTGAAGTTTCACACTGATATAAGCAGCCTACTGATAGGCAAAAATTTAAGCTGGAACAATTGGATGCTGTATTCTACAACAGACTCTTTCTAGAATTTGGTGGAGTTAGAAGGATCTTAAAAATGTATCCCTTCATTTTTTTTTTTTAGATGGTTGTTGGCTTTCATAATTCTGAAAAGAGTTGTAAAATTTTCATGCAGTGTGTATACTAGATGTTCAATATCTTGAGTATGACTGTATGATTTTCAGTGGCCAGGAATGTATAGCCTCTGCACAGGTCCTTAGTTCTTTCCAGTTCCATTACTGTTATTATTGTTATAATCATCATCATTGTTACCATCATATATATTGTACATGCAGCCTTCAAAGCAAGTCACAATATACCCTTAAATTCTACATCTACAGAATCTATAAAGATAAACTGAAACACAGTGAATATGATCGTAAGTTATCACTTCAAATCATCAGAACCTCATGCCAGTCCATTAGGACTATACATTTTTTAGAAATTAATAAAGTTCAATTATGCTGAAAATTCTCAGCTATTTTTTTCTTCTCATAGTTATTTATAAACTCTAACCTTATTCATTATCATTGGATTCCATATTTCCACTGACTGTGACTGTTCTTATTCTCTACCTTACAACCTCATCCCTCTGTTGAAACCACAATACCACCCTAAACACATTCAGTCTTGCCTTATGTTAGGAGCTAAGTAAGATCAAGCCTGGTTAATATTTTCACGTAAGGCCATCAGGAAATACCAGGGATTTTCAGGTAGGGCTAAGGAAAAAAATCCAGCCTGAAACCCCAGAGAGCCAATGCCAGTTAGAATCTACAATGCTTGGCTAGATAGACCAGTGGGCAAACTCAGCAAAAGGCAGCTTCCTGTGTCGCTATGTCCTCTTCTCATTTCCTCAGACAGTCAAGTTGTGTACCAAAGAAAAATGGCTTACCTGTTCCATAAAGCATGGCCAACAGAATGGAGGAGATCCATGCTGTGTCACTATAGCCAACATTGAATTCCCGGATAAGCTCCTTGAAAAAGACGCTCATGGCCTTTGGGAAGGCGTAGGAGAATCCAGTGATGACAAAGCACCCAAAGAGAACAGCCCAGCCCCAGCCCCCATCTGGGGCTTTAACTCCAGATGGACCATCATCAACCACCACAGCTCCCATGATGAAACTTCACAGGGCTCCTAAGGCATAATAACAACAATTAAAAAATCATAATAATTCATAGGTAATAGAACAAATAATTGATTCAAGTCTTTATTAATACAGTGAAAAACTATAATAGTACAATAGAATCTAAATAAGATGACTTATCAAGTGAAAAGATCATCCAGGCCACAGTATTTCCAAATCTTATGCATAGTTTTGAAAGCTGCAGAGTGAACAAAGCTGAAAAGGAAAAATATCTCATTCATTTGAAACATGAGGCTAGAGGAGAGTTCAACAGATACCAGAATTTTCACAAGAAGCCATGATGACAAACTGAAGCTGTTGTACTTTGGACATATCAAGAGATGATGTGACTTTTGAAAAAGACAATATTGCTTGGTAAAGTAGTAAAGGACAAAAACTGAACTGCGAGTGGATTGATTCAATTAAGGAAGCCATGGCCATGGCTCTGCAAGACCTGAGCAGGGCAGGTGATGGCTGCGGCTCTCTCTTGAAGATCTCTCAGTCCTGATAATTTTCAGTCCCCATAGTTCAAAGCTGACTTGACAGCATATAGTGATAATGCATGCAAAAGAAGCATACCTTTCTCTCAGATGGAATGTTCTCTGTTTGAGGAGGTAGATATACACTTGTACCAAAAATAGCTGTGAAATATATATTAATATTTATACAGCTGTGGTTCTTTCAGAGTAGAACAGAGCAGAAGGAAAGATCTCTGTTGAGCAGGATGTGTGTAACTCATACCAACGATATTAGGATGGGGAATGAGAGAGTGATGCAAGCTATGTTAGGACACAGCTTTTAAAAGAACATTATCTTCTCAGTAACAAGCATTACAAGGGGAAACATGAAATTCATTTCAAATGTGTTCTACGTGTCAGAGATCAAGAGACAAACATATTGAAAATGTATGTGAATATAGTACCACTATAGATGGCTAGTGTCTTTGTTGATATTTTCTCCAAATTATGAAAGAAGAACGTCTCTCTCTCTCTCTCTCTCTCTCACATACACACACACACACTCCTGTTAAATACGAGCATTTCTGACAAAGAGCCTTCTCAAAGGCCCTTCTGCACCCACTGTTCATGTACCCTCCCTTGTGAACCATCATACCACCCTGAACCCACAGATCTTACCTTAATTAGGAAGCTAAGTACAATCGATCCCGTTAATACTTGCACTAGAGACCGTGAGGAAACACCAGGAACTTCCAGGCAGTGCAAAGAAGGGGAAAAGTCTTGTCTGAAACCACGGACAGAGAGTTCAAAGTGTCTCCATCACAAATGGCAAAATCACTTTGCCAGATTGGGAAGATTCAGAAGCTCAATAACAGTTTTGCCTGCAGATGGTCTCAGTTTCAGTCCTGGTATCTCCTATTTAAAGGGTCAGATGCTGTCCTTTTCTGCTTGAAACCCTGAAGAGCTGGTCTCAGTCAGATTGGACAAAACTGGACTAGATAGACAAAGAGGCTGATGTGGTGTAAGACATGTCTTTGTGTGCTCATGTCCTTGCAGGTACCTCATCAGGAAACAAAAGCACTGAATATGGTTGTTTACAGTGGTGCAATGGTAGATTTTGAAGGGCAAGTGCTTATTATAACTGGCTCCAGAGCTATACTGCCAAGTAGTATTCAAAAGTTCAAGCAGTTTTGTCAATCCACACGAACAAAACAAATCCAGCATATGTCATCAATAGGAAGCAGCTTTTTTTTTTACATACCTAACAGGTCTTACTTCCCCATTATATACCAAGTACAACTAGAATAGTTCCCAATATATTGTGGTTGGGAAAATCCATATCCATCTCACCCAATCATGCAGCTACTGTGAGGATAATAGCTAAATACAGAGTGGAAAGACATCTGAGTGGTGCTGTCAAGATAACATCATAATCAATAATAATAATAATAATAATAATAATAATAATAATAATAATAATAATAATAATAAAGAAACAGAATATAGCAATTGGACCTTCAAGCCCTGGCTCCCCTTTCCACTTGGTTATTGTGTTAATATATCTCCTGCCCAGTGGTATCTGTTACTCACAAAACAGTAGCAAACACTGTGGATATTACAATGTGCAATTCATTTTTCATTTGATTTCTGTCATAAGTATTCTGAAAAATCCAAATATCCAAATCAGACATGGAGCCAACATTCTGTCTAGATGGCTGAGATCTGAATACATGGTGATTCAGAGCCCTTTCTGTGACATTTAGGCCAGCACCGCACAACTTAGAAGAAACAATTTCACATTCAAAGTCCAGAAATAAACCTGGCAGAGCCTACCACAGCAGATCTATTGCATGAAGCTGCTTTTTTCAGAAGAGAAGCATCCAAAGTTTTCCTTCGTCATCTCTTGATGGCTGTTAGAGGAGATTCAATTACAGCAACTACTTAGGCTGCCTGAGCTACTACAGACCACAAAGTAAGCCTAAAAGCAACAATTTGTATATAAAACACAAAATCCAAAGAACAGTGCCACTAATTCCACATCCTTACGGAAACTTTGGACATTTGTCTCTTGAACAAAAAAGAGCAACACACACTCCAAAACACAAAGTACTTTTGAAACTTATATGCCTTTGAACAGTATTTTTAAAATAGCATGAGTAGTTTAGATTTTCTTTAAAAAAAAAATCTTACCAGACCTTCGTTGGAATCCCTAAATATCTTCCTTGGATTCCAGCAATGAATAACCTGTCCCTAAAATAATGGAGCAGTGTTTGTGACATCTATATTTTTGTATACTGGAAGTTGTATTGTCATCACACGAAAAGGGCTTGCTCCTTACGCTTCCAGTTGCAGTAATACAACTTATCTTTTTCCACATCCTGCAAATTCTTACCCAATTTACAAAGAAAGACTTCTTCCATCTCTCACTGAATGATGTGTCATTTCCTATACATGTTTTTAAAACCTGTCGTCAGAGTTCCTGCTGGTAATCTACAGTGAAGGTTATCTGAGGTCCATCTGTCTACAACTCAAAGAATGATGCTCATGCAACTTCGATCTGCAAAAATGCCCAAGTAGGCAGACAGACTATTAAATCAATGGTTAATGCTAATCAGAAATATATTTTTGCCTCTGGAAAAAATTTAAAAACTTGTTTTGCATCATCATTTGCTTTCATAAGAAGCTGAACAATGCAAGTACTAATAAGCTAGCAAATGTCTAAATCCACTGTCTGAGCTCTTGCTTTTGTTACGAGAAGCTGTTTCAAACTAAGAGAGAGCAGTTTACCCAGAAACAAATGAGTGGCTTTCTCACACGGACAGTCTGCCCCATAGCTCACTTGTTCAGTAACTCATTACTGTTTTGCTCATGGAATTTAGTTCCAAAAGCTAGCTCCCCACAGTGTTTTTATCAAATTTAGTTTGTACATATTGCAAGAGAGAAGTAATCTTATTATCTGATATGGACAGATATTCTCCAGGGAAAGCAGACCTGTATTTATATCTGCATTTAAATAGATTGACCTCTGGACAGCTTGACTAAACAAAGGCAGTTGGTCCCCTCACGGCATGGCAGGCTTCTAGCGGCAGACTTTCATGGAAATTCCTTCCTCTTAAACATGAGATATGCCATTTGGATGAGATATGCCATTTGGTTCCCATGGAAACTTGTGGCCATCCAAGCATACACCTACTCCCAGCCAGCTGTTCATTCCTATCCTACAGCCATTCCACCTCACAGTAACTCAGGCAGAAACCCCACTACTTGAGTGTTCACTGTGTACACAGTGGATGTGCAGAACCTTGGACATTCACCAGATCTTCAGTTACAGTGCGGTTGACAGGGTACCTGGTTCTCATCCTTTTTTAGAACATGGTCATGTCTGCCTCAACAAGGAATCTCAATACCAAGCTTTGTTCAACCAGACATTTTGCCACTGCCTCCTCTACCTTCATGAAGTTTTCCAAGAGAAATGTTCCACCTATAAAACCCTATCTGAATTTTGCAGAATCCAGTTTTATTCTTTTCCCAAGGCTGCAAGGTGGTAATCTTGCAATATGGTCTTTAGCAGCAGCTCCATGACAAATGTTCAAAGTAGCAGAATCATAGTAGAATACACCCTATACATACACAGAATACACCCTTTGTGATGAGGTACTTGAGGGGTGCCTCTGAGTGGCACACAGATTCCAACAACAGAAAGTGTCTGGTTATCTTATTCCAACTACACACTTCACTATATTCTTGTTTATTTTAATCAGTACCTATATAAAGCATAAAACATACTTCGTATGAGGAAAACAAGAAGCCTGTGGCACCTTAAATATTAACATTTTTATTATTAAACCATGAGCTTTCATTTCTTACCAGAAGCCAAAATGACTAGTAACTGAGGCTATTGTACATTGGACACATCATAAGACAATATGACGCACTGGGAAAGACAATAACGCTGGGAAAAGTAGAAGATAGTAGAAAAAGAGGAAAATTACATCACAGACAGATTCATTCAGTCAAGGAAACCACAGCCCTCCATTTGCAAAATCTGAGTATGGCTGTTTATGACTGAGGTTCATGGAGGTCTCAACTCAAAGCAAGTAACAACATGGGCCTTCATAAATTATAGTTCACTTCACCTGAAACAGGAAGTGTTATCCTGAATTTGAGTTATATAGGCACAGTGCGCATGGCTAGAAGAAAGCCCAAAAATTACTGCCTAGCTATTGAGAAATACTAGCTGTGAAAAGTGTATTACACCCATTTTGAATTATTTCCCTCAGTTTCTAGCTTATTTTCAAAACCAGTGCAAAGTGCTAACTTTAACCCAGGGGTGGGAATCCAAAACATTGTTGGTCTACAACTCCCAATACTTCTCATTACTGTCTACTCAAAGCTGTGGTACCAAACTAATAAAATATCTAGAGTGCCACATAATTCCCATCCCTGTTTAATCTTTAGACCAGAACTTTCCAAACTTTTCATGTTGATGACACACTTTTTAGACATGCATCATTTTGCGACACAGTAATTCAGTTTTACTAGCAAACCAGAGGTTAAACTAACCCCTTATAAGAGATACAGACACATACATTCGTTGTAGTAACAAAATGTATGGGGACACAACATATTTCATGAAAACTTCTCATATATTTTTAAAAATATGTGATTTGTAAAAAATAACATACATTTCCAAGATTGTAGGTGACACACCTACACACTTCAGCGACACACTGATGTGTCACAGCACACCATTTGGAAAGCCCTGCTTTAGAGAGCTAAATGGGCTGGGTCTAGTATACCTTGGGGAGTACACATAGAGATGCCAGGAGGGGGAGGGAGACACTGCTTTTAGTGCCTTGACTTTCAAAGTGAGGCTGGTGAATGCTGGAAGTAGCGCCTTCTCAGTCCTAACCACACACTTGGTGAACCTTCCTCCCTCTTTAGTTTCACCTGAATGTTTGGGGGAAATGATGTTAGAGAACATTGAGGTGTTCTATGCTAATTGTATCTGTTACTGTATCCTGGTCATTCATGCTACTCTTATTGAAAGTTGTGACTTCTGCTTTTACAGCTAATATATGTTGTCACATAACAGTTATATGGATTTTATGGGCCACCTTGATTAAGGTCCTGTTTTCAGGCCGAGGTGTGAGATATACATTTGAAAAGAAGGGGAGAGATGGAGGCAGACTGGGATACAGGGAAAAATTCTGCTGGTGTTAGCTACAGCCTCTGCATTATGACCTTTAACTTACTGCTCTTTTTTCTGTTCTATCATCCACCTTTTTTTAAAAGGTCCCCATTAAAGGTCCCTCCTGTGCCCATTCTACTTTGCTTCCGTTCAAGGTTTGACATTTTAAAATGTAAAATATGCCTTATTCTCCCCTTCCCCTTATACAGTCATCTCATTCTTCCTTCATCTCCCTTATCTTTAAACTCAAACTCTCTGTGTCTACATAAGCAGGAAGCATTTTCCAATAATTCCTGTAACATGGCAGCAATATCTACCACTTTGCATACCTCCACATTTCACCTTACATAAACTTGTCTTCTCCTTCTCTGCTACACAGTCTCTCACCTGAGGCCAGTTTTTGAGCAAGTGAGTTAATCTGAATGATAGGAAATATAATTAAACTTATTAAAATTTAATGATGAAATGAAAATGGATATTAAATTCCTTCATGAACGCTTGAGGAAGAACATTGGTGCCATTTTCCAATTAAGGCTAAACCTGCCTCTACAAGAATTCAATTGAAAAAAAAATTAAAAAATATTAACATGAATGAGGTCCTTGCTTTCACCCGAAACTAAAACTGCAAGGAGGGGATTCCTTTGTTGCTCCCCACTCCAAGTTTGTCATATTAAATCCTTAACAGCAAACACAAGAGACACACTTTGGATAAGCAGCATATATGTGTGGTATGCAGCTGCAGTTCTTGTTGAGCAAAGACAACATAAAACCTTCCTGGGATTTGGGACAGGAAGGCAGTGTTAGCAGACAGCTCTGCCCAGCGCCTGCCATGAAAGGAACAGTTTATGCCATCAGACTGCAGGACTGCACATTTAGGAAAAGCCAAAGAGGGATTTTCCTAACCATGTAGACAAGCACAGCCACTTTTACACAAAGAGGTATTCAGACAGATGATTCCCAATGGTTCCTTGCCAAGTCTACAGCTACAAGGAACCACTTTTGTGGATGAGAATTCCCAGCTGGGGAATTCTGGAAGCTGTAATCCAAAAAATGAATAATTCCAAGATGTGACTAATTCAATATCTTTACTGTCAAAATAAGACTATTACACAGTACAATCTTTAAAATAAGCAAAGGTAGAAAAACGAGCATGAGTTCTTCGACCTTTGTTTGCCAGTACAGTGTAGTGGTTTGAACACTGGACTACAACCTTGAAGAGCAGGGTTTGTCTCTCTGCTTGGCCATGAAAACCCACTGGGTGACCTTAAGTACATTGTACATTCTCAGCCCCAGAAAACCCCATGACAGCTTTACCTTGGGGTCACCATAAGTCAGAAACGACTTGAAGGCACATAACAACAGAAGAACTAGAAACTCCAAGTCTACACACAAGCCGAGTGTATGCAGACCACAGGCCCATTGTAAAGGGTTGGGGATGGGGTGTGGAAGTCATCGTTTATCTTGCCTTGTTCTATATGTCTTCTGCAGAGTATGGCCACAGCAGCACTTTCTCTCCCCCCCGCCATTGTACAGTGGGACTGGGGCAAGCTACTGCCTCAAGGTCACACACAAGAGCATTACTATCCAACAGAAATTTAAGCCCATGTCCCTCAACAAGTCCGGCATTCAATCAGCTATCCCACACTGATCTCTCCTTTTTATTTTGTGGCGCTGTGGTGTTATTATGCAATGAGACAGTGACAGCAATCATTTAAAAGCAAGAAAGCTTACGTAATCCCTGTGTTCCCTAGTGACCAGCATACTACTGGCACGAAAGAAAGGGTCCAACAACAGGAAAGACAGGCAGGAGCCCTTTTTAAAACTTCTGGTTTACTTCTGGTTTTGCTAGACAAAGGAGCGTCAGAAATTACAAGAGGTGACATGAACAAAGAGTGGAACAAGCACTATACCGCTGCCAGACGGGGGTTCGCAAAAATCTAAAATGACTAAACTGAAGCTATATCAGGAGACAACAGGAACACTGGAGAAAGGTTGCCAGCCTGAAAACTGGAGATGGCTCCCCTGCCTAAGAGTAAGGTATAGAAGAGGGAATTTCAGCAGGCGTTGCTTGTTACCCGATTGCCTGACAAGCAGCACTTGCTGGAATTCCATCTTCTACACAAGCATTAAAGCAGGGGTTCCAAACAGTGTGCCGCTACACGTTAGTGTGTTGCCTACAATCTTGGAAATGCACGTTATTATTTATAAATCATATATTTTTAAAAACATATGAAAGGTTTTCATGACATGTGTTGTGTCCCCATACATTTTGTTATTACGATTTATGTGTCTGTCTGTCTGCCTTAGAAGGGCTTAGTTTATCTTCTGGTTTGCTAGTAAAACTGAATTACTGTGTCAGGAAATGATGCATGCCTAAAAAAGTGTGTCACCCACATGCAAAGTTTGGAGAGCTCTGCACAGAAGATCTCTCCAGTTTTAGTCTGGCAATTCTACGGTAATGCTTAGTAAAGTGGGAGGCCATGGGGTAGGAAAAAGAAGACTGCATTACAGGTGGATAGTCAGTCAATCGAAGAAGTCACGGCCCTAAGTTTGCAAGACCTGAGCAGGGCTGTTGATGACGGGGGTTTTGCACGTGCGAGCCTGTCCATTTCCGCACGACACTCTTCTAGCGCGATGATTCCACTTCCAACCTCCTATGGAATCCTGGGGTTTGCAGTTCCGGGAGGGGCCGGCCGGAACTGCAAACCCCAGGATTCCATAGGAGGTTGGAAGTGGAATCATCGCGCTAGAAGAGCGTCGTGCGGAAATGGCCCCTGATGAGCGGGCTCCCTGGTCCCAGGGACCTCGTGGCGGCGAAACGGGCATCCGGGCTGGCACGGCAGCGCCTCCCCGGGGCGGGCTTTTTTTTTCCCCGAGGAGGCGGGGAGAGCGCGCGGCACATGGGGAGTCCTTCCTCCTCTTCCGCCTCCCTCCCTGAGCCCCCCCAGGCCCCGGTGGGCGGCAGAGGGAGCGGAGCGCTGGGGACGCCTCTCCGCAGGCAGACGTGGAGGACGTGACACAAGTAGAGGCGGAGGGGAGGCGCCGCAGGCGCCGCTACCGTAATTTACAGAAGAGAGGCGCACTCACCTCGTGGTCGCGCCAGGGTTACCGTAATGTTGAGAAGGGCAGAGGGGCACGAGAAATATACCCGCTCCCATCCGGCCCCCCAGAGGCAGCCCCACGCCGTGGCCCTCTGTAGCAGCCAAAGCAACACACATACATACTCGCTTCTTACCCCCATTTTAGTATACCGTGATTGTAATTAAATCAACAGCGCAAGACTTGGTTCGGAGGAAGGGGCCCAGCATGCAAAACCTGGACACATTTGGGATTTGAACTTTTCCTTTTTTTTAAATCAACAACCATCTATCTGATTTTTCAGGAGTGTTTAAAAAGTCTGATTTCCATCGAGGCTGTTACCGGGCCGTGGAGTTTCATAGTCACAGGCCATTTCCGCACTACACCCTTATAGCGCGATTATTCCACTTTCAACATCCTATGGAATCCTGGGGTTCCGGCTGGTCCCTCCCTAAACTGCAAACCCCAGGATTCCATAGGATGCTGAAAGTGGAATAATCGCGCTATAAGAGTATAGTGCGGAAATGGCCAGTATCATTTCTACAATATGAAAGCCGTCTCGTGTCTTTCCTTACATTTAAATAAGTGGAGCCGAGAACTGAGAGAAATGATTCCTCTCTCTTTTTATTCAGGGCCCACGGACATAAATCCTGGGAACGAACTATTTTCCTGGGCCTTTCTGCACTACGCAGTTATAGTGCTACGATTCCACTTTCAACATCCTGTGGAATCCTGGGGTTTGCAGTTTAGGGAGGGGTATTAAGAATCCCCAGCCAGAGAGCTCCTTGGCCTCAGGAAACTACAAACCCCAGGATTGCACAGGATGGTGAAAGTGGAATGATGTCAGTATAACAGTGTAGTGCGGAAAGGCCCGCTGTCTCTGTAAAGGGAGCGCTCCCAAAGCTTCTTGGGGACGCGCTGAACGGCAGCCAAAGCGACCGCGGGTAAATCTAAAACGGCGCTTCCCGGCAGCAACGTCACCGGCCGCCCGTCTGGGCGGGGGCTGCGGGCGAAGAGAGCCGGACCGGCCGGGGAAAAGGGGAAGCGGGCGGGACTCACTTTGAGCTGCGGGCGGCGGTCCCTCTCCCTCGGGGCAGGAGGAGCCTCGCGCCCCCCACCCCCGCCGGCGCTTCACCTGGCCCGACCCCCGAGCCGCTCTCCCCAGCGCCTCAGCCGCGGCCGCAGCTCCGCCGCCCGTTCCATGGAATACGCGGGCGAACGGGAGCCAAACTGCCGCTCGGCGCCCGGGGCGGCCGTTTTCAAACGCAGCCGCGGCTCCCGCGCCGTCTCAAGCGCGCTGACCAAGCGAGGGCCGGGCGGGACTTGGGAGGATGGAGCCCTGAGGCGGGACCCAGCGGGAGCGGGGTGGCCGGGAGGGAGGGAGCGCGCGCGCAAAGCCCTGGGAACAGGTGGAGTCGCGCGCCCGGGGGGGACCGCGTGGCACGAGCCCCCCGCTCCCCAGTTCCCTCTCCTGTGATCCGGACAAAGGAAACCTCGCCGGGCGCAATGCTCTTTTCTCCCTTCAGTCTCACACAAACATCAGGTACGAGGGATGCTCCGCAGAGTTTAAAAAAAGAAGACGACATTGGCCATTTCCGCACTACATTCTTATAGCGCGATGATTCCACTTTCCACCTCCTCTGGAATCCTGGGGTTTGCAGTTTCGGGAGGGGCCGGCCGGCCCCTCCCGAAACTGCAAACCCCAGGATTCCAGAGGAGGTGGAAAGTGGAATCATCGCGCTAGAACAGGCTAGTGCGGAAATGGCCATTATTAGCATCCTCTCTCCCTCTCTCTCACACACACGTTCTGCTCTGCCGCCTTGGTCCAGAGTGGGAACAAAAAAAGGGGCGACGGGGAGTGTGCTGCAATTCGTAAATCATTCACCTGCAAAAACAAACCGGCGAGCCCACTTCCTGCAAGTCCCAAGGCTTCCCGACGCGTCTTCTCACGGACCACACACGCGTGTAAGCCTTACCTGTACGCCAAAGAGGAGGCGACGGAGGAGAAGCGCAGCAGCCTCCGGCGGCGTGCCTCCTCTGCTCCCCTAGACGGTCGCCTTAGAAACCCGGGAAGGAACAACGCGCATGGATGAGGCATTCAAGTCAATGTTGACTCAGTTGTGAATGTGTCGGTGGGCGTGCTTGACATCACTTCTCGCCACAAAAATCGGACCCAGATGTCACGTGGCCCAGCTCAGACCTCCCGCTCCTTCCCGAAACGGAAGGGCTCCCATGCAGACCAAAAGTGAGGGTGTCACCAAAGCATGCAAAGCAGTTTGGTTAATAGAAGGGGGGGGACCTCCTTCATTTCCCTCTTCCTCCTCGGCAGCGCAGGATCAGGAAATAGAGGCTATTTATTTTGCAAGAGAACGCCCTCCCGAGTCTTGTTACTATTGCTACTGCAGCATCCTTCCTAGTCAAGGTCTGTTTGATAGCAACACACTGGAGCCCTAAAAAAGCAACATGAAGTCCAGATGCTGTTGGCAGCTTTCACCTCAGTGAGGAAGTGAATCTACTCTTGTTTTTCAGTCTGAACCTAAAGGAGCTCTCCGTGGTGCTGAACCTATATTGGGAAGGGATTCAGTACAGCTACTTTAAGCCTCAGATTCAAGCCCAGAGTGGATTCACCACTTCACTGACATGGAAGGCAGCAGCCACCAGTGAAGAATTCTTTAAGGGACACTACACACAACACAAACAGAGACTAGAAAAAAAGAAGTGTCCCCATCCCCTTAAGAAAACCTGCATGTTTTCTTCAAAATGTCTCAATTCTTCTTTTTCAATTACTTAATTAACTTAAACGTTTGTTTATCACTTATGAGCCTACCGCAGTGGTTCTCAACCTTCCTAATGCCGCGACCCTTTAATATGTTGTGGTGACCCCCAACCATAAAATTATTTTTGTTGCTACAGTAGAGTCCTGGTTATCCGATCTAAACCGGCAGGCGCAGGGTCAGATAACTAAAATGTCAGATGACATGGAGCCCCGTGGCAGCTGCCATTTTGGGGGCATGTCGGGGTGGGCCTGGGGGTGTGTCGGGGCTTGTCAGGGCGTGTCTGGGGGCGCGGAAATGCCTGCAGCCACGCCCCCAGGCAGCCATGACGTCGGTCAATCCAGAGCGTCGGAGAATCGCAGGTCGGATAACCAGGACTCTACTGTACTTCATAACTGTAATTTTGCTACTGTTATGGATCGTGCCAAAGGGGGCAGGAGGATGCGAGCACGTGGCTTGTGCTTACGCACCACCACCAAGGAGGAAATGGAGCCTAAGACCATCAGAAATATGTATTTTCCAATGGTCTTAAGCAACCCCTGTGAAAGGGTCGTTCGACCCCCAAAGGGGTTGTGACCCACAGGTTGAGAACCACTGGCCTACCGAGACCCCCAAGGCAACAGACAAAACCAGATAAAAATACTCTTTTAAAATGGACTCAAAACAGTTTTTTTTTTAAAAAAATACACACACATAATTAAAATAGTCATCAGCCCTAAAGAACCAAAAATGATACAAAACATCTGCTCAATGAATCTGACATCCCTTGGGAGGGAGTTCCACAGGCTGAGTGGTGTAACACAAAAAGCCAGTGAACTTGCTAACATGGCCTCTCAGAGTGGTGAAAGAGACAACAGGGCTTCTGCAAAGGACCTAAAATTCTAGCCAGACACATATGCAAAGAGACATGTAGGGCTTTGCAGGTTGAACACTGGTATAGCAGAGTCAAAGCTCACAGAGACAAAGTCCTGGGATTTTTTTGTCTGAAAGTAGGAACTAAGTCGTCATATTCCACCACCATCATTGGGTTCCCCTGTTTCCTCTGAGCTTAGCTGCAGTTCTCACAGTTGCTAGAGGGGGAAATAGATTCTCTCAGCAACAATGCACTGTTAGGAGCTATCCCTGTTGTAAGCTAAAGTATCTACAGGAGGCTTGGACTTGAGTGAGCAAGACTGATTAGCTGTACAAAATGTTGTTCTGCATTTTTAAAAAAATTATAGAACACAACAATGTACATTTTTTGATTCTCCAAAATGGACTGTCATGATGAGAACCTGTACTTCAACACTTACCATTACACCACCTGATGTTAAAACAGCACTTTAAACTTAGCATAGAAGGAAATGTTTAAGTAGATAAATTATACACTGAGGGACTCTGAAATTTCTGTCCAGGTTTATTCTCAAAACAGTGATAGAGACCAGCGGTTGATTTTATAACACTGCATTAATTAGTTATATTTTCCTTTCTTAGTTTAATTTTTTTCATAAGATGCAGAAGTGACAGCCCATACTAGATTATTCTATTATTCAATAGAAATTTTGAAAAGAAAAGGAAAAGAAATAATATTCTAATGAGGGGTCTTAAGGAGAAAGCAGAAGGGAACATCTTAACAGTGATTTTTTTTTAAGCTAAGCTACACCTGACTCTGAGTCATGTATATATATTCCCCACCCACCCACTTGAAAAATGCAGCTGCAGAAGCTATAATTTTCCATGGAATTGCATTGTGCAGACTTGTCCACATCTCTTTTCTCTTCCACCATTTTTTCCTGCTAAAATTCCTATAACTTACTTTATAAAAATTATGCTTTGCTTAGGGAAATATGGAGGTAGCTACTGGGAGAAAGCTTTGGAGAGGTACTTAGAAAAAGAAAACAAATTAAGAGTTATTAAACTTCTAAGTTTTTCTCTTCTGTGGATGTGGAAAACTGCAGTCTCTACAACTACTTTTCATAAAATAAATAGGAAAAACTGAATGCAGCTTAGTGACACACATAATTTGGTTCTTCGTGGAACCATTTGTTTCAATTTTAGCCTCTGACTGTAATGCAAATTACACTACATACACATAGATAGTGGTAATCAAATTCTAATCCAACATGTACAAAAGAACCAGATTAGAGACTCCAGAAGAGGGGTTACAGAGGGGACTAGAGCACCTTCCCCCTGAGGCTGGCCTATGGGCTCAACCCTCTGCCTTCATCATTTGCCAAACATGCTATTTTGTAGGCAATATGAACTTATTAATAAGAGGGAGAGGCAGCTGATTTTCCAGGACCCAGCAATCAACTGCACAGTCTTGTTTGCTGTGAAGGAACTGGAGCTGAGCCAAGCTGTGAACCAGTGTGTAAAAGAGAGGTGGGAATCAGTTGTTGTCAGACTTCAACTCCCTGCATCTCTCCCCGCTGGCCACTCTGGCTGGGGCTGATGGGATTTGCAGTCCAATAACATCTGGAGGGCTGCATGATTCTCACCACTGGTACTGAGTGAGAGAGAAGGTTTGGAGCTGTGGATGAGGGGAAAAAAGAGGTCAGTTCTTTTCTAGAAATAAGAAGCATTATTTCTTAGGACTACAGTTCCCAAAATCACCTTTCCAGGATCTGTCTAACCTCTATTCCCTGACTAGATCTTTTTGTTGCCTTCCACAAGGCAAATCCAGAGATTTCATTAGGAGGACAGTTTTAGAAAAAAGTGTATTTTGGAAATGAACAAGTTGCCTGGTTCAGATGGCTTTCTTGCAGAATTCCATAAAATATTTTGGAATTCCTCCATAGTTCATCTGACAATTTAATATATATTTGAAATCAGTTATACTTTCTGATTCTAAAATCACCTTAATTTGTAAGGCATGAAAAGAACCAACTGTCTGACATCACTGAACATTTATTTGTGAATTGGGATTTTACCATGTTATTTTCTAACAGATTAAGCAAATTAAAAAGTCAAATACATCACTATAAAGTTTGGTTTATAACAGGGTACATATTTTCATAGAATCATAGAATCTATAAGTCGGAAGGAACCATAAGGGCCATCTAGGCCAACACCCTGCAACACAGGAATATACAACTACAGCACTTCTGAAAGATAATATTTTGGTCCTATTTCGTCTCATAGATCTGAGTACAATAACACAAGAATGAGGAATGGACTGTACCTCATAACTCTGCTCCCTGGTATTGTGGATAAAGTACGCCTTCAACATTTGGCCCTTTCACACTGTACAATAGTTGCACTGTGACTCTACTTCAACAACTATCGCTGCCTCCTATGGAATTCTGAGGTTGGTAGTTTGGTCAGAAGCACCAGAGGAAGTATTTGGCTGGGAATTTTAAAGACCCCTCCTTAAACTGCCAGTCCCAGAATTCCACTGGATGGAGCCATGGCAATTCAAGTGTAATCATAGTCCTATATTTGTGTAGTGTGAAATGGCCCTAAGTATCCAGACTTGTAGCATGAACACCTGTTAAAAAGAGGCCTACACCCAAACAAGTACCACTGCATGCAGTGTAACCCTGTTCCTCATGCTCATGTTATTTAATTGGGTTAACAAATTTCCAAATAGAGCTCAAAAGCACACTTAATATAAGTGACAGGTATGGCAAGAAGGAAGAGAAGGGAGGGTTCATGTTTCTTGGTGCTGAAAAATCTTCAGATTAAACTGGATGTTTATTTGTTTTAAATCTAGAGCTCCAGAATTCTTTGAATTTGGAATGTTAAAACAGGAAAGTAAACTATCACAACGGTTAACAATCATCATTCAGAAGCAATACTTTTATAGCAAGGAACCAGACAAGGTTGCCCATTTTCTCCACAATCATTCACAGCTTGTATAAAAGCTGTTTCGGTCCTAATGAGGCCCTGTATAAAGATTATTAAAATATTTTGAAAGCAGCACATGAATCACATTGAATCACATTTTCCTGCTTCAGAAATAATAGAAAAGTACTATTTAGTCAATTACGTTATCTTCCCAGAAGCTGATTTATATTTGAGGAGGGGCAGATTTACAAAGAGTAAAAAAAGGAAACTCTGACCTTTCCCTTTGCTACCTCTTGAAACCTTCCTGTATCCATGGTTTGAATGCTCCGCCATATTTTTTTATTCCTGTAGTTTTAGAAGTGCAAATTATAAGACAATGGAAGTATCTAGAAGCTGATTCAAACATTATATCCATGAGCTCTGCTGACCAGCAACAGAGACATCATGTGAGCTGATAATCCTATAGCTCTGCTTCTCAGTTCCTGGCTACCTCTCTTCTTCCACCTCAGTCCACAGGTAGGTCAAAAGTACAAGGGTGGATAGAGTCCCTGCATCCCTGCTTTCCAGTTTGCAATCCAGTAGAACCCTACTATTAAAATGGCAGAGGCATTTCCTATTAACAAAAGGAAGTGGACATTTCATAACATAATTTGGCCACTTGATCAGAAAAAGTGCTACTCAAAGTGGTGGTCCATTGTTAGGTGCCTGTCCATGACCCATCCATTTGTGAGTCCCTGGCAAGTTTCTATGAAAGGAAAAATGTAAATAATGGATGTAAATATGATGCTGTTCCTTATCCTGCTGGGAAAGAAATTGCCAGCCTCTTACATCAGATAGCTTAAGATGCACTATTATAAAAAAAAAAAAAATCATATTATTTGTCTTCCTGAGTAATGAAGGAGTTTATGTGTATCAGATGTTAGCTTTCTTTCTGTTGTGGAATAACTCCACTCTGTGAGTGAATGACGCCTAAAGGAGGGAGAGAGGGTGAGAGATCTACTGGCCTGTAGTTCCAACAGGGAGGGAGTATGTTTGGACTATGGGCTGCTGGGAGATAAGCAAATAATAGGTTTTATCTTTCAATGTACAATGCCCCTTGCAAGTCTCCAATAATACAATGATGGCCTCACACCCCAGTTCTCAGAGCAAAGAGCACTTGAGAGATGTGGTTATACTACTGAGTGTTTTCGTTTCCTTGGAGTAAGGCTTAGACAATTGGGCAAGCACAAAGTAACAATACTTTATTCACGCTACAAGCCCGTGGCATGTGCTGGAACACCATGGTTTGCCCCATACTGAGCTGGTATTTAAGCCAAAATCTCACCAGTCCAAGTCCATTGTGTAGGTCTGGCCTCTCTCCTATAGCATGATTCCAAATGCTCTCTGACATTCACTTGGGCACATTATTTGCTAGTTCATGTACTTCACGTCCTGATACGCAAAGCCATCCTTCCACTACAACTTTTCAGAACTACATTAATTCAAACTGAAGTCTGTACAGAATCAAAACCTTTTGTTCCTCTCCCACAGAGGCATAATACAGGCTTCTTGCAGACGGCTGTCCTCAGGCCAGAATCTGGTTGTCTTCTGTCACCCCACTTCCTCGTGCAAACCTTTGTTTCTGCCACTATAGTGATTGTTGCTGTTTGTCAGAGGTTAATTCTCCCTGCTGTACAACAATCGCTTTCGGTCAGCTTTGTCTTCTTTTAGCATCTTATTGAAACCAGCATGCAATTTCTCCTGTCATCTTCTATACTATCTGCCTTTCTGAGTTTGGCTCACTGCACTTTCTATCAACCTATCCAAGTCTCTTCCATTTCCCACTCTTCCGTTAGAATCCAGAATATATTCCCTAGGTTTACAGCAAGTGAATCAATTACTTAAAGTGCTAGTGTAAATTCCATTTATACAGAGCCTGGGAATATTATGTTGTTGTTTTTTAAACTAAAACTCCCTAGGCAGTGGCCATGCTTGGAATTCAGGGAGTCATGGTCTGAAAAAAGTAACTTTTCCAGGCATTGTGTATCCTTGACAGTGGAAGACTGAAAGGCAGGCACTAAATAAAGGACTGGGAGGTCTTGTGGTTCCCACATCCTTTGTGGTGCCATGGGTGGTTATTCCATAGCAGAACCTTTTCAGTACTAGTACGCAAACTCACCTCAGAAACGTCACCTGGTGTGTTTTTTAGAAGAACACCCCTCTGCCCAAAACTACAGACCTTGTGAATTTAGACCATGAGAAGTATGTAGGTAGATCACAGCCAAAGTCTAGACCTCTAACACAAAGTCGGAGAGACATTCCCAGCAGCTTCACACTCTGGAAATCCCTTACATTGAAGATTCACCACTGAACAGCAGTCTAATACTTTTCAAATTCAAAATTAATTCTGGAAGGATTTAAGATAATGTAACTAGTCGTCACATTGTAGTTAATATACTGATTTTTCTCTCAGTATGCCCTCAGTCCTTGGATGAAATGGACTAGACTAATTCAAAATACAGATAGACAAATAGATAGATGTCCTTGATAACTAAATCACCCAGAAGGTAAACAACAAACAAAATCAGGATGTGTAACTGGAAAGCCAATCAATTTTTGCATATTGCTGCCACTACTGGTACTGTGATACCTCTTTAGTTCATAAGTAAAAGAATGTTAAGTATGGCATGAAAAGCCTCTGCTTGCATCATCTTTTTTTTTAAAGTAATTTAGAGCTTCATTCAGCAGCCCTTCTCCAGTGGACATTTCTGCTTCCACAGAGCAGGGACAGGCTCCAGTTCCTGCTATCCTTCACCATTGACTAGGCTGACTAGGGCTGATGGAAGCTGTAGTCCAACAGCATTTGCAGAGCCACATTTTGTATTTTTGGGAAAGAGCTAATCAGAACAGCACATACACACACACCATTTAAACAACAACAGCAGCAAGATCAGTCCTCTACCCTCTTTGAACATCCATTCCATGCATGGGTGCTTTATACCAGAAACTTTATGATTATGCCTATCAGCTAGGACAACAGCCTCAGATCCACTCTGGCACTGAGAGCTCGCCTGTATCCTCTTCTCTGGTTTCATGAATAATTGCCTGCAGGCTTTTCTACTCCCATGGACACATGTGCGCATGCACGCGCGCGCACACACACACAGAATTTATTGAAGGTTTGCAAGGATTCTTGCAAATGACTGCTAGCAGTGAGTATACAGATGTACCAGATTAGCTAAAAAGCCATTCCCTATTTAATTAGTTTTGATTTGTTGTATATGAAAAATAAAACAGCATCTGCTATCACATCAAAGTCATGGCTATATAGTTCATGTTATTAAAACCCCCTGCTTTTTCCTCTGGAGATTAACAATTGAATCCCTGGAGCTGTAATCAGACAATAAGAGGGCCATTTAATAGTTGCAGATCACTGCTTCGGTCCTATATACGGTACATTCATGCTGATGAGGAAGGGCCCACACAGTGATCACTCTGACTTATTGGATCACTGTGCAGCTTGGGAGGCTCAAATTACTCACGTGCACAAATGTTTGCATGCTCAGAAGAAACCAAGCCATGGGGAGAACCGAATACCCTGGGAAAAGATCTGTTGAGTGAGGGTGTAATTTTACTCTCAGTGCTCCAACAATAGCAGCACTTTAGACTGTGTCACAAACTACATGCAGCTATACATTCTGAGCATTTATCCATCAGAAGGAGCAAACTATGTCAGACAGCCACATTAGAATCCAAATATCAATGTATACCAAGCATTGGACTCTTCCAGATGCCATCAGAATGAAAGCAAAGCAAAGCAATACCAACCTCCTTGCATATTACAGTACATTACACGGTGCTGCAGTTTTAGTTTTAATTCTCTTTGCTATTACACTTTGCTCTTATTATAGATAATGGGAAATCATATTTACTTACTGACATTGAATCCAGCATATTTGTCATAACACCATAATTTATGTTAATCAAGTGCCTCTAAATTCTGTTCCACATCAGATCTTCAAACTGCTCCTTTTCAGCCTCCAGAATAATTGATACACACACATTTGGAAATACTGGTAGTTCAAGTTCCAAGTGTGTATGCAGACCTCACCTCACCAATCTGGGGTGAGTCTCCCCCTCAGTATTTGGATAACTCATGCTTTGGGTTACAGGGTCTCTTAATAATCATATACAGGAGGATGTAGCTTCAGACTACCTATTAGCTTTAATATACAGTTAGAATGTCAAACAGGCATAAGTCCCACAATTCCAGACAAGATGGGATAAACATCCAAACAGTAAAAACAGACATATAAACACACTCAGACATGCCTTTTAAAATTCATATTTTGAGACATTCTTTTTAACATATCAAAACAAGGAAACAGCTAAATAGGGACGAAATCCAAAGCATTAATGACCCCCATTTGTTTACAGAGCCTATGCCCAGGGCAGTATTTCAGAACCAAGCAGATGTCCTAAATCTGTCAAAAACTTTGGATTAGATGAGGTCATCATCAACCAGGATCTGAGCACTGGCTGGAGAGACCAATCAGGCCCAAGCTGAGTATAGAGGCAGATTGAGAAAAAGGCCAAATTCCTACAGACAATTGATCATAGCTATGATGGCACGTGAAGCAAAATAAAACAAAAACTCCAAGTTAATCGCCTTGGGGACATTTCTTTATCATTTTTACCAGAGCTTGGAATTTACCAGATCCTGGCACAAGTAATGAGTGGATGTGGTGGAGATGTAAGAGGAGAAGCCACAAAAAGAAATTGGAGGTTCAGGACCTTTTCAACTGCCAACAGTTCAGTCTAGAAGTAAGAGTACAGATGAGTGTCTCTGAGCACAGTAGCTTTCTTCTCCCGACTGAGTAACTGCAGCCCACCTACCTACCTCCATGTGAGATTAGGGGGTGGGTGGGCCTTCCTGGATGGGACTTCCAGGTAAATGCAAGCAGCCCCCAATATCTTTGAAAATTCAGCATTAGCCATATACTGTGACCATTTCCGCACTACAGTGTTAAAGTGCTGCTATTCCACTATCAACCTCCTATGGAATTCTGGGGTTTGTAGTTTAGGGAAGGGCACTTCGAATTCTCAGCCAAAGAGCTCTTTGGTCTCAGTACAGAATTCCATAAGGCGTTGAAAGTGGAATAGCAGTACTTTAACGCTATAGTGCGGAAATGGCCTGTGACTAAAGTCACTAAGCAGGGTCAGCCCTGGTTAGTACTTGGATGGGAGACCACCACCAAATACCAGGTGCTGTAAGCTATATTTCAGAAGAAGGAACTAGGAAAACCACCTCTGAGTATTACTTTCTTAAGAAAACCATATGAAATTCATAGAATCACCATTACTCAACAGGCAACTTGAAGATACACCCACACACATTAGACATTTATCTCCATGTCACATCTAGCAGCCTCTCCTACAGACAGGAACTCAAGGAAAGACTTCTTGAGTTCCAGCCTCTTTCCTTCCATCCCTAGGAATTCCACTTTCCATCTTTTGGACCTGCTGCAGGCTTTAAATCCTAGTGAAATTCAAGGGGAGAACTGGATGATCCCTCAATCTCCTTAGAGAACAAGTCTCTATATCCCCTGTAGCCCAGAAACCGGGGATTGGTGTGAGGATCCGTGGCATGCCGAATCCCCGAGCCACAGTAAGGTTTGGATGCTTAAAGGGACAGAAGCCCCTTCAGGCTCAGGATACCCGGGCAGACAAAGAGGAGGGCCGGACTTCAGCTCCAGGAAAAAAAGGTGGGGGCGAAGGAGGCAAGCAGGAGGAGAGAGAGAAAGTGGGGGCCGCCTCGATCCACTGGGAGAGGCGGGATAAACATAAATTTATTATTATTACTATTATTATTATTATTGTTGTTGTTATTATTATTATTATTATTACTACTACTACTACTACTACTAAGTGAGAGAGATCTCATTAAACCAGGTAAAGCAAAGAGAGCTACGGGAGACTTTCGCTTGGCCCCAACTCAGTGGCGGTCCAGCTTGGCCACGGATGCGCGCGTGAAAAGGGGCGCCCCGTGCAGAAGAAGGGCGGAGGCGGCGCTCCGACACCAGCCCGGCGTGGTCATGACGCCCATGGGCTCATAGGGGGCGCGACGGCGCCCCCCGGGAAGGGGAGGGAGGGCACCGGGGACAGCGGCTGGACGAGAACCGCCAGGGTCACCGTGACATTGCCGTGGAGGAGGGAGCGAAAAAGGGAGTGGGGAAAGAGATCCGGGAGATGGGAATGAGAGTGACGGCGGCGATCGCACGATCTTCTGTACGGAGCAAAGTTGGTCGTGTTTTTAAGGGAAACAAGCAGGATGAGCGCGGGAGAAAAGACCCCGCCTCCCCATCGGCAGCCGCCTTTTCAAAGATGCTCCTTGCGTGAAAAAGAGCCTCCCGATCTCAGCCCGGCGCGAGGGAAGGAGAGGAGGTGCCTCTGCACGTGCAACATGGGGAGAGACAGGGGGCCATTTCCGCACTACGCTCTTATAGCGCGATCATTCCACTTTCAACCCCCTATGGAATCCTGGGGTTTGCCGTTTGGGGAGGATTCCACGGGATGTCGAAAGTGGAATATTCGCGCCATAAAAGCGTAGTGCGGAAATGGCCAGGGTGCTGCCGGCAGGGAGGGGAAAGCAAAGCGCTCCCAACCGTGGACCTTCCCGTAGGCGCCGAGGGGGCTCGCCAAGCCCTTGGCTTCCCAAATAGGCGGGTAGTAGAAACACACCGGCGCGCACGTAGGCAGCCAGGCTTGTCAGCGCGCCTGGCGGCCACGCGCCTCCCTCCGTCGCCCAACTTCAGAGCCTTACAAACGGTGGGGGAGCTCCAGCGGGGGGTCGTGGCCTGAAGCCCCCCCCCACCCGCGCGCGCCGCTGACCACCCCGCAGGCGATCCCCTAATGAGAGCCCTCAAGCGCCTGGCCGGCCTCCCTACGGGGCGCGCTGGCCGGCCCAGGATGCCGGGGAGGACGAAGCTGGGCGGTCCGGGGCCACCTGCTCGGGCGAGACTCCCGCCCGCCCAGCCCCTCGGCATCGGCATCGGCATCTCCCCCCCCCCCCGGCGGACCGCGCCGCCTCAACGCCTGACTCACCTGGGTATCCCGGGGCGCGGGGCGGGCGGGCTGCTCCCGCTGCGGGGACGCCTCCTCCGGCTGCCGGCTCGGCTCGGCGGCGGTGGGGAACTATTTCGGGGCGGCGGCGGCGGCGGCAGCTCCGGTCCCGGGGCGATTTGTCGCCTGTAGCTCAAGAGCGACGCTGGCCGCTCTTCTGTGGGCGACGTCAGGGAGGCAGAAGGAGCCAAGGAGAGCCGCTGGGCCGGCTGGGTCCTAGCGCCTCCCCCGACTTGGTTGGGTAGCTGCTGGTTGGTTGGTTGGCTGGTTATTTGATTTTCCTTCTTTTTAAATCAAGGAGCCCAGCATGGGCGGCAAGAGCTCAGGGGCAGCCGCGATGCCCAGGCAGAGAGAGGCTGGTAAGGGAGGTGGATCAGGTCAACTAGACTCAAACCAGGGATAGATCTGGTATTTAGATCAGAACAGGGAAGCCACACAAGACCAAAAGACTGGATCAGAATGGTCAGGGTTTGGGACAGAGAGAAGGAAAGTTATGGGTACTAAAGCACTAGAAAGCTTTAAGAGGTAGGGCAGCCATCAAAATAATTTGGGGAGAGCATTTAGCCCCTTGGATAGGTCCCATAAAGTTCAGATTGAACCCCGCTCTGAATTTGGGACATCAGTTCCAGGTCCCTTCTCCATCTTGGAACCAACCAGACTATAGTTGTGCTGCGGAACCTCTGACCTGCCAAATGTTCCCAGTTCCCATTAATCCTAACCAACTTGCAGGAGGGTGAGGTATAATTGGAGTAATGTTCATCCATGCTTGGAGAGCCAAAGTTCACTCCCCACAAATGCCCAATGTCCCAGAATTATGGACTCTTCTTTAATTGGGTTCTTCTTTAATTGAGTGCTGTCCCTTTGCCCTTTTGTGCCTCTGACATCTATTTTGCATGCACGTACTGCCTTTCATCTGTTGCCCCTGCTCATCTTTTAACAACACGCAGACACAGCAATCCTAGATGCCTTTCTCTTCCCTCCAGCCTTTGCTAACATTTCACTTGGGCAACATAACTATTTAGCATTATTCCTGGGAGCGTCTGATTCCTGTGAACCCATCTACTTTTAGAACTGAATTAAACAGATAACCTTTAAATCCTGAAACTTAAGCAGAAGTATTTAATGCAAGTGGACTGACTCAGTCAAGGAAGTTACAACTCTGAGTCTGCAAGACCTGAATAGGGTTGCTAACAACATGTTCTCTTGAAGGTCTCTCAACTCAAAGCCTATTTGATAGCATATAACAAAAAATGACCTGAAATCACTTTAGTGACTTAGTGGATCGAATTCCCCATTCAGCAGACACTAAGGCTATATATATCAGAGGTGGGAATTGTTTGTCCCTCCAAATGTTGTTGAATTACAACTCTCAGTGGTCCTAGCCAACAGTAAAGAATACTGGGAATTGCAATTTAGCAACACCAGGAGGGCTGCACAGTTCCCATCTTTGGTCTACATAAAGAGTGTTTAGCTTTGGAGAGGGGGTGAAGCCATTATCCTGCACCCTTTGATAGACCTCACTGATGCATCCAGGCATACCAGAAGTGATCTTACAGCACTTCGAGTCACCGTTTTCAGCCTGTTCTCACTGTTTTTCAATATGAGGATGGTTCTGGGGAAGGTGAGGCAAGCCTATGCATTTGTGGGAGTGTGGACAGGCAGTTGAGGACAAAAAAAAAAAAGACAAAAAAAAAACAGTAGTCCAAAGTTAGCCCAAAATATTCTAATTTTCTTCAGGTTTAGGAGTCTTGGGCAGGTCCCCAGAGGGGATTTGAGATGGCACAAAAGTGGGGTTTGGGGCTGCTTATGGCCTACATCTTCTCCATCTGCTCTGCATCCACAATTTCCTTCCTCTGATCTACCTCTCCACTTTCTAAACTTTGTCAGAATTCAATACTGAACCACCAATTAGAGATTAAAGTGAGAAAAATGGGGATTGTTCCTGGAATTCTGGCAACATTTTATTCTTATTTAAATCATAAATATAACAAAGAACAAATTGGCCCTTGTGCTCAGAGAGGTGTGTTGACCTCTGAGCTCTGAAGAAATGAAGTCTGGAAAAAGTGTCATATGAGTTATATTGGAAATAAGTCAAGGGTGTGAACAATATTGACCTTCAAGTCTTGTATTTGACATCTCTAACCTTCAGAATGATAATCACCTATCCCTCTGTAAATGCACTGCTGATTAATCACCATGTCATAAAAATCTTATTATTATTTTTTTCATTAAGAAGAGGTCATTCCAGTTATCCAAACAACTGGTGCACTGTCAAAATGCAATTAAAAGCTACTCAGGGCAACCACTGTCTTTGATTAGGCAGCAAGAGGTGACTGCTTCAGGCAGCAGATTTTGAGTGTCAAGCAAATGGTTATTTATTTAATTTTATATTTCTACCACCACGAAGAGAAAGAGCTGCTTGCAAAATTTCCTGCTTGAAGGTCAAAGTAACTTGAATGGCCTGACTTTCCATGCACCACAACTATGGACAAAGCATTTGCTACTTTGCCTCAGGCAGAAATGTGAGTTGGACCAATCCTGAACCAAGTGACCCTTGAGCAGGAGAGGAAGAATAACCCAGTCAGATGAATCTGCTGTTGTTTCTTCAGCTATGTCTAGACTTGGAGTCATAAAACCACTGTCCTATGATAGAAAATGAAGAAAGAAATGACAGACACTATTGCTATTTTTCAAATACTTTGACAGCATATTGTTTTTCTTATAAGTCTCGTCAAAGCTGCTCTGCATGAATCTGTTTGCAAAGAGAGTAAGGCACTTACAAGAATGTGACTAGTGGTCTCAGCTGAGAGTGATCTCAGCTGCTTCTCTTCCTCAGGCTGCAAGCCTATACCGTCGTACCAGGGAATAAGCCTTATTAAAATCAATAGGGCTTACTTCTGAGTAGACAAGTATGAGATTGCACTGTGACGCTTGTAGGAACTACATGTCAAAGTGGATATTAATAACTTATGACACAACTTCATTTAGATAAGGTGACTGCAGCCTGGCAACCTCTGACTTCTTCCACAGATGTCTTAGGGAATGCTTTGCATATTCTTAGGATCCTGGGATGACATGTGTATATCCAGGTGGCTGATAGCTTTTTTTCTTTCCTGTTTTCTTCTTGCCTGTTGATCCATCTAGTGTGAGCGCCCCTGGATACTCATGTTCTATCACTGCAATGCTTCTTATCTGTATGCATCTGCATGCCATTACCTTTTCCCTCAAGGTAGGATGGTAAAACAGTCCCCTTTAGAGGTACAGTCCTAATTTTTAAAATGTTATTTGCTGATACCCAGCAGCATATAAAGTACAGTCTATCATCCAGTTAAAGCTGAGTAATTTTATTTAAAAAAATTATGGACTGCCATGGGATTTAAAACAGGTTTAAAATATATACTCAGTTTAGCTGGCTTAAAGTACAAACAACTGTAAAAGCTGCTTTGATTATCCAGATCTCCCAGCTGCCCATCCCTTTTAAATATGCAGTTCTGAAATGCAAAATGTCTTGAGTAGGCCCTGGGTAACTGTGGAGGGAAATGGCATAACAAGCTTTTGGTCCATATTTCACTTGTGTAAACCTCCTTTACCCTCCCCTGCCCCAATATACTGCTCCCTTAGTTTTTATCTATCTGCTTTTACATTGCCCTGGGGTAAAAATGTACTCAGCTTCTCTAGATCGGATTTCATGGCATATGTCCAAATAGCCTTTCCACTCTCTTTCATGCATACAGATGTTTGGCTTTATAATTTATTTATATTTTTACCCTGCCTTGGAGAAAGTTATTATCTCTGAAAGTGGCCTATGCGCTTTATGTTCTCGAATCTGCTCTGAAATAAATTTATCACTGAAACCTCAGTAAAACAACATATTTCTTCCCAGAAGTCTAAAGGTTGGTTAAAAAGGAGCTAACCTAACCTGCTAAGAGGGAGTTCCAACTATTGAGGTAATGCTAGTCAAAAGGCCTGATCTCATTTTCCCCACTAACTCCACCTCTCCTGGAGGTGGAACATGTACAGGGTCTCAGAAGATGAACAAATCCAATATTCTCCCTTCCTGATTTAGTCAGTTCCTTCCCTCATTTGTGCGACTGTCACGGGGTCCTGATTATGCATCACATCCTCTGATGAATTTGCCTGCGAGACACATGTTGACCAGCAACACGATTTCTGCCCTCAGCCTTACTTTCATTCACATTCACAATCTTACTCTCTCATGTCACACATCATGCACCTCAGCTATTATGTGACCTCTTAAAATTATTTACTAACTGCTCATTTTCTTTACAAATATAGTGAACATGGGAATGCTCTAAGTTGCTGTCTATGGAGGTTTCCCCTGCAACTTCCTGTAGCAGTTGTGAGTTGCTTATTTCCTGTTATGTTAATGCATAGCTGTAGGCTTTTTAAAAAAATGTTTGAAAAAGGCTTACAAATATATTTAATAAGGTATACACTTATTGTTTATGATGACATGACCAGGAGCCATTTCATCGTATGTGTGGAATGCCTTCTTCAACCAGAAAGAATGCACAGACACGAATAGATACAGGGATTGCAGTGTGGTGTAGAATGAAAATAGCAAAAAAGACAATGCAATGCAAAAGTGCAGTCTGTAACACAATTCAATTAAAGCTTAAGGCTTAAATTCAGTTCCTAGCCCCAACTATAGCAGTCCAATTGAATAAATGGAATTTATATAAGTATTAACTTCCCATCAACAATCAGTTCAATAGGCCTATTCTAGTTGTCATTAATAATTGGATTTGGGCTCAAATGTATACAAAATGAACATATCTTGACTGCTTCCTCCAAGAATATTTTCTCCCACCTCGTATGTACTAAGTAATGTGTGATGGAAGACTTATAGACTTAAGGTATTGTTTCAATTTCCCGCTTGGCCCTGGAAACCCGGTAGGTGACCTTGGGCGCTTCATAGACACTCAGCCTCGGAAAACCCCGAAGTCTTAGGGTCACCATAACTCAGAAATGACTTGAAGACACACAACAACAATAACGAAAGGCAAAGCATTAAAAATCACAAATAATGTTGGAGAAGCCCAGAGAAACAACCTGTGTAAACCAATTTGTTTTGACTTCATTAAATTACACAGCCTTCATCAATCAGAAAGGAGGCTGCTAATGTTCAACCATACAGATAGCAAGGCTAATGCTCATTTTAGTGCACCAAGGACAATGTCTTTCTCTTTATGAAGACAGTAATAAAAAAAAATCAGACAACTTGAGATTCAGTGGGAAAGCACAAGATCTAGTAAGGAGAATTCTCGTTCAGCCACTCTTACTACCTTCATTGAATTATGGCACTTTTAATGAAGAAGGAAAACATGGATGCAATCATTGAATGAATGAGTATATTCTGCCAGAAGATGCACATTAGCTGTTGTGCAGTAACAATTAACTTGCTACAGATCTCTTGTTAACCAACTAAGTTGTGGCCTGTTGTTAATAAAATAGCTCAAGTCTTGTCTATTAATTTCTGCCTTTTTATGCAAAGGATCACATAATTGCAGAAAAGCTAAAGGACATTGTGTGTAAACTGCTGTTTCCTTTCCATCAACAAGATTCATCAGCCAACTCAAAATTCAGGAGAGGCATAGCAAAAAGCAGACAAAGAATACAATGCAAATCTGACCAAATGTCAATAAGACTTCAGGGAAAACCCATCAATATAACCAAAATCCAAGTTTATGCCCCAGCTACAGGGGCAAAAGAAGATGAAATTAAGACATTCTATTCAGAAGTCCTGGAGAAAAATTATCACACACCAAAATATGATGTCTTGTTAATCATAGGTGACTGGAATGCAAAAATAGGAAACAGAAGAGAATCTAAGATTGTAGGAAAATTTGGCATAGGATCACAAAATGAAGCAGGAGACTAACTGGCTGAATTTTGCAAAGCCAGTGGTTTGTTCATTGTAAACACATGCTTCAAGCAATCCAAAAAATGATGGTATACATTGACATCACCTGACGGACAACACAGAAATCAGACTACATAACTGGAAACAGAAGATGAAGAAGCTCCATTCTCTTGCACTGCTAAAATGACACATGAATGGGTCTTAGAGCAAATCAAGCCTCAACTCTCCCTAGAAGCCAAGATGACTAAACTAAGGCTGTCATACTTTGGTCATATCATGAGAAGAAATAATTCCCTAAAGAAGAATGCTTTTAAGGTGGAAGGCAGTAAGAAAAGAGGAAGACTGCATTACAGATGGATAAACTCAATCAAGGAAGACATGTCCCTGAATCTATAAGACCTGAGCAAGGCAGTTAATGATACAGAGGCTTGGGGATCTCTCGTCCATAAGATTGCCATAAGTCAAGGTTGATGTGCCAGCAGTTAACAACAACAACAAATTGTACCTGCAGATAGGCAAAATTAACAACTCCCTACCTGCCACTGTTGAATCCCCTCAACTTGAAAATTAGTTCTGGGGTCATTGGTTGTTGTAATGTGTTTTCAAGTCAGTTCTGGCTTATGGCAACCCTATAACTGATTTTTCTTGACAGGATTTATTCAAAGGAGATTTGCCATTACTTTTCTTTAAGGCTAAGAGAATGTGAGTTGCCCAAGGTTGCTGAGTGAATTTCCATGGCTGAGCAGGGATTCGAACTATAGTCTTCCAGAGTCGTAGTTCAACACTCAAATCCCTTTAGCACACTGGCTCTCTATTGGAAGTACACAGCTAAATCATTATTTGCAGTCTGAGCCTCAAAGGAAGGCAAAAGCAACCCCCATCTGAACAAATCTTGCCAAGGTAACTGCATGATAGGGTCGCCATAAGTTGGAAATGCCTTGAAGGCACACAGCAACAATAATTTCAACAAAATGAATAGAATCCAGTTAGAGTTCAGTTACTAACCCAGATAAATCATTTTGTCCTTAAAGTAGCTGAGAAGACTAATGAAGTGTGATGGAGACCATACTCAACCATCACCATAGAAGAGTGACCAAGTGTGAGGTGTTCTCTGTTCTTTATTGAGAGGCATGGTTCAAGTTTAGAGGAAGTTGGATCAATACAGTTCCAGTACAAATCAGCACAGCTGCCTGTTATCTGTCATTGCCCTTGGTGGGTGGATGGGACAGACAATAGTATTCCTTGCAGGGCATTACTGGCTAGTATGTAATAATTCAGCTATGTGGTTCTGACTTAGCCTCTTTCTCCCTCTGATACTACCTCTTAATATCTACTGGTGCAAATGGGGGATCCTCTCCTCTTGGCCATTACTCAGGAGCAGGTATCAGACAGTACCTGTTCACTGTATGCACATATGTTGAGTACAGGGTCAGTTCATGTGCATAGCATGACCCATCCCCAGGCCCTTCAAAGCATGGAATCTTCTTTAGTTAAAAAAAAAAAAAAAATTAAGGGGAAAATTGATACAAAATGCCTCTATGACACAAAAAGCTGGCCCTGTAATATATTATACACAACAAAACTGGCTAATAAATCGGGAAATAAAAAAGGATGGAGAGCTTGTATTTGGTTCATTAATATACTACCAAATGATTTGTTTTTCATTATTCTAATAAATGTATGGCCTAAATCCTATTGGGAGTTCCAACTAATGTAGGTCCACTAATCAATTGGATTTACACATCTGTAGAGCCAGTGTGGCACAGGTGGTCCGTATGTCCAACACAACCCTGAAGACCAGCGCTCAATTCCTCCCTCAGCCACGGAAACCCACTGGGTGACCTTGGGCACATCACACACTCTCAGCTCCAGAAAACCCCACGAGAGGTTTGCCTTAGGGTCACTATAAGTTGGAAATGATTTGAAGGTGCACAACAACAGCAACAACAACACTCACCATTCATAAACTGATTAAACGGATCAACTCTCATGAGAACTAACAATAAAGATTCAGGCCTATATGTTTATTGAGTCAGATGAAGAATGTATGAATTTTCTGAAGAAGGAGAATATAAGAACCAGCCAGTCTGCTGGGGATTCTGGGGCTGTAGTACAGAACTTTTAATTTTTCCACAGTCTGACCTTTACATTTGAATAGACATGCAAGAGAGTGTGCTGTCAACATGAAATTGACTGTGAAATCCTGGTTTGGCTGACTCCTTAATGAAAATTCTATATGCTTTTGTTATTGGCACCATACTACAGCAAACTTTGCTGCTAAACTACACTTTACCCTAAATACATACCATTCAGTTATAGATTATTATATTTTTTTACTGTAACACTGGTGGCAGGCAAATTCTATTTAATGGCCCCAGGAACTGCTAGGGACCACACAAATCCCCCCTTGAAAACAAAACAAACCAAACCAAAATTTGCCAAAAGTCTACTTCCAGTTTTTTGGGGAAAAGGTACTTTTAAAAGCATTTAAAAGATGTAGGGAGGGACTGTGCCTGGTTTAAAAGAAGATCTATAACTTCTGGTGGCTTACTGTAGTAGCAATTGTATTTTTTCCCCCTTTTTAGCTGAAAATTTGCATTGAAGTGAATGGAGTGTCAGGGAGGAGCATAGAGTCTCTATTTAAAAAAAAAAAAGCTTTGGGTCAGCATGTGACCACTGGACCACATGATTCCTAGCCCTCTTCTGCACAGGACACAAGTAAAAAAAGAGTAAAAAAGTTAAAAAAAAAAGAGAGAGTAAAAAATGATTGGGACCTTAAAGGACATGTTTCTTGTAGTTTATCCCACAATCATAACAACATTTGTAGCTCTGAGAGCAAAGGGAGTATCACAGCTTCCAGTTTTGACTGCTTGCTGGAACTGAGAGACAAATACAACCTTTTAGACAGTAGCTTAGCTCAAGTATATGAATCATCCTGAGATACTTCTTCTGTAAGTATCATTTTTCTTTTCTCTCTCTCTCTGTCTCTCTCTCTCTTTTTTTTTGGCAGAATGATTGCTTTGTGCTTATGTCATACTGTGGTCTTGAATTTTGAGTTGATTGATGGATCTTGTGGATGGAGGAGGGGGCAGAAGTTTGGACACAATGTTCTTTAGCTTCCCTGCAGCTACGTGAACCTTTGCATAAAGAGGCAGAAATGAATAGACAAGGCTTGAGCTATTTTATAAACAGCAGGCCACAATATAATTGATTAACAAGAGATCTGCAGCAAGTTAATCGTATTTAACTGCTATTTAAATAACCTTCCTCAGTGTAGGTATCTAATCCTCATGGGATTAGAACTGGTGAGACAACCACTACCTTCTTCATCCATTTTAAGCCATCTCCTCACCCCAACTCAGAGCCACAAAACAGATTGCGAGCACTTCAAGACAGAAGATCATCTAAGTAATCCAGAGAAATTGCACACCTGTTCCAACATTTACACCTTAACATTTTAAAAAAAACCTTTTTATAAGGGAATAGAACTAGAAGTGGTAGGAAAACAAACATGGAAGGGTTACAAGTTTGGACCTCTCTCAAATTCCATGACTGGAGAAGGGCAACTCCATGCATGTTGACAACCTAATGGGCATTCTAATTCCAGCTCTGCATCAATAGACTAAGCACACTGATACCTTTGAGTGCTCACCCCCATCCCCAACTAGTCACAGCACAATCCCACTCAGAAGTCAGGGGGCTCCAAATAAAACAATGTTGCCCTGCACTCTAAAATCTGCTTCTTAGCCTGCACTCGTGTCCTTTCACCCTACACAATTATAGTGCTAAGATTCCACTTTACCTGCCATGCCAACACTCTACAGAAATTTGGAGACTTGAAGCCAGAGTGATGTAATGGTTTGAGCACTGGACTATGACTCTGGAGACCAGGGTTCAACTCCATCCTTGGCCATGGAAATCCACTGGGTGACCTTGGATAAGTCACACTCTCTCAGACTCAGAGGAAGGCAAAGGCAAACTCCATCTGAGCAAATCTGTCCAAGAAAATCCCACAATATGTCTGCCTTAGAGTCACCATAAATTGGAAATCACCTGAAGGCACCTAGCAACATTTAAAGAGGTATTGAGAATTCTCAGCCAGAGAGTTCTAGTGCCTCACCAAACTATGGATTAGTAGCTTATTACACAATGCAGGTAAATCAGTATTACAGTAGAGTAACAGTGCCTTTGTCTGGGATTTACCACATGAAGTTGTTCCTCTTCTGTTGTTCTTTCAACAGGAGATTGTTTGAAAAGTGTTGCTTTTACAAACACACACACACACAAAATTGTTAATGACCTTCTTTGTAAAAGAAACACTTTCCAAATGCTCTCCCTTCAGGAGAACAACAGGTGAGGAAAGACTTTATGTGATAAGACTCAGCCAAGGATGGTGTTGTTCTGCCGTAATCGCAATTTACCTTCCTTGTATGATAAGCTTCTAAATGGTTGCATTATTCAGTGGCAGTCATAAATAGAAACATCACATGCATTAATGCAGTCAGATATAGTACTATAAGGTTACCCATGATGCAGCAGTTCTTGGTGTGTGGCAAGATATTTGTGCTGACTCACTGATTTAAACTGCCCTATTTAATCTGGTTCTGGCATGTTACATTCAGCCAACTGCACACATGCAATTGAATGAAAAGCTGCAGGAAGAAACTCTTACTTGAAATTATAATATGGCTTGACCAGAATTTCATGTTTATTTCTCTCGTCATGGATCCCCAGACATCTTCCTGAAAATGTAGTATAAATACATGTCTATATACTTTTGCCAATACATGTCCCTTTACTGTATTATGTACAACTGGCCTAGATTTTATACTGGAGTCATTGTGGTATTGAAATGGGGGAGGGGAGCTACAGAAATTATCAGACTATGAGAGTGGTTTGTTTAACGCATGCACACGCACGTGCGTGCGCACACACACACACATTCCTTAAAAATATTTGATAGGCACTTATCTTTTATCTAATCTCCCCTTCTGTATCACAGATGTATATATGCACACACCCCTACAATTTTTACATCCTGTGTACATCCTGTGAAAACCATGTGTATAAATCACAAACAGAGATTTAAAAAGAGATATTGATAATAGATGTAAACAACAGTATAAGATGGAATAGAGAGTTGATAGAATGGATAGTGGGGCGGGCAAAGAAAAATGGAAGCTCAGAGAAAAACAGCAGATGGACTATTAAAATGGGTCAGATATCAGCTGGACCATAAATAAATAAATAATAAAGCATAGGAAAATGACAGAGGTTGTGCCCATTGCTAAAGGATAAAGAAGATGGCAAGCAAACTTGCTTGTCGTGGGGGGGGGTGATGTCTAGCACCAGCACAAAACACAGGCCATTTCTGCACTAGGCTGTTATAGCGCTATGACTCTACTTTCAACATCCTATGGAATCCTAGGGTTTGCAGTTTTGGGAGGGACCAGCCAGCATAGTGTGAAAACGGCCACACACACTTTTTTTTTTCAATTAAATTTTGATTAAATTTCAATTTCAATTAAAAAGAAACAAATATGAATATGTGCAAACAAATAACAAGAATTGACAAGTGGTCATACATAAAAACAAAAAGTTGGTGCCCACGAAAGAAAAAAAAAACCAGACAATATAACAACAACATAAGACAGTCCAAGTACAACAATACTGCAATTAACAAATCTAACTTCCTTCTCTGATAGAGCTTCAGATTGGTTATCTTCTTTCTTATTGCACTGTTCCTTTATCTTACTGCTTACAAATTTGACCTTCTTCCTAAGATACCCTTTTAATATATGTAAATCAATTTGAACCTCTTCTTTACAACAAACTCCCAAATCTATACTTATCACCCTTAACTAGCTATATCTTTCATTATTTCATTGTCGTCGTCATTACATCATGACCATCATCATTATTATAATCAGTGTCATCATCATTATAATTTAATCATTCTCATTACATCAGTAAAATTTGTTGTTTTGTCATCATCATCATATCATTGGATCATAATCATCGTTACATCATATTCATTCTTGTTAAATCAATAACTTTCATTGTTTTGAGAGGATCTCTTATGTTAGCAGCACATATACAATTATATTGTTGCGGGACATCCTAATTACATACTTTCTTTTTCTTATCTCCCTTACAAAAAATTCCAATTGACTTGATAGGGCCAAATTGGGAAAAGCTCCTCCCCAGATGGACTGCTAACAATTTTTATAAGCATTTCAAAGACCAACTTGTGAAACCACTACAGAAATTGCTGAATTCAGTATTGGAAAATAGCCAGATTCTGAACAGCTGGCAAAAAGCAAACATCATCCTGATACCAAAGACTGAGCCGGAAGAAGTCACATGTAAAGATTTTAGGTCAATCTCTCTTTTTGATGATGACTACAAAATATTTGCATCAATTCTGGCCAAATGTTTAAAACAGATTCTCTCTAGTTATATTAATGAAGACCAAACAGGTTTTCTTCCTGGGAGACAAATGAGGGACAATATGAGAATTGTTATGAATATATTGGAATATTTTGAGTCACATAACAAAAAGAAAGGAGCGTTACTCTTCCTAGACACAGAAAAGGCCTTTGATAACATCAGATGGGACTTCATTGTGCAGGTGTTGGAAGGAATGAAGTTCAGGAAGGCATTTCTGACCTGGATTAAGTCTATCTATTTGGATCAAGAGGCATGCTTGATTATCAATTCCAATCAATCTGAAACATTTCCTATACAGAAAAAGGCAAGGCAAGGGTGCCCACTGTCTCCACTATTGTCTATTTTGGCGTTAGAAGTGCTTCTAAGAAACCTTCGAAAGCAGGAGGATATCCAAGTTGTGAAGATTGGCAAAGATGAATATAAAATCTGGGTGTTTCCTGATGACGTGGTGCTTTTTTTGGAGGACCTGCTATCTCAAACAGCCAAAGTAAATAGGGTGATAAATTTGTTTGGTGAGATGGCAAGGTTTAAGATTAATAAACATAAAACAAAAATGTTAATTAAAATATTAAAACCAAAGAGGAAACCCAACTTGAGGAAGTATCTGGAATCCAGTTTACCCATAGAGTTAAATGCTTGGGAATTCAGGTTACTAACAACAATAACCAATTATTTCAGAATAATTATTTAACAACTTGGAAATTTATTCAAGGGAAACTGGAAGTTTGGAAACAGTTAGGTTTGTCTTTATTGGGAAAAATATCGTTGTTTAAAACAAGTATTTTACCACGTATGTTATTCCTATTCCAATAGCCATTCCTTATAGGTGGTTTGGAAATTGCAAAAAAGATATTGTAAGATTTCTTTGGAATGGGAAAAAACCAAGGGTAAAGCTCAAACCAATGACTGATCTCCGGGATCAAGGTGGATTTTCTATGCCAGATTTAAAAACATACTATGTGGTGGCCTGCCTAGTTTGGATAAGACCGTGGGTTTTCTTGAATGATCATCAGTTTTTGGCACTGAAGGGGCATGATCTGCACTTCAGGTGGCATACCTAGTTATGGTGTGGCAAGGCTGAAGTGCAGAAAATGTTCCTCAGACATGTAATTCAGAAATCTCTTTTGAGGATATGGATAAACCCCTTCTATATTCTAAGTTGCCATTCTCCGTCTCCCCAGCAGAAGCACTTCAGATAAAAGGTCTATGAAGAGAGGGAGAATGGTTCATTTATAAAGATCTAGCATACTTAGAAGATAGAGAAGTTAAATTGAAAAACCAACAAAAGCTTCAACAAGAGGGGGTTGTCATACAGTGGTTTCCTTACCTCCAGATCAAAGAGAGGTTTAAAAAGGACATGGAAAGGGGAGGTATAACTTTGGAATAACCACCTCTGGAAAAAAAGTGGCAGGGTGGGAATACCCACCTGCTGTCAAAAATGTATAAATTAATAATAGGGATCTGGAGGGAGAAAACACTAAAGAATACATGATCAACTGGGTGCAAGGCTTAGGACATAATATATATTTGGAAGATTGGAAGGAGTTGTGGAAAAATTGCACTAAATTTACCCGTTCCTATATTCTACAAGAGAATGTGGTTTAGGTGGTACCTCCCACCCATGAGAAAACTGTTTAAGTGTACAAAGAATAGATGTTGGAAGCGTGACAAAGAGATTGGTACATTTTTTCATCAGTGGTGGGGGTGCCATAAGGTTAAAAAATTTTGGAGGATGATATGCTCCAGAACTCAAAAAATACTGCATGTTAAAGTTGATTTAAAACCGAAATTCTTCTTGTTGGCTATTTTCTATTTGGATAAGGAAGTGGAAGAAAAATTTGGCAGATTGATCTGGCATATGGTAATGGCTGCAAGAAATACTTGTGCTACATATTGGAAAAAAGAGTCAGTACCACCTGAGATAGAATGGTTAGAGAAGTTGGCAGAAGTTGCTGGGATAGATACGCTCACCTGTAGGATAGAAAATAAACCAGATATTATATTTTTAAAGATTTGGTAACCATTGTTATTTGTATACTTGTATACTACATTGGGATCAATTATGATTTAAGAAGAAAATCTGATTGAGAAATTAGCCAACAAGAGTCTCAAAGTGGGAAGTACAGAGAAAGAGGGTCAGCAAGGGTAGTTATAGTTAACTATCCATGAGAATGGGTATTTTGTGATTATGAGATAAGAAAATTTCTGTTATGTACTTTGTTTATTGTAGATACATTGACTGAGAAATCAATTACTATTTAAATTAAAAATATACATATATACATAAAGTCTCATTTCTTAGTCTGGAGGGTAGATTGATAAGAAAATTAGCTTTATGCTGTTTTGTCACCAGTGAAGGAGGTCCCTCTTAATGTTATTTGTTTAATGTTAGACATTGTGTGAAACCTTAAGCCCATGATGGCTTCCAAAATATTCATATAATTGGATGTGACCAGACGTGCTAGGGAATGTTAGTTAGTCAGTTACTGTGTAATCAGTCTTCATTAGTGTGTGATATTGTTATATTGATGTTGTCATAATATGGTCATGTTGATGTTTTGTCATTTTAGTGTTACTGGTTTGTTAGTGTATGCTAATGTTTGTGTACAGTAATGTACTGTAATGTTTCTTGTGTTAAAAAAAAATTCCAGTTGACTTTACAAGAATGTTCATTGTTCTCATTATACTCATTTTACAATTTATGCAAGAATGTGTATTTTAAACACCCTTAACTCTCACTTTATATTTTATGTTTCTTTTTTGCAAATAACTTAGAAATGGTTGCCAGGTTCAAAGAAACTTATGGTTTATATTATTGTCTAGGAAGTAAGCAAGCTTGTCCATCTCTGCTAATTCTATTAATTTACTCCTTTCTGATATTGATTCCATGGTAACTCGTAAGGTCTCTCTTTTCACTCTGGCAGCTATGAAGATCCAGGCCAGATATGTTGCCAGTGTCATGGTTGATTGTTCTGGAGACGAGCTTACCTAATTATAGTTTTATTGTCTTTGTTTTAACCAAACCAAACTCTAAATTTTTCTCACATATGATTATTATGTAACTTACCGTATGATGTATTTTGCCATGCTGTTTTTACATATGTATTTTATTTTAACATTTTGTATTGTACTGTATTGTGTTGCTTTTTAATATTCTGTATGCAAATGGCCTTTGGTCTACGCATTAATAAATTGATTGATACTCTTGTCTTGTCTTGTCTTGTCTTGTCTGTCTATTAATTTATCCATCCATTCTTGTTTGGATGGAATTGAGACTTTGCTCCAATGCCTAGCATAAACAGTCCTTGCAGTGGTAATCGTATGCCAAATTAGCCTATCTATATTCTCCCCCAAACTATGTTTGGGTCATATATTCTTAACAGGAAAAGTTTTGGATCCAGATCAATCTTTTTCTGTACCACTTTTTGTATCGCTGCTCTGACCATATACTAATATTTTTGTACTCTGTTACATCCCCACCATTGATGAAATCAAGTGCCTTTTTTCCTGACATTTCCAACATTTGTCTTTTGCATTCTTAAACATTTTTGCAAGCCTAACTCGTGGGAGGTACCATCTAAACATTATTTTCAGGACATTTTCTTGTAGACTATAAGATCTGGTAAATTTCGTGATCTTTTTCCAAGCTTCTTCCTAGTCCTCTAGGTTAATGTTATGACCCAAATCAATTGCACATTTAATCATATATTCTCTAATTATTTCCTCCTTGAGCTCAACCTGTAGCAGTAATTGATAAAGTCTTGACAACAGGTGCTGGTTTCCTTTCCTTATCTCTATTTCAAACTTTGTTGGGTCCTCTTCAGTTCCTCTTTCTTTTAAATCTTTTTAAAACCTCTCTTGGATTTGGAGGTACAGAAATCAATTTATTATGATTCCTTCCTGTTGTAGCTGCTGATGGTTTTTTTAGTTGGAGCACGTTCTCTGATAGATAGGTTAGCTCTTTATAAGTGACCCAGTCTGTATTGCTTCTAAGACTTTGTATTGAAAGCAGTTCAGCGGTTGATAAACTGAGTGGGAACTCTGGGCATAAATATCTCTGGTATTCACACTCTCTTTCTTTGTGTGGTAGTCCTTTGCTTGCTTTCTGCCTAACCCAGAGAAAAGACTGTGAAGAACATCTACATCAGCTGGAAGTTCACAGGGCTCTCCTTGCTATTATGCAGAGTGAGGCAATCACTACAGATGGCAGTGTTATCACGGTTATGATATGTCTGGTGAGAGCACTAGATATCCTTTTGATATCAAATAATTTGGCCTTTGCTTGATCTTTCTCTGCCACCCTACTCCACGTGTTTGCAGAGGTCCACCGGACAAGCACGTATTAGGCACGGCCGTTAATGGTTGTACATTCCAAACCTCATTCAGGCAGGCAACTTAAGTCTCTCCGATGCTTTAGGGAAAAACCTTCTTGCAAACCGGCTTTGCTCAGCGCAAATCTATACAAAGACACACGGCCACGAGCCGAGCCAGTCCTTTATATTGAGCCATTTACATACTGGCTATACTATTGTCATCAAGTGCTAAGCCCATTATACAAAACTTGACCTTTTCCTACTCCTTTGTCCAGCTCCAAATTTCCTTTGCTCTCACCGAGCATGGCATAGCCTGTAGGTAAAATCCACCCTATAAAACGTCCCCATTTTCGGAACTTCCTCGGAACACTTTGGACTTCCATTCCGCCTTTCTGTCGGTTTGTCCAGTGAATTCCCCTCAGCGAACCGCGCTGAGCTTTCTTCCCTGCAACCTCCTCTTCTCTCCAGGACTACGAGACCAGGTGTCGTATTACCCATTCCCCAAAGCTCTCCTTTTCTGTTTCTCAGTTAGTTAGTGTATGTCTTGTCTTTCGTGTTGCTTGTCTTCAATAAAATATTATTTGTTACTTTAAAACCTTGTCTAGCTGCTCTCTGACCCGACGCTGTATACATAGGGTTAAAGATCCTAGCTAAAGTTACTCTGCCTCTCGTTAGCTTAAGAGAATGCTCGAGCTTAATTTCCCCATCTTGTGTTTTTATTTGGTTATTTGGGCGCCCCTCCCGGGACCCCCAACATACAGGGTAACAGCAGATGCTGAGGAACAATGGCAGCATCCTTTTGGCTGTTCTATTTGAGCCCCTTGGCCATTCCTCTGTGTTGGACAACAGAGCTTTTTGAGCCTCATGGCATATCTTTCCTCCTAAACTGTCCTCCTGTCCTCAGGTGTGGTGGTGGTTGATGCTATGTCATTGTCAGCATTCAAATGGCAGTCCAGTCAGCTTGGAAGGAAGAAGCACCATCTTTGCAGGGATGCCTGGGAGGAGGGTGTGCTTTACAAATCCAGTTCCCAGACCATTTAGTGCACTGGTTCTTAACCTGGTGTCTGCAGACCCATGGTGGTCAACGGAGCTTTCACTGGGGGTCCACATAGAGTTGCCATTCATTCTGGAAAATGGGGGAAATCCTAGATTTAAGAGACTAAAAAATGTCCCAGCCAGTTGTAGCTGGTTGATGTAGCACAACCCAGATTTCTCAAAGGTGGTAGTGACAATGGTGGCGGCAGTGGTGATGACATGCTGGAGTGTGTTTTGTCCTGCACTGAAGGCTTCAGATATTACTGAGCAGGTGCACCAGAGGCCAGAAGACAGGAAGGCACGAGGAAAGCCCAGAAAATGAAGGAAGATGCCCAGCCCAGCCCTTGTGTGGTGAATGTGATAACTCTGGTTAAGCACAGGACCAGGCAGCATGGCAGAGAATAACTTCCAGGCAGGCATAAGAATAGAAGGGTATACCTTTACTCTTGTGGCTGCTTGGAAGTGAAGTAACAAGTGTCTCAGTGCTCTTTTGGGGGAAAGCATGAAAGAAATGCCATTTCCCTCTGAACCAGCACTGAGAGAGTAGAGAGGGTAGGTGCTTTCAAATAAGCAATTACCCTCTCTACTCCCTCAGTGCTCCTTTGGAGGGAAACGGCATTTCTTTCACACTTTCCCCAAAGCAGCAACAAGACCTTTCCTTTCCAGGCACTGCTTTGGGAGAAAGAAAGGGCAAAGGAATTGCCATTTCCCCAAACGAGCACCAAGAGACTAGAGAGACAGTCGGTGCTTTTAGAAGCACTTACCTATCCTCTCTACTTTCTTGGTGCTCCTTCAGGCAGAAATGGCATTTCTTTCATGCTTTCCACCAAAGCAGCACTGAGATCCTAATTTTCCAGGTGCTGTTTTGGGGGAAAGGGCAAAAGAAATTATCCTTTAAGCCTGTCTCCTATTCATAACCTTCCTTTAGAAAAATCCAGTTTATTCTACCCTCCTGGCACTTGAAGGATCTCAGCATGCTACGCCACAGACCATTACCAAGCCTCCTTCCCTTTACATTGTCTATTGGGAGAATAAGGGATAAAGGTGAGCAACTGATGAGGAACTGGAAACAAATATTTGACTATTTAAATCTAAATTTAAATATTTAAATTGTGAGTTAAGCCTTGGGGGCACCTGGCAACAAATTATATTTACAGGATGTCCTGGGTAAAGAAAAGGTTAAGAACCACTGATTTAGTGCTATAAACACCAAGGCTAGCACTTTGGAATGGAGCTTGATTAATAATTTGACTTGTTCCAGCTATAGTTTCCAAACGCTTTTTAGAAAGGTAGCTATACATACAGTGTGTTATAATGATTTAGCCTGGATGTTACTAGCACATAGATAACTGTGGCTGGACCAATTCTGTCCAAAAGCCAAACTGTCTACACTCACTCCCCAATCTTAGCAGGCTATGGGGTGGGGGGCAAAGTGGGGCCCTGAAGATATTGCTGGATTGCAACTTAAGCGTTTCTGTGCTGACTAGGGCAAATGAGGGCTGTAGTCCAGCAATATCTGGAGGACCACAAGTTGTTCGCTGCTGTTTTAAAAGAATATTGGATTAAATTAAGACTCAGGGACATTTAGGACAGAGGGCTGCCACCACTCACCATTAAAAAGCTTTGTACCTATCCATTTTTTTCTTTATAGAGTTTGTTGTAACATTTTTTAAAGGAAGAAACAATGGGAAACATCCTGGAGGGTTACAAATTGAAGTTGACATGTGGAACTCCCACCAACCTCTATGGATGAGGCAGTTCAGTTGCACAGTACAACAGCACGTGGAAGCACTCTTTGTAGAACAAGCCCATTGAAATCAGTCTTGATTAACCTCATGGAATTATTTAAATTTACTATTTTACAAATTTTACAAAAGATCTTTCTTTTTCTTTTACTTAAAATACCCTTGAAAGTGAAATATAATAGCAACTTTATCAATGACATTCTGTGCACAATGCACCCACCTTAACAGAACAGCTCCAAAATTTACTATATGCTGGAATCTAAAGTGTATACTATTTTATATTGGAAATACAAGCACTCCTTTTTTTCTTTGCTTTGGAATTTTATAACTATGTGTGTATATCCACATTGCACAATTAAAGCAGTTTGATCCTACTTCAAGTGCTGTGGTTCCATCCTATGAAAACCTGATATTTATAGTTTGATAAGGCACTTAACCTGCCAGTGGCACTACCTTTCTGTGGTGGTGGGATTGCACGCTCCTGCAAGGCGAGAAGCTATGCTGAAGGCAGTAGTGCTGCTGGTAGGGTCTCCCATGCCAGGCTTTTGCTGAGGAGCCAGCAAACTCATGTGCCATTCCAATCCTCAATAAAGGGGACACCAGGGACTGCAGTAACCATAGGACTACTGCATTAATTTCCCATGCAAGCAAAGTCATACTCAGTATTCTACACCAAAGACTTCTGCCATAAATGGAGTGAGAAATGACAGATGTCCATGCTGCGTTCAGGAATGGCAAAAGCACTAGGGATCATATTGCAAACATACATTGCATAATGGAGTACATCAAATAATTTCAAAAGAAAATCAGCCTGTGCTTCATAGATTTCAGTAAAACCTTCAATTGTAAGAAACTATTGATCGCTCTTAAAGAAATGGGTGTGCCAAAACATTTTATTGTCCTGACATGTAACCTTTATGCAGAACAAGAGGCTATTGTTAGTAAAGAATACAGAGAAACAGAATGGTTTCCAATTGGCAAGTGGGGGTGTTACTCCAGTTATGATATGTCAGGTGAGAGCACTAGATATCCTTTTGATATCAAATAATTCGGCCTTTGCTTGACCTTTCTCTGCCACCCTACTCCACGTGTTTGCAGAGGTCCTCCGGACAAGCATGTCTGGGGCGCGGCTGTTAATGGGTAAACATTCCAAACCTCTTTCAGGCAGGCAACTTAAGCCTCTCCGTTGCTTTAGGGAAAAACCTCCCTGCAAACCGGCTTTGCTCGGCGCATATCCACACAAAGCCACGCAGCCAAGAGCCGAGCCATTTCTTTGTGTCGGGCCATCAGCGTACTGGCCACTCTATTGTCGTTAAATGCTAAGCTAATCATGCAAAACCTGACCTTTTCCAAATCCTTTGTCCAGCTCCAAATTTCCTTTGTTCTCACCGAGCATAGCATAACCTGTAGGCACACTCTACCCTATAAAAAGTCCCCACTTTTGAGACTTCCTCGGACTACTTTGGACTTCCATCCCACTTTGCTGCTGGAACTCCCCTCAGCGAACCCCGCTGAGCTTTCTCTCCCGGAACCCCGTCTTTCTCTCCAGGACTACGAGACCAGGTGTCGTATTACCCTTCCCAAAAAGCTCTCCGCTTCTATTTCTCAGTTAGTTTATGTCTTGTCTTTTGTGTTTCTGGTCTTTAATAAAATAGTGTTTGTTACTTTAAAACCTTGTCTAGCCATTCTCTGACCTGACGCTGTATACATTGGGTTAAAGATCCTTGCTAACGTTACTCTGCCTCTCATTTAGCTGAGAGAGTGCTCGAGTTAAATTCCCCCAACTTGTGTTTTTATTTGGTTATTTGGTCGCCCCTTCATTTTATCACCCTCTCTGTTTAACTTGCATAATGAACATGTCATTTGTAAAGCATGATTAGACTCAGAGGAACGGGGTGTGAAAACGGAAGGAAGGAAATAAACAATTTAAGATATACATGTGACACCATACTGCTAGCAGAAAACAGCAAGGAATCATTAATGAAAAAAGCTGTAGTGCTTGTCTACAGAAGGCTGTAAGGACTTCACAAACCTACAAATTGCAGGATTTGATAGGATGGATCCATAATAGCTAAAATGGGATCAAACTGCCATAACTATGTTGCATAAAGGCAAAACCAGTCGTTTTCCCTCCTCTGTCAGAGGGCCACTGCCACCTCTGCCATGTTAGCCATGCCTAGCTTAGCTGTGCTGTAACCATTTTGCTGTGTCCCCTTCAGTGTTTGCGTAATGGGGGAGGGAACCTGGGTGGAGCATGGAACCCAAGGTAATTCTAATGGACTTATACAATCTGGTTTGTGAGAATGGAAGGTAAAAGAGCTGGGAGGGGCGAGAAGGGTTCTAGAAAGTGAAACTTGCATGGATCCTCAGTTCTGGCAAGGACATTGTCTGTGTACTGAACCTAATCTGTAACTAGGATAAGATCAGACATTACCATAGAATAGTCCAAAATCCTTGTAACGTTTTCAACATTTTTGTCTGCAATTACTAAGCAAAAATAAAAATAAAAAAAATAATGTGAGCTCAACTGTACTGTTACCACATATAGTAAATATAGTCCTAGGAGTTTCTTGTTTCTTTACGCTAGAGTAGCGTTATTGAGATTAATTTGATACCAGTAACACTGATTCTTTCTTCTTGTATTCTGTGGATCACAGAAGTACCCCAAAGAAATTCTGTATGTTTATTTATTATTAAAACACTGAAAAGTGTAGCTCTCAGAGAAGGGGAATTCTGGATTTTTTAAAAAAAAGTAATTAAAGCAATATAACAATGGAAAGTAACATCACTCTGTGTGAGAGCCAGCATGGTGTAGTGATTTGAGCATTGACCAGAGTTCAAACCCCACTGGGTGCTCTTGGGTGCGTCACACACACCAACCCGAAAAACTCTGTGACAGGTTTGCCTTAAGGTCGCCATAAATTAGAAAAAACTTTAAGGCACACAACCACAACATCACTCTGTACTGTATCTGAAAAAGTGAGTTTATATCCATGAAAGCTCACGTTAAAATAACAACCAATTAGTCTTAAAGATGCTGCCACATTCCTTTTTCTCTCTTCCCTCCCTGATCCTTTTTATGCTGTTGTGCCAATGGATTTCATTCAGATGGTGAATGGAGAGCACTGGATGCGACCTACTGTTAGAGGCAGGATAAATATAAATGTGTTATTTCTAATTTCATATTAGAATATTTCTGAAAACACAAACCTTTACTGCCCTTTTATTAAAACATTTCAAGAGAACAGTTTTTTTTCCAGCAAGTGAAACTGTATGATGCTGAAATTAGTGTCAGTTTAAACAATCACTACAGGAAATTAGTCATAATTTTCCAGTCAGATAAGTCACTGGGACTTACTGACGAAGACGGTGATATTTTAAATCTTTCTTGCTGCTGTTCAAAGTGTCACGTAGATAGATCACTCTGAGTAGAAATGCCATTCAAATTCTGGCAAAAAGCCATGTACAGCTCCACCTTTTTTTTTTCCTTTGAATAAGGAAGAACATTTTTATATCTTAGCTCCCTACAACAGGAAATATGATATTTTGACACACCTTCAGCCAACAGTCCTGATTTCTCAATCACAGTTCATGTTTCTGTACTGTAATGTTATCTGAAAGAAAGTTAAAAAAACATGAACATATAATTAAAAGCAGAAAATTTAAGGGTCTGAACAATAATTCAGGATGTTAGCAACTTTTTCAAGTCCTGGATAAAAGAAAAAAAGTGTTCCTAAATCTGGATATTAACTTATTACTACTTATTACTCCCCATTTTCCCATTAACAACCATTTTCAAATATCCAAACTTTAAATTTAACTATTTTTTCTCTTTATAAATATTGCCTGCTGATTTTTTGATAAAGCATTTAGTATATGGCAAAATGGTAATAATGAGGATCACTAACAAAAATTAAAAATAAAACAATGATTACAAGATTACCAGTATAACAACTGCTACCATGTCAACAAAAAGCTAGTAGAAACTCAAAATAATACCATGATTCAGCATCTAACCCTCCTAATCCATTAGCCTCAGGCAGAGTGGGTAATGGGTGGGGGGCCCCTCCGAAGCTGCAAACCCCAAGATTCCATAAGATGTTGAAAGTAGAATCATTGTGCTATAAGAGTGTAGTGCGGAAATGGCCAGAGAAGCGCCATAGATGATACCTCCTGTATTACATGGTCTTTTGGCTCACTGTTTTCAATCCTGCCTCCCTATGAATATACTTGCCAATTGAAGAGAACCCTTCAACACTTTGAAGAAATGAGTTTAAGCCACAATACAGCCATTATAATGCAATGTGCCAAGAGAGTGGTTCTAGCCAAGTTCTTCATCACCCCATCACCCTACCTCATTCAATGAATATTAGGGGGGTTTCAGATGTCATTGCCTCTTCCACCTTTTCTCTTATTGGGGAAAATCTAGGAAGCAAAAAAAAGGAATACAGACTTCTGCACAGTGCCTTCAAATAAATAACAGAGTCCTCCACCTGGAAGTGCCCTATGTTCCTAATAGTTTCCAGCGAAATAATTGGGTTAAACCTCCTGTTGCAAAACCATGTCTTGTAGCATCTTGAGATACTTCTGCACTGCACTGTTATAGTACTATTATTCCACTTCCAACCTCCTGTGGAATTCTGGGGTTTGTAGTTTCCTGAGGCCAAAGAGCTCTGTGGCTGAGAATTCTGAATGCCCCTCCTTAAACTGCAAACCCCAGGATTCCATAGGATGTTGAAAGTGGAATAATAGCGCTATAACAGTGTAGTGCGGAAATGGCCACAGTCTATGAAATGTGCTGGCCCACTACAAGGGGCTGGTGGGAAGGGGAGAAGAAAAGGAACCCACGGTCTACATACACCTGTGTTGGAAACATAAACAAGGTGTCCGGTTGAGATCTTGCGCTTGGCGCCCCGCCTGGCTTAGTTCTAGCAAAAGGGGAAATACAGCGTTTGGGGTAAAGAACTGCGATCTCCCGCTGACAAGGGCCGCGAGGAGCGTATCGACAGCTACTTCCAGGGGATGCAAAAGCCTTCCCTTGGTGGTGATGCTGCCTTAGGAGTTCCGATAGAAAAGATTCAAGACAGCTATTAGCTGCTGGGCGCCTTCTAGGACCAAATACATCGTCAGCTGGCGGGAACGTGTATCGAACGTGGTTCGGCTGGGGCGGCCGCCAAGGCCTGAGGCGTCTGGTGCAGGGAGGAAGTACTTCCGCGATGCACCGTGGCGGCCACAGTTTCCGTGGCAACGGGGCCTGTGCGGTTGAGGAGGCAGAGAGAAATCTGCCGGGTTTGTGCGGCGACGAGGGGATTTGCACAAAGAGGGTGGGACTCAAATACTTGCGGAAATGTAATGATTTCTTTTGTGGAACCATTTTTCCGTATTAACTCCGGTCTTGGTTTAGTCGTCGCCGTATAGAACGCCTTGCTTTGAGGGCAGACACGGGCACGCCTGTGTTTCGGAACACGTGTGTGATCATACCGCGGTAACCCCTCAGTTTCTGATTATACCTGCCAAGTGGCCGACCAGTCGCTACCTTGAACCAGCTGGATCTCGGTGTGCATGACACGCCTATATCCCTTTGCCTATAAAGCAGAGTGAGAGGTATGCATCGATGATATTTGTATTGCTTGTTATTGTAAGGGACAAAAAAGTGCGCACAATGCTTATATCGCCTCCCCCGTTTTAATTTGTGCTATATCCAAGGGCCTTTCTGCACTAGGCTGTTATAGTGCTGTTATTCCACTTTCAGCCTCCTATGGAATCCTGGGCTTTGCAGTTCAGGGAGGGGCCTTTAGAATTCTCAGCCAGAGAGCTCTTTGGCCTCAGGAAACTACAAACCCCAGGATTCCACAGGAGATTGAAAGTGGAATAATAGCACTATAACAGTCTAGTGCAGAAAGGCCCCAAGTGTGTGCTTTAAAACGTTGCTGCGAACGTTGCCCTTCTTTACAGTGCCGTCAGGGAGTAAATACATCAGAGGAAACCTGAGGAGACAACTGTTGGAAAATAGGATCCTAAATATCACAGAGTTGTTTGCATGATGTAAATGTCACAAATGTTCCATGACAACAAAATAACAGCATCATGGATGAATATAGAATTTGTGAACCTGGAGATATATATTTAACTTCTGAAGACTCGATAGAAAGAAAAAATCAGTTTTTATTCATCATTGCATCTGTATAGTAACATATGGAGCCACCTTCAGTGTTAATGTATATGTGTGTGCCTTCTTATTTGTGCCTTCAAGTTGCTTGTGGGCTTATGGCACCCCATGGCATATACTGCTTGTTAATAACATTTTATTGAAAGATTGGTTGTGATCCTATATGTGATTGAAATTGAAGAGGGCTGCTGTACGTTTCACAGAAGAGGAAAGGAAAAGGAAAGGAAAAGGAAATTGCAGCAAGTGTTGTTTAGTACCTGGATGCATGACAAACAACACCAGCTGGAATTCTCTTTTTTAGGTGACCATTAAACATACAGTTTTCCATCTGGCAGCCCTAACATCACCCCCACTAATCCCACTGCCCTCACCTAACTGCTTCCTCTTTTTGCCCCTCTTTTATGTGTATATAGCTTATTTCAAGTGTAAAGGCACTTGGTGTTCCTTAGTAAACTTCCATTCAAGTACTTGACCCTCCTTAGGTTCCAAGATCAAATGGGATCTGGACCCTTCAGAGTGTTTAGGTCCTAGGCTCACACATGTAAGCAACTAAAATGCCCTTATTAGCCCTGTCCCCTAGTTAAATATTGTTGTCCAGTGGGCTGGGGTCCACCCACTCGAGGCATGGATGCTTTGAAAACTGTAGGGGGAGCTGTGTTGTTTCACCCAGAGTCTCTCATAAAGTTGATATTGAACAGATAATATTAATATTAGGAAAAGTCAAAGTAATAACAGTTACAAGTTGATCACTAATATAAAATCCAGTGTGAGACTTCAAACCATATTCTTCAGATCTTTGCCTCATCTGTAATAAAATAATTATTTTCTTGTTAATTATATGTGTTCTAGTAGCAAACCAATTTTACAGTGAATGCTGCAGAACCGAGGTCTTATAAACACTGTATTCAACTGTTAATTTTAAATGATATTACATGAGTCAAACTGCAATAGTTAATGAGGAGTATTTTCAGCTGTCCCCAGTCTGTTCAAGTAGATTCTAGTAAACAAACCCATGCACATATATTTAGTCCTGAATTTCCTGGTACTGCCTTCTTGTGGCATCTCTGAACATGTCCTGGAGTACTGAAGTCAAGATCTATTAGATATTTTTCAAGTACTGTATATGCTTCTCTTTAAATATGTCTACTTTTTAAGTATTTTAGATATTTTTAAATGCTATTTTCTTATATTAGCTAAGTGCACAAGGAGGTCTGCTACCTGAAGGGCAGTAGCAAGAGTGCAAAACTTGTAGTCTATGATTTTCATGTCGCTCTGCAGCATGCTCAGCATGCTCTGATTCCACTGTTGTTGCTGCAGAATTTCCCCCTCCCTTTCTCCTGTCCAGTGATCCTCATACAGGTTGCTTTTCCCCCCTTTTTCTGCCAGAAGAACAGAAGATATGTAACAGGATTGCTAGGATATGTGTAGAAGCAGGAGAGTGCATTCTCAACCTCTGAAGCACTATCGCATGGGAGGCATTGGATCTCTGTTGTGTCAGTGGAGTGCCAGATAGGTTTTTGCCATAAAAAACATGCCAGTGGAACAACCCAAAAAGACAGCAGAGTGGATGTATTGGTGAAAATATGCTGATGGGCCGGAAGGCAGGAATGGGCAGTCTGCATGGGGAAAGAGCATACTTACCGTATATACCCTATATTCAGTCCACAGCCATGCACCCATCAATGGGGCATAATGATAATGTGCACATCTGTGATGTAGCAGCTGTCTCCAGTAGACTTACCATTTGTGGAGTCATTGTGACTAAGCATATCCCTCAACTAACCATTCACCATGTGTACATGATTGGCATGGCAAAGGCTGTGCAGTTCATCTGATAACTTTGGCCCAGCAGCCTCTTGCCAAGGATACTGCTCTCTGCTTATATCTATTTCTTCCATGGGTTTGGTGAGACTATCATTTTGCTTATGATTGGATTTGAACCAACAATATGTTGAGTGTGTTTGTCATTTTCATAAACAGAAAGTACTTCTGGGATCTCTTGTGCTTGTGGTTGCTATGTGGTCTCTGTGCTGTTTGTGTTGTACCTGCAATCATGTCTACAGTTCAGCTTGTGCAGATTGCCTCTTGCATGTCACATGTAAGCATCATTGCTGGCACAGTTCATGGTTGGTTGGCTGTCTTTGTGTTTCCACAGGTAGTGTGACCATGCCTGCCACTTTCCTGCCATTCTTTTGTATCTTTGGTTGTGTGTTTTTCTCCCTCCCCTCCTTAGCCAAGGATGGATTGGATACTGTGGTCATTCTGCCTACGCAATAGAGTTATGCCGCACTCCACCACTGTCTAATGAGAGTGTTTTACTTTACTGGAATCATGAAGGAAGGGTTTACATTTTATTAACTTGGAATGCTTGTGCCCATATTGATACAATTAGCTGGCATATTCTAGCCCAGATTTTTCTGGCAACTCCCAGAAAATGATATTTGTTATACAACAGATCTGGAGGGTATCAGGCTTGGGGAAGGTTATTCTAGCCTCATTGTTCTGGTGATTTTATTGGTCTTTCTGCAATTTTATCCCATTTCTGACTTTTAAAAATACTGAATACTTTTAAAAATTCTGAATACTGTTATCCCTGTATCTTAGATATATTAGTGTTTGCATGTCAACCATATAAAAACATTCAAGAGCAGGTTTCTTTGAACACAAAACCCTCAACAAATAATATGTGATCCTCATTTTAGAAGGGGAGGGGGAGGTGAAAGGTGATTGTGCTGTCGTAGTTTTAATCTCTGAGGACCATTAGAAAGGTCTTAACTAAAGACTGAATTGCTAAATTTAACTAGTGAGGCATGTGGTAGGCATCTTTTTAAAAAAACACTCATCAGTCTTCTGATAACACTTCTGTTTTCTTTAATGGAGGACAGGGCAGGACCAGTGCACATGGTAATAAATTTAAAATAAAGAACTGGTTCCAGATTAAGCCGTCCTCCTTATTCGTCCTTAAGTCTCCAGTGGGATTTAAAGCTGTGACTTAAGTTGTTCAACTGTTTTCATATGAGACTGAAGTTCAGCTAATTCACAATACAATCCTATACATAGCTAGTCAGATGAGTTCAGTTTTGCTTCCTCCTCATTGGGTCATTGCAGGAATGTTGACAGAATAGCAGACTATGTGTTCCTGTTTTTACTAATAGCAAGATATATATCTTTTTAATAAACACAGTTGCTAGAAAGGTAAATATTTTAGTTGTCAATGTTTATGTTTATGGTTCTGGTATACAACCTTGTATATTTAGAATTAAAGTAAGCCAAAGATATAAAAAAAGAACAAACCTTTCGTAATTTCTAATAGATACTCTAGGCAGAAAAAGGGGGTTGCACATGTTTTTTCTAGCATGATAAAAATTTGAAAGATACCTCATGCTAATTTATTTCTGGTCAGTTTCATTTATTATATTTTTGCTGTCATCCTTTCAGGAAAAAGTTGGAACTCTGCTTCTCAGTACTACTCAGTAACAGTGTATTCTGTAGCAATTCTGTACAAACTCAGATGAGAGTAGGGCCCACTGCCCCCATTGTTGACTTCTCAGAAAATAATCGTAGAATTGCACTGTAAATAAATAACTAAATACTCTTTGTTCTGCTTATTCAAAAGTTTTTTTTACTTTTCTGTTTATCTTACAAAAGTATTCTACAGAAATTGGTATTCATCCCTTAATGTTAGTGCAGATTTCTAACATTGATATGATTATGTGAGTCTTTAATGTATCATAACATGAAAAAGTAAGCAATACAAACAGGTTGCTTCTCTGATATTCAGCTCAGTAACTGGCAAATCTCACACCAATTTTTGGTAACTTTGGCTTTACTCAAGTGAAGAGAGCTGGTGCAACGGATCTTAGTACTGTGACTACAAAACACTCGTTTTTATAATTTTTATTAATAATTAAACAACAAAACAATATATAGCATTACAAAACACATAACACAATACCAAATACATAATGAACCTAAGCAAACAAACCACTATATACTATATATTCTTAAACTTAGTCTATTCTGCTATTTACATCGTGAGTGCATCCCACCACCAGGACCATTAGAGATATAACCACTTCCAATTCCCTTCAAAAAGCTCCATTCTCCTTCCAAGGGCTTAGGTTCTGTGGTAAAGAGGAGAAGAATAGAAGCATTATTGAAGCAAGATAAAGTGGACATTTTGTTTTTGCAGGAGACCCATCAATCCAGGGAAAATGTTAATCAATGTTAATCAACTTAAGCTATCTGGGATTGATGTATATATAAATTCTTGTGGAACCTCCAAATCTCGAGGTGTGGCAATTGTTATTTCCAAGAGATGTGAATTTAATGTGATAAAAATTAAAAGGGATAACAATGGTAGATATGTAATGATAGAAGGTACAATGGGGGAAGAAGACTATACTCTAGTTAATGTTTATTCTTCAAATGAAAATCAAGCTAAATTTTATAGAGAAGTAGCAATAGCATTTATTTCTATACCGCTTATCAACTGAATGTTATCTAAGTGGTTTACAATGTATTTTAGCTAATTGCCCCCAACAAGCTGGGTACTCATTTTACCGACCTGCGGAAGGATGGAAGGCTGAGTCAACCTTGGAGCCTGGCAGGATCGAACTCACAACCTTGTGGTTGCAGTACTAGCATTTAACCACTGCGCCACCAGGGCTTCTGTATTTAAAGAAATGGAAGATATTAGGAAAGGATTTGTGATTATGGCAGGTGATTTCAATATGGTTATAGATAAGGAAAAAATAAATTAAACCCCACTAAATTTGAGATTGACAACAAAACGACAGTGTTGAATAGAATAATCGAGAAGACAGATTTGAGAGATGTTTGGAAAGAAATAAAAGGAGATGAAAAGAAATATACTTTCTATTCATCAGTACATAGTCAATACACAAGATTATATATTTGTTTCAAAAAATTTAATGTCAAGAGTGGTGAATACAGAAATAGGTAGTATAAAGATGATAGATCATGTGGCAGTAATGTGGATATTAGTATTAAAAAGGATTATAGGCAATTTAAAAGATTGAGGATAGACACTAATATTTTTCAACAGAAAAGCACAGTTGAGAAGATAAAAAAAGAAATGATGGATATTTGGGCAATAACTGATACAGGGGAAGGTAAGACAGGAGTGATATGGAATGTAATGAAGGCAGTTATGAGAGGGATTAGTATAAGGAAGCATGTAAACTTAAAAGGCAAGGAGAAAAACATATGAGAGAGATGGAGGAAGAGATAGGCGAGCTGGAAAAGAAATATATAACAAATAGGGATGAGCAAACATTATTGATTTTGCAAGCAAATAGGGAAGAAGTAGAGAATATTGAATTGGAAAAAATTTAGATGAATTTATTATATTTAGAGAGATAATATTCTGAGTTTAGTAATACAAATTCAAAAATGTTAGCCAGGTCCACATATATTAAGAAATCAAAAAATAGAATTGGAGTGATTAAGGATAAATTTGGGAAACATTGTAATTTGATGAAAGATAAATTGTTGATATTCCAGGAGTTCTATCAAAAATTATATACTGAGGGTAACCTGCTTGCTGGGGGCTCCCTTAGGGGGCTTCCCAATGGCTGTCAAAATTGTCTCTTGTGGGGAAAATTAGCTCTGAGCACTGCTTTAGCAATGCAAAGAGGGCAGGGTAATTAAGGATCTTTAACCCAATGTTTATGGGGTCAGGCCCAGTCAGAAATCACACACAAAGGTTCAAATTTAAGTATTTTATTGACATAGATGTTAAAATCCATACAATCACTCAGCTGCACTCACTCCAACAAGCATACAAGACTAGAGAAATTTAGAAAGAGGTGAAAATTAAGAGAGAGAGACTGCGATAAGGGTTTTGGAATAATACTTTACCAATCCAGAAGTCTTCAGCTGGGAGAAAACGATCTCAGCCATGCCTTTTGAGGCTGAGGGGAGCTTACCAGTTTCATGGTTTGCGGATCTGGGAGAACTCCAAACTCCCAACTCCAAACTCCGAAATGGAGAAGGAAAATGGCCTAGTTATAGAGCTGACCCATGTCCTGGGGAACAGATGTTATGGAACGGCCTGCCGGAGGAGACCCGGCATATTACCAGTCTTGCCTGCTTTAAAAAAGCAGTCAAGCCTGTTCTCTTCCAACAGGCCTTCCCAGACTAGTGCTCCACCGCCTCCCATCAACTGTCCTCTTGTTTTTAATAGTTAATGTGTTTTAGGGGGTTTTAGAAGAGTTGGTGGGTGGGGAGGATGGGTTATATTTTAATGTTTTTAATGTATTTTATATACTGTTGTAATACCGCCTCGATCCATTGGGAGAGGCGGGATATAAATAAGTTTTATTATCATCATCATTATTATTAGATGGATTTCAGCTTTGTAGTTCAAAGAAAATACAGCCAAACATCCTTGTAGTTTCCTGCAAGATGAATATCTCATCTGGGGATGCATACCTCAAGGTGTCACATTCCAGACTGTTTTGCATTGTTTATTTGCTCCCAGAGAGTTATTGTCTCATCCATTCAAGTGGCCTTTGAGCCATTTGCAAGATTTACCCAGGATATGTGACAGAAAACAGGCTACTCTTTTGATCTATCTCCATAGCTCTACTGCCTACATGTCCTTCCAGTATATCTCTATGGCTCACTATGTTTGATATAAAATAATTAGGATCCTCAGGACATAGTTTTTAGGTGGGTTAGGGGGCTTACAATTCAATATATTGAGGAAAACCTGGAAAGAGAATTCAAGAGGATGATAGAAATATAATCATAGAATCATAGAAATGTAGAGTTGGAAGAGACCCCAGGGGCCATCCAGTCCAACCCCCTGCCATGCAGGAACACCCTCAAAGCACTCCTGACAGATGGTCATCCAGCCTCCGCTTAAAAACCTCCAAGGAAGGAGACTCCACTGCACTCCGAGGCAGCATATTTCACTGCCGGACAGCCCTGACTGTCAGGAGGTTCTTCCTGAGGTTCAAGTGGAATCTCCTTTCCTGCAGCTTGAATCCATTGCTCCTTGTCCTGGTCTCTGGAGCAGCAGAAAACAAGCCCTCTGCTTCCTCTACGTGGCATCCCTTCAAATATTTAAACATGACTATCATGTCCCCTCTTAACCTTCTCTTCTTCAGACTAAACATACCCAGCTCTCTAAGTCTATCCTCATAGGGCATGGCTTCCAGGCCCCTCACCATTTTGGTCGCCCTCCTCTGGACTTGCTCCAGCTTGTCAATATCCTTCTTGAATTGGGGTGCCCAGAACTGGACACAGTATTCAAGATGGGGTCTAACCAAAGCAGAGTAGAGTGGTACCAGTACCTCCCTCGATCTAGACACCATACTCCTATTGATGCATCCAAGGATTGCATTGGCTTTCTTGGCTGCCACATCACACTGCTGACTCATGTTCAGCTTGTGGTCTATGAAGACTCCTAGATCCCAAACTAATGGAACAGTTTATAACAGAAGAGGGAATTGAAGAAGTTATTGCTAAATTAAAAGTGGGCAAAACTCCAGGCTTGGATGAATTAGGTCGGGAATACTATAAGACTTTTAAAACAATGTTAATACCTAGATTAAGGTCTTCGTATAGCAATATATTGGAAGGTGAAGAAATTCCTGCATCATGGAAACAGTCTTTAATTCCATTAGTTCCAAAGTGAATACAAAATATTCTTGTTGGGGAAAGGTCTTATATCTAGCACTTGGAATATACAAATAGAAGCTTTGTCTTTTAAACTGTTTACCTGCTAGGACAAGGGTGGGCAAAATGTAACCTTCCAGAGTTTGTCAAAAAGCAGCTCCCAGCAGCCCTAGCTAGCTTAGTTGGTGGTGAGGAATGCTGGGAGTTGCAAACCATATTCTGGATGGTTCTACTTTGTCATCTTTCGCCTAGCACATTCTGGAGTTCTTTCTGCAGTTGCAAAAATTTAGATGTAAAAACAATAACAGTGTACATCCAGGGGGGAAAAAAAGATAAATAACAGGAATGGGAACATATGTGAGGAGAGAAGATAATCCCAGTGGATCAGATATGAGCAGAGAGATAAATAGTGTCAAAATCCAGTCACCAGACTTTTCATCTTATAGATCGCACTACAGAGCAATAGTAAGATATTAATAAATGAGAATAATGTTGTATTCTCATTTGTATTTTGGCAAATGGAAAGAAGTACACGCACAACGGTAATAACCTTTTTTGTTTCTCAGTATTTACCCTTTCTTGGTCTGTGGTATTTTTATTTATTAAGTAGTCCTAGACTGCTGGATAGAGCCAGCATGGTGTAGTGGTATGAGCATTGGACTGTGACTGTGGAGACCAGAGTTTGAATCCCCGGTTGGCCATGGAATCTGGCTGATTGACCTTGGGCAAAATCACACTCAGCCTCAGAGGAAGGTGAAGGCAAACCCCCTCTGAATAAATCGTGCCAACAGAACCCCATGGTAGGTTTGGCTTAGGGTCACCGTAAATCAGAATTTAATTGAAGGTGTACAACAACAACACACAATAACAACTTCTATGTGTACAAAACTGTTGTATACATAAAAGAAGGAAAGAACTTATTCTTTAAAATCAGTTTTTGGTCTATAGCAAATTTGGCAATCTTCAGAGGGAAATTATACAGTATATAATTTTACGTGTTGCTTGAAATGGAATTCTTGCGTCATACTATAATAGGAAAAGAGCCAAGTCCAGCCAAATCAAAGATCAGCACTGTCAGTACTGATCATCCCTCCATCTTTGGTAGGGGAGTAGAGAAGATCCAAATAGCTTTCCTGATTGTAGTGTCTCTGCTAGGGGACTCTGACATTTTCTAAGCATTCAAACTGCATTATTTGAAATGCCTCCCCCAAAAACCTGGTCATTACGAGAACTTGGTGGATTATAGTTAATTTATTTAAACTGCTGAGTGCTCCCTCTTTGTACCACTCAATAAATCTTTAAAGAATAACAACAACAACAACAACAATAATAATAATAATAATAGTACCAGTACCACTAAATAGTTATCATATGCAAGGTTACTTTTGTTTGTGATAAATTCATGCCATTATTTTAACTTTTTTTGTTGATTGTGATTTTCTTATTTTTTAAAAAAACTTGATGACTATCTGCAAGGAAGTGAGTATTCCCTCTGCCTCATAAACACTGATTTTTAAATGAATTGTATCCTTATCCAATCTTCCACTAGTAGGAAAGTTACTGTATACAATGCTGACGCTTGATCTCGTGCTTGAGGAAATTGTTAGATCTATACTTGAAACATAAATATGTAAACTTCTGTATTCTTGCTGTAGATAACTTTATCAGGCTCTCCAATTTGAAAAATCTGTCTTGCTTTTGAATAAAGAGCTGCCATTAGATTGGAAACAGACAGTCTGATTCATTTGTTGCAGTTCCCAGTGGATTTAACAGATGGGATAATCTGGCATAAATGACACACATAAAATACCGTCCTGCAGGGAAAGCTCTATTGGTTTTGAAAAAATTCAGTCAAATGAGATGTGGGGGCAGCCAAATCAATTTGGGCACTAGTAAATCTATGTAAGACTAGGATGGCCTGATTGGAAGCACAGACAAGGAAGAAAGAGGAGCTGAACTCTCCTCCTTTGCATACTTTCCACACTGAAATGATTGGGTTTCAACTGTTTTTCTCTTTGGCCCTTTTCACACGGGGCTCTGAAATCTTCCCACCGCGATCCAGGCAGGCTTTTCCCCAATCCCCGCTAAAACGTGCCGAACTTTTGTCGTTTCTCATGGCTCGATCGGCAAGAGGCTAGGCGAGCATTATCGCATTCACACAGCGCGGCCATAGCCCCTCCCAATGTTGTCCTTTCCCCGCCCTACCTAGCGTTTGATTGGCGTTGCCCTTTTTTCAAAAAGTAAAAGTTTGGGCGTCATCGATGACGCCAAAACGCACGCGCGTCCCCTCGCACCCTCCCGGGATCCACCCCTCCCCCGCGCCTGCTGAAATGCCGCGGAAACTTTTGACAAAAACTTTTCCTGCCCGCTCGCTTTTTGCTGTTTTGAGTATGGCGAGCGAGCAGTTGAGGGAAATAGCTGGACCCCTTTCCCCGTTTATGACAGCAATTGCAGCCTTG